>JAYMZC010000171.1:664166-1328333 GCA_036346975.1 Drosophila prolongata
CCCACTTTTCTCTTTCTCTCTCCTTCTCTCTGTCGGCCGATTTTCACAGCTAATAAAAAGGGGCGCGCAATGCCGATCTCGTCAGTTATAGAGAGCAATCTGAAAGCAAAGCATCGTCAATTAGGAAACGGAATCGCGAAGAATCCGTCAGATACAGATACAAGTTCCGTTTATTACAGATCGTGTTGTTTAGTGCCAACCTGTTAGTGCTCGCTATGTAAACGCGGTGTCTTGAGGACAGATAAAAAGATACAATAAGGATACCATATCCACTCAAGCAATTGACACATCAATTTCGTTTAAAAGTCTATAAATCCGGTGAAGCAGTGAAACATGGCGCCCTTTTACAAGCGCATCTGCCGCAGTCTCTCAAAGCGATACAAGGAGGTAAATATAGCCCCTTTCGACTAGCGGTACATCCCACAAATCTTACAACTATAGGCCCTTTTTGCCTGGGCGACATTCCACAAATCCCCCTTCCCGTCCGCTTGATTGATTTCGCTAATGAGCCAACAACCAGCCGGAGGCTTGAATAAGCCTCCATAGTTAGATAAGATACCAAGTTGATGCCTTGATCCATCGAACAACCGATATGCGAGATTTATCGACTAACGGTGACGTCAATTTGGCCATAAATTTTCACTCCGCTCCGCTCTGCTTGAGTTCGAGATAGTGGTTATGGATTAATTCCTGCCTGGATCGGAATTCGGGTAACTTGTTATCGGGGGAACACCCACCCATGGCTCTCAATATTGCGCCACAATCGCCGCTTTAGTGAATGAGTTTCTGACCCACAATGAATTTGTCGTAAATAATTAAAATGTTGCAACTGACAGGGAAATAAGGGGGTATTCTTTATTATTATTCCGTACATCTCGCCGATGACAGCTGTCAAAATAAACTACCACAACAGAGAGCGATGCGAGGGACCCAGTTGCCCAGTTTATAGAGTCCAAGCATCGGTCCAGTGCCAGATCGCAGGTTGTTTTCGCCTTATTTATTTACTTGCTCAAATCGGATCATAAAAACATAAAAGCAAAGGCCGCCGCAGCAACGGGGAGCGGGGACTTGTCATAGACCCAGACACAGATATAGACGCTGGTCGAGTATATTTAACGATTTCATTGTAATCGGCAGTGAGTTAGCATTTCATTCTTCGAACTTTTGCCCATGATGCATAAAGAGAGAATGGCCGGGGGCAGATGGAGAAATGCATATATGTAGATTCAGATACAGATTCAGATAGATTATAGATGTTCGGCGCGAAGGCATTTCCTGGTGAGCAAATAACAACAATAACCATACTAACGTATATGTATATGGTACACAGGGTGGAGGAAATTATAATGCGGCGTACGCTTGAATTTCCATCCATAACAAGCCAAAAGAAATGACGTCCGGAGCGGAGATTTTCCAAGTAACCAAGCGGGGGAGCATCCTCCTTTATTTAGTGCCCCAACCTTCAATCAGGTGTAAAGTGTAATTGTTTCTCGCGCAGATCGATTGCCTCAATAAGTTTCGGATTCGGGGTGAGCGTGTGTGGGCATCGATACGTATAAATCTACATAAATTGCAGGCGACCTAGCGATACCTGGCGATTTATCTACCATTTCTCCCCCACCAAACACTCACCTTGGTCGCTTCTTTGGCGAATTATTAGCAGGCACGCACTTCGTTGCGAGTGCAGCCTTGTGGATGGCTGGTGGTGGCGTTTGGAGGTTGTCCAATACCCCAGTACTGCCCCATTACGCCCCCATCACTCCCCCATTATGCCAATTCCACCTTCAAAGTAAACATCGGCAGAAACGCAAACATGTTTCCAGTTTTTCCTATTGTCGGTTGTTTCCTATTGATTTTACATTGAGTGGTCGAATGGTTTCCTTTGATTGCAGGCAAATGTGTGAGAGAATGCATTTGCCTGGTTCGCCTTGACTAGAACGCTTAAGGTCCATCCGGCACACTAGTTTTCAATGTGTGTGTCCTTGCTGGGTTTTTCCCCAGACCCTTAAACGGTGAATCTGCTCAGCTGTGCACCATAATTAACCCAATCAAAGGAAAACACGAGCTAAAGACTCGAAATACTAATTAGCCATTATTTGTATCACCGAAACACACACATTTATTGGCCATTATTCCGACGCCTCAACCTTCAAAGGTCAGTTTCCCGAACATTTCTTGGCACTTTTACTTAGCGCCGCGGCCATTCACTCTTTTAGTTGGGCAAAACGGCAGAATTCGCCGATCATTGATACATGATAAATGGCCAAAACGGTTATTGACTCTGCCAGGGCCACAAAATCCACCGTGGCTAATTATAACGCGGGAATGGCCAAACATTAGCCAGAGTTCAGTGTCTAGGGTTGTGGTCAGGGACTCGATTAGGTGCACCTCAACCTTAGCCAAGCGATTTGAACCCGCCAATTGGCCGACCTGAACTTTCCTCCCAGCTGGACGCTGCGTATGCTTGATAATTGCCAACGGGCCGGCTACTTAATTCGGCCACTTGATACTCCCCCGCTGCTATTTGCTATTTCAGAACCGCTTTCCTCTTTTGAGGGCACTGTGTCTCTGGGCAACTTCAGTAGGCCGTTTTGCCGTTCTGCCCGAGGCCAATTGCCTTATAAAGTGACATTAATTAGTTGATTTATTAACTGCCTCCGCACCTGGGCCAGTTTCCTCCGCCTTTGATGGCGAATTCATTGACCCCATTCGGCTTGGCGAAGGCTACTGCTGCATTTGCTGCAGCCACAGCTGCATCTACACTTTCTGCAGCGGAGCCATAAATAAACCTTTGCTATAAATAAACACGTACAAGGAGATATAGATATGTGAGCGTTCTGCTCTTGTTATTGTGCATATGCCACACATACCGAAAGTAATCGTTCGCGGAAACATTTCCCAGTAACGCGAATAGTTTGCTGCAGGTTATTTACCTGCACCCGAGTTGCTGCACTTTGCACTTTTCCGCTCAGCCATCAGATGCGTGAACAATTTGAGGAAAAATCCCCTAACCAGAAGAAATGGCTTTGTTCCAGCGAAGAGGGGTCCATCAAATGCCAGACACTTTTATCCCAACATCATGATTAGTGTGTGCGGCGAGAAAATTATTCTGTTTGGAATATCACAATTTAAACAGCGCCTGCCGACGAGTAATGGTACGTTTTCCTTTCGCCCCAGTACAAATCGCTGGGCCGGCCCCCCAACAGGTTTTCCGAGTTCCCGGAGTACGGTTTTTATTTTAATATTCGTGCCGCATGAAAATAGTCAGAAAACATGGCCACCCCGACCGCTGATTCTTTTGGCGGATTTCACAGGCGATTGAACACAGAACGGCGTAAAAATGAAACAAAAACATGAAAAGTGATTTGCATGCATGGCGCTCGCACGGATCGAGCCGTGTGCGAGATTATTTTGAATACATATTTAGCAAACTAAATGTATTTTTAAACGATGCAAACATTGGAGGGGGGGCACTCGGGCTAAGGCAAATCGATCGGGTGTGAAATGAGTGCTGGCAGCTCCTGTAATATGAATTAAAATTTATGCGGACATTCCGCTTGGCTGAGATTGAGCCTGCACTCGATTCTGTTTTCAGTTTGCATTTCCATAAACACAACAAAATCTAATTGCATTCCAATCTTTTCTATTGTTTCTGGTTTTCTCCCGCTTGCCATTTTGAATTCTTGATTAATTCAAGCAAATCTCGCATTGATTCCTGCCACTCTGCACGTAGACCTCTTCTTTGACAATCCTATTTTTTCGAAATAGATTTTTCTCGCTTTCACTCGATTTGAATTCCCAACATTTTATTTGCCTGTTTTTCGGGGAGTGCTATACATTTTCCTAACACCTCGAGTCGGTTTGCTTTTTAATGGCCAATTCCTATGCGTTTGAATACACAAATGCGCTGCGTAGTACTAACCAGCACCAGCATGGAATCTCTGAGAAAGTTATTTATGAAAAGTTGATGAAAATGTGAATATCACTTGCGGTTACCCATTGAAGTTTCAGAATCAAAGTATTATTTTTAAAACTTTATTCATAATATAATAATTTGTTTAGACATCAATTTAATTAAATTACTCCAACTAAAACATAATTAATTGGGACGGACTTTTAATTCTTTATGTCAAAAATTTATTTCAATTATTTAAAAACATCAGATATTATTTAATACAATTTCCAAGTTGAAATCCATATTTATTTTAGCAGAGTTATTTTATTACAAAGCTAACCTCATTGTATGAATAATAACTAAGTAGTAGTTGTTGTGCAAAAGAGTACTTTGTACACACGAATCTAGGTGACAGTTCTGTAGTTTTGCAACATTACACTGTAGCACACAACAAACCACACTTTACATTGTGAAGGCCAAATATTCTGTCTTCCTTTAATACAGTGAAGAGGTTAACAAAAAGTTTAGGAATATCGCTGAGATGAATAATATACCAAGCCACCGTTTTCCACCAAACGGTACCGTAGAAGTTCTGTTTTTTATCGCACTTCTTCCTCGCTTTTTTTGGGAACTCTGGGGTGTATGTGGCAACTTTTTTCCCCAATGCAATGTGCTGCTAAAAATAAGCGTACAAAAAAAAGAACCAACGCACCAAGCGATGCAAGAAAACTATTTTCAGCGTTTGTGTAATGGGGAAAATGGGAAATGGCAGCCAAGATGAAAAAGAGCAGCGTCACAGCAGCGTGTCCAACGCAATATTACTCATACGCCGCGTGTAGCGCGTCATTGCTTGTGCTTTGGATGTTGGAGACTTTCTTGCTGGTTTCGTCATCAGTGAAAGTGTCGCCTCCCCTTTCGGCGCCATCGAATCGCTCCCTGGGGCGGGATTAGCCAAAAAGTTTCTCTGGTGGCCACTTGAACTATTTGATTCGCATGTGGGAACGCATAAATAGGAGGAGCTGCGAAATCGAGACGCTTTGGTGGGCGGAATCATTAGGGCCTCACACACACATTCGCACATTATTAATTAGCGCTCGGGTGAGATGCAGGCCAACTTTTTTTCCTTTTCCCCCACTGTCATGCCTGCCAATAAAATACACAAATTAATTTGGGCATTTGCTGAATAAATATATGTGTGTTCTCAGGTAGATTTTTGCTTGTGTTGGTGTAATTTATGGTCCAGGCCATTCTGCCTGCGTAAATTCTTGGTAATTTAACGTTGCCGACAGTCATTTGTTTTCGCCCAGACTGATAAATTTAAAGCTCAACTTCGATAGCGTTTAATTTATGCCAAAACAGAATTTGATATGCTGGTTTCTTGTTTTGAAAAGTGCATTTGTAATTAGCACTGTTTGAGTATTTAGTTGTCTCAAGGCAGGGAATAATTCGATATACCAAACATATTCCAAGCGATTGAGTTTCTTTGTTAAGACTTTAGTAGAATTTCTAAACAAATCCTCATAATAGAGCTTATGTAAATAGCTTTCTGATTGGAAAATTGTTCAGGTGGTGACTTAGTACTTATCACAAATTTCAAATCATATTTAACTATTCTGAATATAGCTTTGAAACCAACTCGGGCTTGCAAAAGCCGATTTAGATGTTTGGTTAATAATTAAGGCCAATTTCCATCAGTCAAATGAGCGACTAGCAGGAGCTTATTAGGGGTATCATTAGGCTCTAATAGCTGTTAGCTAGCAAAATTCTGGTCAATAGTCCTTGGCCAGTTAACCGAAGACAAAACATAAATTTGCGAGAATTCACCTCGACACGAATGCCGAGAAGTGTTTGAATTTGCAATTGCAGACACGCAATGCAGAGGCTTACGCCATTCCCCAGGCTTTTCCACCGGCTGTCAGAACACCTGTTCAAGGCGTAGATAAAGCAAAAAGTTTTCAAAATCGCAATGGAAAAACCCTTGAAGGGTGTGGAATCCTTGGTCGAGGAGGGGGCCCAAGTATTTGTGCTACAAATTCATAAGCCCATGGAGGCAATGAATGAAGTCATCGGGGCATGAGGACTTGGTCGAGTGCTTGCGATTCAATTGGAAATTGCTGCAATCCGCTTAGCAATCAACGATACCTCCGACACTTACCCTTTTCCTTTGTTTACCCTCTGCACTTTCTCCTTTTAGCCCTCGTTAAGTCTGGACAATACGGTGGAGACGCTGCTAATCAAGAACGAGGGGGACTTCATCAGCGTGGAGCAGGGCAAGGAGCTGGTGGCCCGCAAGCGCAGCTCGCAGCAGCTGGCCCATCCGCCGGCGCACTTGCACCACCACAACAACGCCCACGGCCACGCCCACAATCATCACCAGCAGCAGCAGCAACAACAGCAACAGCAGCAGCTGCAACAGCAACAACACAAGCGGGACGAGAACATGCGGCAGCTGCTGGATGTGACCAACACGCTCACCATCGAGGAGCTGCGCGATTTCGAAATGCGGTAAGTGGGTCCGCTTTCCTTTCTTCCAGTTTCCCCTGCCACCGCCCTGACCTTTGACTGATTACGTTTTATGGCCCGGCCTGAGATTTAATTTCCGATTGAATGCGAATCGATTTTCAAGACTCTCGTAAAAACGCTCGGACCAAAGCAATCAAAATTTAAATGGCCAAACGGGGCAAACGGAAAAAAACGGCGAACCGCTTTTATAGCCTTCACCTGCCAGCAGTTTTGCATTGCAATCGAATTGGGGGAAAGGAGATGGGAAAAGGCCGTGATGGTCTTATCAAATTACGTATACGACCTGTTGCCAATCCTGCTCTATGCGAATTTATTTCGGGGTCGAATTTAGTCATATTTTAGTAAAATTCCATGCATAAATAAACATTTTTGACTTGCTCGTGGACGCAGTTCCGGTATTTGATTGTCATTTTGCGATTTTAAATATTTTAAATATTCCACCAACCAAGCTGCTTTGCAATGAATTTATTTTCATTTGTTTTCGGGCGTTTCACGCAGCCTGCCACTAATTGGCCGCTTTAATTATCAATATTTTCCCCCTTTCTGACTTGCGGTTAACTCACTTCAATGCCCAAGGACACCGGCCACATGTCCTTTCGTCCTTTGGCATTCACAGTGACCAAGGACATGGCAGGTGAAGCGAGCAAAGAGGATGTTGGTGGCGCTGATGGGTAAGAAGTGCACATCTAGATCTACATTAAGCCGCTGTCAGCTGCAGTTGGGTTATGACTGGTATTTTGCTTGCTTTTCCCCGAGATGAGAAAACATGAGCTTTCATAGGGGCGTCAAATATCTGGTTTGACTTTTGGCTCTAACGATGTCATATTGTCTCGACTTCAGATATGGCTCTCCACATCACAGCCGGTCGCAATCGGTAAAGATGCCAGGCAGCAGAGCATCTGGAAGGCCGAATCAGTTGTGTCTGCCGCAGCAGAGATCCAGGTGGGTGTTTCATCTGACACGTAGTGGACACTTTTGGATTATTAATCTCCTTTTTCCCTGCCTTAGAGTGGCCTCCATGCCCAACACAGGGGTGGAGGAGGAGTACTACCGGTTGCGCCACTTCTCGATCACGGGCAAGGGCGTGGTTAACCGCGGCGACTCCCTGAAGAGCCGACGCAGTCGCTCCAACAACAGCGTGGCCAGTTCCAATTCCAGCACCGAGCACTTGACCGCCCAGCAGCAACTGTCCGCCCCCGCATCCGTGTCCGCCCGCACCTCGCTGGCCTCCAGCAGGGAGAGCAGCACATCCAATCCGGGCAACGGTCCCTACAGGTGAGTCACTACTTCACAGAGATTTCCTTAAAGCGGGGAGAAATATTAAATATATATATATTTTTTTGGGGTAACTGTTGTGGGATAATTCCCGTGTGGGCTTAATTGGCCTTTTTTTCCTCCGTTAATAACACACATTTTTTACTACACTTCGAAGGCAAAAGCCCTCTTTAGGAGCCCATTTTATAATTTTGATTTGAGCAACAACGGCCAAAATAACCCACACAGGGATTATTCCATACCGACATTACAAGTATTACACTTGCAGAAGGTATTAAAATTTTAGACAAAGGCAGTTTCAGCTCCCATAGGAACAATCGGAAAATAAATGAAAAATAAAAATCAATATATACGCTAACGATAAAACAGATATAGTAATTTATAATTTTTTAGTGTTATTCAGATTTAATTTAAAAAAAAACAAACGATTATAAAGTCATAGCAAAGATCCGAAAAATAATAAGAAAATAATGGAGAAATATAAGTACATTTTCAATTTTACGAATGCTATGAGTTATGAGTTGAAAAATCAGCATTTTTGTTGCCCGAATTTGCCTTTTTTCTTGTTTAAAATTTCATTATAGATAAATATCATTTGTGTCTAAAAATATAACGACTTCTAAAAAATGAGATAGATATACAAAGTAATCTATAATTATTAAAATTATTTGTTTGGCTACACACATTATTAATCAAAGGTGTCCATTGCTGAATAATTAAAAATAATGTACAATCAAGACAAGCATGTTTGTTGATGGAAAATAAACATACTTTTTTATATGAATGTTTCATTTAAGTAAACAAATGATGGTTGTGTAACCTTTTTGAAACAGAGAACAATGAAATTGAAAGGACAAAAGGAATATAAGGTCATAGTATCAACATTAAAATGGCAATATGAGTCGAATTGAATTGAATTGTTTCGTTTAAATGAAGTTTTACATTATAAACAGAGTGAGTAATTCATCTCCTATTTTTGTGTACGATTCCAGGGTCCTTATGCTGGGAGGTCCTGCGGTGGGTAAGAGTTCTTTGGTCTCGCAGTTCATGACGTCGGAGTACCTGCACGCCTACGACACGAGCATCGGTGAGTTTGAATCCCCCACCGGAGATGCTTGCATCCGGTATTTCCGGAACGTCTCAACCCCGCCTTGGTCCACCCCCCCTCCCCCTCCCCGAGTGCACTGCATAGCCCCAGACCAGCCCCCGCCCTGCCCCTCTGTCATCCTGTGTCTGTCTGTTAGTCGTGAGTGAGTGCTTTGGCTTTAGTTGATATTATTTCATAATTCACTTGTTGGCACTACCTCCGTTCTCCTAGTTGATGTCGTAGCTGTGTGCTGTATTATGTTGTCTTATACTTGCCATTATAATAGTTTGATTTTGTTGCTCTGTGCCGTCTGTTTGCCCCCGTATCACATGGCTTTTTATGATCCCGTGTTCGGAAAGTTTATATTTTTCAGTTGTATTGCCTTGTTTTGTTCCACTGAGTGCTGCCTTCTGTGTTTGCTTTCCTTTGCTTTGGGCGTTTTATGAGTGTGCCGAGCTATCGCCGCCCCGAATGGGTCAACACATATTGGCATAAAGCATAACAAACGCTGCTGCAATGAAAATAAATTCTCCTCGCTTTTGGGTTGCTGCGAATCTATGAGGCAATGGAATTGGCCAGTGAAAAATGTTTCAATTTCTGGCAGAGAGTGAATGAAAAGATTCGAATAAACATTTCTATTGGCAGAAAGGAATGAAGGAAAAAAATTAATAAAACAATAAAGCTTGGCAGCGAATGGAAAATTTAATAAAAATAAATTTGTCGCTTGACGTTTATTTGGAAATTTCTCGTGCAACAATGAAAGGTTTTTGGATGCGACCAATTCCATGTGCCATAGAAATATTTAGCCCATGGTCCCCGTGTAAATGCTTATCCAACACACAAAACCTCATACCGAAATCCGCTAATGTACCATACTGTTTTATAAAGAAATGATAATTTGTTCTGTTTCTCTCCATTCCGAATATCAACCAATCATTCAACTCAATGTCTCAAACTGACCCTACAAAACTCGAAAAACAACAACCACCGAAATAACAACAACATCTTTGTACATACAACAACTAAACCGAAATCCGAAATCGTATTTGAAACCGAAAACGTGATCGTTATCAGATCTAGGCAACTGTGATATACGCATTCTAATTGAAAAAGCCGCCGACGGTAAAAGCAACCAGCAACTGAACCATATTAATAATAACCTTGTTAATTATGCTACTCCTTAATATTTATCCAAATATCTCTATACGTATAATTGAAACGCTTTTCAACTTTCCAAACAACTTAACCAAACAATAAACTAGCTAAACACCCAGTCCACAAATGCATTAGCCCTGCGATTCCCAATTGAGTTCGATTAGACGCTAGACAACCGAAACACACCTGCCCACAGCCACGCCCCGGAAGTTAGAGCCCACACCCCCGAAAACACACACCACCACGCCAATATATATAGTACATAATATATAATATATCGTCCCATAGACCTCTCCAATCGATTGTCAAACGATTGCGGCCTTTGTTTCGCCCGTGATTTATGGCCAGTCGATGCGATGGGCAGCCTTGAGGACTGGCATACGATATTGAAATGATTATGCACATCACAAACAAAACACATGAAATTTAATTAATGATTCGGTCAGAAGTGCTGGGCTGCAATTATTGATTGCCACTGGGGACGGGAGACAAATAATGGTCGTGCAATATATTGAAAACTATAAATGCCACAGCCCCTCCCATACTGTTTTTAATTAAAAAAAAAGAAATCAGAGAAGGCATTTAATGAATAATAAATGAAAAGCACTCGCTAACACAAACAAACTCACACAACTGGCCCGAGCACTTTCCGCACCACTTTTCACCCCTTTTGCCAATGAGTTTTCCGACTAGTCCATTGCACTGCATACTTGTGGGGGCCAACTTAATTTCCCATACATTAGCATACATTTCGGGGCTCTCCGGGGGCGAATCGAATATCTGTTCCATCCCCGGCCTTTCATTCATCCCGGCTAATGGGAACCCAAATACTAGTCGCATGCAGAGGACGACACTTGTAGATAAACCCATCAGACACACAACAGAAACATGCACATACTCCTTGTTTTGCACTTCCAAAAATTGATGTTGTAAATCATTTCATTGCTTGACATTTAACTTATCCAACTTGAGCTTACAATCTGCGCACTTGATAATACATCGATGCTAATCCAGACCTTCTCCTTCAATGTGTGCAGATGATGAGTCCGGCGAGAAGGCCGTTTCAGTATTACTCAGTGGCGAGGAGTCCGAGCTGATATTCATCGACCATGGATACACCGAAATGACGGTAAGTGCTAAGCACTCAAATCACTATGTGAGGTACTTAAGCGGTCACATTAATGGAAAAGATTTTTCTTATTTATTAAACTTTAATATTGATATTAATAGTACATTAACATGAGTTCTAGCAAATTGAGCTTTAAGAATAATTTGTTTATCTTAATAAATAAAAAAGAAATGGAAAAAGCTAAAGTAATTTAAATAAAATATTTTTTAATTTAGTTAAATATTAATTATTTATTGCCTAGATGTCATTCAAATATCTCTTTTGGAACCTTAGTTCTAAAGGTCAAATGTTGATATTTAGTTTCTAGTAGTTGAATACTAAAACAATTTAAATGGTTGCCTTTTAAAAATATATTTATGAAATCCGAAATGCACTCTTTTAATGGCTATTCCTTTGAGAGTGCTTAGAGCAAATGGATTTTTAAACAGTGCATAGATGCTTTTAAAATACCCATTATGTGGCCTTCGGAGCCTTGCTGCTATTATTGTGACCAGTGCTATTATATGTACCTGCTCATCCGTCCGGCTCCCTGCACTTTGTCTGTGACATTTCATAATGCCATTAGCATGCACGGCCATCAAGCAACCCACACTTTGGCAAAGCTCTCAACCTCACTCAATGTCACCTCGGTGTCACCTCCATGCTCCTCCATTCACAGCCGGATGAGTGCCTGACCAACTATGATCCGCACGGCTACTGCGTCATCTATTCGGCCGCGGACAGGAGCAGCTTCAGCGTGGCGGAGCAGGTGCTGCAGGTGCTCTGGACCAATCAGAACATCGCCCAGAAGGCCGTCATCCTCGTCTCGAACAAGGCGGACCTGGCCAGGAGTCGACTGGTCACCTCGGAAGGTAAGCATCCCATATTAACACTCGAAAATGCGCTCGATTGGATCTGTTATAAATAGCTGGCGATATAGTTTGGGTCTGGGAGAAGGACCCTCGGCCGGGGCCAGTTGAAGAGTTTGCCCAAGCGGAAGTCATCCGGCGGTTCGCCTACGCAAACAGCCGGAGTCTTAAGTGGGGCAGATAGCCCCATTCCGATAGCCCATTTAAAGGTCGCCAATTTCGGGGCTCTTTTTGTCTACTAAAGTACTTTCACTTGACTTTTATATCGGATTCCCTTTAAGGCGAAGGTAACACGGGCGCTTTCATCTAAGTAATTCAATATTTTCCGTTAAATTACGTTTGTTATTATGAAAGTGGGGGCTCTAGTGAGTGGTTGGGTGGTTGGGTGGCTGAAAGAAGGGTTCCCCAGTTTTGTGAGAGTAATGGCAGGGAAATTGTTTCAGCGCAAAATTGATTACATTTCGTCCCGTGTGGCATGTGTTCGTTCTGCCCAAGGTTTAAGGCCCATAAGCCTATTGTTGTAAACAGGACGACAACGCACCCCCCTCCCCCCTCCCGCGCACAATCTTGAATTTGGGTGGTGAGTTGCTGTCCACCTAATGCGTCGCCCTAATTTCATAAAGTATTTATAGAATTTTCTATGCCTCTGGCAATAATAAAATGCGCGCATTGCCCAGAAATGTCGTGATAAAAGATATATTCATAAATCTATACATTGTCACAGTGATTGGGAAAAGGACGTGTAGTGTCTGGGAAAACGAAAGACGTATGTGATGTTTGGCCTTATCTTTCCATGGCCCCAAAAAAAGCTTTTGAAATTTTAATGCGTTTTCCTCGCTTCCCATTTTTACCTTCCCACTGTTGGCATATTTAATGATGTCTGCGCCATTCTAGTGCGGCTCTAATTATTCAATTGGGGTAAATATTGCCCCGATGCTGGGAACTTCTGTTTGCTTTTAATTAGGCTCCAGCTCCAACTCGAATCGAAAGTCGGGAGGCTAAGAGCTTAAGTCCTTAAAGCCCGGGAACGCCAGACCCCCCATCAAACTGTAATAAAACGAACTCAAATATATACGCTCGTGTAACGTGTATCGTGTATCGGTCAACTTTCGTCACATTGTTAATAAAAATGTGAGCCTGTCATAAAATTTGCACCAGGAGGGTCACACGCATGATGTACCTCCGCACACTGCGAACTTTGATGCTTCAGATTTTACGAGTTGTGTACACAACTGTGGACACGACGTGACGAATGGGGGGAGGGGGGATGCGGGATGGGAATCCCTGCATCACCAAATCGCCAACGTGTTTAGATACAAATCCGAGTCCAAGTTGAGGTTTTATGGCCAACTCAGAGTTAACTAAGCGAGGCCATTTGATTTGATTAACTGGGGTGATGGGCGGCCAACTAAGCGCGACTGAGATGCCTTTGGCCATAATTTCCACACATTTTCACTTAACCTCTCCATCGTATCTCTTTCTCCTGCAGAGGGCAAGGCCATGGCTACCGCCTACGATTGTAAATTCATCGAGACCTCGGTGGGCATCAATCACAACGTGGACGAGCTGCTGGTGGGTCTGTTGTCACAGATACGCCTCAAGCTGGAGAATCCCGAAAAGTCCAGGTGGGTAGAGAGCAGCTCTTAAACTTAACTACAACTACTTAGCAACTAATGCGTTTATTCTCGCAGGGATCTGTTCCGGAAGCGTTCGATTAGAAAGTCAAAGCGACGCGCTTGCTCGCCGCTGAATGCAGGCTGCCTGAATGCCAACACTCCGCTGGGTCCGCTGGGGGAGGCGGTGGCCACGCCCCCAGGCAGTGCCCAAAGCAGGTGAGTCACGGCCCCTGGCAGGCTATCAAAATCAGCCCGCAATGCTCACTCGCCCCGTTCTCTTTTGCAGTCCCCGCAAATATCGTGGCTCAAGAACCTCCACCAGCCTGAAAGTCAAGGGTCTTCTAGGACGCGTGTGGACTCGGGACTCCAAGTCCAAGAGCTGCGAGAATCTGCATGTACTCTAAGCTAAAAGTATAATCCAAAGTGTACCCCAAACGTTTCCTATACACTATGCGATATCCTAAGCATAACTATTGCCTAAGTTACAAAACAGACTCGACAACTAACGGGGGTATTATTCCCAACTGTACATATTGTGTATAATTTTAGCTTTAATTTACGCTAGTCATTTCCCCCATTAATCATTGTATATAGTTTGTCTAAATATAAAAGAATATTATTTGTAATTGGTTTATTATGGTTTTCGTTTACTTGTCAGCATGAGTTGGGATAATTTTCAATGCTCGAATCTGTCCGGTAATGGATTAAATTAGTTACATTTTCGATTGAAAGAATTAAAAATACAAAGGAAACAAAATTAAAAAGCAATAATTTTTGGAAAAAGAAATAACATTTTACCCTTGTTCATAGGCGAAGAGTTAATGATACCAATTGTACTGATTTTTTGACAATTTGGCGCTTGTTCGCCGAGTAAAACTTATTGTTAATTATATACGTGTAGTTATACATTTGTAATGGTATTGAATTGCATTTTAAAATTATATGAATATTCACACGAATGTTATTGGATTAAATGTTCAGAATTTGATTGATCGAAAGAGAACCAGAAATATATTAGCCACATTGTGCAATTTTGCTTAAATAGTCCTAGGAATTTTGTCATAATTGTTAACCTTAACCATTTTTTTGAAGGAGCCCATCGTGCACTCACTACCGGCACGCCCTAGGTTTCTCATGTTAGTCGGGACCATTTCAAAATTAATCAAAGATAGCAGAAATACGCAAAAAACACTAGATTTACACAGAGGCTATGGTTAGGTTCACGTCAGCGTAGTTTTACATTAATTCAATATGTGATTTTACACATGGTCCACAAAATCGAGAGCAAAAGCAAAACCATTTTGTTATTGTGTGTGCTGCGACCTGCTCTATCAAATATTGCGGTCGGATGGGGAGTTTTGATATTTTTAACTATGAATGTCAACACAAGTAGCTTAGTGCAACCGCACTCCCATTCCATTCGCCTTCGGGCAGTACTAATCTAGATGTCCACTAAATGTATTATAGATGTCCATTAAGTATTATAATCACCAACAATTGCAGCACAATGGAATTAAACGGAGTGGTGTTCTGAAAAATATCAAAGCATGGGAGTATTTGGAACATTGGAGGAACTTTAAAAAATACGTGCATCCTTACATATTTGTAGTATAACCAATCTATACCACATAGTTAAAATATAGCTGTAACTGCATTTTTGTCCAGAATTCTGTGTACTAATCTCGCTCAACATCAACAAATGAATTCGAGCCGAAAACTATATAGGACAGTGATAGAACACACTCGATTTGCACAGATTGTACAACACTTTATATAAGGAGAAGCAAAAGTCAGCCATAAATGTAAGCAGTGGCATCTAAAGAAAAGTTATTATTTGAATGCATGTTTCGATTTTCTAGCTCCGATATTATATGTCTAATGAGTGTATATTAAATGTGAAAAGTTCAATTTATCCGTTTGATAAGCCGTGTTTTATTTCAAGGGGCGTATCCACACTGAAGAAAGTAAGTCTGGAAATTATTTTTCTAAAATTTTATTTAATTTCAGATAAATGTTTGATACAAAATCGTACACCTGCCAAATACCTCACAACCAGCAATTGGTGTTTTACTAAGTTTTATTTTGGTAAAAAAAAAATTAAATGAAAGCTATGGTCTTTAAATTAGCAATAGGGCTTTGGAATTTTTAAAATAGATGGCGTAAACTTTCGTTTAGCAACAAATTCGTTAATAGTTTGCAGAAGCTTATGTTAGCCTACACATCAATGTTTCTTTACTTCTAATGGATATGTTGTTGTGGGCAACCTCTGATCGAATCATGTAATAACAAATTTAAAATAAGGACTGTTATTCACTAGCATTCGGTTGGGAACCTACATAGATATGCATATGAAAATATGTGATACTTGTTAAGTTCATGAAAGTGAACTATTAAATAAATAAATAAATTCAATTTAAATTTGAAATGCGCGCACAGTTATTTCTTTTCTCAAGACTACAGAACGGTTATTCTTTAAAGGTTAATTTTTCCCGTTAGCGAGTACACCCTCCACATTTAGCCAGTACAAGTTTCACATGTATCGGATAGATACCTTACATGTAGCGTATATACATCCTTCGAAACTAGCAGGTACACATTCCGCATTAGCGAGTACTGCCACCCATTTTTGTAATCTAAAAAACTGTTATACACAAATTGATATTATTTTTAAAATATTACGAAAATTGAATAAAAATTTAAGAAATTATGTTATAATTATTTCGTTAAAAACATTGATTAACAAGCTAATGTTAATTTAAAAGTACTCAGTAAATTTAGGACCTAAAATGCTTTATAAAAATAGTACATATATTTTGGTTATTTTAATTTATATACAAATACGTCTTAGCTATGGCTAAGTATATAACTTTAACACATATTCTACGAGATATTATATAAAATTGTATAACTTTTTCCTTCTTTTTGCTTTACGGCGCCTAAACTGGGATGCAAATCTTATCTTACCTTCTTATTCTAGTAGACTTCTTTTGATTAATTTACCATCCATAGCCAACCGTAGAACGATGCTTTATTTATAACCTTATACATGGTGATATTGACAGCCCCGACTTGTTAAGTCGGCTAAACTTTTCTGTGAAAAGTAGATTAACTAGAAATTATATTCCCCTAATTTTAAATCATTGTAGATTTAACTATGCCTTGCACGAGCCTTTCAGAGTATTATGTTCTGACTATAATATACTTTTTCCTGTAATATCAAATCTTGACTCTCTGCGGCTCCTAAAACGATGAATACTTGCTTCATTGGCACAAGATTGATCTAACTATTACTTTTTTCCCCGGACCTTTACCTTTATTTTCCTCCTTTTAATTTTGTTAAAGATTATATTTTAAACCAAAAACCAGAAAGAAAAATGTTATACAAAACTTTATTTTTACATTAATTAAAAAACGGATTTTTAAAGAGTTGTATATAAATGTACCAATTGTTGGTATATCAGCTATATTATAAAGTCATCCGTTTTATATACAATTAAAATATATAATATATACATTCGAATCGTAGAAAATCTTGAGCTCTATAGGTATATTTTAAAAAATCGAAGTAAAACTGATTTTAAAACTTATTTTTCATTTATTTGATTTATAAAAAAACAAAATTATGATCCCAAGAAGACACCAAATCTTTAAAAAATATATATATAAAATAAAATAATCCTCTGCAAAAGATATGCGCAAATTTACCTAAAACGAATTATTCATATTGGTTTTCCTGTGTGTGTTCTCAGAATGATAATGATGATCCGAATTTATAGAATGGTTGTATACTAAGGAAAATTAGCAACACAATGTAAATTCGTATAATGATGGTTAGTTTTTTAGGAAATTATTTTACAGTTTAATCAATACCAACGGCACAATAAAGTAAAACTCTCAGGGCAGTATTCTCGCCCTTATGGTTAGCAAAAAGTTGGTCATAAATTTTGAACTTACCAAGACATTGAAAAAACGGACGTAAACCACCATTTGTTATTGTTCATTTTGGAAATGGACGTAAACCACGATTTGTTATTGTTCATTTTGGAAACATTAATTTTTAATGATTTATGTTCCGTTTGAAGTTTTTCGAAATTGCCGCGTCTTAGGCTGTTAAAAACCATTATCGATAATTGCCTATATTCTCGTCACATTCCAATATACTAAAAAAAACCTTCGTTACATTCCTATATGGTACGGTATATTTTTTTGACTTTTGCGCGGTCACACTGAGCTCTTGTGCCGAAAATCCAGATATTTTGAGAATAATTGGCCAATTTCGATCCGCCCCCACGCTGAAGTAATGGTAAGTGCGTCCAGGAGCTCCCAGTAGTCACCAGAAGCCGGGATTCGCGAGTCGGGAGTGCGAATTGGCAGAAATCCGAGTGCCCCAAGCAATCCGCTGACTGCGCCCCTGTCGACGTCAAAAGAGGCTGCCCGTGGTGAGAAGCAACGCCCCCGGCCGAAAGCCCACGTCCACGTCCATGTATCCCTGGAGCTCGTCCTCGTACGGCGGTCAAGTGCCCAGTGCCGCCAACGCCCGGGTAAATACTCCAAAAGTCCAGATTGCGAATCTCGGATGTGTGTAATCTCTATCCCTCTTATCTTCAACTCGGGTGCTCCTCGGTCTCTGCTTCCGGACTAGATCCGCAATGACCGAGCAGGCTTATCTTGATCTGTGTGTCATATGTGTGCTCCGAATCTATCCATGTTCCACCCAGCCAGTAATATCGTCTGCCATATCTCCTTTCAGACCATGCCGAATGGTTTGGATGACCAGGAGAAGCTGCTCGCCGAGGCCATTGGAGCGGCGAGGAAGCAGGCCTTCCAGATGAACCACTTTCTGGACAAGGAGCGCATGCTGGACTCACTCAAGTGCGCTAGCACCATGCTGAGTGAACTGAGGACCTCCCTGCTGTCCCCCAAGAGCTACTACGAGTTGTGTAAGCTACACCAGAACTGTTATATGTAATCCCCAGATCTTATGGCATTGCTCCACCACCAGATATGGCCGTCACCAACGAGCTTTGCCACTTGGAGCTGTACCTCAGCGAGAAGAGCGATAAGAAGACGGATCTGTACGAGCTGGTCCAGTACTCGCACACCATTGTGCCTCGCCTGTATCTCCTGATCACCGTGGGCATTGTGTACATTAAGAACGACTCAACGCTGAAGCGTAGTATCCTCAAGGATCTGGTGGAGATGTGCCGCGGTGTCCAGCATCCTCTGAGGGGCCTCTTTCTGCGCAACTACCTGCTGCAGTGCACCCGCAACATCTTGCCCGACGTGATGGTGGCGGAGAACGAGCACGAGGGCAATGTCTACGACGCCATCGACTTTGTGCTGACCAACTTCGCGGAGATGAACAAGCTGTGGGTGCGCATGCAGCACCAGGGACACTCTAGTGAGAAGACGCGGCGCGAGAAGGAGCGTGAAGAGCTCAAGATCCTAGTGGGCACCAATCTGGTGCGACTGTCTCAGCTGGAGTCGGCCACTCTGGAGACCTACCAGCGACTGATTCTGCCGGGCATTCTGGAGCAGGTGGTTAGTTGCCGGGATGCCATTGCCCAGGAATACCTTATGGAGTGCATCATCCAGGTGTTCCCCGACGAGTTCCACCTGCAGACTCTCGATCCCTTCCTAAAGTCCTGCGCCCAGCTGGAGACCGGTGTTAACGTGAAGAACATCATAATATCTCTGATCGAAAGACTGGCTGCCTATAACCAGCGAAGTGGCAAGGTAATCCTTTTAAAAAATTACATAAATCCAAACCATACTTAACCCATACTTCTCATTTAGACCAGCGGCAACGCCATCGATGCCATCATACCCGCCGAGGTGGAGCTGTTTGAGGTATTCAGTGTCCAAGTGGCGAATATTGTCCAAACCCGAATGGACATGCCCTTGGAAGACACGATTTCGCTGCAGGTTGCCCTGTTGAGCCTGGCTCAGAAGGTGTATGCCGATCGCGTTGACTATGTGGACAAAGTGCTGGGTACAACCGCACAAATTCTGCAGCGCATGAACATGAACAAGTGGGTTGAACTCTAGACGCGATTGCTTTGGTCGCTACATACTCTTTCTTTTCAGCATCTCGCATCTGTTGTCCGTTAACCAGGAGCTATCCCGTCTGCTGCGCATCTGCATTGACTTTTATAACAACGCCTTGACCATCATCCAACTGCACAACTTTTGCCCGCTGCTCGAAAAGTTTGACTACACCTCCCGCAAATCTCTGGCCCTGTATCTGGTTATGAATATACTTGACAACGAAACTGTGGTGCCCATGGCAGATCAAGCGGATAGTCTGCTGACCATCATCACGCCTCTAATTAAAGATGATGACACGAACAAAGACAACGCAGCGGCAGCAGGAAACACCAGTCCCGATGCCGAGGAGTTTGCAGAAGAACAAGGAGTTGTGGCCCGGTATGAGTGATTTGTTCTTAAAAATACCTCTATGACTCATTTGCTTTGTTTAGATTTATTCACCTGATGCGGTCCGACGAACCCGACATGCAGTACAAAATGCTGCAGACCGCCCGCAAGCATCTGGGCAATGGTGGGGGCCAGCGTCTAAAGCACGTCCTGCCGCCACTCGTCTTTGCAGCCTACCAGCTGGCCTTCAAATACAAGGCGATCGCCGAACAGGATGAGAACTGGGACAAGAAGTGCCAGAAAATCGTGCAGTACTGCCACAGCACCATCAGTGCTTTGGCCAAGGCCGATCTCGCCGACCTGGCGTTGCGGCTCTATCTGCAGGGTGCTTTGGTCATCGGAGAGATCGGGTACACGAACCACGAGACGGTGGCGTACGAGTTCATGACCCAGGCCTTCTCGCTCTACGAGGATGAGATTTCCGACTCAAAAGCGCAACTGGCAGCCATAACACTTATTATGTCCACATTCGAGCAAATGTCCTGTTTTGGGGAGGAAAACGCCGAGCCACTCAGGACGAATTGTGCGCTGGCCGCCTCTAAGCTACTGAAAAAGCCAGATCAATGCCGCGGAGTTGTGGCCTGTGCGGCGCTTTTCTGGAGTGGGAAGTAAGTTTGATAGGTCCCTCATTCCTAGTTGGATCATTGTTTGATTAACTTTAATACCTGCTAGACAAAACGGAGAGGAGATGCGGGATGAGAAGCGAACTCTTGACTGCCTGAAGAAGGGCGCTCGCATTGCCTCGCAGTGCTTGGATACCGGCGTGCAGGTGCAACTGTATGTGGAGCTGCTGAATCACTATCTGTTCTACTTCGAGCGAGGCAATTCGCTCATCACCGTGGCCATGCTCAACCAGGTGAATATGGCTAACAGAAAAAGTAAATAACCCCTGAAATTCAATTGAATTTCAATATTACAGCTAATTGCCAAGGTGAACGAAGAGCTGCCCAACCTGGAGCCCAGCGAGGAGACCAAACAGATCGAGAGCCACTACAAGAACACGCTGGCGCACATACGTAGTCGCATGGAGTCCAATGACTCGGCGTTGGAGGTCTCCTTTGCGGGCATCACTCTCAATTAGCCCAACCCACCCACATCGGACACCCCAGCAAGCATCGAAGAGCTGAAGGCGTGAAGGTCGTTTGGACAGGCCCGTTTTTGTACTGCTAGTTATCAGCTTGCTCGTAGACCGTTCTGATATCCCGAAGCTCTGCGAGAGTATCCAAATTGCTTGTGTGAGATATGAAATTCCATGGTTAGGAAAGTTGTGGGCCTTCGACCAACTTTTGTTTTGTCAATTTGATTTCGATAGTAATCGTAAGTGCAAAGTAAAAACATTCTTGATTATTTTCCTGATTTATTTAGTATGATAGCTATGCGTAAATAACCCCCAACAGAGGATTTTTACTTTACTACTCTATTTAATCCCCTACCCTACCCTAAAAATAATGTGAAAATATTGTTAAACAAAAATTATACAATCTTACATACGATTATCGAATTGGTTCACGAATCGCCACGCGCTACGTATAAATATGTATTACAAATAAAGTTAAGATCAAACTGTTTTCGCGAACAATTCGCCTGTATGTGTGGCCTGAACTAATTGAATCAAAACTCGTCATCGATAACATGTAAAGTAATTCGTTTATTAAAAATATATAAGCCGATTAAGCTTCATCAGTTAACATAGCTTCCATTTACGATACACAATATCCTACAGACTCTCGCCGACCCGATATTCTTTCTTTCATGAATCACATGCGCTACAAGGGTGTTAGATGTTCGTTTCTTCTGGTTGTTGTGGCAGTTTTCGGGGGATGGAGCGGTGGTTAAGTGGCAGTTTCGTGTTGCTTCGAGACCAGTTAGTGGGGGGGAGGGAAGTGGTTAGGGACCGACCTGGTAACGCGGGCAGTTAACTTGGTGCGTTCGCGCAACTTAAAGCTAATTTTTTTTTAGTCACTAGGTTCTAAGCATAATCATTACAGATAGAAGCGCCTAATTCACTTTGAGTGCCATATAGCAAATGGAAAATTTTGAAGCATGAGATAAATTTGTTTTCGTTTCTGCATAGCTCGAGATTGCTCGGTGCGAGGCGTAGGCCCTCTGAGTCCCATTAAGCCGACTTCACGTTGTAAAAGTTGTAGACGAAGGGCCAGGAGGCCAGCACGTACTCCTCGATGCCGCACTCGTTGGAGCCGCGCAGGATGCGGAAGTAGCCGTGCTCGCCCCACCAAGGTCCCCACGAGTTGGCGGCGATCTGTGTGGGGATGGCAGAGGGTCAATACGTTTCTAATAGTAAGTCCTTAAAACCCCTGCAACACTCACCCAGAACTTCTCATTGTGCTCCTCTCCCCAGCCAACCAACTTGACCGAGTGGAATCCAGTGGGAGCTCCGCGATTGGCCGCCGTCCGGCGGTAGATGCCTCCCGAGTAGGCAAAGAAGTCGCGGTACACCGTCATGGTGGCCTGGACGGGGGCCGGATTGGAAGATCTCTGCCATGATGTCGGACTCGCGACTCAGGCTGTAGGCCGGACCCACCGTGTAGAAGGCATCCCGATCCACGTTTTCCACAGGACGGCAGCCGTTGGCCTTCAGGGAACGACTGTGCTGGTGGATCTTGCAGGCGTCGCGGTGCTGGGTGTACGGATAGCAGCTCTCGTCCACCACGCCCTTCTTGTGCATGTAGCGCCAGGCGGCGTCCAGGTGACCGCCGTCGCAGCCTTGTTGGCGGCGCGTGCAGGAGAGGATGTGCTGGGCGGACAGCTGGACGGCCTCCTTGCCCTTGCTCTGGATGGCGAAGCGATCGCTGGCCACCGAGGTTGTGGACAGCACCCAGGATGCACCGCACCAGCCCTGGTCGGGCACCTCCGAGATGTAGCTGGACCACTTGTCCAAGGCGCTGAAAGACCGGGGCAGGCCCTCGGCGGTGTTCCTCAGACGGGACATCGACTTCACCCGGAACGAGGGCTCCTTGGTGCCCAGACGCAGTCGCAGTCCCTCGGAGTACTTGCGGCCCCACCACTGATCGTACTTACGGGCGGACCAACCGATATTGTGGATGGAGTTCACGCCATCGATGATATCGTGGTCGGTGAGGCACAGTTCCGTGTCGCACTGCACCTTCCCGCCGTCCAGGCAGCGGCACTCGTTGCAGTTGTCAAACGTGCTGTTGAACTTCGTGAAGTAGGTGTCGTGGTGCTTGCAGGCGACTATCGGATCCGGCTCACCGAAGCAGTAGGAGCGGTAGTCGGGGCAGCAGTCGCTCGCATCGTCGCGATCGCAGAACTCATCGCAATAGCAGATGGTGTCTGGAAAAGGGGCACAAAATCAAGTCACAAATGCATCATTTATTTGTATACCCTTGCAGAGGGTATTATAATTTTGGTCAGAAATTTGTAACGCAGTGAAGGAGACATCTCCGACCCTATAAAGTATATATATATTCTTGATCAGGATCAATAGGGGAGTCGATATAGCCAAGTCCGTCTGTCCGTCTGTTTCAATCCCGTTTGCGTGCTAAGTTTAAAAGCTAGCGATCTGAAACTTTCACAGTCGTCCTAAAACATGTGTACGCAGATCAAGTTTGAAAACCCCGATCGGATGTCTATATCCTATAGCTCCCATAGGAACAATCGGATATAAGAATGGAAGATATTTTGCGCAGTGTAAAAGCTATTACATGAATCTTTCCAAATCTTATTTGATCAGGGTAAAAGCGCGTGCCGATCGGACGTCTATATCCTATAGCTCCCATAGGAACAATAGGGTGAAATCAGTCCAAATTTTATGTTTTTCAGAATATTTATCCAAGTCTTATTTATTTAGGCATGTCTTGATCACGGTAAAAGCGCTCGCTTCTGATGGAAATTCTGTTAAAGGCTGCGAAAATATCCCTTTTTTTCTATTTTTATATGACATTTTTGCAGTATAAAAGCATAAAACTATGCAAATCTAGTTTATTTATGTATTTCTTATTCCTTTCGCTAACTCCTTATAATACTAAACAACGAAATAATAATTTTAGATTATTTCACCATAGATCGCCAAACGAATGGCTCATTTGTACAAGAGCAGGTGCTCTATTTTATCAAGTTATTATTTGTTCTTTTTCTACTTCCAAATAAATCAACTATTTAATTAAATTGTTTGCTTGCTGACTTAGCAACTAGAATACAGAGAAATCAAGCGAATGCTTAAAGAGCAATAACAAACAGGGTCGAAACATTCTAAAAATTATAATTTTTTATTTTTAAATAGCTTTGTTCTACTTTATACGTTTGCTTCACTTTTTGAAATGTTTTACTTTTAGTTTTTTAATTTTTTTTATGAATATTACTTTAGGCAATTACTTACCTTTGATAGGCCGCGAGCAGCCGTCGTGGCGATCATCACAGCAGGTGTTGCGCAGTGCGCAGTAAGGACCTTTGAATTCCTCCCTCAGGGTGGGATCAATAACGCCGGCCACGCCCATCAGCAGGGCCAATAGGCCCACCAGCTGGGCACACTTGATGGTCATGACTCCTCCAACGACTTCTAATCTGCAACTAACGCGGCGAAAGTACGGAATTTTTAATTTTGCATATTATCTTATCGCTTAGATCAACAGCTAGATTAACGATCTGCAATTTGTCAACAATTAACCAGTCAGATACACAAAATTCAACACATCGCGCATACTTCCGTCCAGCAATTAGGCAAATGTGGTAAGGAATGAGAAAACCCGTTCGGTTTAGGTGAGATAATTCATTTGTACAGTTTAACTTCCATAACTCGAACATTTTTTACGGAAAAAAATCTATTGCACACTTAAGATCTAACGTACAAAAGTTAAGAGAATTGTTTTAATTTTTTGGACCACCCTAAATAACATTATTTGAAATTTCGAATAAATTAAATAAAATGTTTGCCCCTCTTCCGTTTTTACCTGCACAAGTTGGGTTTTTCCAAGAAAAATGTTATTCGCGCGCCAAAAATATACACTGTAGAAATATATATAAGTATTTGGATGCTTTGTTATAAATCAAATGGCTAAACAGTTCTCCTTTTTTATTAATATTTGCAACGACTTCTTGATAATAATTTAAACTATTCATTCTGAAGATTATCTTCTGTTGATGTTTTATGTCTTACGGTAGAAAAAATTTACGTATTTATGAATAAGAAAAATCTTTATACTTTTCTACGAATTGCTAAACTTTTGGTATGTGTAGTTAAAAACGATCTGTTTTAAGAATCTAAAATGCTGAAGATTATTATATGTTATTTCGAGAGCCAGTAATGTCTATAATAATGTATAAGTACATTAAAAATTGTATTCATTTTTGTCTTACTCGAAGAGTCTGTCGCTAGAATTTTTATGTTGGCATATACAGGTTTGAGTTTTGGAAGTTATAAGACTAACTTTCGGATAACAGGCAGTTCCTCATTAGAAATTCGATAGTTGTGCACAGACAAACAGTTAACAGTTAGCTACCCTATATATATTCTGATGACGCCAGCTGGTTTGTCGATCCCCGAACCCTGTCCGCGGCTTAAACAAAAACGATTTCGTTGTCCACTTGGTCCGGTCCGTTTTGGATTCTTTGATTCAACACCGAATTCATTTATGAGCATAGCTCACCGATTTAAAAATCCGAAGAATCACTCTCGAAATTGCCCCTTTATTTCATGTTTTTTTGGCGCTCTATTATATTCTGGTGACGGAGAAACTTGTTTATTTTTAAGAACGCGACACGAAGATTCATAAATAAATGCAAATTGCAAATTGGTATTCCTGTTTCGGCCAAAACAGAACTGGCATCATTTTCGTCGAGTGTGCCCCAAGACGTATTCAATTAATAGATTTCGCACATACATATGTGGATTTAGTTATCTTCTGAATAACGAGGGAGAATGTTTGAGCACCTTCGAGAATTTTGTTTGGCCACATCCCTACCCCAAGACATATTATTCGATTTTTTTTGCTGATTGTTTGCTAACGCTGAACCCGTTTTTAATTTAGTGATAATTAATTTGAAAGATTGACTTGATAATTAATTGCCAATTCAATTGGCAACAAAGTTTTGGCATGAAGAAAAGAAGCATAACAGAATGAAATTTAATTGTAGTTGGATTCGTGACGAATGTCTATATATAGAAGTTCAATAAACAATAAAAGCTATAAACTTCGCCTCAGTTCCAGACTGTTGACACTTAGGAATGGTCTAACACAAACACCACTGTTTATTCCTGAAGGGGCACAAGATATTCAGAATTCCAGGCATTAAATTGAAAACATAAAACGAAAAATCTCGTCTTTGCTGACACAGCAGAATGGTAAATAAAACTTCAGAACCTTTTATTTGCAAGCAGGCGTACGCAATACTAACATTTTGATAACTTTGCACAATTTGAGTCAAATGCCAGCACTTTATGGCCAATAATTGGAGGCGTTTGTTTTCTGTTTCTGTTTCTGTTTTTGTATACTGTATACTCGATTTCCTTATCGCGCGGTTCTTACTCCGATCGCGGCTAGTTGCTGACTGAATTCGCTTAGAATCATGGGCCACTACATAAGGTTGCTGCGGTTGCTTTTGTTATTGCTGCTGCTGCTGCTGACAGTGCTGCGCTGCTTTTTCATCTTGCCTACTTCAACTGTAGCTAAAGCTTATAGGCCCCAGCGTAGGTGGTGGTCGGTGGTGAGAGCGAGAGAGCGGTCCTGCAGTTACTGCCACTGTGGCGTATACTTAACATTTACAGAGAAATGTTAAGAAATGTTATGTGGTCGGGGGCCCAGTTGTGGGAATTTTGGGTAGCGGCGTCCTAATGAAAGTAGATACAGTCACTGTTGCGAATGGTTTGGTATGCAGTCCACCTCTATAAGGGCAAAGATCATTAAGAACCACTTTCCTGTGCAAATTCCTCGGCAAATTTTTGTGCGCAATTAATTTTAGTTCTCAGGTTTGTTTTTGTTGGCTCTTGTCTTTGCCAAAAACTGATAAGATATGTATGTGATAATTGAAACCAATTTGAGTTCAAGGTCTTCACACAATAATAGAATAAAATAAAATGTTTTCCTTTTTTTGGTATCAGAGTGAACATTTCATACTATCTATTATTTCAAGCAATCTGTTGAGATTCCTAAGTATCTAGTATTGAATGAATATTTTATTTGGCAGTTTTTTAAATGATGCGCTCATCGCCAATCTGTCTGGCATTTCACTTAACTTCGATCTGGATCTTCTGCTCTTTCCATACGGGTAATTATCATTAAGAGCATTTGCAATTGCACACATACATATATAGACCGCATCATCTCAGTTAACTGGAATTTGCATGATCCAATTTCGCTTTACGCCAAAACCAAATAAACCGTTCATTTACTTACTTTTTATTTGCGTTAGATGAGTGAACCAGCGAATGTAATTCCAAGCAATATCCGGAAGTAGCTCACAAAATGATTCACGATAAGGCATTTCCCTTTTATTATTTATAGAAGTATGAATCGATAGATTAAATCACAAAACACTTCCCGAAAAACTAGGCAAATATCAAATGTTGATTGAACTATGCGAAAGAAATTTTAAGGGGGTATAGTATTTAAATTTTTTTTTGTGCACTTTTTTTTTCCTGAATGCACAACATCTCGAGAATATTGTGTTAAAATTTTGGATCGATCCGAGTAAAACTTCCGAACTTATGGGCAGTTGAACGTAGGTAAGTAAGCGCGTTTTATATTTAATTTTTGGGTGTCCCAAATTTTAAAACGCTTTCCTGAAAAGTTGCCATTTCAAAGTTGGTGTGCACGATCCTGCAAAATCTATCGAACGGATCGTTTTGAGATTTTGCACAGCATTTCTCTACCAGATTCCTCAGGTAACGCTGTCGAGTTTTTTTTTTTTTGAAAATGTATTATTTTTAGAGCAACAAATAACTCGACATTTTGGTTATTAAATGATAAGTGAACTAGAGAATATAAATCCCGGATATAGTCGGGAGTAAGTTTCAATATTTTTCACAATTAAGCTTCTTGAAAATAGCATTAGGAAAGCTAATTAAAAAGAAATCCGAACGGGGAACAAATCGGACCCCGATGTGTGAAATAAAGCCATCAGACGACATATCGTCGCTCTGTCGCCCGACGCGATTTGCATGTCCGCTGCGGCCACATTACGACCTGAGCCCGAAAGCAAACAAAAGCCCGCCAAGAAATAGATTGAGCCCCAGCGAATGTGTCGCTTAATGGTCAAGTCTAAAATGAGTCGACTTGTACATTCACCAATAATCTTGACAGGTCTTGGATAAGATTAGACCAGAAAATAATGCCTTGGGATGCAAAATTAGACTGATAAGACCGATTGCAGTAGGTACTATAAATAAGCCTGATTGCAAGTGCAATGCTTATCCCTGACATTGAAATGGCACGAACAATCCCTGAATATTTTTATCTACTGTTTTTGACAGCACGACAACTGTTGTGACTACAGTGATCCATCGCATATGGTATGCAATTATGGGGAACTATCCACGTGAGAAACCGATGACAATCTGCCAGGTAAATGAAGTCATTAAAGTGTCGTCGGGTGAATGAAACACGTCCGACTGGCTTATGCTTATCATCACAAACGCCTGACTTCAACTGGGCAATCAATTAGCTGGTATTTATACATAATTATGCCATTATTTAATTGGCCCCCTGATTAGCATTATTTGTGTGGCTATGCGGGCCAATAGGCACTTTATTGATATTCTGGCAGTACGCACTCGACGCGTATGTATTGACTGACATTCCAAAGCACTGAAATCACATTATCGAATGGACACGGTTACCTAAAGTCTAGGCAGGCGGAAGAGGTGTTTTCGATACCCGAAAGTAGTCCAAGAACGCGCCAATCCAATGCCAATCCCACTCGACATGTAACTGCCTTATCGAGGATGTTATCGGAACGATTTACATTGTTCAATTTGGGGACAGATTCTTACTATTTCGTCATGGCGCCAACTGATAAGTTGGGGGTGCGTAGACAACATAAAAGTTGTGGTAGAAGTCATCAATAGGAAGATTCCCCATAAACGCCTGTTTATTGTCTAAGAAGTTGCGAACGGAATTTTAATCAGTTCACCCTGCCAAACGCATTTTGCTTTAATAAATGTTTGTTTCAAGAAATTTCTTTCGGCCCATTTCAGTTGGAGCCAGTTTCACGAATTAATAACTGTGGTTAATCGTTTCCGAGTCGAATGAATTGCAGTGCAAATATACCAAAGAATGCATAAACATTTTCCAAAATTCATTCAGAGTTTCCAAGGCATTTTCATCCATCCATAATCAATTTACTGATCATTAAAAAGTCTATTTATTTGCTCAATTCTTTAATGGTCTGTCTTTGTTTATGTGCAATTGCGAATGGGAATTTTGAACTTGTTGATCAAGCAATTAACGAAGTATAAGCCAGAAGGAATTTTGGCTTTCTCCTTGGGGTTCGGGGTCACCGGCTGGACTGCAGCCTTGATGCGATCGATTGGGGGAATATTTCGGCATGATTCCAGTGAAAACAGAGGTAGTTTTTTCGACTGGGTGTTAAAGTGAAAACAGAGGTAGTTTTTTCGACTGGGTGTTCCAGTGAAAACAGAGGTAGTTTTCTTGACTGGGTGTTCTCAATTACAATTACATAGAAATCTAGTTTAGGTATGCGCGGAATTTTCTTAAATCGAATTGAGATGTTTGTGTTCAAGGTCGAGGTCTCCCAATTTGGCACGCAATATTCGCATCAGTTGTATTTTCTGGAGTATTGGTCAAGTGATGTCGAAATAGAGCAAGTGGAAGTGTGACCACCAACCGAATTGAATTAAATTCATTTATCAATTTGGACAATTTCTTGGTCGGCAGCCACAAACGAGACAAGAACACGATCCGAAATGGGAGGAGCGGAGGTCAGCGGGCAATAAAACACATTCTTTTTTATTTTTTGGCATATTTGTGTTTAATATCTCAAATTGTCGATTCGTTTCAATTACACTCCACTTGTCCGGCATCAAGTACAGGGCGTCTGTTTTGTTTTATGCAATTTAAATACTTTTTGTTCGGCTGTGTGACATTGAAGGCGAATTATTATATTAATAATTTAAGGAAAAAAGTCAATACGCGACGAGAGAGGTGTCAGTTATATTAAAAGCGGGAATTGTTTGTGTGCCGAAGTATTTTATTTATGCGAGTGCAGACAAAGTGCTGGGAATTTGACAGTTTGACAATTGGTTTATTATGGCTCTCGCCCAGCTGCCCGATAGCCAATTTATTGATCGGTTTTGATTTCAGCTTTGTTTCCGGGTGCACCTAACACCTAACACACCCCATCGGATGGTAGGTTTATTTTGCAATTCTATTGTTTTGTGCAGTTACAATTTATGGCCAGCCATTTGGCTTTGATTGAACCGGGCCAAAGAAAATAAAAACGCAAAATCATATCAACTGATCGCAGCGATTTGGCTATTTATAAGATGTATTTCACGTAAGAATGGAAAGCAATTCAAGCAGCCAAGCGGCTATTTTAAAACATTCGCAAACACTCTGGACCGACGTCGATGTTTAAATAACTTGGAATATTCACGGCTAGCTGGAGGATATTTATGCATATTTCGAATAACCGGCAGCTGAGCCATTAGGTGGAAATTAGAAAAATGGAAAATATTTGCCCGCCACTTGACTTTTTTCGGCTGCTTAAGTTTCCTTGGTCATGAATGGATTTGGGGCCTTGAACGTCTAAATCCCCGATCAAGATTATTACATAATGTCGCTGCCTTACGGACCGGAATCACCTGTTATAATCACCTGTTTGTTGGTTGCGCATAATGTGGCGAATAAACATTTCCCTGTTTATGTTTATAAAAATTCTTAAAACAAATAAAGCTAGATGTTTGGATATTCCAGTTGCTGCCCACCAGATATACGGAATGAAACTGTTTTTCTTCATTGTTGCCTTTGCCTGTTGTTGATAATTAATAATTCGCTCATCGAAAACAATTCAATGAGTGGAAGATGTGTGTAAGCTTCTATATTTAGCTGCAGACGTCGACTTATTAGCAGGGCAGGTGTACTACAGTACTACAGTCTAAAAAGTTGCACTCGAGTGTGCCCCCACACATCTGGGATATTATTGCCATTTTTTGGCATGTTTGCAGTGATTAGTAATTATCGCACATGTCAGTCAGTCAGCTGCGGGTCTCCAAAATAGGCGTCTTGTCAATCACCTCTCGAGAATTCGTCATCACCTCACTTAAGTCCATCCCATATCCCAACACACGTAGTACAAATAATATATGCAATATATGAAACAAAAGCGAGATCAGATGTTTTCAAGGCTGTTCCGTAAGTCGTAACATATTGGTTGGGAGAACAAGGCCCTCAAGCATTATATAGCGAGACCTGGCCCAATCGTCACTTCTCGCAGTAGTTCACAGAAAATAGGTGAGATACCGCTTAGCCAGCGCCAGAACCGATTGGGAATTGTACCGACCACTAGATGGTAATATTTTTTGATAGCGCAGCAGTGCTGTTATTGCTGTCTGTTAGTCTAACAGCTCTGTTAGGCTCCACTCGCTGAGTGGACGAGTTTTAATGGGACTTTGCTTTGGCTGGCGCCAATTTACAGGGCTGGTCGGGGCCCCAGTTTTGTGTTTTCCGTTTATTTTGGCCGCTTAATTTTTGCTTTGCGGTTGTGTTAGCACTTAAGTTAAATGCCTTACCATCAAGTTTATAGATTGTTGCAGCTAAGGGAACCAAAATAAACCGAGGAGCTCATAAAACGCTGAGCAAAATAGACAGAATGATTTGTTTACAATAATAATAGTTTTTCTCGGTAATAGAATCCTGACTAAGCGGTTTACTCCCCCACGAATTAGTGACGTCAATTTGGAATATCTGTATTGGCATATATGTGCTGCATCTGCGATTATTAGGCGGTGAACAAAATTAAACAAATTTTTTAATACTGATTGGGTTGTTTTTACAACCAGCGATTCGTTTGAATTTTATATTTATTACTAAAAAGTTTATTTATATAGATGCATTTTATACTTTGTACAGTCAAAACGAGTAATAAGAATTTCGAATAAAAATATGCATTGTACAATAATTACAAAAAAAAATCCAATTTATTATCAACAAATAATTGAACAAAGGGAACCAAATTAAACAACAGTTCATTTAATGGTTGGTTGCGGTTTAAATATAACACAATTTCAGTTTTTATTTTTTGCTGTGATAATATTTTTCGATTACACTGTGCTGCAAAAGTTCACCTTTATTTTGATATATTAGTGAATGTATTTTTATACCCGAGCAGAGGGTATTATAATTTCAGTTAAAATTTTGCAACGCAGTGAAGGAGACATTTCCGACCCTATAAAGTATATATATTCTTGATCAGGATCACCAGGAGAGTCGATCTAGCCATGTCCGTCTGTCCGTCCGACTCAGTTTTAAAGCTATCTGCTTGAAACTTTCCCAAAAGTTGTCTTTCTATTGCAGGTAGTATATAAGTCGGAACGAGCCGGATCGGGCCACTATAGCATATAGCTGCCATATAACTGAACGATCGGAAATACCAAAACTTTAGTGTTTTTAAAGTTAGGAAGTTGGGATTTTCTATGGGTTTTATTTTTGGCCAATCAGTCTGACCTACCAAATTTCATAAGGATCGAACGACTATATCTTATAGCCGCCATATAACTGATTGATCGGAATTGCCATAACTTTGGTGTTTGTAAAGTTAGGAAGTTGTGATTTTCTATGGGTTTTATATTTGGCTAATCAATCCGACCTACCAAATGTCATAAGGATCGGCCGATATAACTGATTAATCGGAAATGCCATAACTTTGGACATGCTTATCTCAACTCATGATCAAGAATATATATACGTTATACGGTCGGAGATGTCTCCTTCACTGCCTTGCACACTTTTGACCAAAATTATAATACCCTCTGCAAGGGTATAAAAATTGTCCGATTGTTCCTATGGAAGCGGACGGACAGACGGACAGATCGATCGGCTTGATCAACTAGTGATAGGGTCGGAAATGTCTCCTTCACTGCGTTGCAAACTTTTGACTGAAATTACAAGGGTATAAAAAGGATCTCCGGGCTTTAAATGTGCTGGCAGAAATTTAATTAGGAATTCTGCTGGTCGAAAGTGTTCTTCGATTGGGACTTTTGTGGTAGTAATCACAGCATTCAAGGGCGTGTTTGGCTAAAAACGAATATGGTTTCTTCAGAAAAATACACCTTCTCTAAGAAATTGTGCTTTTGGATAAAAGTTTTGATTTTCACATGAAATTGTTTATATTTTTTTTGTGGAAGGATGCGGATGCTTCTCGGATTGTTTGCCACAGCTCTTTTGCTGATGGTAGAACACGCATATGCGTTGATTCCCAATTGCGACTTTTTCGGCACTGCTAATATTACGACGGCTCAAAAGTTATCAAATGGTTCCTATCTATATAAAAACTTGGTCATTCCCGTGCATTTGACGGGTGAATATGACTAGAAACTTCTGCCGGACGACTCGAAGGAGAAGGTTAAGAGCCACCTAAGAGGATGCGTTGCAAACTGAAGCCCTGCGTCAGGTCCCTCGAAGGGACGGAGGGCGATATGGACAGCTTAAATCCTTTCCTGAACCTAACCCTCAACAACGGGTCCGTGGTAAAAAGGCACTTTATGAACGAATTCATCGTGCATTTGGATCTGCCTATGCCCTGCGAAAGAAAGTTCTACCTAAACAGCGGATATGAAGCGGATAAATACACACTGTTTGAGGTCTATTTCCTTAATTATTATGCTATATATTTGACAAGTTTAACCGGCATTGCCCTCTGTAGAACGGAACATTTAAACGCCACTATGACGGGATGTTTATGAACAAGAGTGAATACTGCATGCAGCATTTTAAATTTAAAGACACAGTCCAAAACACAACATTTATTCAAATTGCGGCTCACAATTGCCCGATAGAGCAATCTAAAACGGGAAAGACGGCGCAAACCGTCGGTAAGCTAATACTTACAAGCAGCTTAGATCCTTTCAAAGTGACCCTTTCTTTCTTTTTCTTTCCACAGTGATGATCATTTCGCTGATTTGTATGTTGCTTACAATCGTCGTGCACCTCTTTGTTAAGAAGCCACAGAACTTGCACGGCAAGTGCTTCATCTGCTATATGTTTAGTATTTTCATGGGCTACCTTCTCCTGCTACTCAACTTGTGGAGAGTATCGGATGGTTTCTGCCTTACATCAGGTTAGCTGATTGCCTAGGAGTAATGCAAAAGACAGTAATGCGAGACACTTCTTACCACTACGGGGAGATAAAGAGGATCGTTTCAAAGTTTAGGTTTCTCACCAGGACATGCGTCGTATCCTGCCGGCAGAGAAACCTTTCTACCAAGTGGAGGTGCAGAACTAGCTTGCCTGTCTCACGTACTTCTGTCTGACAGTCTTCTCCTCGACAAAGTCCTTGGTCATGTTGCTAAGCTGTAAGTAAGGGTCTGAATCTCCATTCCACCTAGTCTGCCTTTAAAATTGGTATTTATGAGTGTTGGCTTGAAACAGAAAAGTAATTTGTAATAACTGCAAGGGTATTTAAACTTCGTCTTGCCGAAGTTTGCTTCCTTTCTTATTATACCCTTGCATAGAGTATTATAATTTTGGTCAGAAGTTTGTAACACAGTGAAGAAGACGTCTCCGACCCCATAAACTATATATATTCTTAATCAGGATCAATAGGGGAGTCGATATAGCCATGTCCGTCTGTCCGTCTGTTTCAATACCGTTTGCGAGCTCTGTTTAAAAGCTAGCGATCTGAAACTTTCACAGTCGTCCTAAAACATGTGTACGCAGATAAAGTTTGAAAATCGCCCCGATCGGATGTCTATATCATATAGCTCCCATAGGAGCAATCGGATATAACTTGCAAGAATGAAATATATTTCGCGATGTGTAAAAGCTATTGACATGAATCTTTCCAAATCGTATTTTTTATACCCTTGCAGAGGGTATTATAGTTTTGGTCAAAAGTGTGCAACGCAGTGAAGGAGACATCTCCGACCCTATAAAGTATATATATTCTTGATCAGGATCACCTCCTGAGTTGATTTAAGCATGTCCGTCTGTCTGTCTGTCCGTCTGTCTGTTTCTACGCGAACTAGTCTCTCAGTTTTAAAGATATCGAATTGAAACTTTGCACACACCCTTCTTTCCTTTGCACGCAGTATATATGTCGGAACGGCCGAAATCGGCCGACTATATCCTATAATTTGGAGAATATAATTTACAGAATATTCTGCAAGGGTATTTCCTTTCTTGTTTTTTATGAAAAATTGCTGTGTGCAATCTGCCTACTAACTTAACGTCAGCGCTTTTAGAAAATAATCATCAAAGTTGGAAATATTAATAAATAATAAACAACAGAAAGGGCTATTGATTCAATATTTCTTTCAAACAATTTAAACATTTTTTTATTCGTCGCACTACACTCATATAATTCCTAATAAAATGTACAGTATACGTTATTTAACGTAAATTTTTGGTGGTCTGGAGTTAAACTCCCCCGACAATTATTCGGTATTTGCAATGGTTAACATGTGCTCAATCGAACTCATTATTAATTGCCTTGCATGTGCTCGGGACAAATGTGTTAATTATATTGAGAGTAGTGCTTTCGATACGGCTTGTCCCATATTCAACCGCCTACGGTCTCATGGGCTTCGAGCAGGCCAGTGGGACAAGTCTAGTATCTGAGATCTAGCCGGCTGCCCCGCCCTCCAATTTCCGCAAGCCGTCCCCCGTCTTTGGATCTGGCTCCACATTATGCCCCGACTGAGTACCAGACAGTCGGAATTACATGTGAGCTCAAGTCTGAACCCGAATCCAAATCCGAATGTTATACAAGCGGCTTGTTTGTCTGGAGCGTTGGTGTCACTCCGAGTTCTATTCATAGCCGACTCGCTTCTGATTTAGCCTCTGATTCGCATGACGAATCTTTTCTTGGCACTTTCTTCTACACGCCAATCAAATTACGGCCTAAGGGGAATTCATTTGAAATTGCCCTCGCAGCTGACTGAAAATTATTTGCACTTATTTGCATTGCCAAATATTAGGCGAGCATGAACTTACATTCACAACGAAGTGTTTTGGGGCCTGCCAAAAATTTCATTTAAAACAGATGGCAGATTTCGAGTGGCCAAGCAATTACTTTTACTTTTCAACAAAGAACTATATTCAAATTACACCAATTCAAAAAAGAAAACACTTTACCAAAGAAGGAATACTCAATTTGCATTTTGTATTTTGAATTAAATGGTTTCAAAACGATTAATTTTTGTACAACAAAAAAACATATTTACCTTTAAAAAAAAATAAAAAATATGATTTTACTTTAATATTAAGAGTCGAATGTACCATTTTATAAGTATTGTGTACAAAGATGCAAGATAATAATAGTTATCTGAATTAAACTCTTCTTTAACATTAAATTGTAAAAAAAAATTAAAAAAAAAATAATTTAAAGTATAATTGTAAAAAACCAATTTTTTTTAAATAATTTAAGAAATAAGCAATTCTCCAACAATTTTACAAACGTTTCATACCTCCAAAACAAAAGAAATTTTAGTTGGCCCTTAATTATGAATCTTCTACATTTAATCTTTAACAACATATTAAAACGTTCATACTTAATGAATTTGTTATGGTCTTCTTAGGTAGTGCCCAGCTTTATAGTACTGGGTATTTCCCCCCATAAGCCTGAATGGGTTAAATGGGTTAATGAGCTGCCCGAAAGAGTACCCCTAAGCTCAATGTGATCACTTCATGTTCGTGTTTGGGATAAATGTCGCTTTCGCGGATGTTTGTGCCATTGTTTCGGCTAGAAAGTCATTGTCAATGCCAAGAGCGAATCATTTGGCGTGCGATAGATACAGCTGTATCTGCTTGTAGATACACATACGACCCGTGTACATGGGCTTGTTGATTTTATTGCGGCCTCATCCAATGTCAGTGACACTCAGGCAGTGTCAATGTCTGCAGGTCTATGACAAGGCATTCGCTCATCGGGCTAATGTGTTTTGTATTGCCGAAAAAATGGCATTTGTTTGTGCGACTGAATCATAGTGATGATATTTGGCTACATGTTCGGATATAGACATGACGGGCCACCAACCGAAACCCAACCAAAAGTCTGTTTCCTACCTCTTTTACGCTTGTCCAACAATGTCGCCCCAATTGTGTTGTATTGTTAATTTATATTCCATTATTTTGCGCAGTTAGTCCAAAAACTTTGTGTGATCTTAATGGGTGACATGTCATCATAAATTAATTGCCCTCGCGTAATAAATTAATGAAACAAAAGGGTACCTAAACTAAAAATATCATAAATTAATTGTCCCCCAAAAAAAAATATAAATTAAAGCAAACGAAAAAATGTGAATTATTGGTTAAGAAGAATTTCCGCTTTACAATAAATCCATTTTTGTTTACCAATCCGTTGAGCTTCCACAAATATATCACTTATTAATAAACATAAAAGCAACCCAAAAAGTACAACTATTTCCCTTGCTTAGAAATCTAAAGATCTAAAGAAAATTGAACTGCACATTTTATTATTTAGACCATAAAAACAATATCATTTTAGAGCAAGAATATGAACGGTATGGAGTCTCTGTTCGATTAGGTTTTTCTCTTTCTTTAACGTCATTAAAATATTGCGATATATAAACTAAGTAGAGATAAAGAAATTGGCACTTGGTCTTGGTTAACTTAAACAATTCCATTTCTTAGAACCAAAGGGGCAATGTGTGGCTGTAAAGGGCGTCTGAATTAAGTATCTCATGGATAAGCAATTCCCACTTTTGCCGACGTCAACTATTCACTCGCCCCATTCATGAGCTTTTATGGCTTTATTCGCTCTATCTATCGATCTGGCCGGCTGTCATTTTCTGGACCGGGGTTTCACTTTGGCCAAGTTCAATTAGCACTGCTTGCATAATTGAAAGTGCCAACGGGCTCCCCTGTTTTCGATCGCAGGGCGCCACTTTAGCGCTCGCCGAGGTGTGAACTGCTAATGGGCCACAAATATCGACTGGGAAAGGCAAATAGCCGAAAGCCCGTGTTTCTTGGCCAAACAACCTGGCCGAAAAGGCCTATCAGTGCGGCAGGTGGGCCGTGACGTCACGTAGATCCGTATTTGCCGCTGCACTCGAGTGGCAATGGCGGTGACGTCATTTGTCAACCTGCTGACAGCCGACTGATAGCTAAGTGCATTTTCCATTTAGCGCCATTGAATCACCGATTGAATGGGAGTCGCTCGATACGTGCCATAAATCAAATTCGTCGGCAGTGGCAACCGCTTCTGTGACTTCGTCGGATCGTATTACTCGTTAAATAAATACATCGAATAGAGATAGATGGGAAAAATGAAAAAGCCAGATGCATTCCATCACCTGCGAAAGGTCGGAGTTGATTGCCGGGGTGTGGGTGTGGATGGCCATTGATTGCATGCAAGCCCCCGGCGAGTCATAACCACATTGTAGTAATCGTAATAGCCATAATAACCATTAGAATCAATTGCGAATAAATGCTAAGATCGGACTGATACTCGAAGCGTGTCAATTGCGAATAAATAAATGTGAGCATTCAACATATTTTCGTACTATAGCAATAACCTTAACAGCCCAGCCACTTGGCTCACAGTGCGTATGAGCCATATATTTTAAAATGATGACAAGGCAATTGACGGCAGAATGTAAACTGCTTGTGATGCAATTTACATTTCAATTGCCGCTTTTCGAGCTGTGTTCTTGCCCCGGCCAATCCATTTAAATGGCGCTTTGCCTAATGACAACGTCACGTTCCCCCGTTTACAGTGGGCCCCTGCTAACACCCCGTTCCCAAATCGTGGTATGATCATTGATTATGCAAATGCCGCAGGGGTAATCAAATAACTCTGAGGGTTGTGGCACATACTTAACGAGTCGTAAAGCCTCTGAGAATTATGTAAATGCAAATTGGATCGGCGACATAAAGATCGTAAGTATGGCGGGGAGGAATTAATTTTCGAAGCCAAACCTGAAGACACTTGGCTGTGTAGACTCCATCCAACTCTAAACCAACCATCCCGCGACCAGAGATAAGTATGACATCACCTGGACAAGACCAGTGGCAACATGACTGGGCTTTAGCTCACTCACCGGTCAACTCACCTTCGTTTGTTTGTTTGTTTTTGTATTTCAAGGGTTTGGTGGGAGGGGGAGCGGGGGAGGTGGCGGAACTGGACCGGATTGCGTGTTTGCGTTGCCCGGTCTACGAAGAAAAACTGACTAATTTATGGGATTAGCGGCGATGGCATTACAAATGCTGAATATTTGGCTGCTCTCGTTCTTGGGTGTTACGTTACAGATTGCTCGAGCATCGCTTCCTGCCCGAATTCTGGTTAACCTTAGAATCAGCCGCATTTAAATAGAGGTATTTGTGGCCATTACTGCTGATCAGCACATTTTGCGCCGTGATATCTGACCCCTTTCAGGGGTTACACTCAAATCAAAGGAGAGTGCATTCGGCGGTTTGTGTGAGCGGCCACGGAAATTCCATTTGTTCAAGTTCACGGTCAGTGGAGCAAAATACACAGAACTAGAACAACATGTTCCCCCGACGTTCTAATGCCGAAAGTAAACAGTGCCGGAAGAATTCCAGCTGCACATCGAAAATAAGACGCAATCCCCAGGTTGTCTATTCACCTTAAGATGCGAACTCAGCGCCAAATACCACATCGCTCTTCCGCGATGATCGATTGCAGTCGTGGGGGAAAAGCCTCGTGTTGGTCGGGATTTTCATTTTTTTTGTTTTTCTTTTAATAGCGTGACTCTGCTCTGTTGCCCGATTTTGCATCCGTATCTGGTGAAGGCATCTGCATCTGCATCTGCTCTGCACCCACGAACCGCCATCAGCGCTTTTGGCCAGACCCGATCTTGGCCCAAAGTGGCACAGCCATCTTCCAGACTTTCTAGTGCGTCCCATGAAAAATGCAAGTTAGCTCAGATTTCTGATAAATGTTTCTGTTTTAAGGAAATGTTCAGCAGGCGAAAGGGGTAAAAGTCAGGCTAAATGGGTTAACAATTCTTAGCCTACACGAAACTAGCGACTTAACTGCCTGGATTAGAGGAAATATAAAAGGCCTTTGCTTGGGATCCGGCTGTTTGCTCAGTCTGATTAATTAGCAAGTGCCAACTGATAGCTGCCAGTCTGAGTTCCACCTGTTGTTGTTTTTCCGACTCGAATATCTGTTTGTGGGCACACACTCGTTTACCGCAAATCCGTTGACAATCCATCTGATATTGATTTCCCGCCAAGCCACGCATTCAATTACAGTTTCAACACTTGTGATTGGTTGCAGTTCGAACTGGATTCGGTTTTTCTGTGCATATGTATATCCAGCTTATCTAAGTCAAATTCTCACCTGTCACAAACGATTCAAGGGGCAATCACAGTACCGAACTTTGGTTTTAGATGCAAAGATACACACGCGCACTTTTATTTTGCTAACTGCAGTCAGCAGAAATTAGCGTCAAATGGGGAATAGACTTTAAAGACTGATCTGATCCGCACGCGCGTTTACTGTCGCGACAGATTTGGATTCCAGACTGCGACTGAGCCAAGTTAACAGACTGAGCTGCGATCTGAGGACTGAAAATCGGGGAAACGACGGACTCAAAAAGCCGACAAGCGACTGCCGACTAGCGATTTGCGATTTGCGCTTGGCGACCGCAACGAACCTCTGGCTTCCACTTTTCGCCAACAAAATGTTGATCAAGCAAATTTTTCGAGAACTTATTAAACCAAAGAAACAAAACATATTCAAAGTAACCTAAAACAAGGAACAGGCACGAGCGAAACTCAACTCCAAAAGATGTATTTTAAAGAGTGCAACCTTTGATTAAACATAACTTTTATTATAACATATTTATTTAAATTGATATATCAAAATATTTTAAGGCAGTTATAAAATTGAAGTAGTAGCTTGATACACAAATTCGGATTTGCTTATTTTTTATTCTGCTATAAGCCCAACTCATGGTATTCATTAATTAAACAGTTGTGCCATTGCAAACTAAATCATGTCTGTAAAAAAAAAGGGTTACAATAAAAAGAGTTACAATAAAATTTCTTCATAAATACTCTTTTAATTGAAATTAACGCACTCAAAAACAGTTAAAAATGTACATTTAAAATATATTATTTATAGTTTATTAAAAGTCTGAAAAATGGTGTATAATTAGAAGCGTCGTTAATCATCGGACTTTCGTATTCTTAAGATTTCCACAGGTAAATAAAATTTGAGCTTGCATGGAAATTTTACTCAAATATTTTGCGAACGGTTCGTGGAAATTTTCGTCTATTTACCTGTGTACTCAATGTCTTAAAAATTTAATTATTTTTAGAAAACACTAATATTTGTTTTAATGATCATAACGGAAATCTTTATCTTTAAACAAGAATGTTGATTTAGATTTTTTATTTATATATGTTAACGTGATATAGCTGATGCTTATTTTATACCCTTGCAGAGGGTATTATAATTTCAGTCAAAAGTTTGCAACGCAGTGAAGGAGACGTTTCCGAGTTTATAAGGTATATATATATATTCTTGATCAACATCACTACGCAAACTAGTCCCTCAGTTTTAAAGCTATCTGCTTGAAACTTTCCCAAAAATTGTCTTTCTATTGCAGGTAGTATATAAGTCGGAAAGAACCAGATCAGGCGACTTAAGAACAATCGAAAAAAAATGCAAAAATTATATCATAACTTTGTTGTTTTAAATTTTTTTTTGTTCTTTGGGATTTGGTAATATTTAAATATTATGGATTTACGGTTTTAATTAAATTAAAATCGGACAACAATATCGTATAGCTGCCATAGAAACGATGGCAAAATGCAGCGCAAAATCGACATAGCTTCATTGTTTTTAGTAATATTGGCATAGAAATAGAAATGTAGTCGATTTGTAATAACTGCAGAGTATATAAACTTCGTCTTGCCGAAGTTTGCTTCCTTTCTTGTTTCATTTATAAATATTAAAATTATGTACTATTACATTAGTTTTAGTAGTAGTATTTACATTAGTTTTTGTTAGCAGTAACATATTTGTATTAATATAGTGAAATTGAATATTAGGTCGAACTTTATCCAATGTGCATATTGATTGAGTTATTGAAGTTTGTGGGTCAAGGACATTGCCTTGGAAAAAGCGATCCTTAATTGCATAAGCAACAAGCGAACATTAAGCTTAATTGTCTGGAGCTGCGCCTTCGACTCGGCTCACTTCATGTCAAGCGCATTTAAATAAATTCTGTTGAATGAGTAGCCCATAAACAAGCGAACAATTGCAAGTCAAAGTCGGCGAGTGAAGGAGCTGCTCCATATGCGTGTGGGAGTCCATGTGTCTACACATCGCCACATCGCCACATCGTTATATCCCCAACTGCCGGCAATGCCAGCTCTTGAACCTGACATTCAACAAATTCATATTTATGCCCCGCCACATGCGGCAAGTGACAGCCGTTCACTGGCAACAAATCGATGTGATCGCTCAACGAATTCTATCTGTATCTGTAGCTGTATCTGTATCTGCATCTGCGAGTGTCTGCCACTCTGCTGATGCGTTTTAAATTGAAGTCAATTCGCCAGACACATGCAATAAATTACGGGAGTCGGGCCAATTTGATTATTGATTTCTCGAAAGTGCCCCCAAGAATCAAAGTCAAGGGAGAGTGCTTTTCAAATACTCTATATTAAATTGAAATAAATCTTTGCCATTCTAGTCTTCATCGGTGTCACATATAGTGGGTCCATCGCCAACGCACAAGGCATAGGCCAAAATGTGGGGAATGGTGCTCTGCTGCATCATTCCACTGAAGAGGTGACTTTGGGGGCCAGTGGCAAAGATTCCCACATCCTCGCCAGCATGGACGCCGATGTTGCCATGGATGTAGCTGGGATGCGTAAAGTCTGGAAGGAAAACAGTGGTTTATCATTTGGATTCAAAGACCTTAAACAACAAACATGACTTTGTCAATTTACAGATGATAAATACAAAATGTTAAAACCTTCTAACTCAATGCTCATAACTGTAAATTTCCATTTAAGAACTAAGCTAAACCTATTTAGTTTCTATGGGTATAGTGTCTCAGGTGAAATCTCTTTAGGTATCAAAAATAAATGTTTGCTGGCACCAAAGTAAAAGACTCTTACCTTCCGCTCCAATTTGATCGGAGAGATCGATGCGTTGGCCATGTTCGTCCAGGTACTGCTTCGTGCCCACGGCGTAGTTGAGGGTGGCGTACTTGATGCCATTTACGTCGGCGTCATTCTGGTTAAGACCCAGGATGGGGGTGCCCCTGCCGGGATAGCCAGCGATGGTCAGCGGGTGGGCGTGGTCGGAGGTGACCACAATCAGGGTCTCCTCCGGATCCGTAATGCCCAGGGCCTCCTGCACCGCCTGCTCGAACTGCAGCGTCTCGTCCAGCGAGTACGTCGGGGAGTTGTAGTGGTTGCCGTAGTCGATCAGCCCCCCCTCCACGAACAGGAAGTAGCCCTCCTCGTTCTTGCTGACCACCTCGATGGCCTTGCGCGTCATCTCCGCCAGGGTGGGCTCCTCCTTGGCGTCGGCCTTCTTGTGGTAGTTCATCACGCCCGACCGGAAGGTGCCGATCAGCTTGGTGATCCTCGAGGCATTCACGCTCAGCAGCTGGTCGCGATTGTAGGTCAGCACTCCGCCGGGATGCAGTCCCTGCCAGCGGGACAGCAGGTTCACTCCGTCGGAGCGCTCCCCCTTCTTGTTGAACGGATCCGTGATGGTGTTGGGCAGGAACTTGCCAATGCCGCCGCCCAGCATCACATCGAAGTTCTTGCCGGGCGACTGGGTGATCAGCTGGGTGGCGATGTCCGTGCAGGTGGTCGGATCGTTCTCCCCCTCGCCGTAGGTCACGATGTCCGTGTCGCTCTCGAAGAACCGGTTGGTGGTCTTGGCATAGGATCCCGACGGACTGGCGTGGGTCAGCGTGGTGGTGGTCACGAATCCGGTGGCCTTGCCTGCAGCCTGCGACCAGGAGGCGATGGACTCCAGCCGGTTGGCCGGATCCTCGCTGCCGCTGCAGTTGTTGAAGGTCACGGCCGCCGTGATTCCCAGTGCCACGATGTTAGTCTTCACACCGCACAAATAGGCGGTGGCAGTGCAGGCGGAGTCGGGCACCTGGGCATTGGAACAGTAGGTCTGGGGGAGATCAGGCATTGTATAATTATGTAACTAGGCCTCCGAGATCAGCACTCACCCTGCTCAAGCCTGTGTAGGGGAACTTTTCGAAGCTCAGGGAATCCTCCTCGCCGGGATTGCCCTTCAACTGGCCCTTGTGGATGCGGGCGGCCGCCACCGTGGACAGGGACATGCCGTCGCCCAGGAACAGGATCACGTTCTTGGCCCTCCTCTTGTCCAGTTGCGGCAGCTCCAGCCGCTTGGCGATCTCCTCGTGGGCCAGGTCATACCAGAACTGGGCGGTCTTCTCCTCCTCGGGTCCCGACTTTCCCTTGGCCATCGCATTGGGATCGATGATGTTTCCGTCGCGGGCCTTCACCGCGCTTACAGATCCTCCCACCAGCTGATTCTGATTGTGGATCTCGGGCACTGAAAATGGGATTCTTTTATAGTTCTGTTACATTTGGGCTCCACTCCCTCACTCACTGTCTATAGAAGCAGCCAAGGAGGTGGCCACCAGGGCGCTCAGCACCAGGATCATGCCCACGTAGCTCTTCATGTCGCCAATTGAACTAACTCCAGGGATCGGCCCTCGCCTTTTTATAAACCCTTCCAGTCTTGTGTTATCTGGTTTGCCATATCTTAGTGGCATAATCCCTCCAGCTTTAACGTCCCCAAAAAATCCCAGTTTATGCGTTTGTATTTACCAAGTCTTTTGGTCATCACAGTTTATGATTATGAGGGGTCTACAGTATAGAAAAGATTTGGCTACCTGTAAAACAAGCCGGGACCAATGAAATGCCGCCGAAAAACGAACACGCTTCGGCTCTTAAAAGCACGGCACACAGAATTTCAACTTTATGGTGAGGTGGTTCTAATGCAATAAGAGATTATAACAGAGCACCGTGACCATTTAATGAAATAAAGATTACCCAAAATAAAGCAGATCGTTTAGACCGTTTAGGAAAACGGAAGAAGAAGCTGCCTTTTGGTCAGAAACATACCCAGTTTATATAACGAACAAAATTCAAGAATTGTAAGTGTTTTAACTGTTTGCTGCTACACAAATTAGTTTTTTAATTAATATGTCATGACTATGAAATATAATTTTTAAAGACATAAATAATCCAAAAGTCAATGAAAGCGGTTTAATAAGATCATTGGCAAAGTCGATGTTATCTAAACTGTTTCATTTGTATAAAGAAGAAACATTTTTTGGAATGTGTATTCCAACAAAATTTCCGATTTGATTTTTTAATCTTTCAAAGTTATTGCTGGCCTCAAGACAATAATATTTATTGGCTTATTATATTGTATTTCTATTTGTATTTTAAAGTCGCTTCAATTATAATTAATTAATTAGACTTTAAATATCTCAGTACCGTTTTTATTAAAGAATTAAACATGGTGTCTTGTTTAATTGGCTGACGATTTTTTTAAGAAACGCAAGATCCACTCTATTAAAACACTTTATTACTTTATTTTTGTATATATATGTTATATATGTAATCAGATTTGTGGTGGTTAGTTATCGCACACCTTCTTCCCGCTGCCAACACATGAGGCGTAGGCCATCAAGTGGGGGATGGTGCTCTGCTGCATTACTCCAGTGAAGAGGTGGCTCTGCGGACCGGAAGCCCAAACACCCACATCCTCGCCGGAGTGCACTCCAATTTCCTTGGCGATGTAGCTGGGCATGATGGCGTCATCGGGTCCGAGGACATCGTCCAACGGAATGCGCTGGCCATTCTCATCCAGATACTGGTTGGGTCCCGCCGCATAGTTGAGTACAGAGTACTTCACTCCGTTTATATCCGTGTCGTGCTGATTGACGCCCAGGATGGGAGTGCCCCTGCCGGGATATCCGGCGATACTGACTGCATGACCGTGATCCGCAGTCACCACAATCAGCGTGTCCTCAATGTCGGTGATGTTACGTGCCAACTCGATAGCTTTTTCGAACTCCAGTGCCTCATCCAAAGCGTAGCCCGCTTGGGTGTAGTGGTTGCCATAGTCAATTAGACCACCTGAAATAAAATTAGAGTTAGTTGCAATACATTTAATTAAGGAGAACCACCCACCTTCAATGAACACAAAGTATCCCTTGTCGTTGTGGCTCAGCTTCTTGATGGCCACCTCGGTGAGTTCGGAGAGGGTGGGCTGGTAGCTGGCATCCGCATCCATGTGGAAGTCCATCAAGCCGGACTGGAAGGCTCCAATGATGTTGGTCGCAGCCGAGACGTTCAGGCTGAGCAGCTGCTTGCGATTGGTGACCAGGGCGCCTTTTGCGTGGAGTGCTTGCCAGCGGGCCAGCAGATTCACCCCATCGGATCGCTCCCCGACTTTGCCGTGGCTATCCCTAACGGTCTTGGGCAGGAACTTGCCCATGCCGCCGCCGAACATGACCTCGAAGTTCTTTCCCGGCGTCTGGGTCACCAGCTGGGTGGCCATGTCGATGCAGGTGCTGGCGTCCACGCCGTACTTGGTCACATCGGTGTCGCACTGCCACATCCGGTTGGCCGTCTTGGCATAGGCTCCCGAGGGACTGGCGTGGGTCAGGGTGGTGGTGGTCACGAAGCCCGTGGACTTGCCCACATCCTGCGACCACTCCGCAATGGAGGTCAGGCGGTTGGCCGGATCCTGGCTGGCGGTGCAGTTGTTGAAGTTCACGGCCGCACTTACTCCGATGTTAATGATGTTGGTTTTCACGCCGCAGAGATAAGAGGTGGCAGTGCAGGCGGAGTCGGGCACCTGGGCGTTCGCGCAGTAGGTCTGTAAAGATAAAACAAAGTCAAATATTTATAAAAACATTAGTCTTAATTCCTTAATTATCATAAATAAGGAACGAACGCTTTTCAACTGATGTAACTCTTTTTGTTCATCAAAAAAAAATTTCTTAGTGCAGTTAAATGTAAATATAAATCTTAAATTGGTTTCAGGTTCTTGAAGTATAATAAACACTTCTTTTGTCCTATAACTTCTAAAGTAATGGTGCTATTTGGAAAAACTTTTTGAGGGTCGATATTTATATATTGACTAAATATAACTCGAATCTACCAGTTCTCTAAAGAGTTTTGCTATTTGTGAGCATTAAAGTGAGCGTGGTAAAGAATACCTAGAATATTCATGCTAAATCCCAAATATCCAGCTATTGTAGTTCCCGAGATTTTGAGGTTCTTAATCGACTCGACTAATCAAGAATATATATATTACTACCAGTTACATATCATCCAACGAACACAATATACCGTTTAACTCTACGAGGTTAATATTTGTTAATAGGGGTCCCGAAAAATACTTACTCTGCTTAAGCCCGAATAAGGGAATCGCTCGAAGCTCAATGAGGACTCCTCTCCAGTTTTTCCTTTGCGCTGTCCTTTCAGAATACGAGCAGCTGTGACGGTGGCTAGTGGCATGCCATCTCCGAGGAACATAATGACGTTCTTGGCCTTGTGGGAATTCGGCTGGGGGAGGGCCAGTCGCTTGGCGATCTCTTCGTCCGCGATCTTGTACCAGAACTGCGGGTCCATCTCCTCCGGCGGGGTGTACTTGCCGTTGGCGACATCCGTGGAGAACTCCCTGCTAGCCTTCTGACCAGTCAACTCCAACACGTTGTGCACCTCCTGAACTCTGCTAAGGGCTGTTCCGGCCAAGGCCAGGAGCTCCAGGATCGGGAAAAGTAACTGCATTTCGAACAAGTGCATCCCACTAACTACTGCGAGCTCGTCTGATTCCGAGGTCTTATATGGCTGGCGGTGCACTGAATTATTGTGCTCCAGACAAGGAATGCCTAAATTTAGGTATATTCCTCCTTTATGGAACCTTGGACTTATCTCTGTTAGTATTCCGTATCTCTAGGAAGTTCAGCTGAATGTTACATTACAATTCTACTATCTAACTGCAATTCGGTGTAATTCTCACTAAATTGTGTATTTGACTTTTGAAAACATTTGACTTTGTTTTGCTAATAACTTAAAAGCGGTTGCCCATCTCATGATCCTCAAATTGCTGAAATCACCTGGGTAAAGAATTGGTCCAGTTATCCGAATTAGTTCACTCACGTTTGGGGACGTACGAATATTAGCGAGCAGTTTAATCCTAATCTACATGGAACGTGACACTATCTTATCACTAAAATTTTCATATTTTTTCAAACTGGTTGCAATTTGGACCGCATCTCGTGGGGATGCTTATGGTGAAAGTTGTTATTGTTTATTCGGGCGGGGCAGAAAATAAATTAAAATATTATCAGTTTCCTATTGCCAACACATATTTTATATTCTTTATATGGGCCCAATGATTAAGATATTAAGATAGTTTTCCAAGTAAGCCGTATCTCTTCTAAAATACAGTATTTGTTATCAAAACTTGCTTACAAAATATCATAATATAAGATTTTCATGTATGAAAATTTGTAATATTGCATAATATAAAATAATATAATCAATAATATAAAATTCAGCGAACCATTTGAATTTTTCTGAAATTTGGGTGACTCTAAGAAAAGTCCCACAAACGTATTTTCCATCAGCCATATAGCTAAAAAAAGTAAAAAAACCTTCAATTGAAACCATATTAATTTATTTTGAAAACTACAGTGTTTTGAATTTGTATGTTTTGAAAGAAATCGCGAACCGTTGGGGAAAGTTTATATATCGCAGTTCTAGTGCTGAGATCCAAAAAATTAAAGATTTTTCGGAGCATTTAATGGATGAATTGATCCTATTTGGATTAATATAAAAATTGTGCAAAGGATAACTAATTTGATGTATACAAAATTAAAAATATAAATATGGTGTTTGAATTAAAATTTGGGCGGTAGTTGGATTCGGCAAACCAAAGTTTATCTTTGCATTTATTGCTGTAAAATAAGGAGCGGTTTTATGATTTAGTCGTCAGATTTTTATAATATTAAAAGCGTAAATCGTTAAAAGTCGTTATATCTCAAAGTATATGTGTATATGTTAAGAAACAACAAAGTTATAAATTTTGCTGTTTCCCTCTTTTTCCTATGGATTTACAACCTGGAGAAGAAATAAGACTTTTTGCAAAAATTGATCCAACTGAGATACTAGTTTGCGTAGAAACGAACGAACGAATAGACGGATATGGCTAGATTGACTCTTCTGGTGATGATGATAAAGTATATATTCTTAATACTTTCTAAGGTCAATAACATCTCCTTCACTGCTTTGCAAATTATAATAACCCCTGCAGAGGTATAAAGATATATAGTCCATTGTTTAGTCATGTAGTTGGACAAGCGATTGAACTGATGCCAGTGCTTTAAACGCAGCTATTTATAATTTTTTATGACAATTTTATCTTAATTGTCGTCTTTCGTGTCGTGGTGCTTAAAACGTTTTACAAAAATTTTAGTTTATGGTTTAAGATTTGCACAGTTTTAAGTCATTAGAGTTTATGATTACGGGGGTTCTTAAGTCAATAGACCTGGCTACCAGTCCAAAAATCTGGATGAACGGAAAGCGTAAAATCATTCTTCGGCTTTTAAAAGTGGGCACGGCACCCACGACTTTAGCCGCGGGAAGTCACACTCAAGGTTGACTTTTGGGGATGGCTGGTGCCAGATGCTACATAAGAACATGACAATTACCGTGGTAATTAGAAGATACAGAGATTACGGGAGGCATGCTCTAGATTTGTATTATAATTATTATAGGTAATATTTCTTATTTAAGAGAACAAAGTGCGACAGGGATTCATTTGGCTAGACATGTAGATAAACTTAGGGTATCTAATCATAAATAGCAATTTTAATGATTAGTACTTGTCGCAAGAGAATGTTTCTACTTGTTTTCTACAGAAAAAATATGTCAATATGATTGATTTCCCTAATACGTTCTTCTGATTTATCTACGTAAGTTATTCATTAATAAATAAACATCTAATTAATTCCATTTTTTGTTTCCATTTTAAAGCTAATTTATCAAGATTTAATACGGTATAAACCGAGCTTTAATGATTCTAGTTTTTATAACGTGTCCCCAATAAGTCAATTTAAAAACGTACATATATAAAATTGCTTAGTAAATTTTTAATAGAGAAACAAATACAGAGGGTTGCTTAATACTTCAATACTTCAGTTGGCTAATCTCAACCTCCCATTCCATTTGCCTGCGTCTATTACTTTCCCTGGTGTTCGTAGATCCTTCGTAGTTAGTTGTCGCACACCTGTTTTCCGTTGCCAACGCACGCGGCGTAGGCCATCAAGTGGGGGATGGTGCTCTGCTGCATTACTCCAGTGAAGAGGTGGCTCTGCGGTCCGGAGGCGAAGATGCCCACATCCTCGCCAGAGTGCACGCCCTGATCCTTGGGGATGTAGCTGGGTGTGATGGCGTCATCGGAGCCGATGATGTCATCCAAAGGAACGCGCTGGCCATTCTCATCCAGATACTGGTTGGGTCCCGCCGCATAGTTGAGCACCGAGTACTTCACTCCGTTTATATCCGTGTCGTGCTGATTGATGCCCAGGATGGGAGTGCCCCTGCCAGGATATCCGGCGATACTGACTGCATGACCGTGATCGGCAGTCACCACAATCAGCGTGTCCTCAATGTCGGTAATGTCGCGTGCCAACTGGATGGCCTTTTCGAACTCAAGAGCCTCATCCAAAGCGTAGCCCGCTTTGGTGTAGTGGTTGCCATAGTCAATTAGACCACCTAAAAAAGGGTATATTAACCATTAAATATGTATTAAATTAAATGGATATTTTCGAATGACCCACCTTCAATGAACACAAAGTATCCGTTCTCATTCTGGCTCAGCTTCTTGATGGCCACTTCGGTGAGTTCGGAGAGGGTGGGCTGGTAGGTGGCATCCGCATCGTGGTGGAAGTCCATCAAACTCGACTGGAAGAGACCAATGATGCTGGACACTGCGGATACGTTCACGCTAAGCAGCTGCTCGCGATTGGTGACCAGGACACCGCCATCGTGGAGTCCCTGCCAGCGGGACAGCAGGTTCACTCCATCGGATCGCTCTCCGGGTTTGCCGTGGCTATCTTCGATCGACTTGGGCAGGAACTTGCCCATGCCGCCGCCAAACATGATCTCGAAGTTCTTGCCAGGCGTCTGGGTCACCAGCTGGGTGGCCATGTCGATGCAGGTGCTGGCATCCTCACCATAGCTGGTCACATCCGTGTCGCTCTCCCACATCCGGTTGGCCGTCTTGGCATAGGCTCCCGAGGGACTGGCGTGGGTCAGAGTGGTGGTGGTCACAATACCAGTGGACTTGCCGGAGTTCTGGGCCCACTCGGCGATGGAGGTCAGGCGGTTGGCCGGATCCTGGCTGGCGGTGCAGTTGTTGTACTCGACAGCAGCACTGACTCCAATGTTGACGATGTTGGTCTTCACTCCGCACAAGTAGGCGGTGGCAGTGCAGGCGGAGTCGGGCACCTGGGCGTTCGTGCAGTAGGTCTGAAAAGAATAAAATAAAAATGAAAAAAACAAATTAATAACCTATTTAGATAGAACATTTTAATAAGACCTTTCTTTTAAGACTACTTATTTTAACTGGTTTTTCTCAGGAAATTGAAAATATAACTTGTTTGCAATAAATGCTTACTTTCCAAGCAATTTAAAATTGTATTTATCGGCATGATCTTTTTTAAAATAAACCCAATATTTTAAACTGTTTAGGTGATTTTTGGCTGTGTACAAATTTGATTGTAATATCAATTGAGGACTTACCCTGCTCAATCCGGTGTAGGGGAATCGCTCGAAGCTCAATGAGGACTCCTCTCCAGTTTTTCCCTGGCGCTGTCCTTTCAGGATACGAGCAGCTGCGACGGTGGCCAGTGGCATGCCATCTCCCAGGAACAGAATGATGTTCTTGGCCTTCTGGGCATTGGGCTGGGGGAGGGCCAGTCGCTTGGCGATCTCCTCGTCGGCGATATTGTACCAGAACTGCGGGTCCATCTCCTCCGGCGGAGTGTACTTGTCGGTGGCCACATCCGTGGAGAACTTCAGCTTGTTGACCGCGTGGCCCGTCAGCTCGAGCACGTTGTGCACCTCCTGGACTCCACTGAGGGCTGTTCCGGCCAAGACCAGAAGCCCGAGGATCGGGAGTAGATGCTGCCTGTGGGAGGAGCCCATCTTAAGTTACTTTGCTGCTGGTGAAACCTCACTAACTACACCAAATCCGTCCGAATCCGTTGGCTTATATAGCCTGCGCGTGCTGCGAATTATTATACTTCAGACAAAGAATATCTAAATTTAGGTTTATACTCCCTTTATGGACCTCTGGACATATCTTGGCTGGAAATGTTGTATCTCTCATACAATCAGCTGTATCTAGCATGGGGCTCCGTAATTTGGGAACTGATATGCAAAGACTGCTAAGCCACTATCTCTCCGTGGTCTGAAGATTTGTGTACCCGTTAATCGTAGAGTAAAAGGGTATACCATATTCATTGACCAAGCAACATTGACCTAATAATGCATACGAGTTTATATACTTGATCAGGATCGCCCCAGTCGGTCTATGTGAGCGTCGAGATATTGGGAACTAGAGGGTAAGGATTTAACATGCAGATTCCACTGATGCCTACGCAGCGCTAGGGTATGGATAAATGTTACGAAACAACGAAGTTTAAATTTTATTTTAGTTTAAGCGGACGGACATGGCTAGATCGACTCGACTGGTGATGCTGATCTAGAATATATATACCTTATAGGGCCCTTTACAAGGGTATAAAATTGTCCACACTTACTGTAATACCTTAAAACCCCCTTGAGAATAGTATTTGTATACATACATATATACATAAATTCAGTAAATCTATCGAGACACCGAAAATTTTTAAAATCGTTCGATTTAAATAAATAAAGTTATAAAGAAATTAAATTTAACATGATCAATCAAAAAATTGTCTTAGTAAAAGATAACTGTAATCGATTTGTACCAACAAATTTGTACAAAAAATGTTATCAAATATTTAACAGAAATGCTTTAACCGACAAAATAAGTTAAAAATTTCAGTGATTCAGTAATCGAACATCGTACCGTGTAAAACTACCGCATTGCTGTAAAATTAATACTTTACGTTAATGTTATAACTATGTTGCACGACGTGCTAGAACCGTTTGGAAATTATAGACCCGAAATTGGAGGAAAATAAAAAAGTGAAAATTTTACATAGTTACTATTTTCAATAAATAAATTATTTTTAGTTGTACAAAACGGTAAGTAAGAGGAAGCAACAAATTTAATACAAAAAGGAAAAACAAAATACTTTGTAATATTACACTAAATTTACTGTAAAAGTTTGTTGATTCAACGAACAACATATTATTCTGTGTCAAATGGCACATGTCGCCATCTTTTGGGGATATTTTCTTTTTTTAAGTTCATTAACAGAGTACCGTGTAAATGATAATCAGATCACTAGACTACAGTATTCCTTCTTGTTTAAAATTGTCTTTTTCGGCCACTTTAGGTTATTTGACCTTCCTTCAGACAAGAGCCGCTGCCCACTTGTCTAGCTCATGATCTCCAAAATGCTAAAATCACCTGTGCAAAGACTTATTTCGCTATCTGATTCAGTTCAGTCACGTTTGGGGCCGTAAAAACCTCATCCAGTCTTATGATCCTTATATATGGGGAACGTGTACATAGCTAGCTTATCAGTAAAATTTTTGCATTTTCACTAATGGGAGGTATTTTGGACCGCATCTCGTGGATGGGGATTAAATAAAATGTGAGTGTATATATATAAATAAAACTATTATCAGTTGCCTGTTGCCAGAAACACTTGCTCATATTCATTTTTGTTGTCACAATTAAAGTAGACATGTGATATATTTTTCACACACGCCTTTCTTTTCCAATGCTCGTTTTCTGTAGAACACGAGTAATAGGTTTAAATACCAATAAAATAACATTGTACAATTTGATATTACATAACATTACCGACTGTTCGCCTTAATTCTATATACAAAATGTACTATCTTGGAAAATAGTGCCACAAGCATCGGCTTGGGACTCAAAATTTCGAAATAAAACCACAAATCAAAATTAACCCAAAATTGCATGATGTTCAAGCGCAGTCTCAGCCATTTGGATAAGCTGCCCAAGGCGCAGGTGGCCGAGTGGCTGGGCGGGATCGACACCATAATCTGCAGCTCGGATGGGGTTCTGTGGCAGGAGAACGATCCCATTGAGGGATCCGTGGAGGCCTTCAATGCCATCAAGGCCAAGGGAAAGCGCGGTTTGATTGCGACCAACGACTGCAGCCTAACCACCGCGGATTTGGTCCAGAAGGCCAAGTGCCTGGGCTTCCAAATCCAGGACCAGGACATGCTCAGTTCGGCGGGCTCCATAACGAGTTACCTCACCGACCGGAAGTTCAAGAAGAAGGTCCTTGTTCTGGGCGGCGATGGCATCTGCAAGGAGCTGCAGAAAGAAGGCTTCTGCTCCGTGGTCAACAATCAACGGCCTGATGGCCGGAACAGATTTAACTACGCCAAGACTCTGGTACTCGATCCAGATGTGGGTGCTGTGCTGGTGGCCAGAGACGACGCCATGGAGGTGAACCAGTTGCTCGTGGCCTGCAACTATCTGCAAAACCCCAAGATCTTGTTTCTGGCCACCTGCACAGATGGGTTCCTCACATTTGGCAAGCGGAGAATTCCGGACGCCGGCACCGTATCGGCTTCCATCCAGGCGATCGTCAATCGCATGCCAACGGTTTTGGGCAAACCCAACCCACGAATGTTAGGAAAGTTACTGGAGTCCGGCGAAATCAAACCGGAAAAGACGCTAGTAATAGGAAACTCGTGAGTTCACTTGAACTCTCCTTACAAAAATTAAGGGTTTTGTGCTTTAAAAAGTGAACATTTTTTAAATCGTACCTTATCTCTTTCTTAGCCAATATGTTAGGTTTCAATTTTTATTAGTAACCAAAAGCTTAAAGAACGATTTTTGCCAAAAAGGCTTTTGACATACACATTTTTACATTTATCTAGAAGTAAAAAGCCTTTCATTTTCCATCTCTAAAAATGATGTTATATTCATTTCAAGATAAAGCGAAGGAAAAATTATAAACTGAAAACTTCTGTATCAAATATGTATTACATTTTTTAGTTAAATATTATTAAAAATAAAATAAATATTTTTTTTATATTTACAGACTAAAGGCGGACATTGCATTTGCCAATATCTCTGGTTTTCACTCATTACTAGTGGGCCAAGACAATGGAGCTTTGGAGCAAGCCGAAAAGATTCAGAAAGAGGGAGACGAGAAAAAGATAAAACTTGTTCCAGACACTTTTTTGTCGAGCCTGGCTCCTTTTCTGGAGTATTTGTGCACCGAAGTGAAGCCGGACCAGAAAAAGGATAAGGAAGCTCAAGAAATCAAAGGAGACACGGCCAAATAGCTTAGATCAATTTAAATTAGGCGCCCAATTTGAACAGCTGCTTGTAGACAGCAAAGACTTTGCAACACTGTCGCGAATAAATAAATGTCGATATATGTCTTTGGTATGATATGGGAATGTATTTTTTAAAACTAATAAATGTGATTTGAATTGAGATAAGTAAAGCTATGCTATGCATAAAAATTAGGTTTTTTTAAATTTTATAGAATAGTGCTGCAAAACACATTCGTATCTAGCACTGTTCTGATTGGAACCGATACCTGCTGCCCTGCCTATCGATAGTGTCCATCGATAGCCGTGCAGCTCTAGATTGCAGAGAAGCAGAAGACAAAGAAACAAAATGTTCTCTGCAAAAGCTGTGCTCGTTTAAAAGCCAAAAAGTAAGTGACAACTGGCCCTCGCGATCTGCACCTTTTGCATTGCCAGCGGGTCTAAAATAGTGGCTTTATAAATACGAGAGGATGAAAATAAACTGCATTTAACTGCAACGGCTGCGAGTGTGTGCGTGTGTGAGAGCGAGAGTGCGCGCGAGTGTGTGTATGTGTATACATGTGGATAAACGAAAATAAAACAAGGGACCGCTCCCCGCCGAATCGCCACCCCGCAAAGTTCATCATCCGCCCGAGAATCGGGGGAACTGCATCGCACTAAATCGGCCACCATCCCCCGCCCCTTGTCCTTCATCCACCTCCTTTTCCTGGGAAAACAACAACAGCAACCACCAGCGCCCTTACAACAACTGTTACAAAAGCAAAAGAGAGACACCCCGCACAGAAACACACACACACATACACAGAGTGTCCTCGCCAGAATTTCCAACATCCCAATCCCAATCACAATCGCAATCACAATCGTAATTGTAATCCCCCAAGATGGACTCTGATATCGAAATGGATCTGGAATCGGACAACGACGGGGAGTACGACGACGACTACGATTACTATAATACAGGTAAGAATGGGTCTACTTAAAGGGTTTCCTCCTAACAACAATCAGCCATCGATTTAACTGAGGCTAAATAAGGGTACGAGTGTATCTGTGAGGAAGTACACATACACATAAGCGACTGGCCTGGGTTGGTTATTCACCTTTTTGGGAGGCCCAGGCCCATAAGACCGAAGAATTTGCATTCAGCACTTGACATTCGCCTTGGGTTCCACTACCAGACCCCTTGCCCCGCCCCTCGACGCTCCATGCCTTTTCTTTGCTGACCATGAAGCTGAAATTATGGAATTGAACTTGAAACAAACACACACGCACGTAACTACACGGGGAGAAAAAGTATAGTTTATTAGGGAATATCACAAGAAGTATAATTTATTAAAAAAGTTGATACCTAACAGATTACGTAATATTTCATTAATATTTTTTGATATTTTGCTCCAATGAAAAACTATAATGATTTCATTAAATATGTACTTTTAAATAGGTACTTATTCATATTAAATCGAATTTTTAAGTCCAAGTAAGACTTTGTATACACTTATAATAATTCATATAAGTAACTCGAAGTCCCTATTGTCTCAATGGTTCGACTATCAAACCAGATTGTCAATATGAAAAAAATGCTGTCTGTTTTTTGATACAAATTTTTTAGTAAATGGATTCTAGAAGCTGAATTTCAGTTTATAAATACTTACTTATGTATATAATATAAAAAACAACACACATCATAATCAGACTTAGGAATCCGCTGAGAGTTATGGGTTATATTAATTTGACTTGAAGGGGATTAATTGGCATTATTATAAATTTAAATAGGTATCTAACAAAAGGTATTTTTTGTTTCTCTCTGTGCATGGGCAAGTACGATTCGTAGTTGCGAGTTGCGACTGATTGCGAGGCTTGTGTTTTGTGGCTGGCTTCATTATTGGCCGCCACTCCTCTCACGTTCTTCGTAGCTCCAACCCACACATGCACACACACACACAGTACCACCACCATCTCAGGTGCGTGCTCGAGTACGCAGTTGCATTTTGTTTTGTGCCCGCTCTTCCGTCAACTCGGGCTCCGCTTCTTGACCTGTCCCTTATTGTTCCGACCTGGCCAAGACACCTCACAACACAACCTTCAATCGGATACCCGTAACATCGGGCATTTCTATGGCAGCCTTGTCGGGCGGCTTATTTTCGTGTGCAAGCAAACTTTATGGCTTACAATATGCCAACATGATTGTCAGTTACAGAAATAGTGATTTGCTACGATAATAATAAATCAGAGTACAGCAAATTAGCTTAAACATTTCCGGACTATTAGTTACGGCAAATCGATGACTTAGGTTAGAAGCGTTTCAAATAATTGAGTATATATTTCCAAATAACACAAACGATGTTTGATATCCATAACCCTTTAAAAGCCGTAACCCAAAATCACTGTAACTGGTTACGTAAAATAAGGGATTGTAACTATTATATTGTATGTAACTGAAATGGTTATTTTAATCAACCCTTGAGTGTTACATATTGAACTTGACTTTAAAAGTTAACTTTTAATACAAGAAAAGAAGCAAACTTCAGCCAGACGAAATTTATATGCTCTTACCAAATTTTTTTACCAAATTTACCAACCAATTTTGTAACTATTATGAAATAATAATAATAAAAGTAACAAATTTAGTATTGAAATCCTTAACTGCTTTGAAAAATATCGGAAATCTAAATACCTTACTTGTCCATTAGTTTTAGTTTACTTTGAGTATTAAAATATTTGCAACATTGTATCAACATCCTTTTCAATATTTTCTCAAGAATTCAAACTTTTTTCTTACGTTATCCCAAGTATTGTCCAAGTACTCTTTTCTTAGAAACCGTTATCTCATCCATATCCTTCTTCCTTGCAGGCGAGGACTGCGATGTGGAGCGCCTGGATCCGAAACGGGCGGATCCCGAGTACTTCGAGTTCGACTGCCTCACCGTGGAGGACATCGAGAAGCTGCTGAACGAGCGTGTGGAGAAGCTGAACACCATCCTGCAGATCACACCCTCGCTGGCCAAGGTGCTGCTGCTGGAGCACCAGTGGAATAATGTGGCTGTTGTGGAGAAGTACCGCCAGGACGCCAACGCACTGCTGGTGACGGCGCGCATCAAGCCGCCGCAGGTGGCGGTGGCGGACACCGCCTCGACGAGTGCTGCGGCGGCGGCGGCCAGTGCCCAACTGCTGCGACTGGGGAGCAGCGGATACAAGACGACGGCCTCGACGGTGCCGCAGTACCGCAGCCAGATGTGCCCGGTGTGCGCCAGCTCCCAACTGGGGGACAAGTTCTACAGCCTGGCCTGCGGGCACTCCTTCTGCAAGGACTGCTGGACCATATACTTCGAGACACAGATCTTCCAGGGAATCTCCACGCAGATCGGCTGCATGGCCCAGATGTGCAATGTTCGGGTGCCCGAGGACCTGGTGCTGACGCTGGTCACACGACCCGTGATGCGGGACAAGTACCAGCAGTTCGCGTTCAAGGACTACGTTAAATCGCACCCGGAGCTGCGCTTCTGCCCCGGGCCCAACTGCCAGATAATTGTGCAATCATCGGAGATCTCCGCCAAACGTGCCATCTGCAAGGCTTGCCACACGGGCTTCTGCTTCCGGTGCGGCATGGACTACCACGCGCCCACCGACTGTCAGGTGATCAAGAAGTGGCTGACCAAGTGCGCCGACGACAGCGAGACGGCCAACTACATCAGCGCCCACACCAAAGACTGCCCCAAGTGTCACATCTGCATCGAGAAGAACGGCGGCTGCAACCACATGCAGTGCTTCAACTGCAAGCACGACTTCTGCTGGATGTGCCTGGGCGACTGGAAGACGCACGGCTCCGAGTACTACGAGTGCTCCCGCTACAAGGACAACCCCAACATTGCCAACGAGTCGGTGCACGTGCAGGCGCGCGAGGCGCTGAAGAAGTACCTGCACTACTACGAGCGCTGGGAGAACCACTCCAAGTCCCTGAAGCTCGAGCAGCAGACGATCGACCGGCTGCGCCAGCGGATAAACTCCAAGGTGATGAACGGCAGCGGTACCTGGATCGACTGGCAGTATCTCTTCAACGCGGCGGCACTGCTGGCCAAGTGCCGATACACGCTGCAGTACACCTATCCGTACGCCTACTACATGGAGGCTGGTTCGCGGAAGAATCTCTTTGAGTACCAGCAGGTGAGTCTCAGCGTATTTACTCATTGGACCATTACCTAATTGGATTGCAACTCCCTTGCAGGCGCAACTGGAGGCCGAGATCGAGAACCTGTCGTGGAAGATTGAGCGCGCAGAGACAACGGACCTGGGTGATCTCGAGAATCAAATGGACATCGCGGAAAAGCGTCGCACCACCCTACTCAAAGACTTCTTCCCAGTGGAGACATAGGCAAATTATAAGCTTCCAGGACCACCAGAACAGACAGCTTGTCCCGTTTAGCACAAATAACTCTGAACGAAATAACGCGACGCGACGCCACACGACAGTATAGAGACGCTTATTTAAATTAAATTATACACATACTTACTTGTATCCATCTAGCAGTAGGCCTAACGACGAGTAGCTAATTTTTAAATTAAACAAATAATCAAGTGCATATAGACTAGAGTACGTACCATAGAACATAGTCGACTACTTGAAGTAAAATTACTATAGTTGTGACATTCGAAATCACTCAAAATGATCGGTGTAACTGCAATACAACGCCTTGCGCAGAACGTTAACGATAGTAGCTACAAAACTAGCGATAACTATAACTATAAATCTAGCAACTGACAAACCAGACGCATTTCAGTGGCCAAGTGTTCCAACAGTTTTCCAAAAACTAGCCCAAACGACCCGACGAAATGCAGAAACTATTCTAAATTTATAGCGCCGCAAGTCAAGCAATTATAGATCAATGACCTCGTGTAGAAGGCGGCACATCGGCTAGGCCCTAAGTTTTAAAACTCGTACTAACCCAGGGCTGAGCAGCAGCCGCGTTAACAGCATCAAGTATTCGTAATCTGTATCTCGTAACTAACCGCAGCACATCAATCGAACGCAAGAAGTCTTGAATTATAACGAAACTAGGTACTCCCCGTCCCCCGATCCCGTTCCTTTTGATTCTCACTCGATTCTCGATTAACGTTGTAAGCTGAATCGTAAATTATATTCTAGGATTACGCTATGTATGTATGCTTATGCGACTGAATTTGAATTAAATTTACACTAGATATACAACTACAGAGGATAACTGATTTTTGGAACGTGGGCTGTAAGCTTTAAAAAAGAGCTTTGTACTAAAAGCTGTGCAGAAGCTCCACAAACATTGGGTTGTGCTTTTTGGAGCTAAGCTTTTACTCAAGTTTGAGTGACAATTGAGGTTTGACTTTGAAGTGGACTTGTTTTGTTTATCCTATTGAATGTTTAACTCTTATTTCCCATCATATTGAAAATGTTTTTTTTTAACACCTAATTAAGATATTATTAAATTTTTTTAGGTTTTTAATCCCTTGTTTATTTTTTATATTAATCTAATGCAGTTTATAAAGTCTATTCTCCGACTTTGTACTTAATTCTTATTTGAGTTTTTTGTTGAGATGGGATGTTGGTATTTCATTTCATTTCTTTCTGATGTTTCTAGTGTTCTTCCTGATCTTCCAACTCTTTATGGTACTCTTTCTTGAACTGCTCCTTGTGGTCGCATCCATAAAACACCTAATTTGGATATTATTTAAATTTGTTTATGGTTTTTAAATTTTTGTTTTATTTATATTCTAATCTAAGGCAGTTCATAATTTCAACTCTATTGCCAGACTTGGTAATTAATTCCTATTTAAGTTATTTGTTGATATTTCATTTCATTTCTTGCTCCTCTTACTACTTGTTGTGTGCTCTTTAGTGCTCTTCCTGCTCTTCCTGCTACTCTTGTTCCTGGTAGTCGCTTTAGTTAAGAATGCCTAATTTGGATATTATTTGGATTAGTTTATTTATTATTTATAATTATAATGTCAACTCTATTGTCAAAATAGGTTCTTAATTCTTATTTAAATTTTTTGTTGATCCGGGCTTAAGTTTTTTGTTGACCCGGGATGTTGATATTTCATTTCTTGCTGCTCTTTCTGCTCTTCCTGCTGGCCCTGCCACTCTTCCTGCTCTTCCTACTCTTCCGGCTCTTTCTGGTACTCTTTCTGGTACTGATCCTGCTGGTCACATCCAAAGGTGGCATTTGTTCGGTGGGAAGACTGAACAATCGGCATTCGGACCGCTCCTTCAGCAGACTGTTGGCAAACTTCTTCGCCCCAGATATCTTGGTCACCCTTACATTGTTCATATTCTCCACCTTCAAAGCGGGGTACACCTCCACATCGCAACAGTTCTTGATAAGCAGCAGGTCACTATTGTTTGTGATGGGGTACCGGAAGTAGAGATCCTTGCCGCAATCCAGGCACTTGTTTTTCATGCGCTTAAGCTGGAATTTGACCGGAAAGCACCGACCCACCATGGTGTTATTGTCCAGGATAACCGAATGCTGGTAGGTGGGTTTTGGCAAGGGTCGCTTGGTCCACTGTGGATTAGGGTGTCTTTAATTTGTGTCAAACAAGTATACAATTGCTCGAAAATGTCTAATCATGAACTGGGAAACATGATTTCACCACGATACGATGTCTTACACACCCGATTGCCATTCTCATTTAATTGTTTAATATCAGACCTTACCCCTATAACGTTCTACATAAATAAAGCGCAAACAGCCTTTCATTAATAAGAAAGGTTGTAGTGTTGTTTTCGACCAAATTTTGATTTGTCACTTACCTCATCGAGGTGCAAATAGGTGTGAAGGGGCCTGCACGCCGCGGAGCAGAGATTGGGCCGAAGATTCTGCTCCTGGGCCACGCACATGGTGCAGCACCTCAGCTTGTCCTTGTCGGACTCCAGGAGCGGACGACCCTTGCTGCACTCCGCCCGGATGTTGATCTCCTGCCGCACGGGTCCGTCCGGCTCGATGGTGGCCTGGATGACATCTGCCTGCGGCTCGACTGCGCTTCCTCTGGGCGTTGATACCTTATAGTCGATGCACGGTCCACCGGAGGACACGTAGCACTTCCGGCAAGGACCATCGACCCAATTTTTAAGGATAACGCGCCGACAGCTGTTTTCCGGAGCGGACATTGTGCAGGTGAAAAATGTATGTCAGCAGGAAGACGAACAATTTGGAAATAGGAAGCAGTCAAAAAAGTGAAACTTCAATCATAGCTAGTTTATTTGTCTTAACAAAAATAGGTAAGGCTTTTAATTCTGCTGAGATTTGCAATCCAGGCTTTTCATTTCCAATTCCTTATTCTGTGTACTGCCTTTTGGCGACTCCTCATCATCAAATATCTTGAGATTCTTGGCATGATACCAAACGGAAATATTTAAGAAGCCTCCCAAAAATATAAAGGAAGCGGCGGTGAAATTCAAAGCGTATCTGCAAGACAAATTAACGGATAAAGAAATAAATAAAAATTAAAATCTTAAGGTTTTCCCACCGCAAGGATTCAGTGTCATAGAGCCAACAGTTTCCTTTACTGGAACAGGTCTTGCCCCACACCAAGCAATAGTTATCTATCAGCCAGCCGAAGAAGATTGGACTGGGGATGAACCCAAGCAGGGAAGCCACCATGGAGCCCAATCCCAGAGCGAAGGTCTTGTCTTCTTGGGGGATGCAGCGCAGGGCGATGAGCAGGTTCGTTGATTTACTGGATGCTCCCACGAATTTTAGGAAGCACATCACGCCCAGGAAGACAAGGAACTCGTTGAAGCAGTCTACTGGACAAGTTCCATCCACAGCGAATTGCGACTGAAATGATGACATCAAAAATAACGTATCAATTTAGAGATGTATATCACAAACCTCTGGGGCAGAGGTCAAACTTGAAGAGCCCAAGCACTGGCAGCCTGTGTAAATAGTCCTGCCCAAGGCATCCTTCGTCCTTTCCGAGCACCCCGCGTGACAGGCGGAGATGTAGGTGATGTTCTCGGGACTGCAAACCGGAGCATAGTGCACGTAGTCGCAGTGACAGGAGGCACTGCAGCTGTCCCCGGCGGACAAGGTGGTCAGGGAGTTCAACCTGTCGCTACCCTCACATCCGATGGCCACATAGCACAGGATTCCGGCCACCGTTACGAAGTCCACGATGGCATTCCAGCAGGCCATGGACCTGGCACTCGGCTTGTACTTGGAGATCACGTATCCGGAGATTAGGACTCCCGCGGCGGAGAATCCGAGGGCCACTGTTCCCGTGGCCATGGTCGCCGTGGCCGCCGATTGTCTGTACTGGGTTTCGATGTACTTCGGGGTGAATATCCAATAGGCCATGTAACCGAAGAAGTAGAGGATGGATGCGAAGGTGTTATACACATAAACCTTGTTCCTCGCCAATCTCCTGACGGTCTTCATCATGTCCCCAAAGGAGCGCTCTTTGAGGGGCAGGGACATCTTCCTTTCCATCTGCTTGAGTTGGAGACGTCTCTTTCGCGAACTGGGCAGCTCCTTGGGAAACATAAACAGGAGTAGGGCAGCAATCAAGGTAATGGCAGCCAGGACTAGCCATCCCAGCCACCAGGCGCCCAACCAGCGGGGATCCTCCCGCCCAATCAGAGGTTCCAATGTGGGTTCAATGTACAAACGCAGGCAAAGAGCAGCCAGGGAATAACCAATTGCTGGACCTAGCATCCTCAATAATGAAGACATACCTAGTAGAAAGACAAATTCAAATTATCTCTAAAAATATAATATAATCTTTATCCATAATACTCACTCAACATGGCAGGTGTCTTGGACTTGGTGCCATTGTCGTCCAAGTAGGCAATGCCCAATGTATAGAAAAGAGCCTGACCCACTCCCGAAATAAGCTGAGCCACAAACAGAAACACTTGTGGCACCCACTGACCCACTTCCTGGATACATCCTCCTGGACTCGACTGACATAATTTCTGGTCCTTCTCTTGCTGAGCCAAAGTTTCGTTGACCTGACCAAACTCCCGGGTCAACTTTAGGGCATCCTCGCCAGCTCCGTAAAGGAAATGCAGGGAGCTTGTTAGCAGGCAAAAAGCCACGATGGTCAGCAAACCTAGACGGGACACTATATGTCTGAAATTGGAAAATCAGTATTCGCATCCTAACTCACCTATTCCCATCCAGCGGGGACGATGCCCATTTCCCGCATAATAACCCAAGAGGGCGGCCGTTAGCATCGTACTGATATCATTTCCCACCGAGATTATGCCAGTAATCTTTGTTGGTATTTTATAGCGCTTCTCCAAGGTCGTTATAGTAGCATTAAAGTAGGCAAAGGTCATTGTCATCACACAGCCCGCTAATCCATAGAGAATCACATACATTTTCTCAGTGGCAAATCTGCAATGGAATCATTAAGGTATTGCTGGTAAAGTTATAAGTCCTTACCTTTGCATAGAGGGACCCCTGAATATCCAGAAACCACAGGCAGTGTCTTCATCGTCCTCTTCCTTTTCCATTTCATCTTCAGGGGAATCCTTTAACTTTTCCGGGATGACTAATGCCTTTTGAATAAAGGGCAAGGTTTCACTTGACTCTAGGGTTTCCTGCTTTCGGTCTTCCGACATGTTTCAACCTTTGTCTCCAAAAAGCTCGGATGAACTGATTCCATCTATCCGAGGTCGCCCCACGTTATAGCCAACTGGATCTTGTGAGCAAACAGCTTTAAGATCTTATCAAAGCTGTCAGATTAGACAGTGAGGATCAGGCAGGCGACACTTATATTATCAGAAATTAAATTTTCAGACCAGTTAATTGACGGGACTCCCTTATCACGATTTGGTATCTATTTCGGAAACGTGTGAAATTCTGGCACAATTTTTTTATCATTTGTGGGCCACGTCTCCCCAGATAAAAATATACTTATCAAGGTACAATAAATAAGATCTTCATTTATTCATAGGGGATCTTATTTATTTTCTGTCATATTTGTGTATTTCTAATCTCCAAAGAAAGAAATCCACATTTGCTAAGCTGAATTTTTATTTTCATATTTATTAAAAATTAGTAGGCTATATTTTAAAGGTGCTAAAGAAGCGCAGTTTGAAACACTATAAAATTGATAATATTAAACTCATGTTTTTGGTTTTTAAGGACTATAATTAATTTTTTATAAGTTTACAGGCAGATGTATGTAATCTTACGGTTTATTTAATGTTTCTGTTTGAACAATTACTTTTGGCTTTTCCTTAAGCTCTATTTCTTCTTCCTTTTTGGTCTGGTTTACGGTTTCCTCTTCATCGAATACTTTTATATCCTTGGCATGATACCAGACTCCAATATTCCAAAAGCTGCCAATGAAAATCAAAGAGGCACACACGAGGTTCATTGTGTACCTGAAGAAAGGAGTAATAGCTTTAATATTTTAATCTAATGGCCGCCTAATTGTATCACTCACCTTAAGGACTTCGTGTCATATATCCAGCAGTTGCCCTTGGAGCTACAGGTCTTTCCCCAAACAAGGCAATAGCTGTCCAGCATATAACCGAACACAATGGGGCTGGGAATGAAGGTCAGCACGGAGTAGACCATGCTACTGAATCCCAGGGAAAAGGTCTTATCCCTCGAGGGAACGCATCGCAGGGCTAGGAGCAGATTACTCGATCTCCCAGTGGCCCCGACGAACTTCAGGAAGCACATGACGGCCATGAAGATGATGAACTGCTTGTTGCAATCCACCGGACAGGCTCCATCCGCTGCGATCTGCGACTGGGAGGCCAGGGATGTTAGGCCGGACAAGGAGGTCAGGTTGGGGGAGTTGCCCATGCACCGACAGCCCGAGTAAATGGTCTTCCCCAGCGCATCCAGTCCCTTTTCGGTGCAACCCGCATGGCAGGCGGATATGTAGGTGATGTTCTCCGGACTGCAAACCGGGGAATAGTACACGTACTCACAGTCACAGGAGGCACTGCAGCTGTCGCCAGTTGGAAGAATGGACAGCGAGTTGGCCCGATCACTCTCGTCGCATCCCACCAGGATATAGCAGAGGATTCCGGCCACCGTGAGGTAGTCCACCACGAAGTTCCAGGCAGCCATGGCCCTGGCACTCGGCTTGTACTTGGAGATCACGTAGCCAGAGATCAGAACTCCTGCGGCGGAGAAGCCCAGCGCCCAGGTTCCCGTTGCCATTGTGGAGGTGGACGCCGATTGTCGGTACTGGATCTCAATGTACTTCGGGGTAAATATCCAGAACGGCATGTAGCCGAAGAAGTAAAGTATCGAGGCCAGCATGTTGTAGACATACACTTTGTTCCTTGCCAATCGCTTCAGCGAGTCCAGCATGTCCTGAAAGGAGCGCTTCGCCAGCGGTATATCCTCGTCGTCGTCTGCCTTCAAACGCCTTGCCTTGGCACTGGGCATCTCCTTGGGGAACATGCCCACAAAGACTGCAGCGATCAGCAGGATAACGGTGATGAGAATCCAGCCCAGCCACCAAGCTCCCATCCAGCGGGGATCCTTTGTGGTAATCAGAGGCGTCTTGAAGGGATCGATGTACAGCCGGAGGCACAAGGATACTATGGAGAAGCCCATAGCAGGACCCAGCATCCGCAGAAAGGTGGTCAAACCTTTGGAGAAAAAAGGTTTAATTTCATTAGATTAGTTTTAGGGGACTGATTTCAAACCATACTAAGCATAGCCGGCGTCTTGGAGCTCGCCGAACTATCGTCCATGTAGGACAGACCCGGCGCGTAGAAGAGGGAGCACCCAATGCCCCCCACGAACTGGGCGGTGAAGAAAAGCACGATGGGCATGTAGTCCTCAGCACCCTCTACACAATTCGAGTTCTTCTCGTGGCAAAGGGCGTCATTCTTTTCCGTGGAATTTACAGAGGTATCAATGGATTCCGTCAGCCCGTACTCCTCTGTCAGTCTGAGGGCCTCTTCACCGGCTCCGTAGAAAAAGTGTGGGGTCAACATGAGCAGGCAGAAAAGAGCTATAATGATGAGACCTAGAAAAATCCAAGGGAGTGGCTAACCAAAGTAGATATCGTGACTTCAGGAGTGTTACCCAATGCAACCCATCGCGGGCGATGTCCTCGACTGGCATAGTAGCTCAAAAAAGCAGAGGAGAACACGGTGCTTATATCATTACCCACTGTTATGAGACCCGATATCTTGGTGGGTATATTGAAGCGCTTCTCCATCGTCGTAATGGTTCCAGTGAAGTAGGTAAAGGCCATGGCCAGAAAGCAGCCAGCCAAACCGTACATAATTACGAACATATGCGCAGTGGCAAATCTGCAGACGAGGATTATATTATCGAGCGATTAGTCCAAGTCAGAATGACTTTACCTCTGCAAAGTCGGTCCCTTGAATATTGAGAAGCCACAGGAGGTGTCCGAAGACTCCAGTTCCTCCTGCTTCTCAGATCCATTTCTCCCGGCTTCTTTGTCCTTCAAAAACTTGGAGGTTTCTATCTCTTCACTGGCCATGTCGGTCCTTAACCGTCGAACTACTTCAATACACTGAAGCCCCAAGTCAAAGTTAAGTTGCAATAGACTAAGGGGCAAACAAAAAAGCTGCTAGATAACGGATAACAACCTTCATTTTTACAGCGTAACCCGTCTCAGGTTTATCTTTACAATTGGGATCTGTTTTTTAATTGTCAGCAATTACCATACGAGTATATACAGTGGGGCAACCTTACTGTTACAATACCGTTTATTATGGTACTGGACTCTATGGGGGAAATCACACTTGGATATTGACAAATCAAGGCACCAAAACTCTCACTCACACAGCACTTAGGAGTAATAATAACTTAGGTCTAGATCTCTGTATTCTTCTCGTTGCTGGCCTCCTCCTCTTGCTGGACGATCTTCATCTCCAACTCCTTAACTTCCTCGTCGAAGATTTTCAGGTCCTTGGCGTAGTACCAGACCCCCAGATCGAAAATGGCCCCAATGGCAATAAAGACAGCTGCGGTGAAGTTCAGGGTGTATCTAAAATGGGAATTATTATATTGTGAGGTTTGAGTTCTTTCTGGAAGGACTCACCTCATGGAGAGCGGATCGTAGAGCCAGCAGTTTCCCTTGTTTGTGCAGGTCTTGCCCCACACCAGGCAGACCCTATCGAAGACCCAGCCGAAGAATATCGGACTGGGAATGAAGGCCAGCATCGAGCACAGGGTCATCCCGAAGCCCATGGCCGCCGTCTTGTCCTTCTCCGGAACACATCGCACGGAGACCAGGAAATTCGAGGCCCTGCCACTGGCACCCACGAACTTCAGGCAGCACATCACGGCCAAGAAGGCCACGAATTGCGTCCAGCAGTTCACCGGACAGGCTCCGGGCATCGCCTGCCCATTGGCTAGATCCTGGAAAAGTCAGTTGAACTTAGGTCCTAAGGGTATGGAATAGGTTAAAGTTAGTTTACCTCCAATTGGGTAAGAACCGAAGTGTCCTGGCTGAAGTTATCGCTACTCAAATCTAAGCTGGTTAGGCGCTTAAATTGACTTGTGGAATTGGCAGCAGTGCCAGGAATACAGGAGCAATCATAGAAGATCTATTGGAATTCAAAGTAAGCAGTAGGTATTTAAAATCCACACCAATATGTTATTTTAGTTGTCTAATAGATGTTCTGAAACCTATATCTTTTAAACTTATATTTCACTGCCCAGATTACTAACCTTTTTTCCTTCGGAATTGACGTGCAAGCTTTTGCATCCAGCGTGGCAGGCGGAGATGTAGGTCATTTTGTTCTCCCCGCAAACCGGAGAATAGCGGACGTAGTCGCAGGAGCAGGCCGAATTGCAGGTGGTGGTGTTGTCGCCGAGGGAACTGTCGTGGATGTTGACGATCACGGAACTCTCATTTCCCGGGCAGCCGATGAAGGCGTAGGCCAGGATGCCGGCCACCGTGAGGAAGCCCACAATCACGTTCCAGGCGGCCATGTATCGGGCCCTGGGCTTATACCTCGAGATGATGAAGCCGGATAGGAGCACTCCCACGGCGGAGAAGGCCAGGGCCACTGTTCCGGTGACCATGGAGGAGGTGGCCGCCGACTGGCGGTACTGCACCTCGATGTACTTGGGCGTGAATATCCAGTAGGGTGTGTAGCCCACCAGGTAGAAGATGCTCGAGAGCGTGTTGCACATGTACGTCTTGTTGGTGACCAGGCGGCGGAAGGTCTTCAGCATGTCCTGGAAGGAGGCCGTCGCCTCCACAGGTGCCTTTTGGTCCAGTTCGGCAGTTAGTCGCTCCTTCTCCGTGTTCTTCAGCGAAAGCCGCTCCTTCTCACGCCGGCGATTCTCCTCCACCTTGCGGCGGGCCACGGCCCTGGGCAGTTCCTTGGGGAACATGGAGAGGAAGACCCCGGAGAAGGAGAGCAGGCCGCCCATCACCAGCCATCCCAGCCACCAGGCGCCCAGCCAGCGGGGATCCTTGTTGTTGATCACCGGGTGCATCTGCGGGGCGATGTACAGGCGCAGGCAGAAGGAGGCCAAGGCGTATCCGATGGCAGGACCCAGCATGCGCAGGAAGTACGAAAGACCTGGAAAGGAGTTGCTTCTATGATTTATATACGTATATGGTTCAATAAATGCCACAGGTTGCACTAACGGTTATCTTCTTAGAGATATGCATATCATTTAATCTAAAATTACAAACAGGGATCCACTAGCCTGTCTAGCTGCTAATAAAATATTTAGAAAAGATAACACTTTATTTTCTCAGATCAAACAGCAAAATATTGAAGTCAAAAATGTATATCAGCTGCAATTTTTATGCCCATTACTCTTAGAGTAAGGGGGTATATTCGTGAAAAAGTGAAAAGTAACCAGTTAAATATATTATTTAAAGCTTTGCTAAAACTTTCTTGGCACTTCATTATTGTCAATTTCCAGGTTAATCAGCTTATTCGTAAACTTTAATATGCATTATATAAAATTGTCTAAATTTTTAAGGAGAACGAATATTATGTTGATGGGTTTTCAGAATAAATGGCTAACCATTATTCAATTTTTAACTAGCTTTTACAATTTTAATGATTTTTGCCTAAGCTTCGCCTTATAATATAGTTATTCAATTTATGTCCTTTTTAATATTCATGAATAAGGGGGTAAGTTCATTCGTTATTTTGTTAACCTGGTTTCTGGTATCTCACAGATGCCTTCTTTTTTGGCTATCATCTCTTGGTTTTTCCCTAAACGTTTAATCGCCCAAACAAATGTCAATGCTGAATTGCCGCTGAATCAGCGTGAAGTAGTCACTCCCCCAAGTTGTGATTATGTTAACTTATCACACTAAACACACAGACGTCCGAGGCAAAAGATAAACATTTCGACAGTTTTGGTTGGCTAGAACTGGTTTACTGCTACTCACTCAGCAAGGCCGGAGTCTTGGACTTCTTCGTGTTATCGTCCATGTAGGACACACCCAGAGTGTAGTACAGGGATCCACCGATTCCGGAAATAAACTGAGCCACAAAGAGCAGGAGTTGAGGGGCGAAGTTGCCTTCGCCGACCTCGCACTCCGCTCCTCCTCCACTCAAGCGGCACAGGGTCTTCGATCGCTCCTCCTCGATGGCCTCCATGGTGGCATTCTCATCGGGCATCCCGCCAAACTCCGAGGTCAGAGCCAGTGCATCCTCGCCGGGTCCGTAGAGGAAATGTGGTGCGGTGGTCAGAACGCAGAAGAGAACGATGGTGAGAAGACCTGAAACTCACAATGTTATATGTTCTGAGAAACCCTTTACCAGTAAATATCTTACCAAATCCAATCCATCTCGGCCGGTGACCTTTTCCCGCATAGTAGGCCAAAACGGCAGACACCAAAGTCTGACTTATGTCATTTCCCACCGATATAATGCCGGTGTTCTTCGAGGGTATCTTAAAACGCTTTTCTATGGTGGTGATCGTGCCATTAAAGTAGGCATATGTCATCGAAAAGATACAGCCCACGATGCCGTATAGCAAAACATAAGCTGTTTGATTAGCAAAGCTGAAGGGAAGGAATTTAATAAAGGAGATTCAATATCAGTCATTTTTACATTATTTGGGAGAGGTATCCCTTCAATACTTTTAAAGATTATGTTATATTTAAAGCTAAATCAAGTGCTTAACTCACCGCTGGTAGAACTTCCCCTTGAATATCCAAAAGCCGCAAGTCACGTTCTTCTCCAGCGGCGATTCCCTCAGCAGCTTGTTAATTTCCGCGGTCATGAGGCGATCCTGTGCTGACTTCTGTTTCTTCTTTTTGGGCTTGGCTGTCTTGGGAGTGGGTTCCTCCTCGCCCAGATTGGTGCCCGCCTCCTTCTCCTTGTCGTAGGTCTTGCCGTTGTCCAGAAGCCTGGACTCAACGTCGGACTCATCTCGAACCTCTGGGCCGCCAGTCTCGACATCCTGCTCCTCGGGTCCCAGAGTGCTGGGATTCTCGCTCTGCACCATCCTGATTGGCTTTACTTGGGTCGCGATCTCACTCAGCACATTGATACCTTCCGCTTTGGGGCACCGAACTCACACACACATGCACTGCGACTATATCCCAAGTCGGCACTTTCGCAGTCGCTCACAATGTCTCTTAATTTTCGCCAGATCTTTCGCGGGCAATTAGCTAATTGCTTGGGGATCGGATCTAGAAAACAACCTGGCGCGTGGACGGTCGCGGATCGAGTGGCATGATGTGGTCCGGTGGCCGCGGATCTTAACTGTATCGGGGGACAGTCGGATCCAGACAGACTTCCCCAGGCTCTCGCCCAAAATAGTGACGTTCCGGCAGGTTGTGTCAAATATTTTATCAAAATATTATCTCAGGCCGAGTTATCACTCCCCCAGAGCCATTGAGCTAATCTTGGAAGATGTTCGAGACACGTTGCTGCTCGCTCATGCTGCTTCTGTTGTCGCCTGCGAAATTTACAATTTGTTTGCGGGTTGAGTTGGGGTACTAAAATTATAAAATAGACAGCTAAAGTGTGTGATAAGAGCGGCTCCAGACGGAAGATGAGCGGTGGACGGTGGACAGTGGACGTCGGAGGAGGGGACTTATCTTATAGCGCCATGTTTGCACATTGATGAGCACGTAAATCTCAGCACAGTCATTGCCAGAGATTTCCAGGGAAGAACGAGAACTAAAGATACCCCCCGGACAAACACTATAGTTGCCTGCTCATTGTTTTTGCCGCGGATTAGGGACGGGATCAATGTGATATAGTTGCTATCGCTGCCCCTGTGTGAGTGGCAAATTAGTTTAGTCAGAGTGCTGGAGAGCGAATTTCGTTTATTATTGTCAGTCCGGATTCGGCTTTTCCTCACGCCTTCTCTCCGAATAACAGAATCTTTCTCAATGCCCCAACGTGTGCTCTATTATTTAATGTGTACCCCCATGTGTGTGTGTCTGTGTGTGGGGCTTATGTGCCGCCACAATTCACTTAGCATATTTAAATTTATGCGCAGCTTATCACTTGAACTTTATCTTGATTGTACTGTTCTTGATAAATATTTGAATAGAAACTCATCCACAACTTCGCTCCTTGAACTTTCCATTTTTTTTTTTCACACTTCTGGCTAATTCTTGTAATTTATTTGCCCTTGCATAACTTACGAGTACTATTTATTTATTTTGATTCGTTTTGTTTCGATCGCTACCTACGGAATAGCGAGGGCGGTTGCTGAGACGATCTCAATTCGGGCAAGACCGTAAACGAACTAAACTAAACTAATCTAAGCGCAGCGTGTTCTGGATGCTCCACGAAATGGTCACTCATTTCAGGAAGATTTCTCATATATTTCATTTGCCGAGCCCACTCGGAAAGCTTAGCTTTAGCTTCGACTTGGGTTCGGATTTGGATTTGGGTTCGGAATCGGAATCGGACTCGGGCTCTTAGCTTCGTATTTTGGCTGTGTCACTGACATCAATTCCCAGTCAAAATAGTTGGATCGCAGTTACCTATATATCCCAGAGTTCTTATGTGCCTAGTGTCAAAGCTAAAGATTCGCTCTAGTAAATTGGCTACTCTCAGTCGAATCGGCGGATGAATGACGGCGAATGAAAGTGAAACCGTTGAGTAATTATGGGCATTTAAAGGGCATTCTCTTTCTATTCAGATAATTTTCGGTGGTGTGGAGTGAGGAAACAAATCAATAGTGTAACATTAAATTTGTTTATTTGTTGGCTTCTGAGGTAAAGACCTCAAAAGCTTAAGAAAAACGAATAGGCTAACACACAGAAGCTTGAAATTTAAGAAGCATTTTCACGAGGAAGCAAATCGAAGAGATCAAGCTAAACAGTTTCCAATTTGTGGTATTTACTTAGAGATACTGAGACCTGCGGTTGCTAATAGCCGAGCTCCAACCCCCCCACTCACATAGAAAGATGTTCCATTGTCGTGGGTATCGGGTTTCCAAGAAAGCTCCCCCTCCGTTGCTCTTCCACTTATTTTTTAGATCGTAAACGATAAGCCACACTATGCCCAAGTTTTTCCCCATCGCCAGCAAATTGAATTCAAATTGCAATTACAGCGAGCACATATGTAGGCAGTGGCAGTAGCTTAAAAATAATCCCAAGACATGACTTCCTTGAAAAACACACACATATGCAGATGTATCCTTAGAGGGAACATCATATGTTCCGGCAGGGCAATAAAAATCAAAGGCATAATTTCATGATATCAATTGAGCGGCAATAAAACGCCAGCCCAAGCATGTTTATTATTATTTCTTATTATTATTTTTCATTTTCCCAACACCAGCTGCCGTCTCATTCGCATTTCCGCTCTATTTCTATCTTGGCGTATGCAAAAAATAAGGAAACCAGGAGCAAATGTGACCGCGGTTGTTATGGGGGATTTCCATATACCACCAGGGCTCAGCATAAATAACAACAAATGAGCCGAGTGCGCGCGAAAGAGAGAGGGATATAGCCACACAATGTAGCATCTTTATCTTTGTTGTTGCGGTCCGCCTGTAAGTATGCTATATATATATGCCCGCAATTCGAGCTGCTTTCTTTATGTCGCTGGCACGCGTTCGGTTTGCGATTTTATTTCCGGCCAAAACGTATGCAAATGTGTTCTGCCCCGCCCCTTTTTGTTCCTTTTCCCAATTTCCCCCGCCCCCTGCTTATCGCTGCGGCACACATAAACAAGCGGAAGATGGAGCTGCAAGCGCTGACAATAAATAATAATTTTTTGTTTCTCCAAGTGAATCGGCATGAATTATAAAGGCGAATGCGAAACTTGCTTATCGCCAGGATATGGAAAGTGGAGTTCTCCAACTGCGTGGGCGTCTCAAGTGAGGCGGATGAATGCCGAGACGGCTTACCGACGCCACAGCAAACAGCGAGTGCGAGTGCGAGTACATTCCCATGCGGAATGCGGAGTTTCCGCTTCCGGTGGCAAAACGCGGGCGAAGAGACGTGCCAACTAAACCGCTTAAGCACTCAATTTGCGCGTGAAAAGGAACTTGACACCCACACATGCGAGTGTGTGTGGCTGTGTGTGTGTGTGGGCAACCACATAGGCCCAACTCCCCCCCGCCTTTCACTCCACTCTCCCTCCACCTCGTCGACCGCGGCACATGTCAGCACTTTGTTGTGATTTCCGTTTCCGCTGTCGCTACATCCTCGACACCCCTTCGCCCATCATCCTTTTACCCCTTCGCCGCATGTGTGGGTGTGTGGTGTGTGTGTGTGTGTGTGTGTGTGTGTGCTTATTGATATTGTTGTCTTCCTTGCATTCGCATTTAACGGCAGTTAGCATACGTTTCAGTTACGAGTGATGTATCCTTGAACACAGAAAGGGTAGTCAGGAATTTCAATAAACCTAATTTTCAGTAATAGATTTATAAAAATACTTTCGCTCTTAATAAATAATATCCTTAATGTCATTGTTTAAACAATATATTGATATATTATGAAAGATAGGTGCTAGTTCATTCATATGTTATCCTTCTTCTTTTGAACAGTTAAACTTACTAATAACTTAAAGGAATATTTTTTCTATCTAATTTGGCTGACTCTGGAAATATGGTTGTTTCAATTAGACTTATAAACAAAGTAGCCTTTTTTCGCAGATCATTTAAAATAATGTAAAGATATATAATTTATTTTTAAAAGCAAAATTAATTAAAATCATAACTGTCGACCTGAAGGCCTCAATAAGATATAGCTCTGTAACCCATGGTAAAACTGTTTTCTTAATCTGTATTACATAAAAGTTTAACTCAAGTTCTGAACATTTTCTACAAATACATAACCATGAATTTAAAAAAGCCAAACATTTTTTTTTTTGTATCATGTGGAAGTGCGTGTTTTCCAACTAGGTTTTGACTTCTATTCATTAAAGGGTATTGCAAATTCCAAGCAATACTTCCGATAACTCCTTTTATTGTGTTCATTGTAACCCTTGATAAGCGTAAATGTATTTATTTGTGACTTGCCCTATGACGCCGCACCCCCTGGAGCATCCACAACCCCCTCCTGCCTGCAACCCACTCCCCCCTCCGTTCGTCAAGGTTGCGTGTGTGTCAAATTAGGGTTAAATGCTTCTCCCTTCCCATCCGCCCATCCTCCCATCCACCCATCCGCCCATCCACCCATCTCTTCCCCTGTCTTCTTAGCTAATTTGTTGTTTTTGCTTGGATTTTTATACGGCGCTTTTGTTGCGGAATACTTTCCGGGCAGCTTAGGAGTTTTGAATGCTATACGCCCGACTGCTCTTGGCCTTAAGTAGGTCTTAAGTCTTCATTTGTCTACTCCTGCCGGGGAAATTATGCTGCGCCGTACCTCAACTCCTATGAAGTAAGCGCTTAATATGCCGACCGCATGGAAAACCCACAATTTTCCAGTCCAATTTTTGCTGTCAATTTAAGTTGTAATTAACAGACCGACGGCTGAGCACCCCTCCCTCTCCTCCCTCCAAATAGTGGTCGAAAACCCCCAAAAAAAAAATAAAAGAAAAAGTCCTGGGTGAAAATTGGGGGAAGGCATATGGCATGCAGCTCACGTACGCTCATTACGCATTTGATAAATTTAGCATGAACGGAGGGGAGGGTGCAAACAGCACACCTTGAGCTCCCATCCTGGGAAAAAATGAATACGCCACGGCAAATGTCAAAATAGACAATGCACAGATTACCTGAATTACCCGGGAGGCTAGAGGAACTCATTCACTTTCAGCACATAATTAATCAAAAAATGGAAGCTTGAGCTGTCCGCTTTTGGGGCATCCGACATTGTGCCCCTGCCGGATTTGGGTCATTAAAAGCGTCCCGTGCATAATGAGCTCGACTGCCAAAAGGATTAAGATCCGAAAGCTGGCCAACATTTTTAATGTGCCCCTCATGCGCTGCGGGTCGCTGCTCCTGGCTCTCCATTCGCTTTGTCTTGCTTCCCTTCAGCCATTCACATTTTTAATTCCTTTGCTTTTTATATTTTGATTCCTTTTTGCCCGTTGTTGATGCATCTTATGCCACTTCGGCGAAAGCGGCTCGGAAAAATAAGCTTAGGAATGGAAAACAAACCGCTGCCTAACCACTCCACTCCAATTTCCCTTTTTCATTGTGTGTATTTCTGTGTATATCTATCGTTTTTCCGATTTTAATTCCTGTTTTTTCCGCTTGCGTTTACTCAATTAGAGACCTTTCTCTTCCCGGGAAACTGCGCTTAACCGGGCACGGTATTTTTTCTGCTTTTCAGAGCCCTCGCCCGTGACCACTTAAGTATGCTAAGCTCACAGCTTAATCTTGCTCAGGGGTTTGACCTCTTTCGATCACGTTTTGCCTTCGTTTTTAATTGTGTTTCATGCCTTTTTTGCCTTAACCATTTTCTTAAAATACACGCCTTAGAAAATCTCGGGTAAGCTCGCTTCCATTGATAAATTTCAGGCAATATGCTGTAATAAACTGAAAAAAACCAATTTCAGAAACTTAATTTTTCAGCGATTATGTTTGTAAATATTTTCCTAGCCACCCCAAGCCCGGGAAAACCTTTCCAGAATCTGTGTCCAATGAGCAAACCAAAAGACAAGCAGAGTCTCTTTATCATCGACAAACATAGCAGCCCTCTCATCCCCGAAACATCATCATGTTTCACCCACCCTTCGCAGCTCTCAAATATGAATTTATTTTCCATACTTTTCATCTCATTTCTCTTTGTGTTGTTTTTGTCTTTTCCGTTTTTTTTTGTATTATAAGTCCTTGTAAAGTGACCCTTTTAATTTTCCTTGCGCTTCGTATTGTTGCCACTTAATGTATCTGTATCTGTATCCTCCAACCCACGTTTTTCGAGCATTTTCCTCGGCTTTTGTCATATCGTTAATATATTCATGCGGCGCATTTTTTGCGGTTTGACACGCTTGTTCTGTTCCGATTCCCCGATATGATCAGGGTTCGTTTTATTTTGGGACATTGGAGTGGAGTTTCTGTCTGATTGAATGTATTAAGGTATTCCTGGCGCTGAAAAGTTCAATTTGCATTCAACTTTTTAATTGCATTCATTTGTGCAGAAAGTATCTTTGGCATTTACTTTTGGCTGCATCTTCTGTCGGCATGGATGGAACTTGAAAGAAGTTTATTTCTTAATTTCATTAAAATGATAATTGCAACCAAAGCAGGCAAAAATATTTTTTCAACTTAGCATTCGCCTTGCGAGAACTTTATTTCTAATCAATGGCCTGCGCCAAACACATAATTCAACTATTGAGCACTCTAACTAAATTAGTTGGAAAATTAGATTGTCTTTGTGAGCTTTTCTCGAAATTCTCTTTGCTCCAATGAATGGAGAAAAGACAGCCACCGCATACCAATGCCGAAAGTCCTCTTGGACAGAATCCCGAAATGGCTTCCGGTTGAAGGAGTCGAACGCCACAAGGATATCGCCGGGGGCATTAAACGTTTTCTAATTAAGTCCTGCCATTTTATTGTTGTTCTGGGCCAGGATAACGAGTGCTTCTTGGCCAGAACCAGCGATGCGATTCCCTTTCGATTTGTAATTCCTCGCCAAAAGGGTTAAAAAATGTAAATGGAAATGCGGCGGTGTCAGTTGCACGGACTTATTGGATTAGAAGAAAACTGCCTCGGTTCTGCTTCAATGTACTTGGGATGGTTTCTGGAAACCGAAGACATTTAATGACAGGATTTTACACAACTTGGGATTCATTTCCTCCCCTCTGCAAACTTTGTTTCATTAGAGAAATCACGAGGAGAAAAAAATATATGAAAGACGCGATTATCGGTGTCCTTTCTTCCCCGAAAAATGTATTTTCCTCGGCCTTCGTTCAAAGTTATTGAATATTCCGTTTTGTGTTTGTTTAATTACCAACTTTTTTCCATTGACAAGTGCATTTTAATTTCTCCGTCGCTTCTTTTTATATTTGCTTCTGCTTTTTAATCTGCCTATTTAATTTTTCGGTAAGTTTTCCTTTGATGTCAAAACTTTTCCTTTTAATTTCCACACAGCGCCTTTTTTCTTTACTATTTGTCTAGGCAATCTTAAGCTTATTTTCTGTTTAATTAGCATTTCGCAGGTAAGTGCTCTTAATACTTGTCTGATTGGTGAAAAAATGTACTGAAATGCGGAGTTAGTTGGGAGAAAATGTCCCAATTTTTGGTTAGCTCTCTAAAGTATGCTAACTTAATATGTTTCTCACCCTTTTTGTCAGCTTGGCCACCATCCAATTTCAATTAGATTCGAATGCAACCAACTGTGAAATAAACAAGAAATCACTTAATGCCAACAATTACATAAGCAATTAAGTCCCGCCTGCGAGTGTCCTGCCAAAGGAGTCACCGCCGAACTTTAGCCGGCAAACGGGGCACATCGAATCGAAGTCGATTACGCTGGCAGAATACGAAAAGCAGCCAGCTCGACTACTTAACTGGTCAAACATCGAAGGGGGTTCAGAGGTCGCAAAGTCGGACAAGTTTTTTGCGGAGCCCTCTTCTGCTTATGAAAACAACATAGATTCGGCCAATTTGTTGTTGACTTGTTTGGCATTTGATACTTGATACGCTTATGGGCCATTCGGAAGAGGGAAACAAGTAAAGCTCACATGCGAGACTGATAAGCTACTTGAATGCTGCAGATTTCCCCCCGACTGATGCTTAAAATATTTATAAAAATATGAAAAGGATGCAATAAAAGAAGCGTCCTGTCCCGGCAGACTAAGCTGATATTGTCAAGCCCAACTAGGCGTATGCGTGATGTGTGTGCGTCCCCAACTATAAGTCGAGCACTTACTTACCCCGCCCCCCTGCCCTTCGTTTTTTATGTGTGCCCTGGCCGATAAAGTCAACACAATGATAAATCGTTGCAAGGGTCCGGCTTCCGACTCCCATGTGTGTGTATAATCGAATTTTTATTGATACAAGCAGCTTAGGTTGAAAGGATGTGGCCCCTGGACAAATACAAAATAAGTCGATGCTTGGTCAAATAAAAAATATATACTAATACGCATTTGAATCAATTGGTCCTTATCAAGAGCTCCGCCAACGGCCCAGACGAAATTACCTTATGAATATGTTTAAAGGGGCCAAGCCACCATAATTGGCCATCGATTGTAAGCTGACTTTTCGATTTGGGGATGCGGAGTAGTTGGGCTGGGTCAAATGGCCAACAAATTGTATGTCTTTCGACAGTGACTCACTGGCTCCGAAACACTCTTTCTCTTCACAACTTGGCTATAACTCAATTAGCTGTAAGGCAGCCAGCAAGGCAAGGCAAAAATTGTTGATAATTCATTTTTCCCTCAGCAACCCTTTGATTGAGTGACTTGCCTCAGAGCATCTTGATAAGATTAATCAAATTTTCATAAATTCAGCGCCGCGGAAGCGAAGTGCGGCACAAAGTAGCGTGAAATATGCTCGGCGTGTGGAAGGGATTTAGGCGTAATTGTATAAGAAAGGCGTAAGAAGAGCTCACAAAGTAGTGGATGGGGTTAAACAAAGGCGGGTAACTCAGCCTTTCGGCGTGACAATCGAGTTGACAGGGCTAAGAAGTCCTTTCCAACCCCTCAGCCCCGTAAAGAAAGTCCTCCGCCTCATCCCCCTCGTCATATAGTTTTCTTTTGTTACATACTTTTAGGCAGCGCACTTAATTAGCCGCCTGCCTGAATGAAGAAATCTAAAAGGTTGTGGAAACACACACTTGCAAAGTGGCGGGAAGGGAAAGGTTTTAGGGGAGACCACAAAATAAATCTTTGGGTAAAACCCCATGTATGCTTGTAGTTCTGTAGCCCCTTTCATTGAGTATTTGCATTTAAAATTCTAAGACGTCTGAAAGCTTCTTTACCGTGGAACGCCGTAAATGTTTGCCAAGTTGTGAGCAATCTTCGGGGTATCTATATCTTGTGGCCCACTGTAAGCAAGTCGCCTGATGAAGAATGCCCTGAAAACGAATATAAAATGTAAAACTAAATTTGCACGTTGCTCGCAGCGGCAGAAGAACATGGGTTTGGCATGGACTGAAAGACTGGAGGAAAATCTCAGTGAGCGGAAGCAGTTTCCTTTACCCAAACCGCTTAAGAATACTCGAAGGATGCGTTGCCAGGACACCTTCACCTCCAGCTATTAGCCCACTGCAGACTGTGAAAGAAATAAGGACTTAACAATCTTGACAACTACTTTCCGGTTGACATGCAATTTCCACCGTAGATAAATTGAAGCAAACCTGAAAACTGAAAACTGTTCAAAAAATCTGCGAAGCTCTGAAAGAAGGGAACGCCTGAAATGGGTTGGCAGTGCAAATTATTTCAGCTTCTGTTTCTGATTCTGCCTCATCACTTTTCATTGCGTTTATACTGTGGGTAAAAGGGGCGGGGCAGGGGGGTTTGGCAAAGCCAAACACAATTGCCATCAACGCGCGGGACATGAAACGGAAGCTAGCTTGAAGCCGGCACGAAAATGCATTTTCCACCCGGCAAACCCATCAGCGTCCCATAAAAAGCCATCCCAGAGATAGTTGTCTCGATATCGGGCAGAGCCGTCGTCGCTGGAGAAGCAGTTTCCGTCCGAAAGCAGGAATTTACTTGACATTTTCATTAGTGCGGCACAGCCACAAAACACTTTGCCAGTCTGCCGCCAAAGGAGCAGAAATGGGAATGGAATCGGGATTGGGAAGCTGGCAGCCGCACTTTGAAAGAGGGCTCACTCGTGGCTGCGTTCTGCCTGCGGTTTCTGGCAGGAATAAAAATAGCAAGGATTGCCTGCAGAACAGCACACATGAGTACAGTGGTGCTTTCACCACTTTTTTGTGAATCACAGTAAACAAAAATAAATCAATGGCATTGCTGCAGGCGGATACTATATAAAAACCGAACTAAATGGAAAAAGGACAACCATTTCAACAAAGATTAAAAGAAAATGATTACACTTTACCTATTTATTTCAATAATATATTTTCATATCTCAATTTTTTTGACTTTAACTTAGAGAGCTAAAGTTCAATGGCTAATGGTTCGCATCCCATTTGAAAAAAAAAAACATAAATAGATTTATCAAGTTTGAAAAAACAATTAATTTAGAAACTCAATAAAAGCTCATCGGGTTACGACATTCCATTTTTTTATAATTTGTCACAAAAAATGTGTCTTGTGATAAGTTATTTTGGGCGAATCAACACCAATATTTTATGTAATACTTTTTGCCACAAAGATATCATTTAGGTTTAAATATCTATAAAAATGGAATTTTTAACGTGTTCTTCGATGTAAAACACGACAAAGATTTCAATTGAGCTATTTGACAATTAGACTGTGTAAATATACAAAAAATGGTGCAAGTGCTTTTTTTCTAGAACTAAATTTATCGACCAAAATGATACCTACATTAGGGAATAATTTTGGATGAGTGGAAAGGCATTTAAAAATAGTTATACCATCTCCTGCAAAAATTTAAGGCTATGCATTCTTCTGTAAAAGACAGTTGCATAGTTATACCCGTTACTCGTAGAGTAAAAGGGTATATTGTATTCGTGCAAAAGTATGTAACAGCTAGAAGGAAGCGTTTCCGACCCTATAAAGTATATATATTCTTGATCAGGATCACTAGCCGAGTCGATCTAGCCATGTCCGTCTGTCCGTCTGTCTGTCCGTCTGTCTGTCTGTCTGTCTGTCCGTATGAACGCTGAGATCTCGGAAACTATAAAAGCTAGAAGATTGGCATTTTGCATGTAGATTTTAGAAGTTCCTACGCAGCGCAAGTTTGTTTCAAAATGGTGACACGCCCCCTTTAACGCCCACAATCGCTTATATACGATTTTAAAAATTTTAATATTTCGGAAAAGTAAAAATGCAGTTTTATTGTGTTTATCAATACCTATCGAAATTTTTCAAATCGGACCATTCATTAAAAAGTTATGCGTGATCAAAGTTTCTATCTCCATCTCCCTCGCACTCCCTTTACCTGAGTAACGGGTATCTGATAGTCGGGGCACCCGACTATAGCGTTCTCTCTTGTTTTTTATAAACTTGACCTGTTAACAAAGTTTTTCTTTTAAAATGTTTCTTTTGAAAACGGGTATTATCTGGAATAAGAATAAATAAATAATGTTCTTGCCAACAGGTCTTAGTATACAACCTTCAGCCTACCCATTTCAGTTCCAAGCTTACTCCCAAATTTCGTTAGCCAGCATATCCACTGTACACATACGCGATGGCCAGGCAATTGGCAGTCCCCTCCTGCCAGTTGAAGACCACCCCCTCACCCCTGCTGAGCCCACAGATCACGCACATAAACCCCATTTGGAATGGCTTAGTTCTTGGGGTTTCGCAGCCTCACGAAAACATTCCCGGTCCACGTCGACAGTTGTCACCGAACTCAGCCCTGTGGAGTGGGTTCTGGCGGGGATGGGGTTGTCGTGGAGGAGGGGATGGATGGCGAGTCCGATAGAGAGCTTCTCATCTTGATTCCGCAGTGTGCTCCCTTTGCCCTTTTCCTCGGGCCGTGTCTGTGCTCGTGCCTAATGTTGTGGGAAATTGCATTAATTATTCTATTAGCAGCGTAATTCGTTCTTAATTGCATGATAAACTTTATTGCCTTTTAGGAGGATTGTGAGCATAAGTATAAGTGTATATTGCACGGCGAGTCACCCCTTCTCGCAGGATTGCCATTCGATGAAATGTTGCGCATAAGTAGAAATTTATTTCACTTAAGTGGACATCTTAGTAAGAGTGTAGGACTTAAGGTTGTGGTAGCTGAAAGGCGGAGATAGCGATGAATTCCGGTCGATTCACGGCCCTTGATGGGGTAAGATACTCACTTGCTAACCGGGCTGCTTAGCAACTTCAACCTTTTCCCCTTCAAGACGACTGTTTACCGCACCGACTCTGATTAGCCGCGATTTTGAACAGCACTCGACGCGATCGCCTATCGGAGATCTATCGGCGGACTGTTCAGTTGAGTTATCTAAGCGAAATCCAATTAAGCTTTATCGCCTCAAATTAATCAACGGGGAACAGCTGAACACAATAGCTAAGCAAACAGAATCGTTCTTAAGTCAATATTAATCAAATCGCAAAACCAAATGAACTTATCGATCTTGGCTAGGTGGGGCATGTATTCTAGGGTATAGTGTTTTTCAGCATACGAGGCGAACTTACCCGCTTTAAAAGATTTCCCTTCCGAGATAAGCCCTGTTAGAGTGGAGTACTCCAGCCGAATTCGAGTTTCGAACGATCAAAGCGAGTGATTTTGTGATTTTGTTTGTTTGATTTTCGATTTTCGTACCCCGATTCGATTCAGCAGAGTCCGTGTTTGTTTAGGCCACGAACACGAGCCGGCTCTCAGTTTTTAACCAATATTTACCGCCCCCAGCCGCCGCCCACACAAAATGTTTTGCCCGGCTTTCATCTCCCCACCCAGAAATGGTTTTCCTCTTTGGGGTCCACAGTCCCCGTTCTCTGCATGCAATTAATTTAATTATGTGGTCATTTCAAACTATCCTTTGGTCAGCCGGCTTCTGCCCTGGCCCCCAAATGAGTTGCTTTTAGCGGCAAATGTTTGAAATGCTGAAATTGAGTTCAGCCCGCTCTATAGTTTAACCACATTTGCTGCTGGCCCATTGATGAAATTTGTGAAACTAGAAAATTGCGGTAAACTCTCCATAAAAGCCTCAAATTGGGTGCAGTTGCAGTTTATGAAACAATTTTAAATGAGTTTAGAGAGAGAATATTTTTTATTTTCTCGTGGTGTTTCATATTTTGAAAAGCTTTCTGGAAAATAACAAAGGTGAAACTAGACCAACGTATTTAATTATTTAAAACGATTTTTAGAGGTTTTTTTTTTGATATTATATTTTAAATAATTTAATTTCTATTGAAAATTGTCCTTCAATATCGGTTTCTAATTCACCATGAAAGTAAACCTTTGCACTCTTTCAATTCAATGCAAATAATGTTTTATTAGTTCATTATTGGAAGAGTAAAAATAATTTACTTTAGTATTATAATTTGGCAAAGGTTTGAAATATGGAAAAATAAGTTTTTTCGACGCATTAAAGTAAAATCTTTTTTTTAATAGGGGCAGAATGTATTGGATATCTCATAGTAAGTAGTATTTTACCTTCTTCTAAAAACATTAAAAATATTAAACTATGATATTAAATGGAATAGACACCGAAATATATACAATCTCTTTCCTAGTTTAAAAGTCAGTTTAAAAATCCCACTTCTAAAATTATTTTCCACATCACTCCATGTGATTATTTGCGTTAATTTTGTGGACCATCTAAAAATAAACCATTACCGAAATGAGCAAATACTGCGGGCAAATCGCGCAAGGTCCCCTGCGAGTGGGTGGGTGTGGCACACGGTCTTTTTGCGGACCCGCAGACGAGACCGAGACCTCAATGGCAGGGCAAACAAAGTCAAGTGTTGCCCGTGGAGACGGGCACATGGAAACCGGGGAATAGAGCTCGGGAGTCAGGTAGTCTGGCAGATGCGATTGTTTGGCCAACAACAGATACGCAAGCGACTTTTGGCTAAGGCGAGAGGTCAATATTTGCATGGGCGATAAGCCGGTATCTAGGTGTATCTTTTTAATTAGGGATTTGTCCGGACAAGACGGACAAGACAGTGTCAAGCATCAAAGACAACAGGCCAACATCGCCGATATCAATTGCCTATCGATCTATCGATCGCGATAAGCAAACACACACTACTCGTCAAACAGTGTTCGGCGGCATCCACAAAGTGGGAAAACAATCTGCTAACTTGTGGACACTGCGGCGACTCCATTTTGGTCTCCGATCTCGGTTTCATTGTCAAGCCACCAAAGTCGAGCTCCTTATCGCCGGGCGAAATTTACAAATCGATATCATGTTCGGAACGAGCTTTTGAAGATGCCGGCCGAACGGTAACCGCAATCACTGCCACATCCGATTCCCCAGATACAGAAACAGATACAGATACAGATACAAAGTCATCGAATTTATCTATTGACTTGAGACTCGAGTTTGGGCGAGTGGGGGTGGCATCTTCTCTTCGGTATCTCGGTATCAGTTAAATCAATTAAGGCTTTCAAGTGGAAGTTTTGCCGATCGCAACACGCTTACCAGTGTCACCCATCACCACCCACTGCCACCCTCTAACACCCCTCTCCTTTCAATTACTTCAAGTGGGAAATGTGGTTATTCCATTTAATCATGAGGTGCGACTGGTCCAACAAAGCCAGTACATTGTTTGGCTAATGTCTCATACCTTTCCACTTCTTCGACTAATTGAAGTGCGTTCCTCGACCAAGGTTAGCCCTTTGAAAATGTCGGTCAGAGTCGGAAAGATAACGAAATTGATTCCATATTGTTCAAGTTTCATATATGTTTCATCTTAATCGGAAATTGGGTAAATTCTCAGAAATTGTGAGTGTTTCTTCAAAAAGCCGAGCAGAGTTCCTATGTTGAGAGTTAAATTGAAATGAAAAGTTAATTTGGAACAAATACGAAAAATGGCTAATAGCAACACTTTCGTACTTAGCGATAAAGATACAATGGTGGTTAGCCTGTTATCAAAGAATTAATCATAATTATCAAAGAATTAATCATATCACAAAAAAATAAAAATTAAACCTATTGTGCAAGCAATACTTTGTTCAGGTGATAAATTATTAATAACTTTCAATTTGAAACTTGGTTTTTGGGTAAGTCAATGGATAATTAATACCTGGAAATAACAAAGTATAAATGAGAAAATATATTAGAAATACATCTGAAGTTATTTATAGCAATTTCATTTCAATTACTTTCCAAACCCAACTTAATTTTCAGTAATCTTGTTCCGCCATCTTCCGCGACATTCTTTCCGCTCGAAATCCCATTTTGCGGTTCAAGCAAGTAAATAGCGCTTCAAGTACATAATCGCCTATATAAGGAGCTCATATATGTGCCCGCAATGGTATATATATTGGGGGAAAAAATAAAGGAAAACCCTAAATTGGCGCAGGCGCATTTGCAGCGGGCTCTGCTGAGCTCCAATGGCACCGCCAGCAGTGGATATCCCTGCCTCCACCCACTCCCCCCCCCTGAACGTCGATACTTGAGCCAGGCGAATGGCAGCACTCCACTGGCACACACATCCTGGCGGCAGGATAATACCGAAGCTTCCCTAATCGGGCATTCGAGTTGGTTGGCCAGCAGTCAGACCGCCTGCTTCTGTAAATACTTCTGTACATAAGTTGCACAAGGGGCCGATGTCCTGGCTGTCGAGTGTATCCTTGAGTGCTCGAGTGGGTTGATAAGCCAGGCAGCAGGACCACCCAAAAAACAGGGACGCCCGAGCAGAGCGGAAATGTCAAGTTGACGCTCTCGCCGGAAGTGCTCAGTGCTCGGATCTGAGAGCTGGGAGATAGAAAACAGGACAATGCCAGCGATACCAGGACTCTGTATCCTTCCCGGCATTACCCAGTCCCCGGGTGCTGAAAAAAGGGGCTGTGATGCGTTTAATCAACAATAAAATCAGAAATCAAAAACTTAATGAATGTCCTTTTGTCGTTACGCCGACACAATGACACCGAAGCAGGTTTTGTTTGGGGGTAGGGCTGCTACTGATGCTGATGCTGATGATGATGATGACGGGTAGCTGCCTCACTCCGCCCCGAGTGCCCGTTACGGCATCCGTGTCCGTGGCTGTGTCCGTGTCCGTGGCTGTGTCCGTGTCCGTGGCTGTGTCCGTATCCGTGTCCGTGCTTGTTGTGCCAGTGTCCGGGATGATGACTGCGATGATGTTGATGGGGCAATGATGGCAAACAGGGCCTCTTAGCGTGGCTGATGGCTGCCACATTCCGTAATAGCGGTAACAGGGAATGGCCAGAACTGGCCCACTGCCCACCCGCCAAACGCTCAAAGTTGAAGCACTTCCCCACACGTTATGGCGCCATGCTGTCTCCATTGCACTGCTGGGAAAAATCCCGATCTGATATTCAAGAATAAAATCCCTGACTTAAGAAAGCTTCATTCTTAACGTAACGACGCAGCATAAAAATAAGTTATCTTGAAATAATGGTTTTATAATTGTCCAGTAGAAAAACCTAGGGCGTACTTCACAACCTTTTTTGTACTTTTCTAGAGCATCCTTAAAAGAATAGTAACTTTTGAGTCGTTGTTAAGAGTAACAACTTCGTAAATCGTTATATGAAAGGTACACAAAAATTTTTATTGAGTGAACCAACCCATGTTTACAATCTTAAAATCAAACTAACTGTAGCTTACTATTTATTTTGAGACCTCAACTATACCTCTGTAAAATTAGCTTTTAGAGTTACGGAACATCAAAGATCTATTATAGGATATTTTATAGCACTATTTTATCAGTGTAAAAGCGCGGCGTAAAGAATAAAAAGTTTAAACTGAACTCCGGCAGTCGCCAAACGCGAAAACTGGAGCTTTAATAGAATTATTGATTTTCCGCGCTCCGCGAGGAGACCTCCGGCTCCTTCCCCACATTAAAAACACTCGCACAGCATGTGTAGGTCTTTTCCAGCCTGATGATGTCGCGTTCTTGCTTATTTAAATATTTTTCCGCACAATATAGACGACCAGGGTGGTGGGGTTTTGGGGAACGGGGGTCGATGATGAGTTGGCTAACAGTAAATAATATTTACGTTTGAAGTATGGGCGGCCAGCCAGACACATGGGTTTATTTTGGGCAAGCGAAAATATTTGCATCGCGTTTGGTGGTCCATAAGATGTCATCGAACCGGAAATTTGAATGTGTGCTTTCAAGAGGAGAAACTTTATGAGCTTCCCTACTGAAAATGTTTCAAAACGAATTCTTAAAAAAAGTTTTACATAAAATATATCCTTTTGGTACAATGGTTTTGCTGGATTTTCAAATAAAAAATTCTGTAAATTACTTTTGAAGCTTATACTGATTTTCCATCGTTTTGTAAGAGTTAGCATAGTTTTTACCTATCTTCTAGTTAACAAGAATGTAACCTTCGACAAGATATTAATGGAACGAGATAAACATTGTAGCTGAATATTTTCATGATTAAACATTTTGGTTATGTTATAGAGTTATGGGTCTTGCGGGTCTTTTATTAATAAGATTCTGAAAACATACTTTCCAGTAAGTTAATTCAAGCTTAATCTCGTATACATTTTCTGCAACCAGAAGGTTTTATGTAAACAAACATTTAGTTCGCTTTTACCCTATTGAAATCTCAAAAGTCTATATTAGTGCAGCCTTATTTTTAGTTTTATGTCCTTATATTGATTGATTTAATTTTTGTAATATTTAAAACAGCAATAATTTTGGAATTCAAAACAAAAGCATTTCAGAATAAATATCTTATACATTTTGAAAATTATAGATTGACATGGAGTAGCCAATTTACAGGTACTATTTGCAATACCTTTAAATCTCTAAATATTTATCAATTGGAAAAGACTTTTAGTACATATGTGCCAACTCTACGAAAATATGTATTCGATTTTTAAAATAAGCCATATAAAAACATAGGGAAACAAATTGTAATTTATGTTATTATTATAAAAATGATTATTTAAATTATCGGTACTATCAATGGAATGCAAAAGCTAACGATGGTAGCGGCCATGACTTCAATATTGCCATAAAAACTTACACAATCCTTTTAACGAAACCCTGGCTCATTATCTACTTTGTAGTTGGGTTATTAACTCTACTTGTGCTGGGGAATTAATTAAGTTTCTCTATTGGGAAGCTGAAATTACACGCCACATAGAAATGTATCTGTGTGGCACATAAAAAGATGTTCACTCTTTGAGTGTGTGTGTGGGGGCTCCATCTAAAATGCTAAGAGCAGCAAAAGATTTTGAGCCCCGAAATTTGGTAAAGCTCCGCAAATAACGTCGACGTCGAAAAAGGGAAGAAGGGGAGAGGGAAACGGGGGGCGATAAAACCGCAGTGGAAAAAGAATATAGGAAAAGGAAAAAAAAAGAACAAGATGAAGTCTCGGTGCAAAGCGGTTGCTTAGCCAATCAGCGAGCGGCGGGGGCGGAGTCTATCCCGAACTGGTTTGCCGGCGCTTTTTATGTCGATTTCGTGTTTTTCCTCTTTTTTCGTATCTCGTATTCTTTGGCGTTTTTCGCCTTGCTCATCTCTCTTTGCTCTAATTTTTTCGATGGGTTATCTCGCTCTGGCACGAGGCCATTGGAGCGACAGAGAGGGAGCGACCGTCGTGTATGATTGTGTGTGTGAGAGAGCTGCCGAGGGAGCGAGAGAGAGTGAGAGAGCACTAAAGAGGGAGAAAGGGAGAGCTTGCGCATTGGGGAAGTGGGGAAAAACGAATCGCGCGGGATAAAGATATCCAAATCTAGATTTTCATGTTTTCTTGAGGACATCGTTTAGAGTTTTTTTTATTTTTCTAGCGATATTTTATATTATTTATAGATGGTAATTTTAAAACAGTTAAGTTGCAGTAAACCGTTTATTTTTATATTTTTTTAAAAACGGATATCAGATCCTAAACTAATTACTCAGCCCACTGTAACTCCACCCCGTTTCGTAGGTTCCCCTGCGGGTACTGTATATAGAAATCCTATTTACCATTTACTTGGACGCGGTTGGCTAAATCCTGCAGCCCAAACACCAAATCACATGTAATGCGCGCGCATTATCTGCGCTCTTATCTCTTGTTTTCCGGGGGAGCCACCCTCCCCCGCCCGCCGGCGAAATCCACTTCGGGCCTGAAACTCACGAGCCCTGAAACGAAGGCCGTCGCCATTCACAGTTGACGGAGGTGCTAAATGCCGAGTGGGTGTGACCCCCTAAGCCTCCCACCACCCACCACCACCCACCGAGAGGAATAAGCACGGCCGATTTACTTTACTCTTTCATCCCGAATACCCGAACCGAACCTATTGCCGCACTGCTCGCACTCCCACTGGCTTGGCTCACGCCCACGCCCACTCTACATGGTGTAGGGGTGTATGTATGTGTGTGTGGTATAATTCCACCCGAATTTGCAGCAAATCCATTGAGTTTCGCCACAGCGCACAAAAAATAAAAGAAAACGCGCAGCCGAACGGGAATGTGTTGGGTGGAGGGGGGTGTGGTAGTGGAAGGGGGGTGGACGGGGGGTGGGGCGACGGCTCTGGCGACGACAAGTGCAATTCTGCGCCGGAACAGGTTTACCCACTGTTTACACGCGATTGTTCCTGTGTGTGTGCGGGAGAGTCGCTCTCTGGTTCTCTTCAAACGCTACGCTCTTTCACCTCTCTGGTCCTGTGCGTGTGCTTTGTTTTGGTCACTCACCAACGCACACATGCAGAGCTGATGGTTTGCCTCACTCACCAGATTGGAATTTGGCAGTATTTCTACTACGCTCTGCAATACCATATTTTAGTACTTTTATTGAAGAACATTTTTTTTTAGAAAGAATTTTACCTCAGATAAGTTAAATTCTTATGAAGTCTTTGATTATTTTACTTATGAGTACAGTCTAAACTTCATTTTCGACTTTTAAACCCTTCTAAGAACGAACTTTCGAGTGTAATGATTAGAGGTTTTCTGTAGGTAATGGAAAAGTACACAAAAACTTAAAAATTATTAATTTCTGTTTCGCTCTTAGAATCACACATTTTAAGCTCACAAAAACTCATCATATTATTACGTCATTCTAGTCTTTAACGCTTAAGAAATAACAAACCAAATCCGAATCGTCTTAATTATGGCTTTTGCTCGTAGAGTTAAAGTTATTTGTGTATTCTTTGAAAAATATTATAATGCATGGAATAAACCGTAGTTGACCGAATAAAGTAAATATGTACAAATGTATATACATATGTACAAATATACTTGATTAGGATCACAAGGGGAGTCGATCTAACCTAGAGATTTGGGAATTAAGATTCAGATTCTAGTTATTCATTCGCAGCGCAATCTAATTGGGCCACACTCACTAAAAGTGATTTTTGGCCGTATATACATACATACCTAATTATTTGATCATAACAAATTTTTCCAAACAACTAATTAAACTTTTGCTCTTTTATCAATTAAGGTTGCACTTAAATATTTGTTTCTTAACATTGAATAATTGAAAATTTAAATTAAAAAAATTTCAGTTGTAACAATTCTTTAAGACAACAAAAATTAGTCAAAAAATACTCAAAATTTCATGAAAAAAAAAAAAAATAAAATGTAATCACAAGTAATAGATGTATTATGTGTGTCGTTCTCTATTGCCAATACGATTATTTCGACTGTATGGAAGTGGAACTCTATATCTTGTAGAGGAAGTCTTCTACCGAATTCTTTGGCATCCCTGATTGAAAACCGTTTTGATACATAGCAATCATAGATATTAAATCTAGTTATAATCCGTAAACATTTGTTGGATTATTTGCTCTTAGGAACTGATAAAAAGGCCATGCTTTCTATATCTAATTGAAATGGATTCTCGATAGCCAAAAGTTCTACTACCTTTTCAGTGCCAGGCCTACTACTTTTTCACGGGTTCTCTCTCCGCACGAGAAGAAGAGAGGTCGCCAGCTCTCTCTGACACCCACACCAGTGCACACGGCTAGGCGGCAAATGGAGCCGCGTGAGAGAGCGAACTTGCCCAAAGGGGGTGGGGATGGGTTGGGGGAGGAGCGCGGCCGGGGGCGAGAACGAGACCGAAGACCGACGACTGAGGACCGAAAGAGACCGAGTACCGGCACCGGCAACATGGACTGCGACGTCGGCAGCGGTGGCGGCAGAATGTGCGAAGGCGAAAGAATGCCGTCAGTTGTGCGACAACTTTGGCCAAGAGAGGATGTCTTGACGCGCGTCCGCTCACCAACACACTTGCGAAGAGAGTCCAGAGAGTTTCCAGATCAGTCTTAGTCCAGAGCCAAAGGACTCGGCAGGTTAGGAGCACCCATATCCATTTGACCAGAGGAGAAGCCCATGAACGCTTCGCTGGACTTGCGATTTGCTACTTGCGATCTGCAACTGCCACATTCGATACGCTGCCAATCCTGGTGACGCAGCGACGCGATCAGCTCCCGATTTCATGGCACTAATGATGTCGCGTCGCCCACAACAACAGCAACAACTACAACAACATCAGCAACAGCTACTGCAGCATCCACTAGCGTCATCGAATCCGTTCCACAAGGAGACGCGCGTTTCACCTGAGCGTGTGTGCGGTTGCGCGTGTGTGTGTGCCTGTGTCTAATTTGCGTATCCGCGCCACTAAATCATAACAACAAAATAATATAGAAAATCAAATCAAGAAATATACCCGCCCCAGTAATCGAATTTGAAATCGAGCAACCCCTTATCGCGGTCACAAATTGCAATCAAACAAATCACAGCGAACCATCCAAATTGCAATTAATGCCAAAGCGTCAGCATCTGGCTGCATAAAAGAAATACGTGAACTGTAGAGTCAGTGATTAGAACTTTGAATCGCCAGCGAGATGGACTTCCAGAGCGCCATGGAGACCTTCGCGGAGGCCTGGGTGGCAGCCAATGCCGGTCAGCAGGTGAGTTTCGGCCTTAAGTCTATCGGGATCCCCCAGAATATAGCGTCACCCCAGCTGGAGATCGCTTTGCCGCCGGCACTTCACACCAATTAGTCAGATCTGCCAGCACTCCCCCCCCATTCCCGCTCCGTTGCCAAATGAATCAGTTCAAAAACAAACAAAATCGGCCAAGCGACATATGGCCAAGCTAAAGTGATAAGGCCGTGTAGATATGCGCTCGTTTCGCTATTTATGCAGATTAAGATAATCCTTATCGGCTGAGATTTTCGAGATCGGTGCTGCGATAAGCCCACCGCACCCCCATTGTTTATTTGTGTTCTTCCACCGAGTACTTCACTGTGTTCTTTGGCCACTAATTGCATTGTAAAGCCGATCCCCAAACCGCAGAACGCAAAAGTGGGAGAGTTCTGGTCTCCGAGAGCTTTTGCGCCAGCCCAGCCAGATAAGATAATCCCGACGGTAACTTTGACAAATGCTGGTAATTTCGGCATAAGGCGATGACGAACTTAGATATCGATGGGGCTTACGGGTGGGAATGGGGATGGGGATGGGGATGTTGGGCATGGAAAGGCAAAAGGGGTAGCCATTACCCCATAGAGCATGTTCCTGGGCTTTGCCATCGCGTCATCGCTCTGCGCCGCTTTTTATCGGACTCGAGCGCCCCTGTCACTGATATCGCAATTAATCCAAATAAGTGCGATAAAATTGATTATGAACATGCTGGCGTGATTAGTCCAACTCCCCCCATCCAGACCGATCTGGTGGGGAGGAGGGGGGGTGGATCACTCATACACATGTCCAGATATCTGGCCGTGTGTGAGTTGCCGGGGCGGGCAGCGTTTATTAGCAGACATAATTGATTATGTTGTGTGAGTGTAATTATTATTTATCTGGCTGTGCGGTCTGACTTCTGCCTTTGCCGCTCAACCCATTGATATCGCCTCGAAATCGGTGACCCAATCGCCGAAAAGGGGGGTTGACTAATCCAAGAATTTATGGATTTTATTTCCATTTGATTTCGAAAACGTCTGAGTTGTATATTAAACAAATCTCAATCTCGGGGTGAGCACATGGCACCCACCTCCATTGTCTTTTGGCCGAAGCTATGCCCCAAGAACCATTGTACTTGAAAAAGAATTCACTGGCAAACCAATCATTTTGTATACACTTGCCAGTGGGAATAGCTGCCTTCTAATCAAAAAATTCGCTATATATATTCTCTATAACCTTGAATTAATGTGAGCTGAAAGCTAGATCCTCTGGGATTGCTGTGTTTCAAATGGGTCCGAGTGGGATTCTGTTATGAAGAATGTACATGCGTAAGATTACGTTATCGATAAAAGTATAAAATAATTTTGTTAATAAAAATGTATACATATTTTTATATTTGTTAGTTTCGAATTAAGTCGATACATTTCGGAGGCCAGAGCATTCGAAACTTCGGCTTTACTCCGATTCGTTTCATCTATTTTTTGTGTTGTTTCTTATTTTTGACAGTTTTATGTGTCGACGCATATGCTTAGTGAATGGGATTAAGATAAGACGACGTAAGTTCTCCGCTGACTGGGCCAGATAATAAACCAGTATGGCCAGAATGGGTATAAATAAATGTGAATTCTTTCAAAACTATAACAAATCATTTCCAGAAGCGAGTGTGTTTTTGCGAGTGTGTGCGTGACTTCTTTGGGCTTGCAAACTAATTATAAAGCATTTAGTTTTATTGTTGTGATAATTTTTTTTGGGTTTTTCTTAGGGTAAAATATCGGAACCGAACTCGGGGAATAGATAATGCCGAGCGAGTCTCTTCACACCCGGTTAGATCACCTAGCCCTCTTCGGGCGATCAGATAGGCCGTCTTATAAATTATAAATGGTTCGATTTTTGTCTAATCTGAAAGTGTTAGCCAGGGCGAGGGCGAGGGCGAGGGTGAGGGGCAGGGCGGAGGCATTAGAAGTCAGATAATGGAATATTTATTAATTGAAATCTTCTTCGCCACTGCTTCCTGCTCACCGCCATGATCATCGAATAGTCATTTCCTCTGCCTCGTTTTCACCAGCGATCTGCGACCAAGACTAATGGTAATCGGGGTTAATCTGGCCGCGCATCGAATCGGAGTTCCAATCAAATGCATTCTTCTCCCTTTCTTGGGACCCGGACCCCTTCCCACGTTTTCGGTTTCGTTAAATTCCGGTAGTCAAATGTCCATTAAATGCTGCTCATAAATGTCCAAACTGTTTGTCATCTTTGTGACTTTTGTTGCTGCTGTGGCAGTCGCCTCCTGACTTCTGGCTTTCTTTTCTTCCTTGGGTCTAGCACCTCTTTCAATTCTTCGGGCAGTCCGTATTTATCAGAGCTTAGGCATGTCCCCCCCCTTCCCCCATCTACTCCTTTCCTTGATCTCTTTAGCCGCTTTATGCGCTGCTGCTACTTGATTGTAACACATTTTTAGCATTTCATTCGACGCTTTCTCACTCCGCAACGCGATCTGTCTGTTGAGGCGGGGCTTTTTACGGCCCGATTATGCGCCTTCGCTGAGTTCGCTATATGTATAAACGTATTTATTAATTATTCAAAGCCGATTGGATTATAATAATTTATAATGATTATTATCATAAGTCGGCGGACTTGGCCTCAGATTCAGATTGCGACTCGGTTTCATTTCCAGATTTCGTCTGTTGTTCTGCGCGCCTCGTTTCAATCAAACTAAAAGCTGCGACAATATTAGATAGTACTTAGTTGGCGGTAAGTGGAAGGAATATCAAACACCGAAAACGCTTTAAGTTAATTACACGATGTCAGCTTGTCGGTGGGACTACTTCTTCATTTCTTCATTATTATTTTGGCACTTGCAGAGCGGCCTTAAATCAATTCCCCACTTTTTCGTGATCGGTTTTCGTGTGTTCATGTTTCGATTTCAGTTTCGGTTTCGGTTTCGGTATTTCTATTCCCCACTCGGAATCGCTTTCAAAGGCGCCGCTCGCCAGCTCTCTCCTCCTCTGCAGCTCCTCAGATAATCAACAAAACGTGTTCGACTTGTCGAGGTTTTCCTTTCTGCACTTATCATAGAACACCTTTCGGCCGGGGTGTTGCTGTTGTTGTTTCGCAGCTAATGACACCTTGATAAAACGATTTGTAAGACATTGCGATAAAAGCGGTTCAGGCTTTGTAGCTTAAGGCGAACCGAAAGCTGATAAAAATACAAGCCGAAAAAAACGGAAAAGTTCGAATGATAATGACAACTTTGGGTAATTAATTTGTGGGGCGGGAAAGGGGGAGGAGCAGTCCAGATTGTGGATTCGATGTCTTTGGGTATTTGTTTGGGCATTTGTCATTCAGCTTAATCGGAATGCACAGACTGTGACAAAACACGAGAAAAGAATCGAATTTTATACAATTTACGCATTTCGAAAGTCATCTCCGAATGTTGCCTCCCCCATTGTCACCTTTTTCATTCTTAATTAGTGGATTTAGCTTGTTCCCCGTAGATATACGAGACTGCCTGAATTTCAGCCCCTCCGCAACTATTTTTATTTGGGCCAGCCAAATCCGTATTCCTTCGCTCCGGCGGACATAAATTTTCGAATGTTTTGAAAATTATGACAAGTGGGTTGGAGACAAGTGGGAATGAAATGAATATCTGGGGAGATTCGTGTATATGCCTTCGGTATATATATATGCTTTTCTATTTGGGCGTCTCTGTGATTATAAACTTTGCTGGTTCTGATCACGATGACATTGTGGGGCTTACATGAAGGTATTTTCGGTGCTGAAGATTTATTATTTATCACTAATACGCCCCGTTGAAAATCATAAGCCGCAACAGCAGCCGGTGATTTCTACAAGTCACAGCGACAATCGGCTTCCAGCATATTTCTTCAAGCCCAGAGTCGAAAAGTCGAAGAGTGGAGTCAACAAAATGTCGGTAACCTCGTCTTATTTAAAGTATTAACTGCTAACTAATGTGCGACACATTATAAAGAGCGCGAGACCGAGCATAACACATATCGATACGATGCCAAACAGGTGATCGCCGGCACAGTGAGTAAGCGGCGATCATGCCTGGCATCGACAAAAGGGATTATATTTCCTAAGCGGTCCCAACAAAATGTGACCAAAGCTGGAGCGTCTGGTACGGCGGTGTATGGTATATGGTATATGGTATATTCAATGCCCGACGATCGCTGAGCTGCTTAACTAAATCCGGCTTAAGATCCAACACACAATATTAATGTCGTTGAAAAACACAGCAAAAGTCACACATTAACAGCGACGACGATCGCGCAGCTTGGTGCCCAGGAAGTGGCGATCTGCCTGCCCCTTCGGTAAGTGGCAAATGGCTAATGGCGAGAGGAAATGCTCGGTGTGTGGACATCTTACAGGGGATTAGTTTGAATTTGCAGTGCAAAGCGGAATGCGGGAAAATAAGCTACTTGCGCTAGCCCCCCCTTTTCCTCCCTCTCCGCCAATCGATTCAAATTACCAACGATTTATAGGCGATCGCCAACGTCTGGCTACCGTGATCACCTAATCCACTTATCAGTCCCGCATCGGGAAACCCCTCCTTTTCCTTCCCCACCTCCCGTAACCCACTCTTAAATCGAACCACATTTTAATCGGCGTCGTAAAGTCGCCGATCATATACGAATTTAATCTATATAATGGGTCACCAGCCGCCTTTTATCCAAATCTAATCAATTTCACCAATGTCGCTCCCCCTTACCAATATCTAAATGTGTAAATTAGTGTGTTTGCCTTTTATCAGAGGCCTTTCAACTGGCCAAGGGACACGGACTAGCACCCAAAAGCCAAAGCCTGACCAGCGTTATATCAAGTTGTCGCCGGGTTAATCTAATCGCACGGGTCTCTGGGAATTATGCGACCGTTTCGGAAGATAACCGCCGCAAGTCCAAGAACGGAATTCGATAAATTCCCAATGCTATCATAATGAAGCGCCCCCAATTTCCCGTTGTAGTATGAGTGTCTGTGTGTGGTTTTAAGTAAACAGAATTTGATTGATTAGACACACAATTAAGGCAATCACATCTGATTCCGGGTTCGATTCGAATTTCGAAAAGAATGGGGGCAGGGTGAGTGTTTCACACTTTCTGGCAGCTGCCGCATCATTTGGGGGTCAAAGGCGAGTGTCGAGCCGCTGACCCACGCCAAATCCCATCGCCCATCATTGCTTGCGTGCTTGACACTAACCCAAAAAAAAAAAAAAAAAAAAAAAAAAAAAAAAAAACAAATCAATTCCTGTGCAAATTGAAAGCGGTCGCAGGTGGGGGGTGGGAAGTCACCTGGAAAGTGGGTGGCTCGCATGTCAGACGGCGGTAGCCGCTTATCGGTGTCATCGTATTTTGTTCCCCACACGCTGGATGCGATGCAGCTTGACTTGGCTAAACTTTGCGTGTTAGCCAAAACTAATCCAGGCTAAATGAGGGGGGGGGGGTGGGAGCTCTGCATGTGGCATTATGTGAATGTGAGCTAATCTGCAAGGCAAAGCGAGGCAGCAATTACACAAAACACTAATTAGAGAGAGTGGGGAGTGCAGTTTCCCCCCTTTTTTTCCCCCCAGCAGGAAGTTGTCAGCAGCTCACTCGCCCAGTGAGTCAGTCAGTCAGTCACTCAATCACTCATTTACCCATTCATTCAGTCGGTCGGCCATTCATTCGGTCGCCGTAAACCCGAGGGCCTCGAGCAGATCATGGAAATACGCTTATGTCGGATTATCCCATAATTTATGTGAGCTGTGCCCCGGCCAGACAATGGATTTGCCTTTCCAGCTCACAAGAACTCACACCAGTGCAGCACCTAATTGCCGCGATCATCAGGCGCAGAGGTAGATGTAGATACAAATACACACACAGAAAGGAGGCTAATGACAATGGGGAGAGGAAGCGTTCTTGGGCAGCGATCAGGGGCAGATGACAAAACAGAAATTGTGTCATTCGATTGCAGGATCGCGAGGAGGCATTAAAAGAAGTAGGGACCCAGCAACCGGCAACTGGAAACCGGCAACCGGAAGCGTAATCGAGCTAAACGAACGCCGTCGGGGAAGTGATCAGATGTGCGTGTGTGTGGGTTAACCCATTGTGCCAAGGAGGAAAAAATGAGCGGGAAGCGCTAAGGAAAAACGCGATGAGGAAAGTCAGAAAAAAAAAAACAGAACACAACAGCAGCAGCAGCAGCAGCACTACCGGTCAAAAGGGAAGGAACTGGAAGGGAGAATAGGAACAACTGGGAAAAAATGGCTAGAAGACACAGACAACCACCAAAGGTCCCCCCACGTGCAATTAATAAAAACGTTTTCAGGGCGAGGGAAACGACAAACTGGCCATAGGAAAAGTACGGAGGGATGGAGGGAAGGAGGGACGGAGGTAGGAGATCCCCGTAGCTATGGCAATGCAAACAGGTGAGGGTGACTTGTCCTAGACAAGTCAGCAGTCGGCAGTCAGCTGGGAACAGCTGAAACAACGCCGAGGCGATGCAAAAGATATGTATCTGCGGGATGCAAACTACAGTATCTACAGCAGCTAATTAACGAAAAAGTTTCAAACTGATCGACACTGCAAGTAAACGGGAGTCCCAAGATTGCGATCTAGATAGTTAAAACTGGAGTATCTACCACCTCAAATCACTTAATACTTAAGTTGCCTTAATACATCAATTATTCATATTTTTATTAGGTAGATACTTAATGTAGTCATTATAAAGAAATAAAAAACCATTAAATTAAATGCCTTCTTTCGCACATAAATAAGTTTATAATAAAGATACTATATGGCATGCAGCAAAATGGGTAATTCTCTAAAGCTAATTTACAGAACTATTTAATGTTTCCTCCGAACCAATGCTTTGGATATTTTTATCGTCGTTGAAATACACCTTTGAAAATTTTGCCACACCCTAGAATTCTCTGAAATACTTTTATTTTCCCAGAGAGCATTTCCTGTTTGCCGATTTTCGGGCCTGGCAAACGTTTTCCGCTTAAAAATAAAGACATATTCCAGCGTTTAGAGCAGAAACCAATTCCGAGTGTCGCCAAAAACTGTTTGGCGAGCGGTAAATATATTTGGAAAACACATTTCCCTGCGGGCGGACTCGTAAAGTTGAGGCGTTAGGGCCTCGCCAAGGGGGCGGGTCCTCGCGAAGTCCCATAAACTTACATAGTTGGGCCTGTTTAAAATGCGCTTAATAGTTTCAACATGTGGCGTGGAGAGACAATTAGGCAATAAAATGAATTCACACCAAGAAAAGCATTAAAAGCGACGCCAGACGGAGCAAGGTGCCGCGTTTTCCATTCGCCATTCGCCATCCTCCATTTGCCGATTTCCACTTGCCACTCGGAGTTTCCACTTGGCCATGCCGCAGTTTCGCACGCATAACTCGGAAATTGCAACTCCATGGTGGCGCGTGTCCGCTGACAGTTGCCAATGGCCTCCACCGCCCCCCGCGGCATTAGCTCTCTCCCCCCCCTAACTCTTTAATTGACTTTTTTACGTTTGACTCCCTGAATGGCAAGAGCCATTTGTCTACGAATAATTAAGCCGATCAAACCAAACAAAAGTTTGCGCTTGGCGGAGAACTGTCATCAAATGCATAAAACCATTATTCGCAACTGCCGGAGAACTAAAAAAAAAGGCTGACATATAGGCAGGGAAATAAACTCTTCTTAGCCCTTAGACTGCGTTTATGGGATCAGGAAGTTTGACGCCAAAAAAGTAGCATTAATGTATAATTATGGCAAATTATTGTCAAGAAGATGTGTCGTAAAATCATACCTGAATGTGCTGTTTGTTTTTCTTAACATTGTCAATGTATTTATAAAAGATTTAGTTGACTGTGAGACTTGTACAATTATTTTTGCTAAGTACCTTTTTTGTATTTAATCATATCAAATGTATATAAATGTATAATGTATAAATAAATAATTAATCGATTTTAAAAATAGAATTTATTTTTGTTGCACAATAAGAATTATAATTATAGACATTTACAGTCAAGTAAAATAAAATCATTTCTAGATGTGGAGTATTTTTTTCTAAACATTGTCTAATTTACATATTATTAACTTCTTAATGAGACTCATAAAATGTAACTTATACAATTTTAAACTAATGTGTTAGGGATCTTTATTATTTTAGACTTTTTCTAATTTAGACAAGACATCTTCATATTTCTGTAATTTGTCATCTGAACCATACCATTCATACTTTGGCAAGAGCTGTTAACCCATCTCTTAAAACAGCACGTGCTGCATGTGAAAACCAGAATAAAGTCGGCACACGCTCATCTCCCGGCTTCCTGTCAGACCTCGGGTTTCACTTTCTGGAGCAGCAGCAGTTTCAGCAGGAGCAGGAGCAGGACTTCGAGAAGTAGGACACTGCTGTTTCCTATACAAATGAGGGTGCTGCAAGAGCTCTCCACATCCGATGTGTGCCCTGATATGATAATCTCGCAATCGAGAGCTCGCACCTCATTTGTGGAACAGCAATTGTCTAGAGGTCTTCCCCCATTGTATGCCGAGTGCTTCCTGTCTCGATGTGGCAGTAAAAACGGGAATACTTCCACTCGAGTCCAAGGTGAACCTTGGCATGTGTGTGTCTGTATGGCTCGACTCCGCTTCGTCTAATCGTCGACCCCTTCCCCCCATGAAGCTGAAAAAAAAAGAGGGGCTGTACGTCATTTGGTCTCTTATCATTAACGACTTTTGTTCTTTTTATTCTGGTGCGATATATCGCGAGCCTGCGATCTGAAGTCTGGGTTCCTGTGGTTCTGGTATTTAAGTTCTCTGGAGGTCTGGGGTGACCCCATCGCTTTTGCATCCCTGGACGAAAAGTGAAAGCAGCGGAGCCGGGGGAAAAGTGACCTAACGCAATTGGAGCAAACATTTTAATTGACCCTGATGGGGAGAAAGGCTGAGCCTGAACCTGAGCCGCATGTCCTTTGTCCTGGCTGATCTAATCAGTCTTCGTTACCGCTAACGGTAAAAGCTCACTTGCATTTTTACCACTCCACTACTCCACTTCGTTTGAAGTCACATGTCCTGCTCACATCCTGTTTAGAAAACGTTTTGTTTTCTTTCGACTGTCTGCTCTCAATGCTGCCTCTGTTTTTTTTTTTTTGCTGCTGCCCAGTCCGTTTAGGCCAAAGCCACACAAATTAAGTTAACTTCCTGTCTGTCTATGGCTAATAGCAAATTAATAAGAGCTTCCGGTCAATTTGGCTTGCGGTTTTCTGTCGCATTTCCCTTTCGTTGGTCGCCGTTCGTCCTGTTTTATTGCTGATTGTCCGGCGGTGGGTGTGACCCCGACTCGGAACTTCGCGACAGCTGTAGGCAGGTCTCCTCGACTGGCTTTTTCCCCTCCTTCCACTTAACTAGTGCTGCTTTGGCGCCTGCCCTTGACACACATATCCTCGCCGCTCATCACCCGGGGCATCCCGGTCCCTTTCCACTCGACTACTCCTCAGCTGCCCTGGCTGCCCTGGCTGCACTTACATTGCGAATGCACTTTCTGCAATTGTTATCTAAGTAGGGCTCTCGGCTATCTGCAACGGCCGGTCGAAATTTCAGGCCGCTTCCTGTTCTTCCCTCGCTTACAGGACCCCTCAAGGTGCTGCCACTTGCACTGGGTGCTGCCAAATGTCAAAGCAAACGCCGACGCAACTGCAGTTACAGGAAGAAGGACTCGCGCTCTTTAAGGGGAAACCCCTGAGAAGGTCCTGCTCGGCTACCTTCGCGCACAGCTGTCCAAATTGTGCAATTGAAATGAGGGATCTTCGGTTGTGTTTTTCTGCTTGCTCAGCTACTTTGGCGGGATTAGAGCATCTCGGGATTAGCTCAAGGAGTCAAGTTATTTGAAAGGGAGTTTGGAGATTAGACTTCAGTTCGTTTCTCTCAGCTGGCTTAACCTTGAGAGAGGGAGATCGATATTAAATCAAAGATATTTCGATGGTCTTAGTTTTTAACTTTATATCACCTGCGTAATTTAATTAGTTGTCTATTTCTTAATATTTTAATCCCGACAACCATTCTACAACATCCTCTTTTTCCTAAAATTATCTCATCAATTAATCCACTCCATCACATCCCATCCACTAACGCCAATTAAAACTCTATACTCGAAACGACCTCCCCCATTTCGGAGGCAACTCCGCCCTGGCCGTGCCAGTTTTATCAATTTAAAGCAGAGCAGACATAATTTACATTTTTATTTATCGGGGGGCTACCATTCCTGGCGCAGACATGGCTGCCGAGTGGAGCAGACGGGGATGGGTCTGTGTCTATGTCTATCCACTTTTACCCGACTGGAGTAACGCTGGGGAATATTTTTCACATTTTTAGCTTAATTGCATTTGGCTGGCCGCACGTTCCGGCCGCAGTTGTTGTCCGAGAGGCAATTGTTTATCTTACGCTCGTCTGCGCCGCGTCTCATGTGCAACCTGCAACACTGCAACCTGCAACGCAGCAGCAACACCATCAAGTAGCAACTTGCCACGGCAACTGGTATTTTCCTAGCCGTCTCCGCTAATAGACACACACAAACATGAAGTGCAGTTTGCAGCTTGCAACATTGCTGCAAAGTCAAACAATTGTCGATGGACTGGGGGCACGTCGGTGGGGAGGGGGGGTCGGAAAGGGGCTGGCCGCAAATAGGGGGAGTGTTTTGTGTTCTGTGGCTTGTTAAGTTTAAGATTGTTTGATATAGACAGAGGCCCGGGTGCCATCCCACTTACCCCCTGCCCCGCAGCAACTTGCAACGTGTTGCTGTTACGAGGCTTTCGGCGCTAAGAGACATGTTTTCAATTATGATTGCTGGCGTGCCTTATTAATTACAACCATCAAGCGATAGACAGCATTTAGTCCGGCGTTTAGTAAGGGAGCTGCTAGGGGTGTTGTTAATGTTTAATTGGCTGGCAAAAGTTGAGGTAGTTGTCTGTAAATCGTTGTCTGATCCAAATGGATTATATTACAGGGGGATAATGAGCAATTAGGTGGAAATGTATTTAATAGTGAATAATAAATAATATTAAATATTGGTTATCAAATATTTTTCAATACTTATTTGCTATTAAAATCAGTAATTACTATTATGATGAACAATGTTTTTCGATCTGGTGATTAATCAGTTGCTTATCCTTTTCTAAACCCAAAATTAATTAAAAAGTAAAGAAATCTAAGATGAGGAAATCTCGTCACCACATGTATCTATCAGATACAAACGTGGGCATTTCTGCGCAGAATCAGTAAGCTGGCATAGCTCGACTGAACAATCTAACTGATTGCTTACAAATGAATCTCAATTAAAATTAATTCAAAACATGAACCGAGTATTATTTACCCATTTGACACTCGCTAGAAGTGGTCGCGTATGTGAGCCGCACTCACAGATTGACACACATCTCCCGATCGACGAGTGGGAGGGGGCTGCAAAAAGATGGATGGATCATCAGGGAGAGTTCTTCTTGGAGCTGGATAGTGAAAACTGAAGACCGAACACTAAACAGTATATACACTGAGCACTGGGAGCTGCGCATATCAACGGCATCAATTAATTTGGTATTCGTGATTCTACTTAACATCGATTGACCCCGACAGATTAGTGAGCGAGGCGAACGAAATGTTGAACTTTGCTTTCGAGCATTCCTCGAGACATCCAATGGATCTCAACCTCAACACCCCCCTTTCCCCCACTTGCCACCACCCCTTTTCGGGTTGTGACGCAAATTGTCAAGCCGCATTGCGATTATTTACATCTACAGATATTTCTGTTAATTGAGCCCATATAGAAGCATCCGTGGCTCTACGTTTTGGGGGCGCCTCTGGCCTAATTGGTGCGATTGAATTAAAATCGTTTGCTGCCACTTGATGGTTACAGTGCTACAGACACAGTGTGCATCGGTTTCTTTCGGTGTCGATTAGGCTCACAGATCACTTGATTGCTTTGCTCTTGGTTCGCTTAAATGATTGATCAATGGGCCAATTGTCCGCGAGAATCAGTTTAGAATTTGCATGAATCTCGGCATTGCTCCAATGGCGTCTTTATTGATTGATAAATAAAATATATTTCCCCAGAATCATGCGATTACATAATGGATGGGGAGGGGAGTACAAGCGAACCCGCTTCAGGTAGAGCAGGAAAGGATCCTCTTCCTGGAAAGCCTGAGCTTCTTGCTCGTAAATTGCTTCCTGCTCATTTGGCCGTGACAAAATTGTGTCCCCTAACTCCGCTTCCTCTGCCTTCTTATTTCTAACTTTTAACCTATTTAATTGACTTATAATTGGAGTGACCCACACACACGGGTTCAGACATGTGTGTAGGTAATAATTTGTTGAGCAAGGAATTCCTCAAGCGCAACACGGACTCAAAAGGGACGGGAACAAAGGATCATGTGAAACAGTTAGCAGAGAGAGTCACACATGAACGACTTTTCCAGCCGCAGGCAGAGGGAAAACGGGGCAAAAGGGGCGAAAGGGGAGGGGCTGGCATCGAGGAAATTATGCCGCCCCGGCATGTTGAACTTGAAATTGTAATTTGGCATTCGGTGCCCGGCATTTGGCATTGGCAAGGGCACCTACATAGGCCAGGATGTCGTCCGAGTACTGAAAACGCGGGGTTGTCACTGCAGTTTACTCTTCCGTTAACTGTTTTTGGTCCTTCGGGAACTTTGTCAGCTGTTACTTGATCGATGGCAAATGACACTATAAAATTATCCACCACTTTGGGCTATTGGAAATGTTAACGTTGTGCACAGGCAGGTAGTTAAGGCGGTTCCAACTGCAATTAAAGGATTAGGAACAATTGCCGACTTAAGCAAATTCCAAGTTGATGTATTTATGGACAATGCCTCTGGCTAAGATGATTATCAATTCTCTGAAATTCCTCAAGCTTGTTCTATAAAGAGAAATACAAAGTTGACCAAGATGATTTATTAAAATAGCAAACAATACTTGTAATAGTTTGAAAATGTAAAATACATTTATGATATAAATTAGGGTTGTCGAAAATTTTAAAAATATCGTATCGATGATATTATTTTTTTTCAAAAAAAAAATGATAATATTTAAAATATCACATTAAAATGTCGATATATTTGATATATTTGATATTTTTTGTGTTAAATGAAAAAATTGACCGCCTACAATAAAAAGACAATAAGTTTCTTTTGAAAAACAATAGTATTTTATTATACATATTTTATGACCAGTATGCAGGGTTTAGGGATTTTAAGGGTGTTAACCCTTTGCGTTATGTATGCGTCATTCATCCTGCTTCTTGAGTCGCACACAACACATTTAATGCCGTTTTTTATATCCGTATAGTTTGATTTTACACTCAATTTTTTATTTCGCGGCTGAATTCTTTCACTCGATGTCGCTTTGGAATTCAGAGTGACCAAAGACAAAAATATCAAAAAAAATATCGGAATTCCGATATTTGGGCAAATAAAAAATCACGATATAAATATATAATTTTTAGGAAAAAATATCGATATATTGATATTTTGATATATTATCAACAACCCTAATATAAATATCTGATTTAAAAATGGCCTATTAAAGAGCATTAACCCATAAATGCAACATAGAAAAACTTTTTAATTTGTTAGTATAACTTTAAGTCTTTAGAACTATTATTTATTAACGTATGTATATAGGCGTTTTTTACTCGTTTCACAACTATTATTTTGCAATTTACGTTATGTTATTTTAATTTATTCCATGTTCTATGCGCTTATTAAAAATGCATCACCATAAAGAGTTTAGATATCTATAATTAAAAGCCGATAAATATTTGTCAGCTCAACTCATTCTTTTTATTGCCTTCGCGATCGATTTAAGTGGGCATCAAGTGTTAAGTTAATAATTTGCCAGTTCGCTTTAAGGGGAAATACTCAGGGCGGGTAATTGAAAGAATGGAAAATGCCAGCACACATTGTAAGCACGAGAGAGCTTTATTAATTTTTGTATTTAAAACATTTCAAGCACTCGACACCTTCTCCCCAGTAGCAGTTGCAGTAGCAGTACCAGTTTGAGTCGCGTTGAGTTGAGGTTTCAGGCCCAGTAGCCGTAGCACCAGTAGCAATGATCTCAATTTGATGTCCGACGAGTAGAAATAATGAGGACCTTGCAGGGAGAACCGAGAAGGGGGGATCTGCAAGGAACGCGCGCATAATCAAGGCATGGGGACATGGACATGGACATGGGCATGGACATGGACCAGCTCCTCGACTTTGGACATGCCATTGCCATTGCCAATTGGCGATTTGCCTTTGCTGCTTCTGCTGCTGCTGCTGCTTCTCCCCTTTATGATTATTGTTATTATTGAGTGTAGGCCTCTGCAATTCAGGGCAAAGTCATCATTAATGCGTCGAGTGCAGCGGGCATTACCGAAAAAGCCCTCCGAGATGCGGCAGCAAAAGCAGCAGCAGAGGCAGTAAAATAAAATGAAATGAAATATAATTAAATGTCGCTGTTCAGGTTGAGTCCGCGTAGCTGGGTAGCTGTTGGCCGGCTCGTAATTTGGCCAGAAATTCTTCCGCGATCGCTGATCGTCGTCTGGACTGGAGCTGAGTCTGGATCTGGCTATCGCTCAAACTGATCGCATACCAAGTCCGGCGTATTTTGTCAACCGGTTTCGGCCATCGTTCCTCCCTTTCGCACATTGTCTCTGCTTATCTGCGGCTTTGTGGCATCTTTAAATGGCGTTTTTTAGCACTCGCCAACACGATGCGGGCGTCGATCTTTCCGGGGGCGAAAGGGTGGTGGTCAGGAGATCGGTGGATCGTCGGATCGTCGGATCGGGAGGCACTGCTCTTTCGCAAAACGTTCGCTGATTTTTAATTATTTTGCACGTCGCAACGATGTTCGCCATCGTTGAGTTGGGCAGTTGGCCATGTCTGCTAACTTGGACGCTCGATCTGCTGCCTTTCGTCACTTCGATATTGAAACACTTAATCACAATTTCGTTAAGGACACAAGGCATGCGGGCAGACAGACAGCATGGACACACATAAATGGCAAAAGTCAGTGAAAATTCCAAAAATCTCATACAAATTACGAGAGGCAAAAGACTGGAGAAATCACGAAGCGCAAAGACACGAAAATGATATTTCTACGCGCCGAATACCGAATGATCGCATTCTGCTGCCCGCCAATTCCCTCGCTAGGGAATTTGAGAAACACGAAACACGAAACGCGAATTTCAGACCGCTGATGCTGATCGCCTCCCGCTGACGATGATAATTAATAACAGGGGCCCGGCCCCTACAAAGAGCATAAAAACGCTGCCAAACACCCAATCGAACGGCCAGAAAAAACCCAGAGTCTCGGCCAATGGAAATGGTAATGTCTCGGAGCGAGGCTCCTCCCGATAAGCAAAAAAGAAGACAGACCAGTCGACATAATCTCAGACGGTGGGGAATGTCACTGTGCGACTGCACTTGGCGGAAAATATAGGCCTAAGTTGCTATAAAGTTGGGAAAATGTTTCTCAAAAGAAGTCTGTAGACCTACAAGTAATCATTTCTATATTTCCTGTTAATATGACTTCATATTTGATCTGTGAATAATAATGAAAGAGCTCAGAGAAATATATGATCTCATATTTTCATTTTGAACATGACAAAGATCTCTTGAATTCATAAAATAAATGATAAACTGATTATTGTCTATTTATAAATCTATTTTCTATAATCAAGACCCATTTGTTTTAGTGTATGTTTTCAGTTCTGTGTCGATTAAGATCACAGAAAAGAAATCTCCGATCAGTGTTCAACTCAACTGATCAACACTTTTGGAATGAGTGTGTGTTGGCTAAGCAAACTGACAGAGAACATGACAAGAACAAGGCCTTTGACAAGAGACAGAAGATAGAGGAGCTTATCCAGAGCTCCTCGAAATTCCCACCGAATTCTGGACGGGCAATTTCACCTCATTCTCACCAGCGATCAGTCGATCAGCCCGATCCCGATCCCTATCCATCCTCCCAGTTGATCAGTCATTCCCATCACGCAGCACTCGGGCAAAAACAATTAATGCCTGGCAGAGGAATCAAATGATATTTGGCCAAGGACAAGGAGACAGCGCCATGGTGCCAGGCGCAACCACGATTTATAGCCCGAGTGGAATGTGCCATACATCAGTCGCAGGATCAGAGGAGCAAAAACAATTTAGCCAGCGAGGAGGAGGCGCAGCAGTAGTATCTGCTGTCGATGATTAAAACACATTAAAAATCCAGTAGCCCCGGACTGGGCTGTTGCTTTTCGGTTTTTGGTCGCCTTTCTCGGTGCCGGCCCTTCCCAAACTAATTTCATATTTTTCATGCAATTGATGAAATTCCATCAAGCCCCCAAAAAGCGACTCCTTTCTTGGGCAGCTCAGCTCGGAGCTCCAGCTCCATCTCCATCTCCATCCCCGGTGTATCTGTATCTGTGTCGCAATCAGAATCCCAGACTGTCCGTCTGTCCGTGTCCGTCCGTTCGCTTGATGTTCGGGGACTACCTGTTGCGACGTGTTATTAGGCGACGTATTGACGACAAGCAAACGTCAACCCGAAACGTCAGCTCATCATATCATCGATTGATGCGCATCGCTTCCTCTTCCTCTACCTCTCATCCCCCTACCCCTACCCCTTCCCCTCACCCCCCCCCCCCCCCCCCCCCCCCCCCCAAGATCCTCCCTTTTTTGGGGGCCCTGTGCATATTTTTGGGACTGAAACAGAAACAGAAGCCCTCTGCTTGTTCTGGAATTTCGAGAGGGTAAAAACAGCACGTCAATGTTGGGCCTCTAATTTTGTGCAGATCCGTGAGTTGATGTCGCCCCCCTCCCCCTCCCCCCTCGTCAAGGTGGTGATATTTGTTAGTGTAAACTGTCCATCAGCCGAGTCGATGGGCAGTTCTTGTTCTTCTCCAGCGGACCGACGTGATTTTGCGCTTTAATGAGGATTATTAAATGCGAGATTATTATGTGCTGCAATTACTTTTCGCTGCCACTGTGCTCGAGGTTTCTTTTCGTTCTTTCGCTTCGCTGCTGTCTTTTGCCCCTTCATATTCGGGTTTTTTCCCCCTCTTTTGATTTATTTTATTGAACCATAAAAATGTAAATTTTCGCGAGACAAAAGACAAAGTTAATCGTTGTCAATTATGGCCTTTGACAGGTTAATATTAAAATGTTCAGCTGGATGGGTGGAAAAGAAGAGGGGGGTTGGGCAGCTTGATTGGCAGCATTCAACGAGGATGATCGGCTGGAAGATCAGGAGCGAGCCGAGTTGATTAATGCCTTGGATAGCTATAAATAAGCGGATGGAGGACGGTGTGGTGTGATCGAGAAGGGATTACATCTTCTGGCTTCTTTTGCTTTTTCTATATATCATAGGGTTGTCAAGGCACACTGAGAGTTTACTTTACTGGTATAAACAAATAGAAAGCTATAGTAACTATCCTCCTGGCTCTTTTCCACCTCATTGCACTCGATGATGACTCATTCAGTGGGCTCTTCGGCATTCAGTGCCTTTGGAGGATCAGCGACTTCTGGCATTCTTCGATCAGCCTTAATGCCATGCATTTGGTGGCAGCCCTTGAAATGTTTGATTATTCGCAATTTGTGCCCGCTGGCACTGCAGTTTCCGGCCGAGGCGAGCGCCGTCCTCCCCCTCGGGCGGGATGCGGAAACAGGAATCCAGGGAGGGGGAGGGGGGGGGCAGGGGACTCTGGGGGCAGCACCTCTATTAACATAATCACAACACGAGTCGGTCGTCCGTCGATCTCAGCCCCATTCGCCAGCCAACCGAAAATTACGGCAAGTGCGAGCGCGAAGAATATACATATGCGTGGAGTTTCTGCGGAGATGGCGGCTTGGGTAGATCAATTTTTCGGCAACCCAAATCACTGCAGGGCGATCAATTAAAATTTTGATCGAATTTTCGTCAATTTCTTGACATGTGGCCAGGAACAGAAGCCGCGTAGCAACTCCAGAAAGAGTGAAACGAAGACGGGCAGAGCGACTGGGACAAGACGAGATCAATGTAAGCTGAAATTGTCGGCTGGAGGCCTTAGGCGAAGTTTGTTCAGTCTGCGGGTTTCTTTCCATATTTCGCTGCACAGCCAGAAATTTTAATATTTTTGGAAGATTTGGGATCTTTTGTTGATTATCTTGATTTTTATTAAATGGGAGTCTTATCATACGCTTGCATACAACTATAAACAATTAAAAGGATAAGTCTTTCTAAAATATGTCATTTGAAAAATACTTTTATTACACATTCTTCGACACGCAGAAAATATAATAGTTTTAAGTACTAAATAAAACAAGTTATTTAATATAACACATAAATATATTTTAGTTAGAAAACACATTTCTTGCTGTGTATCCCCCACTTCCTCTTCTTCAGCGGCTGCTGTTGCATAGTGAATGAAATTGATTAAAGCGTAAATGAATTTTTGCGGGCCTAAATCGCCGCTGATGGCCAAGAGGAAAAAGGTGGAGAGCTGGCGATGATTATAACACAAGATCGATTGCTGCTTGTCGCTGATCGCTAACTCGATGCGGCTACTGTGGAAAGCAGAGACGCCGCAGAGCTCCATCTCCATCTCCATCTCCTTGGTCGCGCCGGGCCCCTCTGCTCTTATTAAGTTTCCGAACATGTTTTCGAAAAGGATCTCCTTGGGCAGCGGCAGCCGCTGTTTTTATGCCCTCATTTGACAAACTAGCCAGGGGCGACGATCGACCTGGCCGGGATCAGAATCTCGATGCCTCGGCTTCGATTTAAGTTTATCCGCACGATCAGCGCCAAAAAGCCGAAATGCCAATGCCATAATTTTTTGCCAATCCGCACGCACGGGATCGGGATCGGGAAAAAACGTCGAGATGGAATCCCCGGGCCTTAGAATCTGATGGAATTCCATGCGTGCCCAGCCAGTATAAACGGTAAAAACGGTAGCCGCAGCGAGACGCTATAATTATTAGGGTCCAATCGGGATGGCTAGTGGGAAAATAAGGGCTCATGATCAGACAGCAGATTTCGGTTCGCAGATGAGCTAGTTCTGGCTAAGTATACCAAATTTCATATTTCTAAAACAAAGTTTTAGAAACACAAATGTTTAAAGGTGTTCAGCAACTCATCTTTCGAAACACCAATATGAAATCTTCACTATTGGCAGTTATAATCATCTTATAGATGAACATTATTCCTACAATTGGAACTCAGAACATGATTTTTGTTTTGCCCAAATTATCATTTTTTCACACATTTTCAAATTGAATATCAATATAACTAAAGAGATTTCTTCGCTACCCATGATAGGTCCCCAAGTGGGCTCAATAGCTTATAAATGAAGTAATTTATGGGATTAGTTCTTTTCTTACTATTTCAATCATTGCAAAACCAATTAAACACCAGTTCGGAATTCGGTCAGCACTTTGCAAGGGCAGAGTGCCATCGCTGATTTCGCTTTGGGTCCGAGTCTTTGGGCCCGGCTCCGTCATCAATTGCCGCTTTGTGGGGGCTCGGACTTGGGCTTCGACTTGGGCCTTGGTCTTGGGTTGGGGCATGTGTGTAGCATTGTGAAAGAGCTTTCTGCTCTTTAATGGACTGGAGACGAGAGCCACATTAATTTAGTTACGCTTCGACAACGATCTCGACGCGGAGATCTGCGCATCATTAAAGACAATTTCGTGATTCGCCACGATTTGTGCAGCAAATTACTTGCTAAATTATAGAAAGCAAACAGTGCCCCTCTGCAGCCGGTGCTGTAGCTCACAAATCAATAGAAATCAACGCCTGTCAGGGCTGAGACGATTCTCATGGCCATTGTTGACTTAATCAATAAAGCGAATTTGGGTTGTTTTCTATTTCGAGCGCGGGGCGATCGAATGGAGTGGAAATTTCACCGGATCACTTAGTCGAGCAAACAAGCGACAATTGGGAAAACTTGGCCTTAGTACTCATTGTCTTCTTTTCTCTCTCTTCGCTTATTTTCAGAGTCAGGCCTTGGCCTTAACCAGAGCTGCCAACGCGGCCGCCGTTGTGGCCGCGGCCAATGCCAAATCGCCGAATGCCTCCTCCGCTTCAGCCAGCCTGGCCGACTTGGCCGTCAAGAAGGAGCACTCACTGTCGCCGCCCCACAATGTGATGGCTGTGGGCGTGGCCGGCGAGGATCAGCACCGCAGAGCCTCCTTGCAGGGCGTCCAGGAGAAGCTCACCCAGTTGCAGATGCAGCAGCAGCATCACCAGCAGCAACAGCAGCAGCAACACCATCATCAGCAACATCAGCAGCAGCAACATCAGCAGCAGCAGCAGGCGGCAGGAGTGGGTGGCGAGGTGGCTGGGCGCAGGTCCTCCGAGGGCACACCACCCACCGCCCACCCCCCGCCGAATTCGGATGGCCAGGCGCTCTCCTCCTCCACAGCCTCATCTAGTCAGAATGCCACCCCCAAGAGCGATCGGGAGAGGGAGCGGGAGAGGGAGCGGGAGCGGGAACGGGAGGAGCGCGTGGAGCGGGGCAGCATCTCCTGCCTCCCACCAGCCGCCCTTGGAATGGCCGTGGGCGTACAGCAGGCCCAGCAGCAGGCCGAGAAGCTCCTCAGCCATCCGGCCTTGGACTCGCGACGGGAGTTCGACGTCAGCAAAGTGAATCGTGAGTAAAGGAAGCTTTAATTAACTCAATTATATTTTATTTATTTGTATTGCCAAGGGTTAAACAGGGAATCCTAATCATTGGAAATATAATCCGTATCTTAATACTGCACATATTTTCTTGAATTCTTAAAACGAAAAGGCGGAGTAGGTAAGGGGTTATATCGGGTTAAATAAATATTACTTCAGAAATAGGAGACGAAAACCAATAATATTTCTGCCTCAAATGTAGCACACAATAAACATTGCAAAATGTATTGATTTACTTTTGATTTTTTGTTAATTATGTAAACACTGAGTAGTGTAGAGTAGAGTAGTTGCGTAAATTTGATACACTGATTTTTCATAAAGGTTTGCCCATTGAAGCGTGGCTCAGATGTAGGAAATGTTTAAATAATTTAAATTGAAATGAGTCCTAATCAATAATGACAAAGAGTTGGAGCAAAATAAATAATGAAATTCCATATTATTCATAATACAGTGCGTGATTATGTGTGTAATTAAAGGGGTTTGCTTGAGCGAAGGAAACTGGCAGGGGAAAATTCTCCAACCGCTTTAAAGACACATCTTTAATCAGGCCAGCTGCTGATGGCAAATGGAAATGGCCGAGGCATTTCCTCTGCCCCAAACACAGCCGGCCTAATCCATGAAAAGTTCATTTGATTTGCTCACAAGGCATTAAGCACGTATCCCACAGATACACACTCTGGCACACGCACAAGCAGACAAGTGGATACGTTCCTTGAGCAATGGCCGTGGTAATCTTGTTTGGTTCATCAATAGTTTAGCCATGGCCAGAAGTAAACCTGTGCCACCTCGTTGCGGATGCATACGTCGAGTATCTGCCGGATATAAATGGAAACTGTGAAGCCTTTTGCATACCAACGATATCAGCCCGAGCACGAGGCGCTTCCTTGGCTCCATTCAGCCACGGCCACAGCCACAGACACAGAAACACCACACTCGTATATGCATCGAAATCCCCTGGATTAAGCATATGAAGCATTCATAACGTTTATTTTGTGTACGGATGTGTATCTGTATCTGCGTCTGTTTATGTGTCTATATGTGTCTACGGAAGGTCTGTGTGTGCGAGCAAACATTCGTTTCAGGTTAGAAAGTGTGTGTGTGTGGGGGGGGGGGGAGGGGGGGGGGGATTGAGGTTGGGTGGTTGGTCGGTCTGATGGTTGGTTGGGTGCTAAGTGAGCACCCACTTGTGGAGTGAATCCCCCGAGGAGGATGCAGGCCAGGAAGCGTGCCTTGCTTTTGTTTGCCCTAGCTTCAGTCTCTCGTCTCTCGGGTACTCACTGCGTATACGCAATCTGGCAGGATGTGGGCGCACGTGTGCGCTGGCTCAACAGGTGCTCGCTCGTTTATAACCCGGTGGATGTGTCGGGGCCAATTTGTGGCTTCGCCTTCGCAGATAGTTGGCCAAACAATTGACTCAGGCGATAAATATAATTGTTAATATTTCAGGTTACCCCCTGGTATAGTTTAAGCTTTCTTTTCGAAGCGAAATTCGCCAATACTCAGGCTCGAGCCTAAACCCACTGCCAACTGCAACAGAGAGGATTTGATTGGAATTTTGTCGCTGTGAATTTGTGAATTGTGAGTGAGTGTGTGTGGGTGCGTATCTGTGTAATGTGCTTTGTAGCATATTTTGAGGATTTGCACAACAAAACGTGGATGGAATGGAATGGGATCCAATGGATGCCGTATCCTACGACCTACGGATGGGGCTCAGTGCAGTTTGGTTTGCTTATTGTTGCCGTCATTTGGCATTGTTATTGCTGTTTTTGTTATTATTGTCATTTAACATAGCCATTTGCAACAGCTGCACATGTGTGTGGGTGTGTGTGCGGGGGTGTGTGTGTGTGTGTGGGTTCATATGTAAATCTGTTTTGTTTCGATGCGTTTTGTTGTGCATATTTCCGAATGTGTGTGCGTGTTTATTGCGCCTAAGCTGCTCAGCGACGCAACACGATATTTATCCTGCCGCACCACCCATCCCGATCCCAACACCAACAGAAACCCCCACCCCCTCCCACTGCCACCCCCCTTGGCAGCTGGGCTTTTCCATTCGGGGCTATTTTTATGCTCCTGTTTTTGCGATTCTGCTGTCTCTGCTGCGCTTCGATTTATGCAGAGTTTAGTATGCAACATTTTCATACGTTAGCCTTAATAAATCCCCACCCGGCTGCACTTGTCAATATGCAGTCTGTGGCTGTGGACGGCCAGGCCCCTTGGCCCTGCAGTTGTGCCACACTGTTGGCACCTATAAGCCTATGCAAACACACACCCATGCCGGCGACGCGCTCTGCAATTGAAAATCACTGCGCCTTAGTTAACGACACGTTTGTGGATCAACGCGTTCGGGCAACGAAAAACAGCCATACGGCCAGCCCGACTCCCCCACTTGACCCTGCTATTGAATCATTGTTGCTTTTGGCCACCGAAAGTGGAGCAGCAGCAACAGCAACAGCAACAGCAGCAGCAGCAACTGCAGCAGCTGCATCCCCATGTGTCATAAGCCAGGCGCCATGCATACAGGACTCTGTGGACATAAGCACGCGCTCAAGGATTCAAAAAATGGTCAACGGCACCCGTTCGATCGGCTATTATGCAGATGTCATATGAGGCGGGATTGTATAATGAGATGGTGGGCTGGAGGAGGAGGTGGAGGAGGAGGAGCACCGCCGATAAGCCCTGATGGACGCACAAGTGCCGGCAAAGCCGAGCAGTAACTCGGCCGAGCAGCCAGCTCCTCGCACTCACTTAGCCAATGAGTGGGTTTCCGAATTCTGTGGAGTGCTACCGGTAATCAGGCGACACAAAAGCAACGCACTGCTCCTGCTGCAGGATAAGAGATACTCAAAAGCTGGAGAAGGAGCAGCCGGTTTCGCAATCACACGCAAAACTAGCTACGACTTGCACTCCCACTCGAAGTCTAATTCGGACTCCAGCTTGAACTCACCTCACTCACCTGTGAGAGGAGTGGCTAAGCCCTGGGCCGATGGATCCGCTGGGGCGACAGGTGGGCGGTTGAGCGGCTGCAGCTTAAGTGTTAAGCGTTATGCACAGTGGCCAGTGCGGAGCTGAATGATACCACTCACCTAAGCCGGTTCCCAAAACCCACCACCCTCTACCCACTACCCACTATCCTCCACCCACCACCCACCGCCCACTTGCCCAATCACATCCTAAAACCCAAAAACCCATTCCGGCATATGTGCTGACGCAGAGCATAGATACAGATGCGGATACAGATACAACCTCAGATTGAGATACAAATGCGAATAAATGCCAAAAGCAACAGGAGGCAACATTTCGGAATTATAAGCAAAAAGGGATTGGCCCGGGCACCAATAACAACAGCAACTAGAGCCACAGGATAAAAGCCGGTTGTTGCCAACCAGCCACACACTCACACACACACTGGAATACACTTGGCCAGGACATCGCCACTAGCTGAAGGCAGGTGCTGCAGGTGATGCTGATTGAGTTAAGCCACCATCATCGAGTGCACTGTAAAATGCAGAGGACAAACTCAAGGGCAGCCTTTCACTTGAAGGATATGTTTTGTCACGGAGAAAAAGCCATCAAGGCTTCTTATTTAACATAATAATACACAACATGTTTCACATGTCTCGTCGAAGAAATCGATCATTGAGTCACAAAATGATACTTTTAAATATTAAACAAATCTGCGACTCCACTTAATTATTACTTCTGAGTTATTTTAATCAACAAATTAAATAATTGAGTGGACATAAATAAAAGAGTACCGACATATTGATCCTCTTTAGTCAATCTTTCCATTTTCTACATGATTTTTAAAATTATTTAATAATCTTTTAGGATAATGATTATCTTCGAGCAAAAAAATTAAAAAAATAGGATTATTTTGGACAAAAAAAAACAGTAAGGAGTCTTTACTTTTAAGTGTAAAAACATTTTTCAATTCAACATAAATACCCAAAAACATATTTTCAAATCCACATCTTCATATAATGATATTTATTTTTTTATATTTTAAATATTAGATCGAATATTATTTTCCTGATAAACATATCCAATTGAATAGTATTCCATTTTTGTACGTGTATCTGTGAGAAGAGATTTCGCCTCGGTGGCTGCGCCTCCACTTCCAGTTGCTCCCTTTATCCCTGACACAAAGAGAACTACAAATTTTAAGGATTTAAATGCAGTGAGAGGAGCACGAATCGAACTCTCGGAGCTGCCACAACGGGCGATTGGCCGGAGAGTATGCAACCCCACCGGCAACATGCAACTTGCAACCTGCAATGTGCAACGTCCCCCGAGCAACTTGCAGCTCGATTCGAGCGGCTTAAGGATCTCTGTGCGTTTTGGTTTATAATCGAATAAATACTGCCTGTGTGCTGTGCGATTATCAAAACAGAAGTACATGCACAAGGAAAAGCAACTATAAATCACTTGCATTAACTTTGAGCGCTTTTGTGCGAGTAAATATATGTGGAAGTGCGTATCTAATAATACACAAGTGGAATTATGTTGGCAGCACATTTGTAATTAGACAAGGACCAGGTCTGCCAAGGGGTTCGATTATGAATATTATAAGACTCGGCATTTTCCGTTGTGGCAACAACAGCTGCAATTGGGATTTAACATAAGCCCCCGACTGAAGGACATACTTTCTTGAGATTCTGTGCAGGCATCCTTTACGATTTTATTAAACCCCAAACAAATGCCAGAGTGCCAATTAATGCTGCTGCTAAACCGTTTATTTCCTGTCACTTAATATTGAATATTCCCCAACTCTCCGCCACATTCAATATTCCACTTTAACTCTATTCCCGCATACACACACATACATAGAGGGTATTAGGGGAATTAGGAAAATCACCAGGCGAGAGCAACTAATGCGAATGCAACTGGGCGATGTATAATCCACAAGCGAAAACAAAATCATCATCATCAGGAAAAAGGGGAGGGAGCAGGAGCAGAAGCAGGACCACCCAAGGACATTAGGCGAAAGCATCAAGTTTGCGACTTATCCTGGGACCTAAGCCTCCTGAACCCGGTGAGCGTTCAGCCCAAAAAAGGGTAAATACACCACTTCCTCTGCCTCTGCCTCTTCCTCTCTCGCACTCCCTCTCTCTTTCTATCCGCATACAGCCATCTCTTTCGACGACTTGGCTGCCTGCTTTGCATGCGAATTTGGCGCCAAAAACTTTCGAGTTTCAGACCGAGTTACTCGAGCTGAGGGCACGACATTATTTGGGAATCCCTTATCCCTTTATCTGGCTTTAGCCCTAATCCCATCAGACACAAATGAAGAGAAGTTTCACGTTTCGCGCTGCGTTGCCCCTTCTACCCCCCTCTGCCCCTGCTGCTCCTGTTCCAGCTCCTTAAGCTTTTGTTTTTGTTCCTGTTCCTTCGCTTTTGCCTTTGCTTTTGAAGTGCTTTGGCAATGGCAACGACGTCGGGATTAGGCCGCCAGCTAATGCGTCCTTGTGTCTGTGTATGTGTGTGTGTGTGTGCGTGTCCTTTTCCGTGCCTGTGTCGGTATGCGTGCGCAAGTGTGTGTGTGTGAGCCAGGTGGGTTAGACGGCGGGCCAGACAGTTGCCAGTTTTGGGAGCGAGTCGAGGTCGAGTCTTTGGGGATGCTAATCCCAATACGACTGGCAATCCTGCCAAACTGCCGGCAGACAACTCTCAACTGCAGGCGATATACTGCGAGAAATGGTAATGCCCGCATTTTCAGAACATGTGAATAACCTTGAAACACTGAAAGAAAAATCTAACTTGGCCCTTAAGGTATACGAAATGAAAACATGAAGTAAACAAAATAGAAAAACCATAATTAGGCTCAATCTTTAAGTAAATTTTAAACATAATTTGAGTACTACATTTATTATCTTGATATATATTTTAAATGAATTAAATTTACAAACATATTTATTACAATACATTTTAAACAATTATTTAGTTTATTCAAGATTTAAGTACAAGAACAATACGCTGAAATTCCTTTTTTAAAATTACATTTTATAATTATTACGAACATAACGTTAGTCTCAAAACCAATTCATTCAAATGATTTAAATTACTATAAAAGCATCCTAAAGTTATGAAATTAAAACAATTTTAAAAAGCAATCGATTTACAAATGTATTTGTACCCAATCTGAACGAAATATATTTTGTAAAAATATATTAAAATGGTTACATTATAAACAAAAGCTCAAAAGTTTCTTGCACTGTAGCGAACTTCCTTTGTTGTAACTCGTTTATCCCAAACTCACCCTAGTCCACCGAATTTTCTCTCGGTGTGCCAGCAGGCTTTATTGATCGCGCAGGGGATTATCCAGGGCGCTGGCATATTGGCAGGCTGGCAGTCGGTCAGGCGATTGTCCATTTTCAATTTGTGCTCCGCCAGCGATTCGGGAAAGGGGCAGCGTACGTCGAAATATAGTGCGCTCGGGTTGAGTTGGGTGCGGGGTGTGGGGTGTGGGGAAAGGGGAGTGGGCCTGTAATCCGTTCGAATGCCCGTCCAATGCTGCCTATAAGTACGAATACATCTATATTCAAACATATATATGCACAGTTTGCATTATTGTTGTTGTTGTTGTTTAAAGCCAGTGGCTGTCTGGTGCTTTGTTGTTTTAGCCTCCATATGAATCATACGCAACGTAATCCCAATTCGTTTAAGTCACTGACAATCCATGGATGCCCAGGCGATGCCGCAACGCAACGCATCCACACGAACACGGACACACACATATACACACTCACACTGCCCAATGCCAAATCGTAGCCCCCTTCCCCCCTTTCCCACTTTCCCCCTACCCCTCATCAACATCACCGTTTTTCGTTGGGTCGAGCATATTTTCGCAATAAAGTAGATCCCGCATTAATCCCAACGATTTTGTGCTCTGGGCATTGCGTGTGCTTTATTTGTCCGAGTATTGGTGCCCGGTCCGTTCGTGTCTGGGTGTGTGTGTGCGAGTGTGTGTGTCTGTGTTAATCCTTAAACCGGCAGAGCTAAAGCTGCCCGCGTCGACGTCGCTGCCAACTGCAACCGAAAAAGGCCCAAAAGCATGCCATGAGTTGGAGTTTTCGAAGGGCGTTCGGTGGTTTTTGGGCGGAAGGAATGGGTGTGAGGCGTGGGGGTCTGGGGCTGGAGGGCCCCACACAGCGACAGCAACGCACAGTGACAGCCCGCCCCCTTCTGGCCCAGCCCCACCCCCTTCTGGCCGCCCGCCCTTCGAGTCTCGGTTTGCGGATGAGTCGATGGCGACGGCTGCTGCTGCTGCTGCTGTTGGGAGATTAACTTTTTTCCATGCAAACAGTGGCGGAGTGGCGGGGGATTTAAGGGGGGCGGGGACCGGCTGTGGGGGCTGGGATTTTGCGTTTGCGTTTGCTTTTGGTGGCCGTGTGGGCGAGGGATTTAATTTCGTGCGGGATTATTATTTCGGATTTAACTCTTCGTTTTATGGATCGCTTGGCATTATAATGAACAGCGGCGTCGCTGAATGGTCATGGGCGTAAAAAGGGGGGAATGCAAAGAAATAATCATTACATATAAAATAATTTTTATGTTGATCAAGATTAATTCCGAAATACTAAAAAATATAAACCTAGTAATGATCCTTTAATAAATTTTTTAACATTATTCGGCTAATACGAATGTACTTCTTATAATTATAGCTACATAAAATCGAAAAGGGTTTTGAACTTTATAAATATACTTATTTTTTATTACATCAAGTGAATTAGTGTAACTAAATATAGAACCGCAAAACAACGTAAAGAATGTAGTAATATAGTAATTCACTTAAACCTAACTTCATTGTAAATTACAAATAGAAACATTGTTTTCACGAGTTTACAATATGATTCACATATTTTTCAGCTATATTTATATCCAAGCCAAATCCATTATAATCATCATCCCAACGTTAACCACTTTTTATGCGAGGTTAGCACGCCACTGTTCTATAACCCGCTTTGGCATTATAAACTCCGGTGTATTTTTATAACTAAAACCTTCGCATCGCCTGCGACAGCTTCAGCATTCGCCAACGGAAACTGTGAACCCGAATCCATTATAGCTTAAGCTGCTGCCAACACCAACACCCAGATACACACGCACACACACACACACATACACGTAAACGTACAGCCGGGGCATTATCCCAAAACGAAATGACATCCCTTGGAAATTAATCCTTAATTCCATTCATTTCGTATAATCCCAGAGATATACTTTGATAAGCGTAATGCGGGGCCAGGGCTCAACGGCAGAGCGAGTGAGATGGGCCGACACAGAGAGAGAGAGAGGGAGAGAGAGTGGGGTGGCTGGCTAGTGTGTGTGCGTGAGTTGCGAGAGAGAGAGAGCCCAGAGCCACATGTTGCTATTCATTTGTATCTGTGTTGGTGCGTTTGCCCCCTGTATCAGTATCGGTGTTGACGTCCTTGTCTGTGTGAGTGCCTTTGCATGGGGCAGAACTCTCCTCGACTCTCTGAGTTTTCGTTTTCGGTTTTAGTATCGTTCCAAACATGCTGGAAGAAGGTTGGTGTTACTGCTTTTCGCTTTTCGCTGTGTTCCCTGTGTTTTCGTTCAGTTCGCGCCGGTTATTGGTGTTTGTTGTTTATGTTTGATGGCCAGCAATTGGATTATTGTTGAGGCTCGGGACATGTGTGACAATGTGTGTGTGTGCTAGGATACTAAGTGAATCCATCTCTGTGAACTGTAAACTGCATGAAACTATGTGACCTGTAAGAAAGTGACTAAGGAACTTATAGTGAGGACACTTGGCACACAATAGATCCCGCCATTGAGTTCCGCTTTTAACACCCCGACAGCTGGGTGTGTGAGCGTGTGTTTTGAGTCTGCAGACCAGATTTGCCACACCACTGTCAAGTCGCATTTGTCAACAAAGGCTACACTAACACACTGGCAAACACCAGCAAACAAACACTCGCACACACACACATAAAGCGCTCAAATGAACTTAAAAAGCAGAGCGAAAGCTTTTAAATCTGTTGCTTTCGTGCAGGCTAATCCCTATGAAGTTCACTAGATTTTGCTTTGTTGCTGTTGTTGTCCCAGTTCAACAGTGGCAGACACCATCTCACCAACACACACAGCTACACACACCCATGCACCCACACACCCACACAGATGCCAAGTAAAGCTGGCAAGGGAGAGCTGCCAACAGCAACAACAATGCACGGCGCGCTTTGGCACTTAAACCGAACTGAGCCGTCGGGCAGAGCTCATCCCCAGTGCCCAAGGGACCAGGTTGGAGCTGGGAAAAGTACCCACCCACTATAGCCGCCCGTCAGCCCGACAACCCACTGACCTAAGCCACGCTCACCCACCACCCATCACCCGCAAAAATAAAAGCCAGAGCAAAAACAAACAAGGAGCGAGGCTGTGAAAATAAAATAAAGCCTGGGAGAAGGATAAGTGAAAAGGGGAATTGAGCTAGGGGTCTAGACGGGATCATCCATGTATGTACATAGTACAGGTCTTCGAATAGTAGGTTGCTCTTAAAACAAAACAAATATTATAGCTTTAATCGATCAATATCTGATCTCTAAGAACTGTGAGTTATACGATCTTCCAATATCGATTGCGATTAGTAAGATGGTATTTGCTACTTTAAAAATATAGGATCGTTTTCATTGGTTTGTACAATGTAAATCGATAAGCAATGACGTTGCTTAGCAAAGGCTGACCGATTACCATATGGCATTTCTTGGTTTTTAAAATGGGTTACCAAGCAATGTTGATTTCGATCTGCAAATCCGTTTTCTTTGATCCGAAGTTCAGAAATATCTAACCATATGATAATAACCAGTTCAACCCTAACCCAAAGCTTTTTGCACTAGGAATCTCAGATTAATCTCGCGATATCTGCTCATTACAACAGTACTCTAAGGCATTTAATTAGCCAACCCCTGGTTAGAGTACTCCGTCATATCAGATTATATTACCCGGAGTGACTCCTCGAGCGTGCTCGCTGGTGATTAGGTAGCGTGGTTTCGCTCATTACGCCTAAAAAGTGAATTCCGCCTCGGATTAAAAACCAACTCGCTGGCTTCATCCCTTTTTTATTCCGCCGAGCACTCGGATGGTTCTGCCCCATACCGCTTAGAGATTACGGCAACTTTTGACTAATTTGATTATCTGATTTGGTATTCATAGTCAGAGCTCCACCTCGAACCCTTAAAGTTGGCTAACTGCTGCATTTTTTCACTGGCTCCACAGGCGGTTGAGTGTCATGTGTCCCAGTGTGTGTGTGTGTGTGCAAGTGTGTGTCTGCAATCCCCAAAGATTTAACTGTAAAAGCCCCACGGCATTGCTCCCACATTCGAGTGCTCATGCATACATATGCGGAGCTGGGAAAAAAATGAACTCGAATACCGCTGGCATTGGGCGAAATCGCAAAAAATTAGCAGTTAATCCCCTTAAATTGAATGCCGCAGATGGTGTTGCCACTGTCGTTGTGTTTCTGTTTCTGTTTCCGTCGCTTGTTTCTGTGTTAGTTGATATAGCTGCTAAAAGGCAACAGGAACAGAATCAGAATCAGAATCAGAAACAGAACAAACCAGAAAAGTTAACTGGGCATTTGGACCTCACAGAGATTGTTGTTTGGGGGGAAAGCTAACCGCGCCAACAAGAGGCGAGTGTTTGTTGGCGTCGTGTTTGCGGCAATTAGCCGGAGTTGCCACATAATACGCGCGGATAAATGTTTAAGATTTTAAGTTGGGAAAGGCGGACATGGGAGTAGACTTTTATGCTCGGACCTAAGCTGTCAGCCGGGGGAGCTCGTATGTGTTACTGTGTTTGCGGTTTGGCTTTTGTGGCCAAGGCTTAGGGAATCTGCCCCTGTCCACGGCACTTAATCCGCAACTAGTGAAGAAATCTGTTGAGAAATTTAACCTAATCCCGGCCAGAGTTCAGAGATCTCTGCAGCGAGTCGTCCAACAAAAGGCTGGAAATAATAACGTGGTGTGGGGTGTAGGGGGGGGAGGAGCCCGGTCTTATAATGGCACTGCGTAAATCCCCTTCAAATTAAGCTCCTTGGCAGCCTCGCGTATCGACGTCTCGCACCCTTCATCCCAATTCCCCGTTCCGAGGCGAGGTTACGCTTAATGCAAATACAATGCTACGCGCTCACCGCAGCCGCATCAAATTTCATCCTCCTCTGAGGGCAACCCAAGCCCCTCGTCCCTCGCCCCTCGTCCCTCGCCCCTTGCCCCCCGTTCCCCCGGGCAGACAAAGCCCAAATGCCAAAATACCAATGCGATATGGCGACGTCGTCGACATCCTTTTTGCCTCCTGAGTAGGACATCGTCGACGTCTGTGGGCCACTAATAAACCCGAGCTCTCCCTTCCGCCGCCGCCTCTGTAAAGCCGCTCATCTGGCAGCTCCTTCGGTCCCCCCACCACCACCTCCTCATCCACCCCCCCTCTCCTCGCAGTTCGCAGTTCATTGGCAGCGGATTAAGCCGGCGCGCATTCGCAGAGGCAGCAAATACAAAAGACGCTTTTGCCATTGGATCGATTTAAAATAAAATACTTCGGCGGCAAGGAAAATAAGCGGGACAGAGAAGAAAAATCAGTTGTGGGTATTAATAAGCGCAGAGGGGTGGGGGGTGGGGGCGGAAGGGTAATATGCATAAGCACCATTAACTTGTACTTAAAACTGTGGCAGGTGGTTGAGCCGGGGTGCGGACCGCTCGAAACAAGGGGGGCGGTATCGCCCTCTCTCTTACCGAATGTAACTTAATTCGCCGTGTGGCTGCCAGCGTCTTCAAGCGGATTATATTAATCAATACAGTGATATATATGGCCTTTGTTCAGCCTTGCTCCTTTCTGCTCCCGGCTTCCTCTTCCTCTTCCTCATTTGCCAGCGAGAAGGTTTAAATCAGACTGACAGCCACTAGGCGTATACTTATTATGCTCCAGCTTAAGAGCTACTTTCTCTGCAAAAATGGAAATCTTTGTGAATAAATGAAATCAGATAGTGACGATTTTTAAATTCAAATGATAAGGAAATTGATTCACGATTAAGTAAAAAGTACTAGTAGAGATTAAAACAGAAAAAATAATTTGCAAGTAAACAATGTATAAAGTACAAAAAGGTATTAGGCTATTCACCATTTTAAAATGGAATCCAGAAAATACGAGTAGGTTTCCTATTTTGCAAAAATGTTGAAAGTATTCAACAAACTTCTAAACACATCATTCGATGTCACTTCTATATGAAACGTAAATTAATGTTGTAAAATCTCGATGTAATGTATTTTAGTTATTAAATTTTGACCGCTATCGCATCTGATTGATTTCAGAACTAGCCTCTCTATCAGCATGACCCAAATGATAATTTAAATAGGTACACTGGGTATCAGGAAGTCGTCATGGAGGGATTGCCCCTTGGTTTCTCGGTTCAGACTCGCCTCGAGTTCTTTTTGCCCGCTTTAATTGAATCAATGGCACAGATCGCATGTTGTGCTCCTTTTGCCTCCGTCGACCAGCGACTTTGTTTGGCTTTAAGCAGGAAGATTTAAACGTAATGCTAGCCGATTCCCTCCATCCCCCCTCCCCCGTCCCCCGTCGCCCTTAGCATATTCATGCATTTATGTATACATGCCTATAATTCAGTCACACAGTCAAAGCGTCTTAAGCGCTAAGTAGAAGCAACGTAAATAAGTAATATTGATAACTAAAGTGATTAAGGTTGCCTTTGGTTTTGCTTCCATGGCCTGTGCTTCTGCTTCCACTGCTGCTGCTGCAGTTGCAGTTTCAGTTCCCTTCGGTCTGTGTGTGGCTTTGTCTTTGTCTGCGGGAACTTAAGTATGGATCCAGAGTGGGTGGCCCACTTGGTCAATTCGGAATGCTTAAAACAAACGCAGTCTGAGTCGGTTTACGGGTATATGCGAAGAGGCATGAGCGATTTCTTGGGTGCCATTTTGGCTTTCGCCTTTTCTTTTTGCGAGCTGCGGCAGCGATTATGTTCGGTTCAACTGCTTTCTGGTTGATTTTTGGACATCCAACCCCAGAGGAACCCCTTCCGAACTCTATCTCGGCTGCGCTTGTTTGCAGACATTATCGACATTTAAATCCCTTATTTGTGTCTGCTGCCCAGCCACTTGATAGTATTTGACAAATGGAAAATCCTTTTGTGGCGAGCGCTCGTCCTTGTGTGCACGCATGGCCTTATCCTGCAGTTCATAATTTTAATCCTGTTCCACAAAAATTTCTGCTTATTTGCATCGCTGAGATGCTGGCGAGTCCTTGAGCTCCGAAGGTTCTTTCTTTGCGCCTTAATTATTCACTTCTCGGACTTGGCCTAATCCTGCTGCCATCAATTTATCATTGCTTTCTTCGATTGCATAACTTTGCATTGGCTTGGACGCTCGTCGAGAGCTAAGAGTCATTTGGCCGAAAAATACACATCATAATCCTTTTGTAGGGATTTGTCCCCGGCACATGGCTTTGCCCGTCTTCCACCCAGCCCCTTGTGCATTCAATTATCGTTCGCCTCGCAGTTGGCCATTGTCTCAGGCTCCCTGTCCGCAAATTCGCAAAACTAATGAAGTGCTGCAGCTCCTTGAGCAGCTTGCTAATGCCACTAGAGTCCTTTTTCCCCAGTCCCCTTCTGGGGACTCTGGACTCACCGACTCACGGACTCATGGACTCTTGAACTCTTCAGCCACTTGGCCGCATGTATAAGCATGTTTTCTGGTTTGCTTCACAGACAAAGCTTAGAACCACTTAAGAAAATCCATTCACAACCTGAAACTAACTAGAGTCCTGGCCATCCTGCCGTTGGCTCTGTCAGTGTGTGTGTGTCCTGCAAAGATTTTCGAACGCTCCGTCTGAGGTTTGGCCCCTGTCGTTTTTGCTGGCAAAAGAAAGCTCACCTGATGATGGTCCCAAATCAACATATGAAGCAAACAACAAAAAGGATTAAGTCCAAGACACACAGACACACACATATAGCCTGTCCTCATGCATAGTTTTACATGTCTAAGGACAAAAAATGAATTTATTGCGCAACAAAAACAAAACTTGAGACAATTCCAAAGCCTAACCCAAGAGGCCGAGGCCAATTTAGCAGCTGAGATGGGCCGAAATGCGGGGGTTTGGGCAAAGGATTCAAATAAATTACCGCTACGGGCCATACTTATTTCATTAGGATTATTTTTGACTAACATTTACGGGCACCCATTCCCCCGCACTCCCGCCCCTCTGGAAAGTAATTGGAGGGGATGGCGGGATGGCAGGCGATTCGAGTCAAAGGATTCCTGATTTCCGGCTATATCCGACTGGGCGGATTTCGATTGGTTCGACGTTGAGGGCGCTAAACGCGAACAGTCAGCGATAAAAAGAAAGAAAATGCCTCGCGGCATTAATTATAATCCGCTTAAAAGTTTCAACATGTTTTCCCAGCCCCAAAAGCCCTATTCAAAAAACACGAATACAAATACGGCGGCACAAAAAAAGTGCAAATCTCAAAATACGCCTCTGACTCAGAGGAAAGGCCACGAAGAAGAGGGCCAACTCAAATGCAAAGTGCCGATTTTTCGCATGTGCACAAGTGGAACTCGGAGTGCTGAAGAGCATTGACTCTGATTCGGAACAAGAGTACTCAAGGGGGTGAAAGATCAGTCCAAGGGGCAGCTCAAAGACCCTCGACTTACAGCAAATGCGATTCGTAATCCTTGGAAGGGAAACAAAACGACGAAGGTTGGAATTTGTATTCCAAAACATGATTTGAAGAAACAAACCGATTGGGATGAATACTTCTGTAGGTGTTGAAAAGAATGCACACAGATCAAGTTTTAAGAAAAAAAGAAATCATTTAGAAATCATTTTAGAAACTCCCTAAACACTTAAAAATAGTGTTCAATAAAATTGCAAGTATTACAAAAAAGTGTCAGAAAAAGTATTTTAAAATTATTTATTACCATCAGTGTTGATTAGTGCTTCATAATATTTTAGGTATTTATTTCTTAAGCTATAAAATCATTCAAAAATAAATCTACCTTCATTGGTGCATGTATTCGCAATCATTGTTAAAGTAATGAATTTCTTAAAAAGTTATCAACTGTGAAGCATTTATAAGATTGTGTAAAAAAACATATTTCTGGTGATTATAAGTATTTGAAAAGCCATTTATTGTTACTCCAGTAATACCTAATCTCACTCTCTACAAATAATAAATGATCCAAACTAATTGGCAATCCTACTTCGATACCCTGGCAATTTACCACCGTGACCCCACGTCGTTTTTCTATAGCTAATCTTTCATTTCCTAGGTATTCATTATTCCTTTCGCAGAGCAAAGGCAATTGTTAGGTAGCTTATTTTGCTTGTGTCCTGCGGCAAGGGACCAAAAAACACCCGAGGCAAGACGAAAACCGATTTTCATTTTATTGTCCTGTTTAATATGTTTGTTTTTCTTTTGAAAATGCAGCGGGGCAGGGAGTGCAGGGAAAGCAGGGAGAGCGCAGGGACTAAGGCAAGGATATGTGCAGGGAGCCAAAGGTGTGAGATGCCAGCCAAGCGAAAGGCTCATTCGGGTGTGTGTGTGTGGGTGTGTGTGTGTGGGTGTGTGTGTGGACTTTCCTTTGTACCAGTGTGTGTGTGAGTGGTGCGTTGGGGAAAGTTCTTAAGTCGCTCCGAATTCTGCTGAAGCTGCCGAGAGCTGTCAGAGGCATTATAAATTAAAATGCACGCATTAAAAATTCTACTAAAAAAGAGTTTGCAATTAAGTAGGACTTAAGTTGAAGTGTAAATAAAAATTCACACACACACACACACACGCACACGCGTGCGGATCCCTTGAGATGCTGGGCGAAAAGGACATGGAAATTGGTTTTCTGGCGTGAAGTGAAGGAAAAACTTGTGGCAATTTCCTTAAGACTATTGCTTAATTTCCGGTCACTCCTTCTTGCAAACAACCACCCACTTGCCACCCCATAAACACACACACACGCTGGTCCAAAAAAGCCTACTTAAGTCCCTTAAAATCCTTGAGATTTTTTGCACTGGTCAAGCAATGATAAGCAAATTTCCCAACAGTTCACTTGGCTTAAGACCAACCCTTCCCCCACTCCGCCGGCATCCCTTTCTTCCAGCTGCTGCTCACGTGTCCGTTCGGGTTATTAAAACTTTTGGTCTGTTGAAATTTTAATTTTCCTAAATACCCAAATCACTCAAAATCATTTTAATAAGTAAATTATGAGCATTCTGCCTATAAATAAACAATCACACAATTTATTCCATCGAAAAAGTCGAGAAAAGACTACAAATATTTGCCAGGCCGAGAAGGATACTTGAGTAATCCTTTGCAGTCACCTAAATAGCTCTGCCCGGCCGACTTTGTGTGCGTGCGCATGTAAGGATTAAATCGTTTTGATGTCCTTGCCAGGGCAATTTATAATTATTTGTTTGCCTCGGCCTGTGTGGTCAGCCAATTGGTCAATTTCTTAGAAGAAAGTCGAGTGGATAAAACTTTCCATTTGCCCCATGGACCCCCCCACCACCCCGATGCTTTATGCACATGATGTGTTTCTGGAAACTTTTCAAAAGATTATAAGTCTCCGGGGTTGTGGCGAACCCAAAAACGGCAGATACCGAGGGGAAAACTGCTCGCGGCAGTTACCTTCGCTGCCATTTTCCGTGAGCTGGGAATTTTCCAATTTCGGTTGATTGCGATGACTGAACTTGATTATTTCTGCTGCCATCGATGCAGGTTAATAAATCTTAAGCCGCGTGGCGGTTCGCGGGGATTCACGGGTCTGGATGCCGTCTTAGCCCCTGGAAAGTAGAGTTCATTTACAAATCGTTTGTCGGCTTAATGGGGGAGCAGGGAGCCAGGAATCGGGAGAAGTCGCAGGAGTCGTCTGTCTGCCGTGCCAAGATTTAATGCCCTCAAACAGTTTTCCTCCCGCGCTTAATTCAATTTGTTTTGGCCCGCTTCGACTGTCTCGATTACTTACCATTTTTTCCGCTTTTTTTTTTTTTGCCCTGCTGCCAGTGCCACTGATAATGCTAATAAGGATAAGCTCTGTCTGCCATCGTTGGCCCGGGTGACTTAAAGCTGCTGATTCCGGGCCGCCAGTGGTTGCTGGTCGCGGAAATGCCAGTTGTGATGCAACAATTAGTGGGTGCTCCGTGGCTCTGGGCGTCCCACTAACACCACCGCACACTAAACGCATCTGAACGACCCACTTGCCACCCGCAACCCGCAACCCGCCACACACACACATATGCAGGTGGACGAAATCCGCTTTTGTTTTAGCCCCATCAAATCATGGCTCCATGGATAATGGATATATTGAGTTTATAATACGGCTGCCCGCCCAGACTGCACAACGAGTTTGCATCCAGGGAATCGGACCGCTGCGCTAATGACCAATTTTTGGGCGCGGGAGCCGGCGTAATTCCAAAACTTTCGTGGTTTGGGGCCCTAAACAATGCGTTTTGTGGATGGATAATAGAGCAGTAACCTAATATTGTTCGAAACTCGTCGCTTTGCGATACAATTTTGGGGTAAATTCGAATTTATTGAATTTAATGGGATTATTTGCATAACTTCCCCTTCACTTAAAGTTCTAGAGTGCTTTACGGCCTGATCTGCGCCGGTGACAAACAATGCATTATAGTTGAATTCTTTATTCCTTTTCAACTCGTCACTGCGCACACATTGGCGAGGCTGATGTATTTATTTTTAATGCCAATGGCCCCAATGAGGTTTTCATGGCAATTAAAAGATTTGCATGGCACACACACACCTCCCACAAAAATATGGCATGAAAATCGCACGTAATTGGGCTGAACTTTTGGTTGGTCCGATTTCCCGTGTTTCCCGTCCACCCCCCTCCCACTCCCACTCCCACTCCCCCTCCCCCTCACCAACAGCGGTTCTTTAAAACGCTTCCAGCTGCCCGGACCCGGCAAATGCCAATCGTTCGCCAATCTCTGGCTGCTTACAATTTTTATAATTGGAATAATTAATAATACCATTATGTCGGCCGGACCTGGGGCGTTAAGCCTATTTGCTGTGTGCCCCTCAACCCCCGAAATTGGCAAATGAGGGCGGGGCCACGCCCCCTGCGGCCAGGCAAAAATGTCTATAACTTCTATTTTCTGAATTTTGCCATTTATTTTAAGCCTTTCATAATTGGTTAGCAGGAGAATTACGCAAGTTTCGGTGGGCAATGTTAAAAGGAAGAGCATAATTCATTATTTCAAAAATGTGTTTTTCAAAATTTCAAGTTCTCTCTGCCTGTTTTTTTGGTTGGTTTTACGTTTACCCATCCCGTCGATTGGGTGGTAATTTAAGCGGCTAAAACCATTTGCGGCTAACCGCAACATGCAATAATTTATTTTAATACTTTAGTGCGAGCGAAGGTGTGGCGCAAATCTGCATAAAATTCACCATTTCGAATATGTTTTAATTGCTTATTTTAATTTGTCGATGATTTGCACTTGGAACTAGACTGAACTAAACCGATTATTAAATAGCTCTCGAGCGTGTGGCAGCGTGATATTATTATTAGTATTATTTCTAACCGGCCTTTCCCGCTTCTTCCCTCTTTTTGCAGCCAAATCACTTCCACTTCACTGTGTGGTGGAGTCGGTGCACTCGCTGCACGCCTCCCTCACCATCGACACTCGCCAGCCCTGGAAGCGGAGGCCCAACATCGAGACGGACAGCTACGTGATCATCGCCGCGGCCACGCCCTGGAGCGAGATTGTCCAGACGGCCCTGCAGAGGCTGGGCTACTCGCAGGAGGTGGCCAACACAGCCAGAGGTGGGTAATCTAGCTACCGTTTCTCTTTCCCCGAAAAATAGCCAAAAGAATTCTCTAGATATTCATTATTACGCGAGGGTGGTCCGAAACCGACATCCCCCTAAACTCACGGTCGTTAGCTTTCACTACATGAGGAAGTGTTCTATTCGACTAACAAATTTATCAATCCAAAATTCAAAACCAATTAAAAAATGTAACAAAAAATTAATTTAAATATGTATAGAAAAATGAATTAAAGTTGAATATGAGACATTTTTTCTTAGTTATTTAAACAATTTGATTCATGCGATACATAAAAAATTCGAAATATGTTTGACTTTAAATATCATCACCACTTAAAAAAAAGGCAGACGAAAGAAATTTTGTTAATAGTGCTAGCTTTGTTAGCAAATCATTTTCAATATAAAATATTTCCAAATCGCAAGCTAATTCTTTGGTCTTTGTCTCCTCACAGGCTCTTTAATAATCAAACACTGGAAGCCCATTCCCCTGGAGCAGATATCGGACAACCCAGCGGTGCCAGTCAGCGACATCGTGGGCGAACTGACCTCGGTGATCACCCTGAGGATCGTGATCCTGCGGCCCAAGACGTCGCCCTTCGGCGAGATCAAGGACAAGCTGCTCAAGTTACTAGTGCTGCAGTCGCATGCGGTACTCCGCTCCACAGGATGCCCATTAGATGAGGTGAGTTCCCGTTCCCGTTCCCGTTCCCCTTTCCGTTCCCCCCACTTCGGCAGCCAATTAGACATTCACTTTGAACTTTCACTTAAAATTCTGCACTAAGACGACAAAATTCTATAATGATTCATAAGCGGTTTATGGAGAACTTCCCCTATCCCAATTCCACTGCCAAACGCTCTTATCCGTCTTGGAGTTGCTAAAACTTGCCGAAAAATGTCTCCGGATGAGAAGTGGCGACGCTAATTTGCGTGATGTGAGGCATGAACAGAGAACACACAGATACGCACCCAGGCATACACATACATAGAACTTTTGCATTTCCTGTCTGCCTGTGGAATATTAAACTCATTGAAAATGTTTTGATAGCTACTACAAAGAAATTTTGTTAAGCCGAGTTCATTTATTTGGTTCACTTAACTAATCCTTTTCTGCAATAGTTTTCATTTTAATCAGCTTTGCGTTGCCAGCTCCTGGTCCTGTCTCCAGGATGTGTGTGTGGCTTTTGTTTTCCTTACTGCAATCGGTTTAGCAGGCTTACTTGGCGTTCCTGCAGGAGGGGAGCCCCCTGCACTGCTCACATGACCCAATTCGGCGGGAGGGGGTGCGATATCGGTGCATTAACGCCATAAATCAAGCGGCAGTACACTATCGCCGGCGATGAACAACACGAAATCACGGCCAGAAATACCCTTCAATTGATATTGCGACTGCTATTTTATTGGACCCCCCCTCCCCCCAAACCCCATCTACCCCCTTCCCCCCTTCCACGATTAATATTATTAGCAAAGCAAAGTAAGGCAAAGCAAAGCAAAGCAAAGCACGGCAGTTGTCGTCCCTCCTAATCACATGATAAGCATTTACCATAATTTCCACATTCGTTGTCTGACACCTCCGGCCCATCGCGGTTCTCCAGTGTCCGCGGAGGAGCTTTGGGGTGCGGCGATAGGAAAATCAATTTAATAATACCCCGCCACGTAAGAAGCGTCAACCCATTTTATTTACAATTAGGTGTCCACCCCACCGCACCCCACCCACTACCCCCCTAACCCCTCGGTCCGCCTGTGTTCTGAGCAGCTTAAGTGATTTGGGGCGCCTCCTTAGCTGATAGCGAGGTGCTGGGGAAGAAGAGCAGGGGCGGGAAGGCACCTCGGAATCACCGAAAGCACCAGACATTATCTTTCCCTAGTTGGGAGACAAAGCAGTATCTATGAGCATTTAATACGCCATACCACACCGTGCCGTACCAACTCATCGCATTTCGATTCTATTTCTGCCGGGTAAATTCAATTTTAATCGCCATAAGCTGATGTGTCGCTGCCTATCAGGGACTATCTAGTTATCGCCTTCGATTCGAGGCACTGTCTGTTAATATCAGCTCGGCGGTATCAGTCCCCAGGGTCTATATCGTAATAGGCAATTTCGGACTCGAACTCGCAGTCGCACTCGCAGTCGCACTCGCACATTTATGGCTAAGTAAATCCCGGCACTTGAGGCCCCCGGACAACCCCGTCCGCTAACCGGCGACTGTGATTTTTATGACAGCCGCTTAGTGACCGGCGGACTCTGGGGTCTTAGTGCGCCTACCGCTCCTGTTGACAGTCGCTCAGTGCGAACCGCTGTCCAAGGTTGCCACCGGTAATCCCGTGCATTTGGCTCTGATTTCCACACGGAACTCAGTTTTTGAAATTGCCCGATGATCGAATCGCCGGTTTTTCACATAACCACCGTATGACTACCACGCGTGGCAACACATAAACAAGGAAATCTAAATTGAACAATCAGGCCATTGGGGAACCCAAAATGTTTCCATTAATTTCGATGTGCATGACACATGCTTTTGCACAATTAAATCTAAGATTTGTTATGATATTCTTTGGCTTTAAAGTGGACAATATTTTAATTTGGGCCCTTAAAATATTTTACAAAATGTTTCCATTAATTTCGATGTGCATGACACATGCTTTTAAATCTTAGATTAGGAATTTCGTTGATTTAATGAGGTCACATTTTTATTATTCAGTATAAAAAAACAATCAGATTATTAAGTGAAATTAAAATACATATTGACATCACAGAATTTCTTTGGATTAGTTAATCTATGTTTTATAATTAGACAATTGAGGAATCTTATTTTTATTTTTTTATTTTCAAATATAGATTCAAATAGTATGACTCATCTTTTAATGACGTTTATTCGACATAAACAATACAATAGTAATGAAACTAAATTAACTTTTGAAATGCTTAAGAAAGATAACTTGCATTCTTAACATAGTTAGTTATCTTTGAAAAGTGAATAATTAATATAACATAAAGTAATTAATTTGTAATACTTCTTAAGTCCTTAATACTAATTTTAAAAACCTTATTTTTATTAATTTCCAGGTGACGCTATCGCAGATTTGCCGCAGCTCCCACCAGAACACATACGCTCTGCCCGGAGGTGAGATCTCCGACGAGCTGCGTCGCAAGTTCGACCAGTGGTGGTCCAACCAGCTGTCGCCCCAGGCGGCGGCCATGGCGCCCAAGATGCTGCCGTTCATGACGGGTCCGTCGGCGGTCCCCGTTCCGGTGGCGGTGCCCGGCGAGATGGACTTCCCGGTGGGCACGGCCATGGCGGCGGCGGCCGCTGCGGCGGCTCATGCTGCGGCTGCCGGGGGGGCGGGGGGCGGCAATCCGCTGGGCTCGATGGGCAGCAGGGAGAGCCTGCTGATGGCCAACGAGGCGGCCCACCATGCGGCTGGGGGCCAGGCCCCGGGTCCGGGTCACCACGGCAGCATGCTGGTGCACCCCATGCACGCCTCCATGCACCACCATCATCACCATGGCGGCGCCGGTGGCCATGGACCGCCGTATCCCAACCAGAAGACTCGCATGCGCACCAGCTTCGATCCCGAGATGGAGCTGCCCAAGCTGCAGAAGTGGTTCGCCGACAATCCGCATCCCTCGCGCCAGCAGATCCAGACGTATGTGGTGCAGCTGAACGCGCTGGAATCGCGGCGTGGCCGAAAGCCACTGGACGTGAACAACGTGGTGTACTGGTTCAAGAACGCCCGGGCGGCCCAGAAGCGGGCGGAGATGCGGGGCGGTAGCCTGGGCAGCGCGATGAGCGCCCTGGGGCACGCGGCCATGAACGGCTATCTGAGCCAACATGCCCCTTTGGGGCAGAACTCCAGCAGCAGTGCCGGGAGCCAGCCCATGAGCATGGGCAACCTGTCCATGTCGCACGACTATCTGAAGAGCCCGCTCAGCCTGAAGTCGGAGGACATCGACACCATGTCGCAGCACTCGGACGACATGGACGAGGAGCAGAGCAGGCCGAACACGCCGCAGCTGCCGCTCTCGCTGACCACCCACGAGCGGCACCGCAGCTCGCCGCTGATGGACGAGGACGAGGAGGAGGCGGGGGAGCAGCAGCAGCGGGGGCAGGAGGCCAAGAGCGACGGCATGAATGGCAGCCTGGACGCGGAGGAGCGCCACGACAAGTCGCGGGACGAGCTGCAGGACAACGAGAAGGAGAACTCCGGGGCGGAGGACCGCCACCTGGACACCGATCCCCAGATGGAGGGCGGCTCCAGCCTCAACAACAATAACCACAACAACAGCAGCTCGCACAACGACCCCGAGGTGAGCTCCACCCCCAAGCGCTCCACGCCCAAGGAGGAGGACGACGACCTGGACATGGACGAGGACGAGGAGGACAACGAGAACGACGCCAGCCACCTGGATGAGTTTAGGTCACCATCGCCGGACTTGGCCGGCGGCGTGGTGCCGCACAAGGACCAGCTGCCCTTCCCCATGGTCCCCAACTCGATGTTCTCGCAGTCCTTCATGTACATGAGCCACTACATCCCGGCCTTTGGCCAAGCGGCCGCCGGACATCCGCATCATCATGCCGCCGCCGCAGCCGCAGCAGCCGGAATCCAGCCGAACGCCTTGATGGGCGGCGCCGGCCTCAACCTGTCGAGCATCTCGAACGAGGAGCGCCGCAAGCGGAACCGCACCTTCATCGACCCGGTGACCGAGGTGCCCAAGCTGGAGCAGTGGTTCGCCATGAACACGCATCCCTCGCACAACCTGATCCTCAAGTACACCGAGGACCTGAACACCATGCCATATAGGTGAGCCCTACTTCTTTACATCCTTTTGCTGCACATATCTTAATGTGAATTTGATATTGATAGGAATTATTTCCCTAATTTTAAATTATAGATAAACACTTTAAACACTTAAATAAATATTGCGGATACCTTAACTTAATTTTAAAAACAAACCTACAAAAAAATAGCCTTTAAATAGAAAAAAATATGTTGTTTCTCTTCTTTAACCTTACCAAATTTACTTTGAGTGCAAGCTTTCTTAAATTAAAACAAATTTTATAGTTTTAAGAATAATTTTGTTAATTCAATTACAAGCGATTTCTTAAAATCCAAAGCTAGTATTTGATATTGTCATAATGAATACCATAAACTCGCCGTTTTGATATTGTATCGCATTAAAATCTGGCAGACTTAAATCATTTTAATCCAAATATGTTTATATTTCAATAATTTTAAATCTTTGTTGAATCTTTTTTGGGTTTTAGAGTAATCAAAAGAATTTTAAATATGATTAATAAACTTTGAACTTGTCTGTTTTTTGATTTTAATGAATCACATTTAAATGTCGCGAACTCAATAACTTAATAAGAAAAAGTTTCCAATGAATAAGTATTTTTGGTACTTTTCTTTCTGTTATGACTTAGTTATTTTGACTAACCTTTTCCCATATTTTCTTAAATATTAAATATGATTAATAAACTTTGAACTTGTCTGTTTTTTGATTTTAATGAATCACATTTAAATGTCGCGAACTCATAGCATTTTAATAAGAAAAAGTTTTCAATGAATAAGTATTTTTGGTAGTTCTTCCTGTACTTTATGACTTACCTAGATATTTTGATTAACTTTTCCCCTTATTTTCTTATATTTTTGCAGGCAAAAGTTCCCGCGTCTGGAGAGCAAGAATGTGCAGTTCTGGTTCAAGAATCGGCGGGCCAAGTGCAAGCGGCTCAAGATGTCGCTGTACGACAGCAACCAGTGCGCCCAGCTGGGAGGACTCGGCTCCTTTGTGCCCAAGTACGAGGAGCGGGACTAGACTGGACCAGGATGAAAGGCACCCCTACCGGAGTTTGAAATCAAAATTAGCAGCATTTCTTCTTGTAAATAGTCGACCGAGAGACACACACACACACACACACGCCCCACTTTAAGCAGCTCAAATCTGCGGCTGCAGCTATGACAAATACTATACCATATACGATAGCTCATAAACATGTAATCCCCTAGTGTAGTCCACTCTAAGTATTATAGAACGAGAACTAACCCAGTTACGCGTTACCAGTTGCCCAGGAGCATCTAGCGAAAATTAGAGCAAATAGATAAAGCCACTTTACGAGTAATTCGATCTTGCATGAACCAGTATGACTAATTTATACCCTATCCAGTATACAACTCTCTGCATCTATTTCTACCTAGTTATTAGCCATTGATATAGACAAAGGGCGGCACTATTAGAGGCCAGCTCGTTAAGAATAAGCAAACCAAAGAAAGCCAATTTTCGAGAACCGCGATCTGCGATCTGCGATCTGTATATAATGTATGTTATCCTAGGTACGCATTCTTTGAGCATTGTGAATTTTGTTTCGGCTTTAGTTGCATTTGTATCTGCAGATTAAGTTACCGTTTAAGTTTGAGTTGAACCAGTACGTTTAGTTTTAGTTATCCTGCCTTATTTGAGAAGCCCCTGCCCAAGCCTAGCACATATCCCTTTCGATTCAAGCACACGGATATCGCATATAGAATGTATAACATACGATTCGTTGGTATCTAATACCAACCCCCAAAAGTCCAGAGACCCAATCAGCTTCGGTTCGGATGAAACATGAAACCTTTGTTGCTACCCATCCACTCCACTTCGAACGTTTCGATGGAAACACGTAACTAAATCTACACACTGAAATAAAAATGTTTTATAAATTGTTCCATTAGTTTCGTAAGCCTTCAGATAGATAATAAACTTAATTCAAATAATATTGTAATTTATTGCAAGCATCAATACGCCGACACACACAAGAAACACAGACAGACATACAGCGAAAAACATCCACACATCTTTATATATAATATAAATAGAAATATATTCCCCAGCAATTATTAAATGATTAAATAAATACAATTTTAAATGTCAAATTCAAACGATGAGTTTTTATTACGATGAAAGGCAGTGGGATGATGGCTAAGCAGATAAATGTCTGCAACTGAGATTAATTCATAATTTCTAAAGGGGCTTAAGTGACTTTGGCAGATTGCAGCCAAATTGGAAATGATAAGAAGAAATTTATATTCAATCAAGTGGAGCTGCTTGAGAATGTTATTGCCATCGAAATGATAAGCTTTTTGAGAACTAAAAAAGCTTTGACTTAGCTAAAATCAGAAATAGGTTTAAGGAAGTCGAATTTGGGAACCAGTAAGGTTTACATTAGTTGTTTGTGGTCATTGGATAATATAAAATGGTAGAGGTTCTTAAAAATGAAGAAAAAGTAATAATAATGTAATCAATTTCGATTTGAATGTTCTTTTTAGTAGGAAAATCTTGATTTTCTGGGCACACAGTTAGAGAGTTTATAAATTAAAATGAAGTGCACTGCACTTTGGCTAGAATGGATGGTAATATCCTTATTTCTCATTTTCTTTTCAGGCGCCTGGAGCTAATGTGCTGCTGCAGTCGTAATGTGTTTGGCAATTTCTCATATGTGCCAGATCTTTGCTTTATTTCTTTCGCTTTTTTTTTTGTACTTTTTTGGTAAGTCACTGATAAGCAAAGGGGAAATAAATATGCATATGTACGGAAAACGAAGAAAAAATGGCAATTTGAGCGGCACATTTAGCTTCGTTTCGGCGTGAGTTGTGGCACGGGGCGTATGAGTTATCTCCCTCGCCCGCCTTGCCACTTCTTGGCCGCAGATATGAAACAATTTATTAGCGCCAAAGTTTACTTATTTTCATTTCTTTATTTCGCTGCCTTTGTTACATCCCGCAGACATTCCTAGATAGCGATGTATGTATATTTTTTGGGGGGTTGGGCTCTGTGCGGTTACTAAATCAGCAGTCAACATTATTTCTTATTCCAAGTACACGTGTGGGTGTGCTGGGGATGTGCATCATTTGTTATCGCAAACTTTTAAATTAAAATTGTGGGAAGGAGTGAGCCCAGCCAGCAAGAGTACAAATTTATGGCATATCTTTGGGCGGCAGCATATTGGACTAGCTGCTTATTTATGGATTTCGTAATAAAGTGCGAAACTGTTGCATACTTGTGCGCTGAAGAGAAGTAACGAGATTTCTTATGCATTTAAAGAAATTACAAACTAAACTACACTGTAAATCATTCGAGGAGTCTCCCTTCTCGAAACCATAAATATTTACTCAAAATATTTAATTCCCGGCCACGAAGCTCCCTCTAACTGGGAAAACCCTCGGTGGGATGTACGAAAATACCGCATAACTTTATCCATTAATTAAAATTGCCAGGCACTTTGCACCGCTCGGCGTGGTTGGTTGGCTCACGAATGAAATTACGGCCACGCCCACTCTATAGCTCCAACTGCAGGTCAGAATGGAAGTCGGTGGGCGGGAGTTACTCGGTTTTCGGGCTTTCGAGGGGCATTAAATGTAAATATACATAAACAGGAGGCGAGCGGAAAAGAAAACATTTACATAGTTAACTACGCCGCACTTGCGGCTGCTGGCCAACTTTTGAGATGGCTCAAAGGTGGCTCCTCGGCGGAATGGCAGCATAAATCTTGCTTTCGAAAACTTTTTCATATGGCCTTAATGACGCCAAATGGGGAATAAATCTGAATAATGCAATCATAATTAAGTGCTGCTCAAGCCACTGAAAATACCTGTACATTGAAATATCTATCGAATTCAGCTGGAGATCACCGCGCCATTGGAAGCGGTTTGCCAAAGGAACCATTAGCCATCAAAGACAAATTTCTTGGCGGCAATTAGAGCGCCCCGAAACAAAAAGGACTCTGGCAATGCCAAAAAGGACTAAGGGGGTGGAGGGGGCGGAGTGGGTGTGGAAAAGGAAAATAGCCCAGAAGGGTGGGACATAAATAGTTTTGCGGCTTTGACTGATACGCGGGGCAATAAAACTAATGAGCGTGCGAGCCAAAATAGTTGACAGTGGTTTGGTTTTGGTGGTTGGTTCGCCGGTGGCTTGTTCTAGCCACACACCACCCCCCCTACATCCCCCCACCCCCCTCGGTTGGTGGTGGCGATTCATTTGCCAAATTGAGTGCGCAAACAAACCGTAACGAAAGTCAAATGAATATAACGCAAGTCCAATTAAATGGTCATAAGTAATAATAATTCCGCTTTGATTTGTGACATTCACTTTACACGAAAGTCGAGGGGAATAATGTCTGGAAAAACAGGGAAATAAAGGCAGCTCTCCACGCTGCTAGACATCTTCATCTTGGACAAATTAGTTAATGAGGACCTTTGGAAAAAGTAAAACAAAAGGAGGACAGTGATTGGGATGCGTTATAAATTGACCAGTCTGATTAGGAAGCTTATGAAGTCGTTTTGGTATTAAAGGCATTCATAATGTTCCCATACTTACAAATCATATATTATTAAATTCTTTTAGCTACAAGCAAATGAGAATGAAATAAATATATTCTTATTGTTTTTTCTTATTAAACATTCTTACAACTGAATGTATTGTGAACAAAAAAATATGGTAAAATACAATCCATTTACCATTAAACTTTGTGTATTACCTTTAAAGAAATAAAATGTATACATTAAATTATACATTATATATAACCAATTGACAAAGTAACTGACTAGAAAAAATATTAATTAAAAATTAATAAAATTTTAATATAAAAGTGAATTAAATTAATAAAAATTTAATAAAATTCACTGAAAAGCATTTTATACTGGAAATTATTGTTTCAAAATTATCCAATTAAGTATTTTTTACTCAAAAGGTACTTGTTAAATATAAGTGCAAGACTTAAAGACTAGTTTAAGAAAACTTTAAAATGCTATCCTCCTTTACCCTAATTAAGGTCATTAAATAATAATAACTTCTCTGGGGCCAGAAGTGTGTCACCATGAACTTGGAGACTTGGCCTTCCAAGGAGGCTATCTAACAACCCGGGTCAGCAGCAAATGACTACCGCCGTATCTAGATTTTGCCTAAGAATGTGACAGGGGGGCTTAAGGGGACACGTACGAGGGGGTAATTGGGGGTGGGGGGGGGTGGGGGAGGAGTGAGCGGCAGGACACCCTCACATTCCGCCCATCCTGCGCCTGCATTGGGCGATTATTATTTATTATCTTAATTACGTCTCAAAATCCCCTGTGAAGCGGGACAGGCACCTGCCTAGGAGAACAGGATGCGAGGGCAGACAGCCCCTGCCACTCGAAATCCCGGCTCCTGGCTCATGTGCTTTTCCGGACCTGCAGGGAAAGTATTTGCGCGGAAAATTGTGCTTTCTTTTGAGGGCGAGAGTGTGTGTGTGTGTGTGTGAGTGTGGGGCATAACGCACATGCTACCACTCTAAGCCTTCCCTTGTCTTGTCTTGTCTTTCTGGCACCTTATCCTTTCGGCTGCATCCTTCCCCGCTGTCAACTGCCGTTTGTCTTGGGCGCGTAATAAAAAGACTTAACAACGCGAGTTGTTTAATTATTATTTATGACACTCCTCGGCTTTGGCTCGCCAGATTATTGCCCCAAAAAATTGTTGCTCTAGGGGCAAGTGGATGGTGGGGGCTGGGAGATGCACAAGTTAGATTGCCGGCTGCTTGATTTACCGTCTTGGCTGCTGGGACTATTTAAATCAATTGCGGATTCATGCGCCGCCGTTTTCCGCCTCAGCTTTCCCAGAAAGCCAAGCCCAAGCTCAATCTCAATTCATTTTCATAAAATCCAAAACTTTTACTCGGTCATAATTTACGATGATAATTATGGCAACTGTGAATTACCCCCCAGGGAGGCTAAGCCAAGGCCGACTGCCGCTGGCCCACATACCACCCACCTAAAGTCCACCTCCACCACCCACACCAGTGGACACCAGGCACAAAAATGTAAAAATCATAATCCCATTGTCAGGCGATAATTCAAAGGTTTCCTTTTATTTCTACTACTGGGCAATGTCCAACAATCAACAACTAAAAGGTGGAAAATTTCCAATAAATATTCTCTGGGGTTTATGATAAATCTCCTTGAAGATGGCTGTTTGGAAGTTCTTTTGTGTAAATTTCAAAAGATTTTACAATCTTTCAGCTAAGGAACAAAAATTAATAATTAAAAGATACTTAGAAATGTATAACGACCATTGGTTTTTAGGCACAGATTAACAGATCAAAAAGATTAATGTCTTTTAAAGTTAAAAAACATATAAATTTGATTTATATTTTAATATTTTTTGCCATTCAACGAAAAAAAAAGCGAAACAAATTAACAACCCATGTTATAAAACCAAGCTGTATAAATTATAATTTTGTTCATTTTAATTTAAACGAAAAAAATTCATAAAATTGTCAATATACATACATATATAAAGTACGATTTTCCTTATTTTAAAATAAATTAAGGAGTTTATTAAAAATGTGTAGATAAAAATAGGAAATCTTATTTTACTTTTGAGATAAGAGTTTCAGTAAAAAATGAATACAATAAATACAAAGAAATACAAAGAAATAAAATTTATTTTCTTATGTTTATTTAATACATATAAAATAAATGTTTTTTTTTTGTCAGTTCCTTAATATATTGATTTTGATTTCTTAACATACAAAAATATAAACAAATTAATGTGTTAAGTGTTTTTCATATTCTACTTGTACATGCGTCTTAATTTTCCTCGGGGGCCATTTGCTAGAGTGACTCAGGCTGAGACTGAGACTAAGCCCTGCGAATGAATTATGCTTTTAATTGGAAACGCTTGGCGCCAAACGCTTTCTGCTGATGCCGAGATGGCGTTGCCAAAAAAGATTTGCTCATTAAACCGCCAAAGGACTTTCTGGCCCACTTCCCCCCTTCCACCCCCCCACCACACCCCTCGATTTTCTTTTTCCCCATGGCTGTCTGCTGGCTGGTGGTGCGCCGCAGGTATAAATTTCATAAAACTAATACGAATTGATTTATGGCATTCTTTGCTGGCCTGGCGAAAGGCTTGGGCTCTTCTTGGTCCTGGTTTTTTTCAGCCCCCTCCCCCTTTTTCCTCCCCCCTCCCCCAGGGGGAGGCCCTGCAGATGGCATTCCGGCCTGGCTTTTTAAATCTCGCCCAACCCCCGAAGTTGGCAGGAGTTGCTATCAGTAGCTGGCATTTGCTCTGGAGTTGGTCTTTGTCTAAATCTTTGCCTGCTGTCAGAAGAAGAAAGTTTTCGGCGTAAGGTGTACTCCTACCCCTCCCCCTCCCCCTGCCCCTTACCCCTTTCCCCCTTCCCCCTTCCAAAGAAAAGGGGGTGAGTGGGCGGTTTCGGTTGGCGCGTCTTAAGCTTATAATTCATAAAGCATTTAAGTGGACGAAAATCGAAATTTATTGCTATTCAAGATATTTGCAGCAGCCCAGGAACGTTCTCTTTGACTCCAGCTGAAATCCAGAATGGCAAGCATTAAATGGGAATGTCTTTGGTTCAGGCCACACCCACCCCGTTTGCGGCATAACTGAATAATAAATATAATTGTCTATAAGGCATTCCGAGCCTGTGAATATGCAAATTGAGGGGTCTACTCCCCCGCTTTATCACCCCCTCCCCCTCCCCCTTCCCATTCTTCATGTAATGTTTGTGTATCAAAAATGGTGCTCCTTGTGACGTATCGTCCTGCAGATAGAAGCAAATTGTTTCTCTCCATCCCCGTGACAATAAAAAAAGGAATCTTAAGGCATAAAAATATAATCAAAGCCCGGAATGCGAGGTCGTTTGTGGGTGGCCGGAGTGTGTGGCCCACATTTCTCTGATGAGGCCGATTAGAAGATTCATAATGGCAGGGATATCTTTATGACATCTGCGGAAATGCTAAGCTAGCAGGCTAGCAGGATGTCCATGGACACTCCGTGTCCATTTCCCACTCGCCAGGACATCCTGACATCACCTGAATTCGCATTTCCCCTTATCAGTTCCCCATTTCTTGCCGCCTCTGGCAGATGGACAGTTGGGCAGCTGGGTGTTTGGGTGTTTGAGTGTTTGAGTGGGTGGTGTGCTTATCTCTCGACACCGCAGCTGTCATTCAACTTAACTTTAACTTTGACTGCACTCCGGGTGGTATTCCGCGGACCGCGCTCCCTGTTCCCGACTTAACGCTCCGAAAATAAATAAAAAGCACTTCATTTCTTATTAAAAAATCGCTGGAAATTGCCCAATAAAACGGAGCGAAGGCCGCGAGAGCTCTAAGACAGCCCAGATTAGACGGGAGAAATTCAGAATCAAAATCAATCCATTAACAAAAGCACACAAAGGACCAAGTCCTTGGACCGTGCGGCATTAACTTGTGATTTCAACTGTGCGAATTCCCAACGTCGGCGATGACTTTGCATCGCAGCGGCCGCTAATTATCCCACGAAAAGTGGGCGAGGGGGGGTTTGCGGGCCCGGACAAAAGGCGTCTCGGCAACAAAGCCGTTGCGCTTCATTAAAACGGCAAGGACACGCTGAAAAAGAGATAGAGAGAGAGAGGGAGAGAGAGAGAGGGCTGCCCTGCGCATCCCTGCTCATTATCCCTTGCACTTATCCTTGGTAACCGAATTCAAATTTTGCGCCCCACAATCGTTTTCAATAGTGAACAGTTTGGAAAAGCCAAAAAAAGGGGGGGGGGGGGGGGGGGGGGGGGGGATGGTGTGTCGTATCCTGACGAGCTTATCAGTCGCGGCATTACGCTGACTCCTGCATTCTCCTTGAATGTCTTTGTTGAACTCTGCTCCTGGTTTCCCCCAACCTCCGAAAGCTGCGCATCAACTTATTTCTATTTGTATCGTCGCTAACCATTTAAAATCATTTTCTTTAAATACTCTATAGAGGATAGAAATGTGGAGGAGTACATCTGCTTTGATTATTATTATGAAATCAAATCGTAATAATAAATATATTTAAATATAAATATATATCATCATGATGTAATTTTTCATTCAAGATTTATGAACTTATGTATATTTATGTATGTGTATACATATGTATATGATATAAACACTATGTGTATACATATGTAAATGATTTAAACACTTCGCTTTTCATTCAAAAAAGTAACAAAGTTTGTATTATTATTGCATTCATGAATTGTCAAGATCGATTTCAACTAGAATCCTGCCGGGAAGAAAGAGAGAGAGAAATTGTGTATAATTATAATTTATTTCAGTTCTCACAAGTAAACTCAGATGAGTATCTCTATCCGAAAAAACTTATAATTTTATTCGTCGGTGGGATTCGAATGGAGCAAATGGAGTAATATTGTAGTATTTCTATAAACTTTATTTGGGAACTTATCAGATATGATCATTTTAAAATACTTATTTCTGCATTCGTTAACATAGTTTAAGTTCTACAATTATATTTCAAAAACAACATTTGTTTATAAACCCATTTTACAAATTTGTAAGCTTCGTTTTAAGAGCATTTACAATTCGTTTTTACTTTCACAACTGCCCCTGGTTTATATATTCCTTCCGTTTCGGATGTTTCCTGTTGCCTTACCGCCCTCCACCGTAATCAAGCCACAAATATGTTGCTGTCAACACGTCAGTGTTGGGACTCCTCTTTTTATTTGCTCCCTGGGAATGGGTTCGTCTTATTTTTCATTTCGCACTGCATCTTTATCGCGCTGTCGTCTGAGGCGTCGTTTCTGTTTTGCTCACGCTTCATTACAATAAATCCGGTTACGGGTGTCTGCAGCTCGCTGCTGCACTCCGGCCGAATCCTCCGCCGGGAAGGGGTAATTTTAATGCCCTATCAGCTCCAACTGGAGCCGAAGACGGAGTTGTCTGGCTCTTGGCCCGGATTCTCCATTCGAACAGATGCACTTCGCCGGGTGACAAGTTTATTCAGTCTTAAACGACTCCATTTGTTGCCATCTCGTAATACTCACGGTTGATTTGTTGACATATGCTGCAAGAGTACTTAGTAAATTTAAAAAATGAATTTAAAACGGGGAAGAATACACAAAAACCAAATTGTTACACTTTTGGTTTAAAGGTAAAAAGAAAAGAACGGATTTTTTATTCATTACTATTGCGTCACTTAACATTTTTGTTCTAGCTGTATTATATAAATTGTAAACAGAGATATATTCTTCAACTTCTCATCTCAAAAAAGAACAGGACGTATTGACGATATTTCTAAACTGATGAAAGTTTTTTGTTAAGAAAATAATATCACACTTTTCTCAAAATAAGAAAGTAATTTGTTTTTGAAGGAATGGAATTTATTACATTGTTAAGTTAGAAACGCTTTCTTTTATCTGTTAAATACTTTTTAGCAATGTTTATTAATATCGTTTAATTACCACTTTCTCTAAAAACCTATTAAACCTAATAACCCTATAAATTAGAGAAGAATTCTAACAGATTTCGGTGAGAAGAACAAAATCTTAACTTTGATCTTACTAAACCTTAATAGCATGCGTAAGAATTCTTATTTATTCTTTCGAATATTTTGCCAAGAAAAGTTTAATTATTATTAATTATTAAATGATTAAACAATTTGTAAGATATTTTTAAGCGGAGTTATTAAAATAAAGTACGACTTCTTATTTTTCATACATATGTAGTTTGCAGAAGCATTGGAAATAATTTAATCTTACTTTTTCTTTTAACAACTTTGAGGTTATAGAGGTTTTAGAATGATCAGAATCGTAGTGCAATAATATTTTCGAGGCCAGATTCGAGATCAGCCGCCGATAAGACAGTAATACATTTATTAATATATGTTTTTGGTGTCACAGCGTTATTAAAACCCATACTGAATACTTCAATATTTTCGGAAATAGTTCGGTCATATTTTTACAAAAAACCTTATTTTAGTATTTTCAGAATTCCGTTGTTAACACAGTTGCCCGGGAAAAACACTATTTGCGCACTTTGCCACACTCCCCATTGCCCCATGCAAACGGGTGGCTTATCAGTGGCTTATCTTATCAGTCGCAGTGGAAGCCGATGCCGAATGCCCGATTCCCGATGCCCGCGACCAGCAGGTGAGTAATATTCCTCAGTCGGACAGTATTAGACCAGCAGTTGCGCGTAGACCCTCTTGAAAAACCCAATAAAGTAGACCGGAATTCCAAAAATTTAACCACAAAGTGAAAAATGCTGAGGGCGTGGCTGCATCGGAGTGGCAGTCAAAATTCTGGAATCTGTTATTAAGTTTTGAGAGTGCTCAGTTCGAATCGGAGCTGCTCACCCCTTTCTTTTCTGTTTGGGTGCTCCAGTTTTGTGACTGATAAGATAAGAGGAGTGCAGTCCGCAGGGGAAATACGAGCGGCAACAATTCCACAGGTGAATAAGTCCGAGCTGATTGTGACGTCACTAGTGCCTTGAAATCGTCGCAATTTCATATTGCGTTTAAGCAAAAACCAGAGACAATAAGTAGAAAACAGTGAAAATAGTACTCCGATAAGGATTTAATTGAAATGCATGCGCAATAAAGCGGTATCTCGAAATTAACCCAACTTCGTTCACCTACATTGCAGAAATGAGGATCGATTTGGTTCTCCTTCTCCTGGGGATCATCTCCTCCAGCCGGGCCATCAACTGTCCTTATCCCTGTCGTTGCATTTGGGTGGTGGACAGTCTATATGCGGACTGCTCGAGGAGGAGTCTCGAGACGTATCCTGATTTCGATGGTATTCCCGTGGAGCACTTGGATCTGTCGGGCAATAAGTTCATGGAGTTCCCCACCCAATACGCGGACATAGACTCACTGCTCTACCTGGATCTCTCCAACAACCACATCCCGGCCATTGGGAGTAAGACCCTGATTGGGTTCACTTCCCTGCGAACTCTGCTGTTGGCCAACAACTCCTTCGCCTCGTGGGAAGCCCTCAGTCCCAATGAGGCCTTCAAATACGCTCCTAGCCTTCAGCGTTTGGGTCTGGATGGCAACACATTGGGCAGTTTTGGCACTGGCGAGAGCTTTGAGATGCTCGGCAGTCAGTCGCTGACCGAACTGGACCTCTCCTCCTGCGGGATTTCCACGCTCGGCGGCGACCAGTTGGTTAACCAGCTGCCAAGTCTGGAACGCCTCAATCTGGCCAACAATAAACTGGTTCAAATGGCAGCCTTGCCCTCGCGAACATTGAGGGCACTCGACCTGAGCAACTGCAGCATTCGGGATCTGCCCGGGTTCTTCCTCGATGCCATGCAAAATCTGGAGGCCCTGAACCTGTCCCGCAACACGGAACTCCAGTTTGGCAGCCTCTCAGATGATCCCATACTGAGCTACATGCTGCGCCGCTTGGATGTGTCGTACTGCAATCTGGATGAGATAGACATCCGTGGTTTGCCGCAGCTGTCAGAGCTGCGACTTCGGGGAAATCTCCTGAGAGTGGTGGATGCCAGTACCTTTGCCAACAACACCATGCTGGAGGAGCTGGATCTCTCCGAGAACGTGATTCGGGTGATTGGCCAAGATGCCTTCGCCAGTCTGAAGCGCTTGAAAGTGCTGAACCTGGCCTTCAATGAGATAGCCCGGTTGGACAGGAATGTCGTTCGCAACAACGACGTGCTGGTGGACCTCAACCTCAGTCGAAATGTGCTGCAGAAGCTGACCAAGATTGTGTCCAATTCGGTGCGCACCTTGAACATGAGCTGGTGTGAAATCGGCTCCATTGAGAGCACGGCATTGTCGAGTCTCTCGGCCATCCAGAAGTTGGACTTATCCAACAATCTAATCAGCGATATGCCCACCTTTATGAGATCGGAAACGTTGCAGCAACTCAATCTGGCCAACTGCAGGTGGGCATTGGCCTTTATGGCTCTTTAAATAATGGTCAGTAATTGGTTTTTTAATTTCAGGCTAAGTACTGTGCGCAACAACACCTTCAGGGAGTTCCGCGAGCTGGCGGATCTCCATCTGAATGGCAATCGACTGACGAGTCCCATTCCCCCAACGTATTTCGGGGGCAACAAGTACCTGGATCAGTTGTGGTTGGGCGACAATCCCTGGATCTGCGACTGCCACAGTCCGCTCTTTGTGGAGTTCTACGACTATTTAACATCTAAACCAGCCAAGGTTTGTTTGCACTGTACCATTAACTTTATCAATTTCATGACTTTCATTTTATTCCCACAGATAAAAGATAGAAACCACTTGCGTTGCGCTGCTCCTGCCATTTTCTATGGCAAACTTTGGGAGTTCGCCTGTGCGGATGTGTGGATTGTGAATGCCAGGAGCAGTAGTACTGGCGAGAAGGCCTGGTCGGTTATAATGATCACCCTTTTGGGCCTGGGAGCTCTGGTCCTGGGATACGCCTGTCTGCAGAAGTTCCTGAGGAAGCGAAAAATCCGCGAGGGTGAAAGGGAGTTCGAGGAGCACGAGGATGAACTGCGGCGCATGTAAGGGCGAACCTCTTCGCTATTCAGTCTTAACTGTATTAATGTCTTCCCCACCAGACGCAATCTCAACGACCGCATCCTGCTGGAGGACGCCACTCCTAGTGTGCAGCATGCCCAGGAGATCAGTCTGCTGCCCTCCTACGAAGATGCCCTGCGAATGCCCAAGTTGGTCAGGCCGGTGAAGTCGATGATGGATCTCTCGGGACCCGAGAGGGCCCGCAACTCCCGGAAGCTGAGACGATCGCAGACCCATGCCGAGGGCGAGGGCTCCCAGTCGGAGGCAGAGGAGGGACTGCAGCTGGACAGCCGGCAGCGGTTCCGCAGCGTGGAGATGCTCTCGAACCGGGACAAGGAGAGGACCGCCCAGTATGGACCCTACCGGCGAACCGGTTACATGGAGTACAATCAGTCGGGCAGCCGGCGCTTCAGCATCGAGGACTCCCGCTTTCCGGCGGCCCACTTGAAGACCCAGAACCTGCAGAGTGCCGAGCAGATTGGCAACTTCCAGAGCTACGAGAACAGTCCCTACACGAAGCGCAAGCCGAAGATCGCCGAGATACCGCCCTTCAAGCGGGTGAATGTGATGGCCGACAGCGTGGAGTTCCTCACCGATCCGGAGTACGAGGATGTGGCCCTCAAGCACCGCAGTCCGTTTGCCAAGAGGAAGCCGAAGCCACCGCTGCCCCCTTCCAGCCTGAAGGTCAGTGCCCAGGTGTACACGCTGCAGCAGAGTCCGGTCCTGGAACTGGATCCCGCCATCGAGGACTACTTCAGCGCGGCCAAGAAGCAGCCCTCCTCGTCCACCATCGCCAGCGACTTCCAGGAGCTGGACGAGCCGGAGCTGAGGTCCCTGCCGGATGACAACCGGTCGAGTGCCTCGCGATCGGACGCGGAGCACGACTTGGAGCGGGGAAAGCGCAAGAAGCGGAAGAACTCGGCGAGTCGGCGGGTCAGCGGTGGCTTCACGGCGGCCAACGCCGGCGAAAGTTCCTCCAGCGACTCCGAACACCACGCCTTGGTGCACAAGCCCATGCGAGAGACTCTATTTTAGGCCCACACAGAACACACACATATTGTTAGTCATACCCGACCTGTTAGCATATCCATAAGACTATTTAAACGCACAACCAAATATACTGACATTTCTGAAAGTTCTTATTGAGTGGAAATGGGATTAATTGGGGCGAGGGCTGAAGGTTAAAATATCTTTTAATTTTGTATATACCATCGTTAGATTTCTGTATTCAATAAAAGCAAAAAAAAACTAATAACATAAAATAATAATAAAAACACTTATTGAAACATCGACTTAATAGGGATTTGCAGGACAATGTTGTATTAATCCTTAACGAGATATTTTCTATTATAAACTTTTCCTTTAGGAATAGGCTATAGCCATAGAAAGGTTTTATTTATTCATATTTGCCTAAGACACAAATATTTCAATTTTCTTTGCAATACCACTTGTATACAGCACTCTTGTTTAATATAGGAGGTTATTGAAATCTTAAATAATGTAATCCCAAAATACGACGATTTCTTACACATTTTGTTTCTTATAATTTGAGGAACGACGATTTGCTTAGATCTTGCCATTGGACATATTCATTTATTACACGTGCTGTATTTTGCCTCATTCTTAACGCTCGTAGAATGGAGTGAAATATTGCGAAAGTGAGTAAAAGCTCGGATTGGAAATTTAAACTCCAAGTGGAGTTTGGACTAAATTATTTTAAAAGTGAATTATGAGTGAAAAAGTGAATTATAAGTGGTTTGAAACCTGGATAAGCTCGTGGCGCCATCTACATTACATGTTTAAATCAACATGGTTCACAAGCTTGTCCACACTAAAGAAAAATTAATTAAATAGGATACATTAATCCGAAAATAACATGTAAAAAAATTAGATAAAAAATATTTTTAAAAAAGCCTATCCCCTTTCCCCAATTTAAGATTTAGTATAAATGACAACATTTACTGAAGAACAACAAAATACGATTTATGTATATATTTTAATTCGCTCCCATTTAATGATTTAAAACATTATAATTTCACAAGAGAACGATGCTTAAGTAGTTTACAGTATATAGGTAGGTTATAAAAGTACATATATAGCCAGTATGGTGTGAACATCACAGGCAAAAGTAGGTTGAAAACATTTATTTATTCAAAAGAGTTAACTTCCTTCCTTTTCCTTTGACCCCGGTCATTCATATCATTTCAGTTTCACTCGACGTTAGTTTTCCTCTTTTTTATGCACATATTTTTTAACTTTGGTATTAAACTAAGATTTACGCTTAGGAGTAATTAATTTACTTATGGCTACTACTTGTCGGTCACACTTAAGAGGGGGGGGAGTTAGTAGCATAACTCTAATAGTTTGCTCATGTCGTCGCCTTGGCTGTGTAGTGATTACACCCCCGACCCTGTTTCAGAATCCCATCGAATTGATTTAGATCGCCTTCGATCAGCTTTCTCGTTTTGTACAGAAAAGTAGTCACAATCAGGGATCGAACAGGGGTATTCCATCGAATCCGATCAGAGTGAATGGGAAAACGCCGCAGACGAGTCGGAAAAGTCGGGCTGTGTCGGGAGTTGGTGGCCAGCGCAGATCAGTGGCCATTGATGTTGATGGCCACCGCCTGGTGGGTGGGTGCGATGGGCTTGACGGGCGTGGTGATGATGTCCCCGGCGTTGGACTTGCTGCGCGTCACCAGCATGGGGGTCTTGGGCTTGGGCGTCTCCGTCAGCTTGATCTTCACGCGACCCGTCTCCGGCGAGTAGACGGGCGAGTATCGGCCGGACTTGGGCGACGAGGGCAGGTAGGCGCCGTCCGGTTCGTTGTTGTTCTGCTCGGCGGCCTGCTGCTGCTGGGCGTACTTGGAGGCCCGCGGGGACTGGGGCGTGGGGTAGCGCGGACTGATCGGATAGTACTCGTGGCCGGCGGGCTCTCCTCCCTCGGGGGCATCCTTGGCCCCGCCACTGGCCGCTCCGTTCCCATTGAGCAGGGGCTGCTGGCCGGCACCGTCCTTGGCCTCCCCGTTCTCCCCGTAGGCCTTCTTCACGATCTGCGCCTCGTCCAGCTTGGTCTTCTCGCCGATCAGCGGGGAGTGCTCCTGGCCGTTGCCATGGCCGTTCTTGTGCAGCGGCTTGCCCAGCTGCTTCTTGTCCATGTCCAGCAGCTCCGTCTGCCGCTGGGCCTCCGCGTCGCGGGCGGCGGCAGTGCTGTTGTACTGGCACCGCTTGATGGCCACGAAGAGCACCAGTCCCACCACAATCAGTCCGATCACGGCCAGCAGGTAGTAGATGGCACTGCTGTCGTCCGAGTTGCGGCCCACCTTGGCGGTCAGTATGTCCTCGGACTCCTTGCTGTCCTCCAGGGGCCCATCGGTCACCACCTCGGACTTGAGACCAGTCTCCAGTTTGGTCAGCACCACGGGCACAATCGCCTCTTCCTCCACGGGCTTGTCCCCGTCCTTGTTGCCCTCGTAGATGCCCATGTCGTTGGTGAAGACGTTGGCGTCCGGACTCTCCACGGGCTTGCTGTCGTCCTCCTCCTGCTTGCCATCCAGTTCGTCCTCCGATGTTATCCTCACTTTAGTGACGTCGGGAATGATGAGTAGTCCACCACCGCTGCCAGAGGCCTCCGCATCGTCGTCCTCGTCCTCCACGATCTTCTCCTTGATCTGGGGCGCAGAAGTGGACTGGTCGGCCACTGCCTCCTCAACTTGGGACGCCGCAGGTTCTGGTTCGGGAACGGGCAGGGACATCTCCATGTTGGTCTCGCTGAGGTCTCCGGATCCCTCCACCTGGTCACCAGGCAGCGGTTCCTGGGGCGAGCGGACCTTCTTCGAGGTGGCCACCACCTTGCCGTCGATGGGCAGGAAGTCTTTGCCCAGCTCCTCCTCATCCTCCCGCTCGCCCGAAGCAGCCGCCGGCTGGTCGCCCATCATCAGTTCGTTCTCCGCGACCTCCAGATCAGAAACCAGGTGCAGCTCCTGCTTGCAGACCTTGTCCTGCTTCACCTGCAGCCAGGGAAGTCCCTTGAACTCCTGGGGATGGGAGCAGATCACTGGTTCCACCATGTAGATTGACTGCTTCTTCAGCCAGTTGCGCACCTGCAGCGTTTGGCAGGAGCAGTTGATGGGGTTGTGGGCCAGTTCCAGCTGGTACAACTGGTCCATGTGGGTCAGCTCCAAGGGCAGGTTGGTGATGTTGTTGTGCTGCAGATTGAGCAGCTGCAGGCGCTTCGGCAGTTTCTTGATCTTGTCCGTGGTGAGGCGGTTGTGCTTGGCGTTCAGCCGCTTGAGGTGATGGCCCAGGTGGCCCAAATCATGCAGCTGGTTGTGCGACAAGTCGACGGAGCTGAGCTCCGGCAGCTTGTCCAGCACATGACCCAGGCGGGTGAGGTTCAGGTGGGACAGGTCGATGGAGTGCACCCGATTGGCCGACTCGAAGGAATCCTCGGCGAGCCTCAGACTCTGGGTGCTGTTGCACTTGAGGTGGTACAGTGGCTTGTGCTTGTGCAGCAAGTTACAGACGCAGTCCGTCGGGCAGTCGATGGGCGGCCGAGCGGAGGGGGGCGTGGCGGCGGCAAGCACGCAGAGAAGCAGAGCCAACCAGGCGGTCAAGTGGGCGCGCTCCATGGCTGTGAGGATGGCTTGTGGGTGGTGTGCTGGCAGTGGATCCTTCTTTCTTCCTCTCTTGTCGTCTTACCTGAAATGGATTATGGGAAACGTCAATAAAACTCTTAGATAACTTTCATTTCTCAGACTTAAGCTAGAAGATGTCTACAAATATTACAATTATTATTGGCGAAATGGCTATGGTTTTACTTATACCTACAAACAAAGCTACTGTGGAAGCTTAATAGGAATTCGCCAATTTTATTATTGCGTTGTTCTTTAAAATTCATTTAAAAAAAAGTTATGAAACACAGTTTTTAAATTTAATCACCCGCTCATTAAAATATTTTTTGGAAGCTCAAAAAAAATAGAAAAAGTACTTTAAATTGAATCACTGTAGACAGAATAGAAAAATATAACTGAAGCTGGCTGCGATCTCACTGTTTATTAAATATAAAGATATTCCAAAGAAAACATTTTTAATTATTTCGAGAAAAGTTAAAAATAAAATAATTTAATTACCCGCTGTTAAAAATATTTCAGAATCCAGATTAATATTTAAATATTTACGCAGTATTTATGTATAAGAAATTTTATGAAACAATTTAAAAAAGTTATACTGAATTTTTAATTTTAACACTTGCCATTAACAATGTTTAATGGAATTCAGAAAAGTATTTAAAGTAGGTTTAAATGCTTGGACATATAATTTTGTGTGCACCAATTTTAGAGTAGTTCGACTGAAAGTGTCTGCAATTCTAAGGGGACTACCTTTGAACGGAAACTAACAGAGCTTTGGTAGTTATCTTTTTGCTTGGCAACTTGTCTTCGTCACCGGTTGCGTCACCTCCATATTCCAATACTCGAATACTCGACTACTCGAATGCTACCATCTTCCTTTCTACAGCTATTCTTTCTCCCAACCCTATCGACATTCGTTATCGGTGTTAGATTCGCTTATCGGGGTGTTAAAGCCCGAGTATTTGACGCTATCTGTGCGAAGGGTAATTAATATTTCACTCGTTCATTTTTTCCGCTAAACAGCTCCGTGACATCAGCACCTCGCCCAAGCACCTGACCCACCATTTGGTCCCCGAAAAGCCGCAGTAGAGTGAGTCAGTCTGCGGGGGCAGAGATCCGTATCGAATCGAATCTGATACATACATGGACAGGGAGGTGCGGTGGGGGGTGGAAGGCCTTGGGCAGTTGCACTCACTTAATCAGAGCAGATTGTCAGCGGCCCGCTTTTAATCCCCATCTTCTGTTTATTGCTCGCTTTCCACGAGCCACGCAAACTGATTGACGGCTGTCTCGTGGATGCAATTTAAGTGCAACTGGCGCTCGTTTAGATCGACCCCCCCCCATCCAAAATCCCCTTCAGAAACCTACTCACTGATAAGCCCTGAGCCTCTGACCGCAAAAGCTGAAACTCTCGTACACCGAACGAAATTTTTGATAACATTTAAGATGGCCATAATTTTAATTTCATAAAATCTAGAATAAGTATACTCTACGTAAACTAAAAATGTATGGCTATTCTTAATCGCTTATCAACTAACTTGGTAAAGGGAATGCCTCAAAATTGTTGAATACAATACTCATGAAATTTGGCATTGCAATTTCCGTGTGCCAAATGTAAAAGATCAGAAATTCTCTTCAAACATTTGTACAAATCCCAGAGCACTTGAAAATAATTAAAATCAAGGCTTTTTATAATAAAGTTATTTTCTTGTTAGGCCAAAACCAGTTTCGCAAAATTGATCTCTTTTAATGTTAATATTCCAATAACGAATGCCATTTTAATTAGTTCAGGTTTTGCTGTTTCCCATCTGTTTTTCCCTCCGTGTGTCACAATGGCGATGCCCAATCCTAATCAACAGATAGACGAGATCTAGCAAAGATGCCGAGTTGTCTGAGTGGCTATGGGTTGCAGTGGCAGAGCCAGCTCAATTTGCAATTTGTAGCGCGGACTTGAATTATTCAACAGTTGGACTATATTTACATGCAAGTAGCGAACTGAAATAAGCTGCTAAATGTAAGGGTTGCCCCTCCTGCACGTGTCTCCCGGCGGGGGTTTCCCTTCATCTTTTTCCAGCGCCCTTCATTCGATGCGATGAGGCTGAAAATTGGAAATGGTCGCAAACATGCAGCTGCTGCTGGGCAAACAATTGAGGGGCAGAAAATGCCAACTGGAAATGAGGCGTCACACGAACATGCAAAAATAAATCTGCGCGGAATCTCGTTCGAGATCTCAAGGGGGAGCCCAAGGTCAGTGTCATTATGCGGCCGTTCGTCCGAAATCGGAAAACACTGCAGACGGGCGACATATGAAAAGTGGTTTCCAGCAATTGTGTCACTTCTTTTGGCTAAACGGCCACCACTCGCAAGTGTCTTCTTTTGGCTTTGGTGTTGACAAATTGCCACGACTTGGATGCATAAACGGAACTTTCACCACGTGATTTGTGGTGTATATGGGGGGGGGGGGGGGGGGGGGGGGGGGGGGGGGAGGTCTTCAGACATTTATCAAAATCTGTCAATTGCTGAATTCGTAATTTGCAGCTGCCACCTGTTGCGCCAAATGCAATCAATGTGGTTAATTGCCTTTTGCTAAAATCTTCTGCACCATCGGCGATCCGCAGGCTGATATCATAATTCGATCACGGGGCTTGCTTAATTACTTTCGGCGGAGTCTAATACCCCTTTTCCACACAGGCACTTTGATGTTGCGGCGACAGGAAGAAGAAATTAGAGAGGGGCTCTGTACGGAATAGTATACTCTGTATTATATATGAAGGCCTTAACACATCCACCAAATGCCACTTAATGGCGAAAACGAGACCAACTTAGAATAAACCGTTTGCAAATTGAGAGAAATCAGCGCCAGACAACGGCGAAAATCTTAAACGATGACAAATGTTCAACCTTGACAGAGACAAAAAAAAGCAGAGAACAATCTAAGAGGTCTGTCTTTGAGTTGAACTGGAAACACCGTCCCGACTCCTCGTCCCCCACAACTCGTTCTTTCACACTCGAACAAAAACATATAAATGCCCAGAAAAATTAAATCACGTCATGCTGCGATCGCTGGCAAAATAAATTGTTATATATGGGTATTTTTAGATTTGTGCAAATCTTTTTTATACATTTCAATCAGCCTGCGCTCGGCAAGAGCATTGTGCCCGCAGCAACGATGAAAAAATGAAAAGTGTTTAGTTGGGCTTTTGTTTGGCCATATAAATAAATAAATATATATGTGTATGCAAATAGACTTGGAACTTCTGGGCCACTCGTTTAAAATTCCATCATTTTGCTGGCACAGACACATACTTTTCTATCGAATTCGCCACATTTCTTTTGCAATTTCCCTCTCGGACAGAAAAAAATTGAAAAAACTGATGACGCCAGGCAATTAAAACATCAGGTGATTTGGGTATTTTACCCAGCGCAGAAAAAAAAGCCAAGCTGAAGCTGCCGCAAAAGTTAATGTGTTGACCGCATTAAGACGGCAAAAGGCAGAGGGAAAAGAGGCAAAAAGACCGCCAAAGCCAGAGATGACGTCTTACTATGGATTGTGAGTCAATCCATCGGGTTTGGGCAACACAGCTCTCCGCCATTCACAATATTCGCCATACCCATTCAAGTTGAGCAGCGGCAATGGATAGACAAATTAGCATATTCTAATTCCCGCCTGACTCCGGCTGATGGTTGACAGATCGACATATAAGCAGTTCCATACATAATGACCCACATTGACGACGGAGTTCGCCCGTCAACATTATCAATAAAGTGCCATTTAAGCGTTTTGCATTTAAGCATTCAACTGTTCAATCAAGTGCAAATGTGCCTAAAAACTCTTTCTTCCATATTTAAGCGCGTTCCCGTTCTCTTTTGAACCAAGTTTTGACTTAGCTTCACTTTGCTGGCCGTGCAGTGTTTAATTGATTTCCACGAAACGGGAGAAAACCAATCACCGGGGCATGCATAACCAAAATATGAGTAGCGATCGTTGGCCAAAATACCGCATAAAGACCGAAGAGTCGGGGAAAAAGTGCAGAGCGTAAGCTGAAATTATGTGAATTATGCAAAACGGGTTGGCCAAACCAGAAAGCTAAAGTCAATGTACCAGATAATGGCCAAATAAACAGAACAGAACAGAACAGAGCAGAACCGACCAGACCCTCCTGAAAAACATTGCGCATACGACAAGTAGCCAGATTCGGTGCTTCCACAGATAATCACAGCATACAACGCACAATCTGAACTTGACCTACGAATTCAGCGGCTATCAGCGATCGGCTGATTTTCGCTTTCTGGGCACGTTGCCAAAAAATGTTTGCTGGCGGATTGCTAACGGGTGAACCAAATCTTGACATTCAAATAATACCCTACTCTCCCTCTCAATTTAATTCACGAGTGTTTCTGTGAATGCTCAAAATAAACAAAGACGAGAAAAAATCAGCGAAAGAGAAAGGCAGCCTTAAAAATATATATTTTCGTTTGTATTTCTTTTTATTTTCGGGCTTCCTCTATGCAATCTATGCAAACATTTCACACCCACGCCCAGGCCACCAACCCAAATCTTTGCCATTGACAAAGGCAGAAATGAGGCAAACATATACAATTGATGATGGACTTGGGTGTCAACGAGTGTTGATTCTGATTAGTGCCAAACGCCATTTCGAATGAGTGTTTCTGTCGGTGGCCAGAGGTGCGATGATGAACAAGCCATGAGATCGCATTGGGAAAACCTATAAAAAACACTTCTTATTTTCCCACGAAAATCTCTTAATCACCCCAGTCGATTTCTGATCATTTACTTATGCGAATTCATGAGCAAACAGAACAAGTCGAATATTTTCAGATGCCCTAAAAGTATAAAATCAACTGTGTAATTATTTATGTATATATAAGCATATTCCTATTTTATTAGGCTGTGGTTTTGATGAGACTGCAGCAATTGGAGCAAAATTTTAATTACTTTTAATTATTTTCAATGCCAAAACATAAACCGAACTTTAACGATGACTCTGGTTTAATGGGGCTATTCTTATCAAATGATTTAATTACACAGCATATTAATCCCTGTTCAAAAGTTGTGTGATTAATCTTTTGCTGTTAGGTCGAGTGATATGGGCGGAAAGATCTCCACTTAGCGAAAAGGAAACGCTCTGATGACTGGGGCTGACTTTCATTGAACTTTTCTGGCATTCAATTAGAAACACGTTAATTTAGTCTGAGTTCCCAACTGGCCGCTGATCAATGCCTTATAATTGTCTGAAGTTTATCAATAACAAGTTCTACCCGGCTCAGCTTAGAGATCAAATCAGCTCAGTGGGGAATCGCGCCACGTAGCCATAATTAGCTAATTCGAGCTACAATGATACGTGTGTACAGAGATATACTATACATACTATATATATTTGTGTTTGTGCATACGAATGCTCAAGTTAAATAAATATCCACACTCTCGTTAATTGGAAAAACCCGAGCGAAACCCTGCAGATCGTTTTGGCGGAGAGGCGACTAGTCATGGGTTTCGGTTTCGTTTTTCGTTTTCGGCATCGGATGATGCAATTGGCAAGAGGTCGGACTTGGCTGGATATTTGACAAAATTAACGCATTTGTGTGGGCTGCGTTTTCCAGAATGGCCGATGAAATAGATTCGTGCGCCGACCTTCCGCCGAGTAATTGCATTCCATTAACACATCGACTGCTTCCGATTAAACTGAAACTAAAGCGTAATTCGCAAATTTACTCACTGCTCGAGGTGAGTTTTAAATTAATTCCCCGTTACACTGACAATAAATCTCCAAGTAGCGCCATAAAGTATCAAATGAATGATCTGCCGATCGAAGCATTCGGTCATTGGTTTAAACAATTTGATGTCTAGCCGAAAGGCATTTTTACAGCATGCCATATAAATGCCAATTCGACGCCTGACTCTTGCGAGAAATTATTTGCCAATCTGCACCTGCGAAATGTATTCGGTTGGATGCTACAATCCCCCTGCAATTCTCTGGTTTATTTACACTGCTCATCTCGAGTTCAAGTTCAGTCGGAGCAAACAGATTCATTTATGCTCGTAGCAAAGCGACTTTGATACTTACTGGTGATCAGTTTCAGAGGAATCCTAAGCTGAGAATAATTGACACATGTAATAAACTACATTTAATTGTTATATGTCATTATTTGCCAACTTGGGAATGGAATTCCCGGAAAAACTAAATGCCAAACGCCAAAAAAGGTGACTCAATCTGATTGAGTTTAGTAGCATGATGTCATAAAAATGCTTATACAATTTTGAGAAATTATCAACGACCAGTGACTTCATGAAAGACAGCCAAAAATGTTTGGCTAAAATCAAAAAAGGAAAGACCAATTTGGCAGCCTCGTCATCAATTAATATATATGAGTACTGGGAATTGGCTTAAAAGTGAATTCCCCTCTTCTTAAAACCAGATATCAGTCACAGTATCGACTTTTGCCTGGGGGTTAATTTCAAGAGCAAGTGCTGACCTTCCCGGGAGTTAATCATGTAGTGCAGTGTAATTATAGCCAGCAACCCATTCACATTCCCTCCCATTGGCTGCTGTTGTTGCACAGAAGGCGACTGTCGGGCCAAAGAGCCCATCAGTTCATACCATCAGATTGTGCACACAAAACAATAATTTATTGACTTTTAGAAGTCAATTTTATCAAATTAATAGAGATGATAAATTAGTGTTTGAACAGGTGATCCAACATTTGGGTTACCAAAAAAAATATACAAATTTGTATTTAGTATAAAATGGCAAAATGTCATTCAAAATATAAAATGTTTACAAAAATAATAGGAAAAGTACTAGATCTTGTATCTGAAGATAAAAAAATGATTTATTTTTTAAATATAGATCATGACACAATTATGTAGTATAAAATGCAAAAATGTCACTCATGATATATGACTTTTTTAAAAAGAATAGAAAAAGTATCGTTACTTGAGAAAAATATTGAAGTTTAATTTAAATTAACGTGTAACTGACATTACTGCAATTCAAAACAGGAAATGTATCCTTGATGAATTTGAACTTGACCCCAAAATAAACGGGGCAAGACCTTTTATTTTTTTGGTTTTTTTTTTAGCGGTGCACAACATGGACAATCCTCCGGACAAATTAGCCTGCGGTTAGCTGTGGATGCATTCGAAGATCGCATGATCGCACTGCCGTTTTTCATGGCTTCGTTTGGCAGTTGACACGTTAAGAGCACGCACGTTTGCCGGCCATTCGGCCATTTAAGTGGCCCCAGCATCGCATCTTGGCCATTGCCACTGGCCAGAAGATGGAGGAACCGATAAAGCGGAGAGCGGCATTTGACAGTTATGACCACTTGTTTTATTTTTAGAGCCAAAAACGGCTAGGCCAGTTGGCAAGCCGAACGGCACGGCCAAAGCAACAGCAAAGAGCCAAGCAAAGTGAAGCCGGCCGGCACCCACAGAGTGGCTAAAAACAACAGACGCGGCCAAAAGCAACTGAACTGGTTTTATTTTCTGCGCGATGATGACTCGCAATCCCAGTTAGAGCCCCCAAAAAACAGTAACCCTGCCCCCACCCCACCCTCGCCTTGATCTTGACTTTTTGGGTTTGGTTTTGGTTTTGGTTTTGGGCTTAGGAAATGCCAATTTAATGTTGGCACAACTCAATTCGTACCTTCTATAAGACATGCATTCGTCGATCCTCGGATCCTCAGGCCAGAGCTGTAAGAAACGGATAAAATGGCATTTTAATATCAACGATTCGAGTGTGCACATTCAAGTCACTTGCATTGGGAGTTTTCTATTTATCTGCGCAATTATTTCTTGGCTTTGATTTTAATTGTGTGCAATTAAAGTCTTAATTGCCTGCCCGTCTAAGTTAATTTTTAACGAACTATGCATTGGCCATAGACTGTCATTCACTGCCTTTGGTTATTAAGCTAATCTCAATCGCCAGTGAAGTGTGAAAGTTTCACCAAAAAATATAAAAAACTCTCCATTTAATAATGCAAATTTTAATAAAATTGGCTGAGGGTCAGCCGAGTTCAGCCTCCAAGGCGAAGAATTATACGGTTTATTTTCACTTAGACAATTAATGCCGTGATGACTGAATCACTGGCTCGTGGATTCTCAGGGCGTTGTTCATCCATTGTTGGGCCCAAAGAGCCAACAACCTGTTGCCCGATTGCTATTCATCGGACGTGACCGAAAATACTGTCACGTAATCCGTAGACTCCCACAGAAGTGTGGCGGGGCTACTATGTTTGTGAATGGATCGGAATGGACTCATATGACACAGCATCTAATCGACGGGGCTGGAGCTCATCACAGCATGCAAATTAGCTGCCACCAATCAAGTGGTCAGCTTTTGATCTTTGGAATCTTGAGCCACCTGCTAGAGATTAGGGCACCAGATGTCCAGATCTTAGCTGTTGAACTTGAATTGTTTGCAGAACCAAACTATTTTCCCTGAGATGTTTACTTTTCGTGAATTTTAAACGAATAAACAATCTGCCGGCCCATTCTGCGTCACGAATCCCATTCCGCGGAGGAACTCTCCATATGCCCTGGCCGGAATTCCTTTCATTTCAGCGAGCTTTTCACACTATCTCAGCGTCGGGGTTTTTTATCTTATCTCACAACATTTGCTAATTATAGATAGGGCTGAACCCCAAAAAACAAGCACACAGAACAGAGTCATGTGCACTTGAGCCCTGGGATTTCTGGCTCTCATTTGCCTTTGACAAAATTCGTATTCCGTTCTCTTTTCCACTTCTAGAATGCACTCCAAAGCCTAGGCATTTCCATTTTCATTTCCATTTCCATTTCCCCCCACTCTGAGGAGTTGCCCAATGATATTGTTTTGATTGCGCCTCGATAACAGCCTGTTTCGCCTTATCAAAACACATTTGTTGCTCATTTGTTGCTCATCCCCTTGGAACAACAACGCTCTATATCTAATGGGGACAAGGTTGAGACATCCACCGAAAATGGAACCATGAAGTGCACTCCATTTCTATGGTGGGTGTGAGAGTGCCACTGCATTCGGTCTCCGATTGCCTTAGATCGAGACGAAACATAACACCTCGAAAATCGAGAAGCCAGACGAAAGGCGCCAATTCCCAATAATGCCGAAACAAAACTAGCAAAAAATCTCTAAAGAACTGAACTTGAAACAAAAGTCGACGGAGCTGTATGTACACGTTTCCGTTACATATGTTTTGAAGGCAACAACTTAATGATTCCCCTTTAGATATATGTTTTCAACGCCTAACATTACAGGAAGTTCCCCGAATTTTCTCTGACTGTGTACATTTCCGATAAATGGCCGAACCTCGGGGTGTAGATAAGTGTGTCTGCGCCACTCGCAGATAGATATATATTAGCACCCACCAACAACTTGGAGGTTTTGCCTGCCTTTTGGCTGTTGAGCGAACTATTGGCCATAAAGCCGATTTCTGGAAATTGCCTGAAAAACAGTTTCCAGTTCGCACTCGCACACCTCTGTGAATTATGCGCTGGAAATTAGCACCTTGGCATGGAGATGTATCCAAAGTCGGAGGAGTATTACGCAAGAGCCAGAGTTTATAGCTCCACTCCGAGATGGGCGTTCCACCTTCGCAGTTTTCGCAACCCGGGAACATGTCTCTATCTCCCAGTTGATTGATAATCTCATTAGGTGATGACGTTGCATGACTTTTTGCTTTTAGACCTGACACACAGCACTTTGTGTTATTAATATGTCTTTTTATACATTTCGTGGCACAGTGATTCACCATGCGTTTGAAGTGGGCAACCACAGAGGCAGGGGGGAAAAGGTGGGAAAATCAGAAGGAATATAGCCCGGATCGCTAACCTATCCGTAACTGAACGAATCAACTGGCTGCCGTGTGCGGTTTCCAATGGTTTTACGTAAACGATTCCGAATTGCAGGGCGCCGAAAGCTCGGCGGTTCGAGAGGTGCTTGGGTGGGTTTACTATACGTTTACTCATATGTGTGTACATCATATATACATCATATATGGGCAGACAGATCGGATCGAGGGGCTTTGGGGTGGAAGCTGGCTGGTTGGAAGCCAAGTCGCGTAGGTAGCGCAGTGTCTGGCGGGGATTTCACATGAATGCGTGCTACTTCTGTCCCTCTCGTAATAAGTTTGCAATCGCATTCGGCTTTAAGTGCCCGTACCCGGGGGTTAAAAGAGTAACCGTTTTATTATAGCTTACTCATCCCTCTTTCGTATCTTTCATACTTTTATTTTTGGCAATTATATAACTTGGATGTGTTGGGAAATAAGGTCAAGTTTGCCACAGAAATCCAACCGCAAATGCAGGGCATATAATAAAAAGTAGTATAGTAAAGCGGTTCGGTAAGTCACTTGATTCAGCTTCAAAAAGCCCGAACCCAAACTCTGGCCTTTTACCTCGGAGAATCGGAAAACAGGAAGCCGAAAACGAAATCCCTTGCGAACTAAAATCATGAATCAGAATCACTGTTTTCGGTTAATTTCCCTTATTACGTCCCGCAGGTTTTCTGGTTACCCAAAGGATGTGTTATCAAATCCCAAGTGCGAAGCTAAACTCACAGCAGTCATAAATTATTTGCTTTTCACTGTTTTATATTTTATTCTGCTTTATTTTCTATATAAAGAACACTTTTGTTTGATCAGATATGAGTTTTTATTCGCAGTATATGCGTGAGAACGTATTATTCTCTGTTAGCACTGTATTAGTCTTTTGTTCTTGGCACAACGAGGAGTCCTTCAACACACGATGCGTTCGCCGTGTCTTTCGTTTTGAACTGGCGGCCACAGACTGGCGGAGATCGCATCTCGCCGAGATTTCCCAGACTGCTATCACAGAATGTGTCGCAGCCGCCAAAAATTAAAAGAAAAAAAAACGAGAAAAGATACAAAAATTCGAATCTCAAAAGGGGGAGAGAGCACCCAAAAACGCCGAGAGGAACGACAATGAAGGCAAAAACAACGGCAGCACGTCACAAGCAATTTAGACTCGTAAATCGCCAAATGCAAGTATCTTGATATGTGGCGGTTTGGTTTCGAGTTTTCGCCTTCTTTTTCCGAAAGATTTGTATGTTTTTCTACATTATTTGGCCTGTCAATTGCACTGGCCAGTTTGCGAGCGTGTGTGGCAGCGGAAACTATATAATTTTTAATTACCTAGACGGTGTGAGGGGGTTGAGGGATTGGAGAGGCTGAACTTGGAACACTGCTCTTTCGGATCGCTTTTAGATTCGCGCACGCACCCGACGACACGTCTCGACTTTGGAGTTGCCCGAACTAAACAAAGCTCGATACCTGCGAAACTCGGGGCCCGTAGACCGTAGACCTCAAACCGTAGACCGTAAACCGAAGATCGGACACCGGAGATCGCACACGACCGTTCGCGGGGAGAGCTTAGCAGCGAATGAGCCGCTATCGCAAACCTCGATTCCGAAGAGCTACGTAACTTCAGCGGAGCGAGAGAAACACATACAGATACAAAGAGCAAGGCACATGGCGAAAGCTACCTGAGATTTGAACAAAAAAACAAAAAAGAGAGAGAGAGAGCGGGAGAGTTTGCATGCTCCGTATAATACTGGAGAACACGTGGATATAACCAGCGGCACACGCGCTATAGAACACGCACACAACTTTGTTTGTGTTATGAAATTCATCGAAAAAGCTTCTAGTTTGCAAAAATTTAAGAGAAAGAGAGATAGAGATAGAGAGAGTGGGAAAGCTTATCACCATACTGTCGCGTTATCAATTGATGAGTTTAATTAGCGATTTAGTCTAAAAATAGTGCCACCACTTTATTTCGCTTGCTTTACTTGGTTTAGCATTTTTCACTTCCTGCTGTAAAGAAAACGCAAAATGCACAAGTCTCCAAAATAAACCTCTGCTGTTATTATCGAAATCTTATCACTCACCATATTCTTTTCCGCCATACGATAAACATTTCACCTTTTCTTCAGTCTGCCGTTTCTTTTGCCAGCAGCCATTAGTAACTTTACGTAAAATTCAGCTTTAACTCCAAATAAAACTTCATCTAAAACTTCGAGTTAATGCGTGGGTGGTTTTGTTTACGTTTTATTGGGTTTGTGGGTCAAAGTTAATGTTCAGTTGTGAATGAATCGAGTGAACTTCAAGCAGCCCACGATCGTAGTTACGAATTTATTTGAGTGTGCTTGTGCTATGTACATTTGTACATACATATGTACTGGGCAACTGAGTGGCAAAACTTGTGGCAATACGAATGTTAAATATTTGATTTCGATTTAATCTTATCTCTATTGGCTTTTACATTTGCCATGTGTGTTCTCGATGGCTTTTCGGTTGATATCACTCCTCTCAATTCTCAAGACCCTCTCATGTGCAAAGCCCTTTGGTTATTTTGCGCAAGAACGCGGCGTTGGTCGCAAATTAAACGGATTTCCATTTTGTCTGTGGAGAGAGAGCGCTCCGGGAAAAAACAACATTATTATCTCACCACCCAAATATTCGCACTCGCACCCCTAAAATGTTTCTTTAATCGTTCAAAATTGAATACCAGCCGCCAGTTCGGCTGTTTGCTCACCTTTCGACCGGATATTCTGTGATAGACTGACCAATACCCTCTAAGAAATCGACATTTTATTTTAATAATATAAAAATTCAGAATAACGTCATTAATTTACTTAAATTGCACGCTTTAATAAAAGTTATGTAAACTTTTTAATTTATATTTTTTCAAATGGCAAAGCTTAAGATATGAAAAAACAACTTATATATGTAAAATAATGGACAAGGTTCAGTTTATATACTTTTGCCGAATAAAGATAAAGTCGCTTTTCCAAATCTTTTTACGATCTATGGCAGCTATAAGATAAACTTGTAATTTTTAGATGTTTATAAAACTAAAACAGTAATTTTACTAATTTCTTTAATTCAGTATATGTTTTAAATCTATATGAAATAGTCTTCCGATTCGACCAGACCGACTTATACACTGAATGCAATAGAAATAAAACTTTTGGAAAGTGTCATCCAGATAGCTTTAAAACTGATCGACTCACCTGGTGGTTAAATTCAAGAATATGTATAGTGTATAGGGTAGGAAACGTCTTCTTCGTTCTCCTTCACTGCGTTAATCGAATAATTTTCTAAGCCTGTTAGTATTTCAATTTTAAAATTGGGTATTTAATATCAAACTGATATTATTTATTTGCGCTGTTTATATACTGGGTATGCAGCTGATCGCAAAATTATCCGCCTGTTTCCAAAAACGGGATGAAAAGGCAACTACATTTCACGGCTGTCGGGCTGTTGTTTATCTCACCTGGCGAACAGTCTGCCGGAACGACGTCGCCGATCCTCTCCAGCTCTTTTGTATACGTCAATCGATCGGAAGTGTCCAACGGCCCAACTGGCGAACTGATAAAGTGTGTGAGTAGACTGAATGAATTTCTGATTTGGCAATGGCCAAAATCTAAATTGCAAATCGTGCGGGCCTTGGTAAGTTAGGAGAACTGACGTCAGAGTGAGACAAATAAGCAAGATCGTGGGCGATCGTGGGATATGGAGTGGGTATGGAGATGCACATAGTATTTACGAGGGTCCGGCGATAGATTGATCAGAACCGAAAGCTGAGCTAATAGAGGGTTTTGAGTTTTGAGTTTCGCGGCGCCTTGTTTTATCGCCTGTTGGTGTGCTCTGTTTGTCTCAAGTTATTGTTTGGCCAACGGTCTATTTACCAACTAATTATATTACACATTCAGGCGGTTCCAGTGAAACCCTTGACTTGGACAAGGGCCCATGCGTCATGCAGTTCATTGATTTAACTGCCGCATGAACGGTGGAAACACTCGACGAAAATTGGCTCTGTTCTCGATTAGAAAGTCGTGAGCTAATATAAATATTATATTATAATTAATAACATTAGCCCCCCCTCGCCTGACAAATATATATCACTTCTCTCCTTTTACATCGGAAAAATTAATCCCTTGCGGACTAAACTCATGAATCAGAATCACAATTTTCGGTTAATTTGCTTTATCACCTCCCGCAGGTATTATGGTTTCCCAAATGATGTGTTATCAAATCCCAAGCACGAAGCTAAACTCACAGAATCTTAATTATATTACACATTCAGGCGGTTCCAGCGAAACCCTTGACTTGGACAAGGGCCCATGCGTCATGCAGTTCATTGATTCAACTGCCGCATGAACGATGGAAACACTCGACGAAAATTGGCTCTGTTCTCGATTAGATAGTCGTGATATTTATTAATAACATTAGCCCCCTCGCCTGACAAATATATATCACTTCTCACCTTCGACAACCGGGCAATGGCAATCAGCTGGCAACTGGTAACTGGCAACTGGCGGAAAGTTATGCAATTTCCAGAAGCGGAGAGATTGTTTGTTTGCCCAGTGGGGAAACCTAGTACTTCAAGGTTAAGGCGTTGCCTTTCCCGGTAAAGTATTCCTGCAGCTGAACTGAATTCCGAGATCTCGACTTTGTGCCACATGGGTAACACTGCTATTTGGCGTTGACTTAATTGATTAGAGCACCTGACTAATTTTCTTTTGGGGGGCTTTGCCTAGAGACAGCTTTGACAACGCGATTAAAGTTAATTTTTGGGTAAATATTGATATGATATCTTCATTGTGCGGCTGTATGCACTAACCATTAATTAAGGCCCCCCAATGCAAAGGTTATCTAATTCCTGATGTGGAAAAGTTTCAGTTTGTTGCAAATTTAATATTCCTTAGATGGGAAATCTCATAAAATGCGAGTAAATGGCTACTCATTTGCCAGCCTGACCCACATTAATGAGATATATGGAGTCCGTGGCGGGTTTCGTTTTCATTGACTCACTGACTCAATGACTGAGTGACTGACTAGGCGAGTGTCCCACAATGGAGCGTCGATCGAGTGGCTCCGGCTTTTTCCGGGGCTGAGACTAAAACCCAGGGGCAGGCAAATGGGCTGCAATGAACCGGAAATTCACAATTAACCGTCAATCCCCCCTCCCCCCTCCACTCGTGCCGTGTTTCATAACCCACTGCATCTGCATTTGGAGTCGACTCCGTTCGCAGAGGTGCAGTATTCGGATTCGAGTCGGAATCCAAGTCAAAATCGTATTTGGAAATCGCACGTTCCGGCTCATTGGGCGCTGGACATTTATTTTCCGCCTAGGTGTAATTTTTAGATGCCTTCTTTGGCCCTCGGCAAATTGGATAAACAATGTGTACAAACACATTATTTTAATTGTTTCTACGTGCTGTTCTACAAAGGCTTGTTCGGTTGCTGGCCAAAAATTATTATATTATGATCTGGCGGCAACGTGATCACCCTTTCGGCTCGGGTTTGATCCAACTGGGCGCCTTTATTTGGGGTCGTGGCGATTACAGTTACGCTGACTGGGAGAGTTCATTGGAGTCGGGACGTGGCCCCTTGCCCTTTCCCTTTCCCTTCCCCTTTCCCACATATCTTATGATATCATGTAAATATAGATAACTGTAGTTTCACTTTTTCGGATCGGCCCATTCCTAGAATGGAATGGGAACGCAAATGGGTGCTTTGTACGTGACTGTCGAATTGGTCATTCGATAACTTCTTGATTCGTGTAGAACAAGTGAGCCAAAGGAAAATTTGGCAGTGGGAAATTAAAAGTGGTTAGTGAATATTAAGAGCTGTATTGAAAAAACATATTTCTGAATTATGTATATTACATTATCAAAATAAATGGAAGCCATATCAACAGAGTTAATCATAATATTCGTATTAATTAAAAGGCTGCGATTGTTTGTGTTGTAAACGAGAAATGCGAAATTAATGTTTATAAAGAGCTATATTTTAAAAAATATTTTTGAATTATGTTTTGTACATTATGAAATTAAAGGAAGCTATATAAACAGCCTTATTAATAAAATTCAAGTTAATTAAACAGCTGGAATTGATTGTGTAGCACAAGTGAAATACAAAATTGGGCAATGAAAAATTAATCTTTACGAAGAATATATTTTAATTAAAATTGTTGAATAATGCATTCTAAGTTGTGATTTTAAAAAAATAAAATTAAATAAATAAAATCAATTTAATAAAAAAGAAAAACACAGAATACAGTATTAGATCAGAGTGCAAGAAACTGGCATCAGTATAACAACTGAGTTATTTAGGTTATACTATAAGAAAACCCCTAGAGCATAAAAATTTATTGTCCTGCTAATGGACACTTAACTTTTATGCGATATTGGGCAGTTGAATCTTTACAAAGAATATATTTTAATTAAAATTGTTGAACAATTGTTGAACGTTATGAATCATCAGTTAATCATAAAATTCATCTTAATTAATAGGCTGTGATTTAAAAAAAAATGTAATTAAATAAATATAATCAAATTATTAAAAAGAAATATACAGAATACAGTATTAAATCAGAGTGCTAAAAACTCGCATCAATAGAATAACTGAGTTATTTAGGTTATACTATAAGAAACCCCTGAGCATAAAAGTTTAGTGTCCTGTAAATGGACACTAAACTTTAATGCTTTGGGGTTTTTTATAGTAAGCCCCAAAGACCGAGGCCCCAATACAAGCCTCCTGGATAGTTTGACTAATGCGCATAACCCTGATTCATTACGCAAAGACTCTCTCCCAAGTTAATCATGCTGTTGCCTCGATAAGCGATAAAGATTTTTCAGTCTAAGCCCGCCGCTGCTAGTGCAACTGGCAAATGGCATTCGCAGGTGGTCGCTAATCAACGTAATCAACTTGCAACAAGCTCGTTAGGCGAGGCAGACGCAGCATCGGTCTCGGCTTCATGGTAATCAGGCCACCAAGTTCTGGCCAACTTCTCAGGGGAACCGGGAATAAGAAAGGTGGACCTGGTGGGATCCAGCGAAGGCCGCTCTAACCAATTTGGTCATGGTGCTCCCTCTCAATCGCTGCACAGAAAATAATGCTTAACCTTTTTTCTTATGTTCGGTTTAATCCCTGTTCTGATCTTCACAATATGTACCTTACAGATACTTTACATTATGATTAACTTAATTTTTTGAAATTGTAGCTATTTTATAATTAAACATTTTTTATTATTTTTACATTTTCATTTTTAATATTTTTTTTAATATTTTTAATATCCAACACTTACGTTATTTTACATATATAGTAATTAAATATAATATGTATACATATAGCTATAGCTTAGATGTCTTTAAAATGATCCATCAACATCATAGAAGACCGTTTGAACAATACAATTTTTTTTATTGGTGCTTCAATTATTACTCATAATCTGTGGTAAACCCCAGTTTCGCGCGTCATGGGAACCATTGCTTGCAAATCTCTTAAAATTATCAGTTTTTCTCTCTGTAAGACTGGTTTGTCGGGGCTGTCATTTTAATGTCTAGGCAGCTAGCCTGACTTTACCGTTGCAGACTCGAGCGTTTAGCTGGGTCAAGGTCACCTCTACGGAAGGGGGTTCCTGTGCTATTCGCTGGCAGAATCCAGCAAAACGATCGCTGCAATTGGGGGTCTCCAGCCCGACGGCAATCTTCTTGCGATGCCAGGCACGCACTCATCAAATGGTCGCCATTCAACGCCATCATCACCAGGTCTTCTCCTCCATCGAGGCGATCCTCAGGAGCTCAGATGTTCAGATGTTCAGATGCTCCACAGATCGATCAGCGCCCAAGTGGCGGCGGTTGCTGCATTTGGTGCTGGCATTGCAAACTGCGTTCCTCATTGATTTTCGTTTCGTTTTCGATTTGCTTCGATATTATTCATGCCCATCACAGTGGCACAGACCGAAAGGGGCTTAAAGTTTGTAAACTTTTTAATGGTTTGCAACACAATAACTAAAGTAAAAGGAAAGTAATCTCATAGTAATTCATAGATTTTGATAGTATAGCTACCGTAATTCTCTTTAAACAACTATAGTTATATAGTCGAAGTCCTCGTTGCTTGTACTATGTCCATATTGTTAACATTAATTAAATAAAAAATAATTTAAAAAAATTAATAAATAGTATCATAGCTCCTAGGTAGTAGTATGTTCATCTACATATGCTAACTTTAGTTTTGTAAATATTCTATCATTTATAATAATTTAATAAATAAATAAATAGTAGCGCAGCTAAAAAGGGTATTTTGATACTATCAACAAATATTTGATGTACTTACTGTTTTAATCCCTTTCAATCCCATTTTCAGTACGCTTCTGTTGCTTCAAAAACAGCGACGACCGCTAAACACAAAGCCGAGATTTTTCACAAGAAAATATTCATGTGAAGGCGAAAACTGCGCAGGCGCATGTTTTGTCAACTGGCAATCGGCTGACAAAAAGACAGTCGGACAGTCAGACACTCGGACATTCGGAGGCTAAGGCTGAAAACTCTGACGTTTGCGTGACAGCGGCAAGAGCAACAACTGCAAATGCTACAACAACAGCATCCAGACGCTGCTCTGACCAGTTACCAATTTTGGCAGCAAGACTTTCATTTATTCGCGGTTCGATTTTGGCAGTTTAGGATTGCTCGTACAAAAGGGTATATCTCCTCCTGCGCATGAAAAAAATGGGATCGCATATTTAAAGTTTAAAGTTTTATTTTCTATAGTACATTCAAAACTTGGTTCATTTTTTAATAATCCATATTATAATCATAACAATAATCAATATTCATTTGTTAGTCTAGGGTGAATAAAAGTTTAACTAAAAGTCTTCATAGCTGCAACAAAAATGTACTCGTTTTTTATAAGAGGGCTAAGTACTAAAAAGCAGCCAAGTAAATATTTTATATTATTTTTCTTTGTTCGAAAGTTGTCTTATCTATTCTTGATCAACAACATCAAATGGGGCAAAAAAATATCAGATGGATACATATATTTTGTAGTAACCATAAATTATTTCTTATCGTTTGACAAAAATAATAAGGGAACTTTTACCTTACATTACATTTAACTTACACATATTCTTTAAAGGGTTCGATGCGCCATCTATTGCAAGTTTACAGCACTTGAAAATTGTAAGTGAGTTAAATACATCCATTATGCGGCTGAATATTTCCAAATTAGCGAAGCCATCAACCAGCCAAATGAATCTACTCTACAATTGGTTTTTTTCATAAGTCTTGTGACTTGTGACATAGCTATCGATATGTAGATGCTCTAATCGATCTTCTAAGCCTAACTTAATTTTAGAGTATTTAATTTAAAGCAAAAAAAAAATTCTCTGCTTATATTTAGCAATACCAAGTCGTTTTTCTTTTTTAGAAACAAGAATAAGTTGAAGTCACAAACATTCGATTTGTAGGCATAATCTTGGACTTAAGGAGCGACTTATCAATAGTGACATTATTTTTCGACTGAATCGGATTTAAAAAAAATGTAATCGATGTTTCGCCAATGTGAATACGATCGATGTATCGATAGTGGAACCTATTTCCGTTGACATTCAACAAGTGTTGCACCGAACCCTCAGTTGAGTTTCGAACTTCAACAGGTGTTGAATACGCGCTAGAGTAGAAAGCGATCTTACGAGTCAACCGGATCGGTAAAGCAAAACAAGCCAGCGGAATTAACGGACGAGCACGTGATCAGCGTTGCCAATCGTAAATTACATCCGTGTGCCGTACTTAAAACTTCATACCACCGGTGTGCCAATCATCTAAAGTTTGTGTGTTTCTTTTAGCGATCAAATATCAAATTCTTGGATTACCACCGCTTCACTTAGTGACCAGTTGTCTGCAAGCAGACCGCTTATAAGGTGAGTTTTAAGAGAGTACAAACCATTTTAATTTTAAGGAATCGAATTGAATGTTTGTGAGTCGGAGTTCTGGAGTTTTTGGAACTGCAGGGGCTTATAGGATGGCGGGGTTTTGGGAAGGGTAACTGAAAGAAAAGTGCAGTGCAAGCGAGGGATGGCATTTCGTCATGCTAAAGAGTGAGTGGAAGTGGGATCACGCTAGTGGCACCCATCCCACCAAGCAGTTGTCTCGCTCTCTGAGCGTATCTTTCCGTAGCTGTAAGTGTGTGTGTAGTGTATCAGCTACCTGTGTATCTGCCTTACCTGCCATATCTCAAAAAACATACCGAAACACACTCACACACTGGCGACTCGCCTGCAGCTGCTCTTGCGAGTGTGTGTGTGAGAGTGGTAACTTGTGGGTATATTAGTGCTGTGGTGACATATAAATTTCAAACCTGAGTCGCAATTATCTGAATATATTCTGCAGTCTGCGGGATCATATTTTTTTGGTTTAAGACCACCCACCAATTTTATCAGTCGAGGCAAAGAAGTTCCCATTTCATTTATACCAACAACAAATACAAGCTTTTAAGCCCAGTTAAGGCAAATGCACTGGGAAAGCGAAACAGTCAGGGGAAAAAACAGTTAAGAGACAACGCGTTTACTTTTCACAACAACAAAAGCCACAAGGTAGATAAGATTACACCTGCATATGTATTTGTATTTGTGATTCTCTTCGCGGTGTGTGTGCGAGTACTGAAAGGGGAAAAACGAGAGGGAAAGGGGTGAAGAAACCGGTAATGCATTTACTCAAAAAGAAGTCACCTTCATAACAAACTCAACGCTCTGCTGCAAAAACACAACATGCTCAACTGTCACAGCCAGAGAGATAAATCTATATAGTTTGGGTCCGACCATGATCGAAGTTTGCATATACCACATACTACCAAAAGTATGTGGAAGATGGGCAAACAGAGGGTATTGGAAAAGCTGAGCTCGACCAGAGACTCGATTTTTTTCCAGCTCCAAAGGTCGAACGAAATAGCTATAATGGCCATATATACCAAAAGTTCGTGTTTAATCGGCTTTGAGAGCTTCCTGTAGTATCGGCCAATTAATCACAGACCAAAAACTTCGATAACGGCCACGAAAAATTCTGGAAAATAAATTATTTATTTCTATGCATAATTCAGAACCAGTTCCAATCGATTTTCAATTTTAATGCTAGCCTTTTTTTATAACCATCTTCGTTGGCTGTGGCGGGCACGAAGCTGGAATTTAAATGAAATGTACCGAGATCTCTGGGCAATAAACACACGCTCATTTGATTTTGAGGTGCGACTCGGATTTCCAGACGTAATCAACCAGTTCAGAGGAGTGCACTGTGAATTCCTGGAGAACGATTTCGTATGCAAATTTCGCCCCAGCTCGAAGTATTCTTGGGCAGGGCCCTCGATCCGCCACAGGATCACCCGCATATAGTGTGACAAGCTGTCGCCAGTCGGCTGATGAATACGGGTGGCATTATCTAATCGCAACATAAGCCGGTTCCACATAGGAACCTCCGCCCGTACCCATTTGTACTTTAACGCAGATAAAGAGCCCAAAGCAAACACGGGCCAGTTGAGACTTTGACTCGCTCCGCTGAGAGTTAATGAGGTCACAGCACTCTCCGCTCTAGCTGGTTTCATGGCTGGTAATTGGCCGGAGGTAGTGGCTCCGCTCCGAGTACCAGTTGGCTCTATTTTTTGGACGTAGAGCTACGTGGAGTATACGCCGTGGAGGGCAAATTATGAATACTTAAACACATATTTTATGGACAGCCGGAGCTGGGCTTAAGTGCCCAGCCAAACATTGGCCAACAAGTCGGTGGGATCTGGGTGTGTGGGTAAACCTGGCTTAGAGCCGTGTCTAACACAAAACTGAAGTGTCGGCACATGCGGCGTATGCGCGATATCACAGCTTTGCTCTGGCTCACTTAGAAGTTTTTTATTTGGCACATGATTGCCATACGAAAACAGCGAAGCGCTAAAGCAAACTATTTTCGAGCGACTTAACGACTAACGATCCAGGTTTTTTTTTTTGTTTTAACAGCCTGGTCAACAATGATGTCATTTGAATGGGATTTGGTTGGCTCGAGGGAAAGCCAAATGCAATGCTCTCTGGCTGCTTTTTTTTACTGTTCAATTGAGCATGACGACCGCCTCGCATATTTCGCACCCACATTGCGTTGACATTTTACCTTAACCCTGAATCTAATCGATCAAGCCTGACAGTCAGACAGAGATAGGTATTAGCATTAATCAATTTCGGCCATAAACCATTAGTCATCCATCGATGGCTCCACCAAGCAGCTGACAAATGAAGAAATGTTTTGGCCCTATTCTCGGCCGCGACTTTCTCCCCTTTTGCAATTGTACTCAATGGAACTCAAAGGTCTGGACGTCTGGATGCTAAACCTCGCCTTGACTTGCTTTGCTTTCGGCTGACCATAACTCAAGATCTCCAGCCTAAGCCGATTTCACAGACTCAAAGCTTGGGTTCAGGGCCTCAGTTTGGGCTCGGATCTTTACCCATTGCCTGGGCCAATGAAATGCAGAGACACTTGGATGGAAGTGACTCAGAGGAGTGCGCTTACGTGCTATGCACGCCGCTTGCGGCTCGGAATGCGGCTTGGAACGTGGCCAACTTACGTCGGTAAAGGCCCACATGCAGTCATTTCCACCCTTAATTTAAGCGATTTATTATTGGAGTAATATGCTCTAAGCATTCCAAAATAAAATTGATTGCATACTCCAGTTTTGGCGTCATTGTGACTCAGTTTAAAAACCATTTACCCAATTTCGTTTACAAGAATGTCATCAATTCAATGATAGTCGCTTCTAGGAAAGCTCTGCCATTATCAATATTAACATTGGTTTGCATTGTTATACCCTTGCAGAGGGTATTATAATTTTGGTCAAAAGTGTGCAACGCAGTGAAGGAGACATCTCCGACCCTATAAAGTATATATATTCTTGATCAGGATCACCTCCTGAGTTGATATAGCCATGTCCGTCTGTCCGTCTGTCTGTCCGTCTGTCTGTCCGTCTGTCTGTTTCTACGCAAACTAGTCTCTCAGTTTTAAAGCTATCGAATTGAAACTTTGCACACACCCTTCTTTCCTTTGCACGCAGTATATATGTCGGAACGGCCGGGATCGGCCGACTATATCCTATAGCTGCCATATAACTGATTGATCGGAAATGCCATAACTTTGGTGTTTGTAAAGTTAGGAAGTTGGGATTTTCTATGGGTTTTATATTTGGCCAATCAATCCGACCTACCAAACTTCATAAGGATCGGCCGACTATATCCTATAGCTGCCATATAACTGAACGATTGGAAATGCCATAACTTTGGTGTTTTTAAAGTTAGAAAGTTGGGATTTTTTATGAGTATTAAGTTGCATCATATGAATAATTTTGGAGAATATAATTTACAGAGTATTCTGCAAGGGTATATCAACTTCTAACTGATTGATCGGAAATGCCATAACTTTGGTGTTTGTAAAGTTAGGAAGTTGGGATTTTCAATGGGTTTTATTTTTAGCCAATCAATCCGACCTACCAAACTTTATAAGGATCGGCCGACTATATCCTATAGCTGCCATATAACTGAACGATTGGAAATGCCATAACTTTGGTGTTTTTAAAGTTAGAAAGTTGGGATTTTTTATGAGTATTAAGTTGCATCATATGAATAATTTTGGAGAATATAATTTACAGAGTATTCTGCAAGGGTATATCAACTTCGGCTCCGCCCGAAGTTAGCTTTCCTTTCTTGTTTTTCTATTAATTTTTTTTACTTCCATCAAAGTTTGTATCATCATTAGGGTTTTTTTCATATTGTCAAACAATTGACTCATGGTTTACTCCGAAGTGACAAAAGGAAGTATAAATAAATTTAAAAAATGATTAGGTATCGCCTTTTAATAAACAAGCAATGAATATTTTTTAAATTTATTTTAACGCCTGCGCATTCTTCGGAAATGCTTAAAAGAGATTTACGCACATAAAATAAGGTTAAAACAACTAAAACCATCTTGCTTAATGGTCGCCTGCCTGAACTTATGGAGCAACAAATAAATATTATTGTTAATACCTTTAAGGTGATTGCAGAACCATTGACAACCGTGATCTGTGGCATTCAATACTATAAGTGGTAGGTGCTTAGCACTCGACATTTAATAAATATATAGATGGCTCAGCGGGTTGACAATTCCAGGCATTCGTCTCTAGAAACGCTCGTTCGACCGATAACCACTACGTGATGGTAAAACGCCTTTGTTATTGAAAACAAAGCCTCGTTCGAGTGCAAAGTTTAGCGCAAATAGGTTGCAAAAAAAAATGTTTTTTTGAAAACTAACACTTGGTTGGGTAAACAAATCAGGTTTCCGTCGACTAGACAGCACAATGAAAAGCGCTTTTCAGCTGGCGGCGGGAAAGTCGTGTCACAGCCAGACTTCTAGCCATCCAGCACTCAAAAAGTCGGAAGCTGGAACCGCGAGGCGAAAAGCGGTACAGATATCGCTAATGAACCGCCCCCGCCCGGTGAAAGCCGGTTTCTCATGCTCACCGCCTCCTTAAGTTCTTAATTTATGCCCCGCTTCCTGCTTCAGCATCAGGGCTATATATATATATATATATATATATTGCTCGATCCGAACAAAGGGCAATTGCAGGCGAGGAAGCAGGCATAAATATCTGATCCCAGTGGCTGAAATCAATTTACGGCAGCTTTAATAACTGAATTTCGGTGCAGGGACTTCCCTGTGATAACAGCAAATGACATTTTAATTCCGATCGATCAAGAAATATTACTTAACGATGGCTTTTAGTTGAGAAAGGTGGTTTCCTTCGCAAGAAGTTGCAGCTGCTGCAAAAATATGCTCTGCCAATATATGTAATTACTTGCTGCTCCAGTGACCTTTTAGATTTGCTTACGATTTCCTATAATCTAAAAGCATTTAAAGTGGTGATTATAGTAAAAACAATATATGTGTAAAGACAATATATGTGTAAAGACAATAAAAAGTGTTTTTGCGATTAAACTATTTACGTAAGCGTAATTACATTATTATTATTCTTAAAGCGCACATTCCCTGCAGAGGGTTCAAGCAACTCGAACGTGACACAATCGGTTATTATATAGAAATTCGCTTTGGAAATGTTTGAGTTTGAGCGAATTGAAATGGCTTTTAGCAAGAATTTTTCGTAACTCGTAAAGTCATCTGCCTGACTTTTGGCTGCCACCGGGCAAACCTGGCTCACACAGCTGCTCCGAGTGGCAATTTCCAGCCAAAAACCAGTCTGGCCATCTTTCAAAGCCAACAGTTTCCCCCTTTTTTTTACTGACTGCGTGCTGGTGTGTGTGGTCAAATGTCGGCATTTTTTATACTTTTGTGTATATTTTTTATCGCTCGCCTTGGGCAATTGCGTCCATTGTACTGCCTGGCTGCAAAAAATTAACGTTGCAGAAATTATGTGTATGCCGGAATGGCTTCAACCGAATAGGACACACCACTCTAATGTATGGGGGAAATTCGATCTCTGAACAGTTGGCCAGCGGTGTGTTTTTTTGGCCAGAAATCATGATCGTAATTCGCCATCAAACTCGTGATGCTAATGAATCGGTCAACAAATTTGACGGTGTCGTGATGCGCAGATTAAAGGCCGGATGGATTTGGTTTTGAGCCACCCTAATGAAGACATCAGCTGAGGCATTTCCGTTCTGCCAGTCTTCCCTGTCTTCCCATGGATCGATATCCTTAAAAGGAACAGATGAGATCCCAAAAAAATGCAATATTCTACCTATACGTCCGTTCCTCTCGTTTCACTTCCTGTTACCGCCAGCTATTTTTACCCAGGCAACTCAATCATTATCCGCCCACGCACACAGACATGTTATTTGATTGTCTTGGGTATTTCTGGGTATTTGCCAGAGACATTTTTGTGTTGATCTTAAGTCGGAGTCAAGGCGAAACTACCTGAGTTCGATAACGTAGGCCGAGGTTCATTTGCTGACCTTGCTGATCCCGTTGCTCTCGCTCCGGAGGAATGCAGGCCCACTCTTTTTCGGGAATATAATTTATAATATTGGCTGGCCAGGGGTCGCACCCAGTTCCAATTTCAGAACGTCGCACCCATGCTCAATTCGATAACCACATGACTTTTCTGGGAAACTTGATACTAAAACACCAAAGGAATCAAGCTACTTCAAGCCGAAGAGTATACACTCTTGCAGCTATTTTAGAAGTAAAATATTCTATGAAAGTTTCATCCAGATATCTTTAAAATAGAGAGATTAGGTTGTGTTGAAATGGACAGATGAACATTACTGGATCGCTACTCTTGATTATTATGATTATGCTAATAAAGAATACTTTATTGCTAACTTTTAATGGATAGTATAATCCCTTTTGTAAGAGTATAATGAGGTCTGGAGGCCCTCATGGGAAAAGACTTTTACATTAAAATGTTGATAAATCCGACCACATGCCAACATTCTTTAAACTAGTTGATAAACTCCGGAATACAAGCGATAAAGCCACCAACCCAAATTATAATAATAAATCAAAGCTTGCAGACGTTTACGTTTTAACAAAACATCGTTGGTATCACGACTTTAAATCAGTTGGATATCCGACACCCTGACGAAGTGTGCCTATAAATTCTAAACGAAACGATACGTTTCCGTATTGGGTTACGTCGAGTGCAGGGCCATTAAGTATAACAGGGCGAGATCGGGGTTTATCTCGATCGAATGTCAAAGTGTTCTAGAAACAGTTTCAGGAAAGCATTTCCCCATTGCCTAAATGTTAATTACATGCACGACACTACAATGCACTCTGAAATATATATCGATCAATGAGGGGGGGGGCGAGATCAGTTATATCCCGACTAGTGCTAATCTTTACAGCTGTAGATAGCCACAGCAATATGATGAATTGGCTGACTCACGAATTTCCGAGTGAAAAACGTATTTGCATACATGTACAAGTATGGCCAGTGCCAGTGCCAGTTACCGGTTTCTCTCTAAACTTGAACAGCACCGCTCCACAACACACAACACACAGAGACTGCTGTCGAATAGCCCAGTTCATGCGGACATCTGTGTATACACATATCGCCGCAATGACAGAAATGGAATTAATTATGGTGGTAGTGTCGGCGGCGCCTTGGCCCAAGCCAAAGCCAATCCTAAGCCAATCCAAAGTCAATCCAAACCAAACCAAACCAAACCAAGCCAAACCAAAGCCAATTCAAAGCGAGCCAAAAATCGGCGTCTGGCTCACAACATCTTTCGTGACTCGATGAAATGCTAGCCGAAAGACCTAAACACGTTTCATGCAGTTTTCCCTTCGGCTTTTCGCTGCAGCTCTGTGGCAATCTCCGCCAGTCAACTTGACACCCACTCACAACTCGGAGCTGGCTAAGCGGTTTTCTGGGCTCTAATGAAATGCTCTAACATACGATATGTGCACACGTATATTCCCCTATATTGGCTGGATAAATGCGATCTATTCTGGCCGCGTTAACTGCGCACTTTGCATTCGCTGGCTGGCTCAGATCTCGCGATCCCGGGTCGTTTGCCTGGTTACAAAAATTAATACCTAAAGCTCTTTGTTTACGGATCGACGGGCCACGGTCTCGAATTATGTGTTTGTTTTGCCATGAAAACGCAGGCAAACACAGGCGGGCTTTCAAAAGGGGCATCCGCAACGGAATCCGCATCGAATGGCTGGAAAATGCATTCCGAAGGGGACAATTGCATAAGGCCCGAAGAGTCGCGTTTTCAGGCTGCTTTCGGAATTTTCTAAGAACCAGCGAGCTGGCAAACGAGTTCTTAATTGGCGTCAAGAAACGCTCCGTGGGGATTCCCCTGGTCGAATCGATTCAGAAGCCACGTTATTACTTAATCGTTTTGTTAGGGCGTGCAAGCCAGTCGCCTTTTAATCAAAGGGCAAACAAACCGAAAGCCAAATAAATAAGTAAATAAATAAATAAACCATGGGCTCCAGCTGGCGACAGTCGAAACTCGAATTGAGATTGAGAGTCAGCGTTTCTGTATCTGATCGAGTGAGGCAACTTTCCGATCTTCTTTGCTAACCACTGATATACACTCGTTTTTTTGGGGGAAGGGAAGTACTTTACGGATATTGGTCGAAAGTGCCAACTGCTTTCGCCCAATTCTGAGTAACGATTTGAAAATACGAGGAGAATCATTTACGCTTGTTTATCAGGCGACAACGAAACAATTGCCATTAAACGATAAGCAAACAATTGGCAAATTCGTGGATTCGGCTTGGTGTACTGACTAAATTAGCATGGTCAATGATGTCAGCTCTCGGGTGCCAAAGTGCCAATGAGGGGAGTCAACATGGCTCACCGTTTCGCCACGCAGATCGTCGATTTTGGGGGAAGTGAGTGATACAGAGTCCGTATTCTGAGGCCAGCCATGACTACAGCAACTTCCCCTGAATGTTGTTGATTCAATAAGCGTATATCTGCTTATCTGGCTCGAACAATTAGCGATAAGATAAGATGGCTCCATTGGGTGTGAGTCGTCTGTTTTTCAGTTTCTTGCAAGTGGCCCTAACTGTACAACGCGCTCTTTTCGCTTGGTCCATTTCAGTTTGCCCATCTACCGAAGAATGGGTCGCAAGTCGACTTGCAGGCTGGTCCTGCTGTTGGCCTTCAGCCTGGCTTTAATCCATGCCAGCCACTCATACCCCGAGAGCCAAAAGATCAAGTACGTGCACGATGATCTGACGGAAAACGAGCTGGACTCCGGCGAGGATGTGAGTCCCGCCGAGAGCCTGCCCAAAATCTCCACGCCCAAGGCTAAGGAACTACCCGTGGAGACGACCACCAAGAGCGCGGATACCGAGACCACGTCCTCGGACCCCGAAAAGTCCCTCAGCGCCGAGGCCATCAAGGACCTGTTGGAGGCGGCCAAGCACAGCCAAGCGCTGGTCGAGGATCCGCACTTCAACCAGATGATCAACGCCACTTCCACGCCCAAGGCAAAGAACTCCACCGACGGTGGGGATAACTACGATTACTACTCCTACGACGAGGATGACTACGACTATTCCAACGAGGACAAGGAGACGACCACCTCCAGTCCCAAAAAGAACAAGGCCAAGCCCAAGTTGCAGCCCATCGTGGACCTATCCTCCTCGAAGCCTAAGGTATTGTGGATAAAGATATATTTGCACAATATCGGAAAATATAGTTATTTTATTTACACTCTAGGGCAAGACCAGCGATCAAAAGACCAAGGAAAAGACTAACGACATCGACAGCGACTCTCAATACGAGTACGACGACGATTTGGATGAGGATAATGATGATGATGAGGAGGACGATGCTTCTGACGATCTTTTGACCGACGATGAGCAGGTGGAGTTCAGCGAGAACGTGCCCTGCCCGCGATTCTGTGTTTGCGCCCGAAATGTCAACAACTACCTGGTGGCCACCTGCAGAAGGTTGGTCATTGAGAATTCGCTAAATCCATTAGAACTTTAATAAGCAATCCAAATCCTTTGCAGACTCGACGTGGGCACCCAGCGGTTTGGCTCGGACATCACGGACCTGGTGGTGACCAATGTGGGTCCCAAATACCCCATCCTGATGGGCCCCAAATTCTTCGCGAACCTTGGCCTCAAGAACGTGGCTTCGATCAAGATTGCCAACTGCACCTTGGAGTACTTGCACGCAGAGGCCTTCCACGGGCTGAACGAGCTGTATGCGGTTAATTTGACGGATGTGGGCTTGGCCATCATCAATCCGGATACGTTTGTAACGAACAAGAAGTTGCGCATGCTGACCATCTCGGGTAACGACCTAAGCGTAATGTCCGCCGTTCGCTATATTTTGAAGGTGGGTAGTCCTATATAATCATTCAAAGTTGATCAATGCCTGATACACCTGTGTTTCGTAGTCTACCAGCATTGAGGAGCTGGACATCTCGCGCAACAACCTCATCGAGCTGCACCCCAAGGCCTTCTCCCAGCTCTCCAATATCGTTTACATCAATCTGAGCCAGAACAGCCTGAAGAAGGTGCCCGAGAAAGCGTTTGAGAACATTACCATGCTGGAGGAATTGGACCTGTCCTACAACTCCCTGACTGAACTGCCCCGCGACATCTTCAATGGCACCTCTCTGTCCATTCTGCACCTGAAGTACAATACCTTTAACGGCGACCTGCACTTTGGCACCAAGGATCTGCAGCAGCTGGACCTGAGCTTCAACGCGATTGTCCAGGTGCACCACACCATGTTCGACAAGATGCCCGGACTGACCAGCCTGAACCTCAAGGGCAACGGCATCAAAAAGATTCAGCCGGACTCGTTCCTCACTCTGAAGAGTCTGCGGCACATCGATCTGTCGATCAACGAACTGGACCAGATCTCGGGAATGGTGTTCTTCAAGAACTCCGAGCTGGACGTCATCCGCTTGAACGACAATCCTCGTCTAAGCCAGCTGCCCACCGATGGCTTCCTGAGCTACAGCGGCGAGTTCACTGTCTACTACCTGGACCTCTCCAACTGTGCGATCGGCCCACTGGGCCACAAGGCCTTCGCCACCATGCCCCATCTGACCACCTTGAAGTTGGCCTGGAACAACATCAACCACCTGCCCCGTGAGATTTTCACAGGACTTACCAAGCTGATTGATTTGGATCTGAGCAACAATCTGATTCCCCGCATGGACGATCTGATCTTCGAGGACAATGGAGAGCTGACCAAGCTCAGCCTGGCCGGTAACCCCATCAGCCGCTTGTCCGTGCGTCTCTTCGAGCCTCTGCATCAACTGCGTTCCCTGGACGTCAATGACTGCGAGCTCACCGCCCTGCTCTCCGATCGCCAAGCAAGCATGGTCTACAAGATCTTCGACAGCCTGCGCAGCTTCAACGCCTCTGGAAACCTGATCAAGAAGATCTCCTCCGAGGACGTGAAGAGCTTCAAGAACCTGCGCTCCCTGGATATCACCAACAATCCCCTAAAGTGCACCAGCGATTTCCAGGACTTCATCAGCTACGTCACTCTGCAGATGCAGATGACTCCCAAGCGCATGCCCGTGCTGGCCAATCTGGAGGACGATGCCACCATCGTGGAGCTGGAGACGCAGGCGCAGGCCGGATGGGCGACTCTGGCTCACCAGGTGTGCAAGCACGAGGAGGGATCAGATCTGCTGGATGAGAAGAAGGCCGACAGCGCCGAGGCCAAGTTGGAGAAGCGTCTGAAGGAGAGCGAGAAGAAGCTGGACGAGGACGAGGAGAAGCTGCTCAGTGTCCTGGACAAGAGTGTGCTGGACAAGAGCCGACTAAGCAGCATGCAGAAGATCATGAAGGGATCGGTCAACGCCGAAACCCAGAAGCCAGAGGAGGACAGTGCCGAGGAGACCATTAACAATGGCGGCGAGGATAAGGAGGACGACGTTAGCGACTATGACAGCGAGGAGGACGATGACGATGATGACGAGGACGACGATGACGATGAGAGGTTCGAGGAGGAAAGGAAGAAGGGCAAGGCCAAGAGCGAGTCGGACAAGGCCTTTGACACGTTTGTGAACAAGGAACTGAAGCCCCTGCTTAAGGATGAAGGCGTCAAGGCGGAGGAGGTGGATATGTCCGAGGAAACGGACGACAGGTTCCTGTTGGGTGAGTTTTCTTTTACAGATTTGGGCCTAGGAAATTGTAAGACTAATGCAATCTTATCCCATCCATTTCAGATAAACTTGGCTTTGACAGCGAAAGCGGGGAATCGGATGAGTTCACTGAGAAGGTGATCTTCCACGGCCGTCTGTCCTACGACACGGTGGTCCCACTGATCATCGTGTCCTTCTGCCTGCTGATCATCGTGCTGTCCATCGCCCGGGTGATCTACGTGGTGCTCCGGAAGCGTGGCGAGCGTTACCGCATGGCCCTGCTGGCCTCGAAGAACTCGTTCGTGTACCAAAAGCTGAGCGAGGACATCGTGAAGCCCACCACCAGCAAGGACCAGAAACAGCCCAAGCATCTAAAGCAGCCCAAGGTGCACCGGTACGCGCCCATCAACCAGGTCTAAGTCCACCTGGAATCAGCAGTTCCGGGCCGGACTTCGCGGAAGTCGAACGAGTTGCGCTGTTTTTCTAATTTATAAGTTTATTGATAGTTGAACAAGTGGAAATCGCATCAGACAATTGACTACACACAAGCACACGAATGAAAAGAAACAGGAGGAGGAACTCGTCGAGGAGCAGCAGTTGGCAGTTAAAAGTATTAGCGAAAGTGCGAGGAAACAAAGCATCAACTGAGAAATACTTGAATCCAAATAAGAGAGAGAGAGAAGAAATCGTAACAGCAAATTCCTTTATCCCTGAAATAGCCTATCCCGCCTAGTCCTGTTGCAACCAGTCAAAAGGTAATTGGCAACAGCAGAGGGGGTTTAGAAAAAGCGTTTGATTAGCAACCGTTTCGAGAGCAACGGACTTGCCACTGATCGAACCAGTGCCTTACAACCCACATCCAATATATCCGTACTTATGAGAATTTCGGGAACAACTTGAAGATTTAGTGCCATTTTGCCAAAATTCAAACCGAGCGAAAATTATTAAACAACATTAGTGTTTCTAAAACTGAGTGTCAGTCAGGAACGAGAAACGAGGAGCAAAGAGCAGAAAGTAGCGAGGGTCTGTGTAGCAAAGTATAGGAAGACTCCCTTAAATTAACGTCTGATTTTTAATCTGATCAAGAGATGAGCGAAATAATTAATGCATAAACTATGTTAAGTCTTTTTTATTACCTTTTTTCCAATCGAAATCAAGCAATCGCTTGATTTGTTCGACTTTGAAACCAATTCCGAAAACAATAAATTATTTTAACCAAACCGATGGTAATCTTTACAATGCATACTTAATAGACATACATACGTACTTTTAACAATAACATGCCTTTCAATAAAATTGAATATATTTTATCTGCGTTCAATAAAAGACTCGAGTGGGCTGATATTCCCTTCCTCTTTTGCGTAGAGGGTAAGCTTCCTCCGAAAGCCGAGTGCAAAGTCGTTTACTTCCTTGTCCCGCTTCAATTCCCCCCGGATTTGGCGCCACATCCGTTCGAATCCGCTGTCGAAGGGCATGCCCAGGAATCGATTGTGTCTGGATCGGAGTTCCTCGCCGATCTGCTGCCACATTAGCTCGAACTCCCTGTCGTAGGGCATCCCAATGAACTTGCTCTCACAGTCGGAGTAATCGAACATGAAGGAGTACTCGTGTTTGATATGGCGCATGTCGAAAATCTACAATTCTATTTCATTTAAATAAAAGCAGTATATTTTTTTAAAATCCATATGCATACGATGACCAGCACTGGTAAAATTAACGCCGAAGGAATGGATTGAAGTGTTATGACTATGTACTTCTTATTCAGAATTTTTGGTTTTCAAAATAATATGATGGTTTTTTAAAAATTTTCAAAGCAGCAGCGTGGGTCTTGTCACTCCAGCATAAAAACTAAAACTGAAACTTTAGAACCAGAACCAAAGAGAGACCTCAACATTATGCTGAATATACATAAAGTCAATTGCGCCAAAGAACATAAACAAAGGCAAGGAATCAAATTGCAAGAGATTCTGTACATGATTTTTAATGGTATTTTTCATACATACATACATACATTCAATATAAATGTTCGTTCTGGTCCGTTTTAAGTTTAGTATTTATGTTTGTGATGTTGGAATTATGAAAGCTTAAGTATGGTCAGTTTAAAGAAGGAATCCGTTAGTTTAACACTTTTTCTTGAAGCGAATAAGTTGAGCGTGGGTAAGTCTAATTCCCAAATTAATATACCACCATGGAGTTCTCGAAGAGCTGCGACAGGTTTTCCTCCGTCTGAGCCCTGGGTGCCAGCTTAGTGATCCTCTCCTGCGGCAGGGTTCCCTCGACCAGCGCGGGCACATCGCTGCTGGAGAATCCCAGCTCGCGGAGGCCATTTTCGATGCCAGCGCGTTGCATAAAGCCGCGTACAGTGTCCGCCAAAAGTCGACCGGCGTCTGCTTGTCGAACACCTTGTACTTCTGCACCCAGCAACTGGGCAGCCTCCAAGTGGCGATCCGGGCAGGCGGGTGCAGTGAACTCAAACACAGCCGGAGCACTGATCACCACCGATAGTCCATGAGGAATGAGAGCGTGATCCGCCGAGTAACCCTTCGGCCTGTAGTCCCTCACATTTCCGGAAATCGGGTAGGAGAGTCCATGGCACAGGTGCACTCCGGCATTGCCGAAGCCCACGCCTGCCATCGTGGATGCCAAGTGCATCTGGGAACGGGCCTCCAGATTGTCGGGCTGGTAAATTGCATCCACAAAGTTCTTGCGTATCGCCTCCAAGGCAAAACGTGCCCACACATCCGACACGGGATTTCTGCCCTGGTACGTAGGCCTCAGGCTGGGATCACTGGGTGCCGGACCTCGTTCCCTGTAATCCACCGCCGTAAAGCTCTCCAGGGCATGGCAGAAAACATCAAAGCCGGCGAAGGCCATCACACGTTCCGGCTGGGACAAGGTGTGCAGGGGATCAATCAGAGCTGAGGTTTTAAAACGGATAATAAGCTAGTTCAATATGTTATATATTTCATTGGGTATTTTCCTATTTTCGCTTTGAATTTTAGATTGAATTGAATTAGAAATTCAAAAGAATTAATGTTTTATCATATACAAGGGACTTTCATATTAAATTTCTTATAAGAAAACAAATCAAATTTAACCCAAGTCAATGAAAATAAAGTTGGGAACTGTTAAAATTCTTACCCAAAGTAGGCTTTAGGAATTTGCTGGATATCCCAGTTTTGGCGTGCAATTTCTTGTAGTCAAATATAGCCACTCCAGTGGTTTCCGAGCCAGTTCCCGAGGTGGTGGGCATGGCAATCAGAGGCTTCAGCCTCACAGATATCTGAATGGAGTTAACAGAATATTACCCCTTGTTCAAATAACCAATTTAAACATGTAGACTTCACCTCCTTGCCCTTGCCAATCGGACAGTTGACGTAGTCCAAAAACTCAGCCTCCGGATCACTGCTAAACAGATTGGCTGCCTTGGCCGTGTCCATGGCTGATCCTCCTCCAATGGCCAGAAAGGCATCGAACTCCTTGCGACGGGCAAACTCCGCGGCATGCCACATGCTGCCATCCGTGGGTTCCACCCGTGTTTCATCGTACACTTCGTAGTTGATTCCATGGCGGGCCAGTGAATCCAAGGCCACTTTCACGGATGGCAACTGGGACACATTTCTGTCCGTGACCAAACAAACCCTCTGGGCTCCCAAGTTGCGAAGATCAGCTCCCACTTCCGCACTTACTCCGGGTCCAAAACGCACAGTTGAGGCGGACATCTAAACAATATGAAAGAAATTTATTAATAAGTTGATTATTGGTACATTTATTTATTGGTGGAAAATGAGAATTTCTTAATTCTTCAATTAAAAATTTTTTTTTTTTTAATTATAATTTAAATATTGTTTTTTGAAAAGTTCTTAAAAGTTATCCTTCTTACTTTTGGTTAGTATATTCAGGTACAAATTTCGCTATGAATTAACTTGGAAACATTATAAACATTATAAATGTAAATGTTTCTTTTAGAAGACTATCAAAATTAAAAAAGAGATTTTTTTATAGAAATAAAAAAAAATCGTCAGACTTAAACTGACTATATACAAGAAATCATATGACATATACAGTTCATATACAGGTTTTGGGGATCCAAAGTTCAATGTAAAAACTTCGTTATATGAATTAATTTAGAAACACTATCAACATTTTTAATGTGGATAATATAAAGTGGTAAATGTTAATGTTTCTTTCAGAAGACTAACAAGAATGATAATGAGATTTCATCAATAGAATTAAAAATAGAAATTAATAAGATCTCTTTATCATTTTTGGTAGTCTTCTGAAATAAACATTGACCTATGATCTACATATCTCAGTAGTTCAACTAAATATCATAAATTTTTAATGCAGAGTCTGTGCTTTTTCCGAATGTTTAAATTGTTTGATTTTCAGGGGACAAGTATATATGGAAAAAGATTATTATCTTAACCAGACTTTGGCAGTCTGTCTGGAGATGAGAATCTGCTATCTGCAGGTGTTTCAAAGTCCAAGTTATAGCCACTTACCTCAAAGGCGTATTCCATGCGACCAGTTTGGGAGGCGGATGGCGCAGCTGATCCATAATTATGCGAGTGGGCGGGGCACTTGCAGCTATAGAAGTTTTAAAATATTTATTCCATTGAGAAAACTTTAAGAGTTTAGTTTTTAATCTTACGAGTTGGCCACGATCGTGTTGATCAAACTCAAAACATTCTTGCGCGACATTATGTACACAAATGAAAGCAGCTGATTGGATTCTTCGTCTGATAAGAACGCAAATCGATAGCTGGCGCCGAACGATAACACTTCCTAATCGATAGCTAACTTTTTGAATTTCTTTTCTTTGCAGCTTTGAAAAATAGAACCCGAAAATGTGCGACTACCAGAGGGAATACTCCTTTATTTTTGAGGACAGCTCCTGCGAGGGCGACGTCTCGATGGCCGTCCACGACAATGGATTCGAGTCCTTGTGGCAGCAGGTGGGCGAGGAGATGCGGAGGGAGCGGGAAATGAACGAGCTCGAGCAACTTTTCCAGCAAAAGTTGACCCTGAGTCCGCCGGCCTTCGCAGATCCATGGAGATTCTGACCGAACCGCTTAAAGCCAGCTCATTGTGATATTTGTATATAATAGAATTAGCAGATCATCAATCATTCGCCATAATAATGGCCTTCGTTGGAGCATTTTTGACAAGTGCTCGTAGATTTTACATAATAACTACCAGTCCGAAACGGTTATTGTATACTTTTGTTCAAGCTTAGTTTATGAAGTCATCTGTCCGTGTTTTCAAATGTTTGCTTTCGTGAAAATTCGCTTTGTTTTGTCACTTTACCAAGTAATCAATTTGTACCAAGCTCATTATTGTCCTAGATCTTAAATTGGCAATGCCTTGCCTTCGATATGGTAAACCAATTGAATTGGCCCAAAGAGTACAATGTATACAAGAGCAATCCTTACCCAAAACTATTGAAATAAATTTGCAATGTACATATACATAAAGTGGAATCGTTTGAATAACTATTCATTTTTAATTAGCGATCCCAGAGAGAGATGTGACTGCGATTCAATTGTAATGGGAACAATTGTTCGATGGAGCTAATTACCTAAATGTATGTCCGCCCATTTTTCGCGCTAGATTTACAACTCAATTTGGCGCGTTATCAGCCGCGATCTGCGAACATAAACAACTGGCGATGGTAAACGATGTTGACGGCTATTCCCCTCATTAGCATGCAATTGTCGCCGATCTGCTGGGCGCCAGACCATAAAACGTTCGATTGCCGGCCGATTGGCCAGCAGTTTGCATCCAACTGGTGATTACTCGACATCGCGAGATGAAGTGGCTTAGCGTGTTCCTGGTGTTCGGCATCCTCGGGCTCATCGGCAGCCTGGGCACCCTATCGATGGCGGAACCCCATCCGGAACCCAAGGGTCGTCCCCACACCACCCGACGTCCGAGGAACGACAACGACAGCGATCGACGCTAGCAATCCGGGCGGATGGAGGAGATGGAGGACGGGGTCCAGCGGAGATGCACCGATCCACAGAAGACACAGGAGGCACATCGACTCTCGGTGAAGGTGAAATGTTTTGGAGTCGAGAAAATGCAATATGTTGAGGTCCTGCTCATCTAGCGGGCGGGATTTCCCCAGGTTACACAATAAAGACGCTTCCGTTTACAACAGAGTTTTGATCATTGGTTTATTCGATAGTTTCTTCGTCATAGGTCTAGAGTTAAATTGGTCAGCTTAATAATACCCTGACGCTTACGGGGATTCTTCGATACTGATAGATTGGCGGATTAAGCGGGCTGACTGACGTTCTTTGGTTGTGCGAGGGTTTTGGGGAGTGCGTTTTTGTAATTACCATATACTTGATTCTGTTTCTGTATGTTTTCTTTTTCGTTTACCATTACCATGCGATATTGAACGTTGCTTAGGGCTTATCGTAATTTACAAAGTGCCGCCTTGCGCGGCTTATCAAATTTAATTCAATAGTTTCCGTTTCCATTTGCTTAGCTACGATAGTTTCGGTTACAAAATAATTTCAATTTATCTAAATTGCAATCGCATCTCCAGTGTCTGCGCATCAGCTTTTAATTCTGTGAGTATAGTACTTCCACCCAATCTGCGTCTCACTATTAAATCGGTTTAGAGCTAGCTTTACAGTTACAATTACAATTAGAATTACATATACGCGATTGATTAAACTATTCCAGTTGATTTGTGTTTAGGGTGGAGTGTTTGATTCGTACTTCTCTGACTGCGGATAGAGCTTAGTCTACACAATATTTATTTTGTTAATTACGTTTAGCATATAGTTCGTAGTTCTATCTGATTTGATCAAATGATTACTCGCTTATCTGTATTTCTCGACGCATATGTATCTGTATCTGCTGAATGCTTGTATCTTGTAGGTGGGTCTGACACTGACTTGAATATAATTGAGTTTGCTCGTAGAATCTAAGCTCAAATGCAGCTGGGAATTAAGGTGAGTTGGTTGGTTTCTGGGGGAAGATGGGATTTTCATGCGGGAGTACAGCTGAGTATCTTTGGTTGTGGTAGTTATCATCCTATCTAGCTAACGTTTCACTCTTATTCGGGGGACTCTGAGGATGCCGATATGCCCCCCAGGCTGCAGGCCCCCACGCTGCCCGCACTCGTCGATGCCCCAATGTCGCTGATGCTCTTCACGCGCCGCCGACTCTGCTCGTAGAGCATCTGGGGGTCGGTCATCACGCCATCCAGTATTCCCCCCACCGGCGGGGCGCTCACCCGATGTCCCGGCGGCGGTCCATGACTGTAGATGCCCCCGGCCGAGGGGATCGGCGGTGGAGCCGTCGTCGGCGGCGGCAGGAAGTGATGGTAGTGCTGCTGCTGCTGCTGGGGATTCGTGTGCGGATTCGGGTACTGGTGGCCTATGGTTGCGTATATTCCTCCGCCACCCTCGCTGCTGCTGTACGAAGGCGTTGGGGAGGTGGAGTTCCCGAAGGAACTGCGGTCGCCGGTGCGATGGGGTTTGCTGTTAAACCGAAAGGCTTTAGAAAGGGAGCTCTGAAAATAAGAAAAAATATTGTTACAGAAGGTATTTTCCAGTTGCAGAAGTGCCAGCTCACCTGAGATCCTTTCCATGCCGAAATCTGTCCAGTACACATAACGAAAAGAACAAAATTTTAATGGTTTTAATTTGCTCAGATTTTACTAATTGTATCTCCTAAAAATGGACTAAACGATTGAAATCTTTCGGAACTGTCGTAAAGCTAATGTTGTTGCTAGGTGCCTAAATTGAATGTATTAACAATTATATTTTTGATCCCCTATTTCCAGTGATAAAAATATGTGATTTCTATGGTATAATGTATGAAGTGATAAGCATGCATATGTCTTGATAATATGGTATAATTGGAAAAAAAGGACTCAATAAATTTATCTTAGCACGAGTTTCGCAATAAAATAATATTTAAATATTATACAGACCTGCTAAATAATTTTATCGAAATCTCTTAAAAAGCTGACAAAATATTCTATAATTTTAAATCAGATGTGAAAGCATCGACACCTTTGAAGTCGTTTTCGACCCCAAGATATTATTTGGCACTCTTTTCTAAGCAACTTTAAAAGATGCCTAAAAGTATGCTGTAAAATATTTTAAATTTTTTTCCACCAACGTTTTTTATCACCATTAAGAAATATTAATACATCATTTAATCCTTGTAGGAACCTTAGAGAGAGAATTACAGTCACTAGAGATTTCAATGGCAACCATCATAAATTGAATTTTCAATTCCGATGAAAGCCTGTGAAAGCTGGGATTCAAACACTGGGGACAGCTTTTAGAGACTTAAATAATTTATGACATAGACACCAAGAGACACCAAAAGCTTCACGACAATTCAGGCTAAGGATACGGCAATATTGTTGGCTAGTGGATTATCATATTCAAGACTTAATTGGATATAACTAGCTAAGAGATATAAGTAGTCATAATTACTTACCCTGAGGTTGCCGCTCGAGCGGCGATCTGTTGTGGCATAGTGCTGCAGTCCGCCGGGTCCCGTTAGAGGCACTACGCCGCAACCGGAACGGATGCCCTGACCCAGAGTCGCTCTACACAACAAACATGGCAATTTCGATTTGCGAATTTTTGCATAGGTCGTATGCGTGTGCGTGTGTGTTGTGAGTGGGTGGTTATGGGGGTATATAACATGTTTGTGCATGTAGTTTCGGTTTTCGTAGGCAGGCAGGCAGGCAGGCAGCACATTGAAGACAGGACACAGACGGCAGATAACGGGAGTGTGGAGAGTTGGAGATTGGAGTTTGGTGAGTTGGAGAGTGCGGGCGGGCAGGCAGAGCAGCAGAAATAGCGATACAGAGACAGAGAGAGAGCGAGAGCAGGCAAGGCAGGCACACATACACACACAGAAAGTGGTTTCATAGGTGTTGTTGTTGTTGAGTTGTTGTTGTACGGAAATGTTGTGGGTATTGTTGTCATTGTGTTGGTAATCGTGTTAGACAATCAAGCAGAGTTAGCAACAACAACAAGCCGTCGATTCGATTACCAAATTACGAAATTGAAGAGGAAACATACGGATGTGAAAGCAAAAGAGAGTGGATCAAATATATAGGAAAGATGGAAAAAGAAACGGGACAAAGACGAAAGAATCTGGTTAATCAATGTTGGAGAGTTACTTTTATTTGTTTCGTATTTGGCTATGGCACAATTAACTACACGTAGCGTAAAACAACAAAGAAATCAAGAGTCTATGGTGAGAGAAAACCCCCCGAAAGAAGAGAATGAAAAGGAAAAGTAACTTGAAAAAAAGAATAGCATTGGTAACAGACACGATATCAGCAGCCATAAAAATTTGTCTTTTTTTTCAAGCCTTAGAATTCCAATCACACATAGTATCGATAGGGTATTTCTTTATATGCAGTGGTACTTATTAAGATGACAACGGTTATCTCTAGTTCAAGCTACTTAAAAACATTGATAACACATACATGGAACTTGTTTTCGAGTGTCTGCGTATGTTATTGAGTGTGTGTGTGTGTGAGAAATAGAGAGAGATAGGCTACTTAGTAAGCAAGTTTTACTTACAATTGACACTGTAGTTGCAAAATTGCAAAACCAAATTAACGACTTCTTAAAGAAATTAACTTAGGAGAGCTACCCTGCGGTCACTAGAAAGTTTCCAAAATCTCTTGAAATATAAAATCAATATTTTTGGGTGCCCAAAACTATGCAGTGATATATTCAACGATAAATGTATATAGCCATTCACACTAAGCAATCCATGTCAACGAAAGTAACATTATTTATTTGCATCATTTTTGGCACCGCAACTATTGTTGAAATTTTAGGGAACAGAACTTTATACCGCAGGGCAAACTCCCTTAAAACGCTTCACAGTATGCAACACCAAAACATGGACTATATCATCTAACCACGGAAATGTAGATGTGTATGTGTTCATGGACTTGTGTGCGAGTGTGTGGCTATGTAATTGGTCTTTAAGGTTCAATTGTGCGTTGGTGGCTGTCTGACCGACCTCAGAAAACAGCTCCTGTATCACAGAGAACTTGGGTGTTCCGGCCTAGTGACGAAAGACGCTCATGTGTGGAAGGGTGTGTGGTGGCATTTGCAATGCCCTGTCTTTGGCGTAACAAATAATATCTGAAATGTCTTTCCGCCTCGATTACATTGACGTAAGCCTTAACACTAGGTTTCTACTACATTAAATGCTTGACTTGTAAATCAACCTAAGTAAATGCAACGTTAAGCGCTCCTCGGGGAGTGTATCGTTTTAATATCGATATCGGATATGCAAAGCTTGGACACTTGTTTTTTGATGTGTGCGTTCCTAGTTCGATGCCTAAAGCACTTAACAATATTGTGTTATGATTACAGCTACTTCTACTAATCGGATGTGTGACTACTCTGCCGTGGATCTATCAACTATTCGTTATTACGAAATGACTAGCGCTGTGCTCCAGTTATTGTTCTCTCCCTATAGTTATTATCGTATCATCTTCATCAGCTTGGCTAAACAAATCTCTATGAATCCCATTTGGTTTTTGATTATTCATTTTCGTTATCTTGTTCTTTGGTTCGTGCGGATTTAGTGGCCCTGCAATTTGGCCAATTGTCTGGAGGCTTCCATTTGAAATTCTTCCATTTGACAGTAAATAAGGTATCTGCATTTCGGATGTAGAAAATACAAATAAACATGGATCGAGATATTGGTTGGGAAAGAAAAGAGAGAGAAACATGGCCACAAGGGCCGCCATTAGTGCGATTCGCTTTATGGGGCGGTTTTATTTTGCTTAACAGATCGTCTAAGACACGTTCACATGATCAACAACGAAACAAAGTACTTATTACATTATTATCTAAAGATACAGGCTGAAGACCTTTACATACTTATGCACGAGTAGACAGATTTAGATACAGATATGACGTCGCATGATATGACATCTAATGAGTCGAGAAGTTGGCATTTCTGCAGCCATAGTTGATTGGGATGCGGAAGAAGACAGATGGATGGTATGCACATAAGAAGCAGCTTATAAACGAATGATCAAAGCACTAAATATAATAGCCAGAGATGAGTATGAATGAATGATGAGTGTATGTTTCGGGTGATGATGATAATGCGGAAGATGAAATGCAGTCTGAAGAGCTCCCACGGTAACGAAATACTTCCTGCTAGCAACTTCCAAACAAAAACAACTCTATAAAAGATACGTCTTAACGAAGGTGCAAAAATAAACACAAACACACAACGAAAACAGTTAACAGGAAAGTTATATAAACTCGGGGGAGGGGATGGAAATACAAAACGGCAATAACTCAATCAAAACAAAGACAACTCTAATCAAAACGCTGTATTACGCTACATATTTATGTTTCCACATTTCACATGTCACACCCGAGGGATTACACAAAGGACACTCACACTCACACACACACACACAGGACACACACACGCACACACATATATCTAGATGGCTTTCTGTGGGGTTGCTAAGCCCTAAAAACTTACCGTGCGGGCAAAATGAGGGCATCGAATTCCGTGTTGAGATGTCGCCGTATTATGTTCTTCGAGGGCGGAATGCCCAAGGCGGTGGCCATGGTGTCCCCAGAAAAGGATGGCTCCAGCACCACAAGGCCGCCGTGCACGCCGCTATCTGCAGGTGGGCGAAAGGGGTGGAAGGGTGTGGAAACAGGTATTAGAGTGGGTCAGAGGTCCCCTAATTGCTGCACGGAATGGCATAATCAAAGGGCCATCGATATGGCACACGCACCCTTCAGGTTGTCGGCGTACTCGCCCAGGTCGATTGATCGCACCCAGCGGATGAAGCGCTGGTTCGTCCACACAATGGGGTCCGTGTCCACCGTCTCCGATTGCACCCGTCGCATGGCCAGTGTCTGGCGGTCGTACTTCACAATGCGCAACACGTGGATGCCTGGCGGAAAGGAAACGCTTTTGATTAGGTTACAGGTTTTGCCAACAGAGGGGAAAAAATAATTACGTTTTTATGTTCTAAGCGTGGACCTAATAAACAAACAATTTTTTCTTAATCGAATATATGGCTATATTTAAAAAGATGATTCAACAGGAAGCAAGAAGTCTTTGGGCAAAGTTCAATCCAAATAGCTTTAAAACTGGCTAAAAACGGACGGACGGACGGACATGGTTAAATGGACTCTTTTTAAGATTCATGAATATGTTGCTAATTTTGAATAAAATTCTATGTAATCTAGAAAGTCCCATAGTTAATTGGAAATATATACCCATTTAGGGGTTATTACAATTCTAATCTATTGTTATACAACTTTGTCAGTCTTTATTAGTTGGCACACACATATCAACTTGCACAATATGGTTGCAAAACGCAATTTCATAGAACTTCTTAAATTTTATTTTGGCCTTATAGGAGTCGAAATTCAATATTCAAATTCAGCGGCCGTAGGCACAATCTTTCTAGTTAAGTTCATTGTCCAAATAGTTTCTTTTAAGTCTGAGAAAGTCCGGCTAAGCATACCTTAGATGAAGGCTAAAACATTATTGTAAATCCTGACCTTTATTCTACCAAGTAATATGACTTGCATAAAAACTATAAATAAAATTAAAGTGAAAGCCCTTTAAAATCGTATTATTTCTTTGAAATCAAACCCCTCATACCGTGGACAATGCTGGCCTGGTGGAACTTCCGCGTGACGCCCAGGAACTTCTCGAGCTCCTTCTTGGAGAGCGTGTCCAGCATCCGGGCGTCGACGAGGGACTGCACGAAGGGCTCCGCATACTGGGGCAGTCCGATGTCCGGCAGCCACTCGGTGGCCACCCAGGTGTGGCCCAGCTGCGTGATCAGGGGGTAGCGGACCATCTCCGGACGCCGCTGCTCCTCGATGGCCAGCCGCAGCTTCTTGCGATGCATCGGGTGGGCCAGTCCCAGTCCCGCCTCCAGCTCCACGTCGTTCAGCTCCAGCAGCACCTTGCCGCTCTTCACGTTCTCGGCGCACCTGGCGCTGTACTGGGGCATTCCCAGGGCCACCTCCAGCCAGGCCAGCACCTGGGTGGCCCGCCAGCGGTCGATGGGCAGCTGGGAGGCCTCCCGCAGCAGACGCAGCTTCTCGGCATAGCCCTCCTCCGTCAGCGGATTCCACGAGTAGTCGGCATCTGCAAAGGGATAAATATAGCATCATTGGGCATATGGATTGTTCTTAATTATAAACTATAATATTTATTTTTACTCTAGTCCTGGGTTCTAAATACATTTGAAACCTATCCTGTTTTGGATATATACAGAATATAACTCATCATAATTAACTGGATAAGGACTTAATAATATTTACGTTATAAAATATTTATAAAATAAAATTATTCAAGCTTCAGCACTCACATTCAGTTACTCCATCGGCGGATAGGGCCTTGCTTTTATTCCGGGAGCGGGCAAACACCCGGGATATGCTTCCCCAAGTTCCGCCGCGTCCATTGCGAGCTCCAAGTGGTCCACTTTTGTTGGCGCTGGCGAACTTCCTGCTGATGGCGCCACCACCTGGTCCTTCGGGATCCACAGGTGAGCCCAGCTGCTCCACAGACCTGATGGTATGGGAAAAAATTTTCGCTTTAATTGGCTATTATTTTCATTGTAAGCCGATCCCTAATCCATAAAATTGTTAGATAATTAATTATCCCAAAAATATTTATACCCTTTTTGCACTTATAGAAAATCCCAGAATGCAAATAAAAGTCTGGGCAAAAATTATACAAAACGTGTCATGTAATTTAAGCTGCCATTAATCATTTAATTTAGTTCCAGTAATTGCTGTCTAAATGTAATTAATTACAGCCATTCAAAGGTGGAGATTAAATTAAACAACGTGTGTAAAAGATATTTTGGCTTAACAAAATGATTTGTAATGCAAATATAAACAAAAGTTTTAAACAGGTAAAATTTGCTTTGGCTGGTTGAACAGTAAGCATTAAATTGTGGCTACTCGAAAACCAGAGTGTAAATCAATAATTTAATGGGCATTTATAGGGCTTAGAAACTTTAGTTTTGAGACAAATCGTATTTCTTTTATTTCTATGAAAAAAGTGATCTGAAATTAATAATTAAAACGTTCATTGGTGACATAAAGTTTTTAGAGTAAATTAACCAGACTTTGGGTTTTAAAGGTATTAAAGTTGAAAAGGTTTCTGAAAAACTAATACTTGATTTTTATTTGTATAGAAATTGCACCGAAATGTTTTTAAATGTACAATATATCCGTAATAATACCTTGAGTAGGCAGCCGAGTTGAGAGGTGACAATGTGGGACTGCGTTCCTTGGGTGTGCCAACTGAAATAGAAGTTCGGTTAGAGTGGATTTGGCTAGGTAGCAGTTATTTCACTCACATTGATACATGTTCTGGCTGGACACAAGCGAGATACTGTCTGGATCGACCGTGATGCAGGGTCCGTTGTCGCAGGTGCCATCGCTGAAGTTCAGTTCTCCGCCGGTGCTCTCCCGGTCGCTGCTGTTCCTCAGGCCCGAGTCATTCGAGCAGGAGTTGCGATCCCCTGCCGTGGCTCCCGATCCGCCGCTCAAGCTGCCACTGAAGGCGGACAGCGAGTTGCCACGCCCACTGTCCTCGGCGGTGCCCCGAATCCCTGCCAATCCGCCGCCCATTCCCGAGGCGGCAGCCATCTGGCTGAGCATTCCCGAGGCGGCCGACGGAGGAGTCAGGGGGGCAAAGGAGTGGAGGCTCTCCTGGTCGGACAGGCATCCGGTCAACTGGCGGCGGGTCTCCTGCAGCTGCTCCTGCAGCCTCTGGAGCTGCAGATCCCGAGCGGAGAGCTGCTGGGCCAGGGCCAGTGAACGCTCCGCCTCATCGCGGGCCTGCTTGAGCAGCTGGAAACGCTCCCGATCCCGATCCCCGGAGATCTTGGCATTCGTTGTCTCGGTTTCCCGCACCCGGTCCTGGTAGTTCCGTATGAAGTCGCGCAGCTCCTGCTCCTTCTCCTGCAGCGAGGCGCACAACTGTTTCACCTGACCCAGGAGATCGGACTTATCCGTGCGCAGTTTCTTCCTTTCCAGCCGCATGGTCAGCAGCTGGTTCTTCACCGATCTGAGCTCCGATTCCAGCCGCTCGATTCGCTCCTTGGCAGCCGATCCTTCGGCGGACGAGGCCGCCTCCAGATCCGCAGAGGTGTCCACTCCACCCACTGCTCCGTCTGTGGAGAGCTCGAGGAGTCGCCTCAGTCGCAGCAGTTCGGCGTTGAGGCGATCGTTCTCCTCGCGAAGCTTCATGGCAGCTTCTGCAAAAAGAGGGTTTATCAATCGGAAAAAGTGGGTAAGCCCTTGGTCAGGAGTTCTCAGCTACAGCTACCAAGCTGCGAACAAGCGGTGATCGGAGCAGGAATGCAAGCCAGGAATATAGCTTATATTTTTTATAACATTCCCGAAATCGCAATAACTCTTCTGCCTAAAACATTTACAATTTATTTGCCTTCAATTATATTTACGGCAGATTTATTTGGTTTTTTAAGCTTTTGTAAACATTTCTTAGTTAACATTAAGTGTTTAAATAATTTGGTTTTCCTTTACCTTTTAAAGGTAAATTTGTGTTAACTACATTATTCATCTTTACGGGATGCAAATACCTTTCTGTCTATAAAAATGATTTAGACTCTTTTCCTATATTTATTTTAAGACAGGAGTTTACTATAAATTGTAAACATTTTTTGTTAATGTTGTAATATAGTATTTGTGATTTAAGTTTATGCAATTTTCTTCCAATAACTTATTTAGATTAAGGCAATTTTTTGAAAAACAAGGTTTATTTTTATTTTCAAATAAAAAAAATTCAATAGGAATGCATGTTGAATGTATGGTGTTTTTAAAGTGCGTTAGAAGGTAATCAGGATAAATGTGGAAACTTTAATATTATATTCAAAAAACCAAACTTAAAAAACCTTTTGCATTGTAAAGTTTCAGGTCTTTTCCGATTTCTTTGCCAACTCCTGACTTGCAAGCCTGCCCATCGATATTCTACTCATAATTAGCATTAATGTCGACCTCTAGCCACCCACTACCATTTCCGATTCCCGAGCATTTTTTACACATTTCCCCGGCAAGTTTCTTTTGCGAAGAAATAAAAAGGAACTGAAGGAACGAGAACTAGGCAATCCCCAAGTAGCACACCAGCTGGGGCCAGAGTACTGGCATTTAATATGCAAAATGAGAACTGAAAACACATTCAAAGTTTTGCAGGCGAACCAAATCCAGTGCAATTATAACTTAACCAGGCCAGAGCAATGAATCGGCAGGCACTAAGCGGATGAATGGGGATCAAGTGCAACTACTTTATGGGTGGGTGCGGAAAATCGGGGTTTGTGCGGGGAGAGGGGGAGGGGGGGGATGCGGGTTAATTGTGATTGCTGCTGCTTCAATTAAAAATACAGAGCGGAAATTGAGATGAAAGCGAAAAGAGGAGGGAAAATAGATTGATCGACTTACCTGAGCGGGGAGCGGAATGCAGGTGGAACCTTGACTCGTCGTTGCGATTTCCATCGCAGGACTCCAACAGGAGCAAGGCCGCCGAGGCGGCGGAGGTGGGGGAGTGCGGGGGTCCCAGGGCCACCGATGAGTTCGGATTCAGATTCAGATTCAGATTCAGATTGAGATTCTCATTCACATTCACATTCGAGGGCGGGTCCTGATCCGGTTCCGATAGGTTGGCATTTCGCTTGTCGACTAGATTTCGGCGTTGTTCAGATACAGATACATGTAGATGTAGATGGTTTACGGGGTGTTTTTCGGGGGGATGTTTCCGGGAGGTTGGGGGGTAGGCAAACATATTCGGGTTGACCCAATAAGTAGTGGTTCCAAAACAAAACAATACAAATAAACAGCAATGGCAAACAACGACCACAACAGCAATAGCAATAGTATAAGAACAATGCCAACAAACGATGATAATGGTAATGGGGCAGGTGGGTATGCGTGAGTGGTTCGATGTTTCGGACAGACTGATATATGCGACCATATAATCCGACCAGGTGGAAGATGGTGGGGGAGGGGGGAGGGGGGATAGAGGGGAATAGGAAGGCGTGCAGGACTCGAAATTAGATTTCCTCTTATCGAAAAAGGACAAATAGGATTGAAAAGTAAATAAACAACAATTATTGCAGTCGAACATGGAAATGAATTAATATCGATTTTCGGAAAATTAATCTAAATGCAAACGAGTCAACGAGTAGTGGCAAAAACAATGAATTCATAGAAATGCATTTACGAGATGAACAATTTGATTATTTATTTCCCAGAACATCAATTCCCAAGCCCAGGTCACCGATTCAACCATGTGAATGACTGATGATGAGCCTAAATTGATTGCGCAATCACACACATACACACACCCAGGATAATCGTTGTTCACACAAAACTTCCCCTGGTGGAAATGCTTTTGCCATCTTTTTTTCAACTTTTCTGCTTATTGATTGTCAACATGGATTTATTTTATGGCCGAGGATTTAAATTAAAATTTAATTAGCATTTAATGCGACGCATGAAACCATTACTAAGGGTAAAGCAAAAAAATAATTGGAATTGAGGTCAAAACGAACTGGATGGTCAGGATTGTTTATCAAATAAATATAAACAAATTGAAGAGTTTGCTTTTATTTAACTGCTAAAATTGAAGAGTCATTTCGCTCTCTGTTTAATTTTCAACGTTTAAGTTTTCCGACCCAACTCGACCACAACCACTTGGATTTCACCGACTTTTTCACCTTCCCTAGATCGACCCCCGCCTATTTGCTTCGTTGGCTTTCCAACTGCAGCACTCAAAGTGATGGGTCTGAGGAGGGGGAGGAGGAGGAGGAGGAGGTCCTGGACCGGGGAGATAGTAAAGAGGAGCGGACGGAGGCCATTACCATCCATTTGTCAGATTTTTGAAGTGTGCATCACTCTGCCATTCTGATATAATCCGATGCGTTGGCCCACCCACCAGCAAAAAGGCACTCTACTCGCATCGCATCCCTGCAAAAACCTAAGCCATCACCTCATCCTTAACCTGCGTGTTTTCAGTTGTTTTGCCCAGTTTAAGCTTGTGGTTGTATCTTCAGGTTGCCCCGGGCAACTTGCAATTTCTGACCACCAAAAACCGCATTAAATTTGCCGACTTTAAAATATTTTCCCCCCTTTATGTGCGGTTAAATACTTGAACAATTAAAAATAAAACAACAGGAATGTCGCTCAATACTTTACGCAGTTGGGAGATGGAATTAAATCAGCATAAAGGTTGAAAGGATTCAATCAGGGACGCTGATTTAATTCCTCTCTGGTCGGTGCCCATTTGCCATTCCCACTGTGGCCAGCATTTGTTCATTCATGCTGCAAAGACCCTGTCCCTGCACCATGCCCCCTACCCACTACCCCCTACCCCCCTCTCCTCATGCAACTCCTTTCTTTGCCCGCAGCAATCTGCTGATTGCTCCTCTACCCCCTCCCCCCACGGCGTTTACACATTACTAATGCATTTACATACACTGCGGGAAAATGTTATATCAAATCTAGCACGTATTTCTCGTTTAATTGAACCGTATATTTCTAACTTTAATTAATTAATTAAATGAAAATTAAATAAATGAGTAGTTTTCAATGTTATTTGAGCAAAAATTTAAAGATTAAATCGCAAAACTTTTTTAAACATGTAACACTATTAAAAATATTAAAATTCAAGAAAGGATTCCATGAGAGAATACACCATGAATCACTATTATTTGATGTGGTATTTATAGTACCGACTTAAGGATATTTATTGATAACCATTTCAATTTAAATTATAATAAAATATACTAAAGAAAAAGGTAAAATACATAACATAATTAAATGAAAATTAAATAAATGAGCAGTTTTCAATGTTATTTGAGCAAAAATTTAAAGATTAAATCGCAAAACATTTTTAAATACGTAACACTATTAAAAATATTACAATTCAAGAAAGGATTCCATGAGAGAATACACCATGAATCACTATTATTTGATGTGGTATTTATAGTACCGACTTAAGGATATTTATTGATAACCATTTCAATTTAAATTATAATAAAATATACTAAAGAAAAAGGTAAAATACATAACATAATTAAATGAAAATTAAATAAATGAGTAGTTTTCAATGTTATTTGAGCAAAAATTTAAAGATTAAATTGTAAAACATTTTTAAATATGTAACACTATTAAAAATATTAAAATTCAAGAAAGGATTCCATTAGAGAATTCACCATGAATCACTATTATTTGATGTGGTATTTATAGTACCGACTTAAGGATATTTATTGATAACCATTTCAATTTAAATTATAATAAAATATACTAAAGAAAAAGGTAAAATACATTTGGTGTTAACATAAGAAAGTTGCGTTCTCTATCGAATTTAAAAAATTCTTTAGGTCTGTATTATTTAAATTAAAACAGTGCTCATTTCAAAGCAAGAGAAAGGATTCATAATTATAACATTTCGTACACTCCTTGCAAGCGTATTTTAATGAAAATTCTCGGGGAAAGAATGTTTAAGAAGAAAGAATTGAATTGAGAAATATTTCCCTCTTAATAAGATACGGCATTCTGAATAATATTTCCCAAGGAAATACCCGGCATTTCGAATGGCTTCTTTGTAATAAATCTTCTTTTCCCCCCGTGTACACCTTCCTCCCCGCAAAGAGATTCCCCCGCAATGAGATTCCCCCGCACACTTACCAGCATTGAGGGCACTGCCGCCGGAGGGGGCGTTGTGGGCGGGGCCAGTTGCCTGGGCCAAGTGACCTGCGGCAATTAAATTCGAGTTATTCGCATGGATCATGGCTGTGCCGGAGTTGCAAGTGCTGTTGCTGCTGTTGTTGCTGTTGTTGCTGTTGCTGTTGCAGTGGTTGTTGCTGTTGCTGCTGCCGATGCCGATGCCATTCGGCAATTGCTGTTGCTGCTGGGCCACAGGCACTCCTGCCAATTCCACCTTGCCAGGATACGCAGGACTCCTGTGCTGGTGGTGCTGTAACTGCTGCTGGAGCGGCTGATTATCAGCGGTCATGGGTGGGGTGAGCGTCTGGTTGCTGCCATTCGAACTGGACGGCGATGAGCTGCTGTCGTTGCTGGGCGTGAGGTCTCGTTTGGAGGCCAAGACCAAGGGCGATGGCGATGGCTTCGCAGGCGCTCCTCCTCCGCCCCCGGATCCTGTGGCTCCTGCTGCCCCCGAGGATGTCGAGGCCGTCGCCGAGCTGTCCAGCGATAACAGCGGCCTTATGGGCTTGTTGTTGTTCACGGAAGCGGTTTTCTCCTTCAGCGCTGTCGTCACCGAACTGTCCAGCGATTTTACGATTTTCTGCAAAAGCACAAGTGAATGGAAAGGGTTTTTTAATCACTCAAGTTATAAACAGCAAGTCTAGCAGCTAATAGAGAAAAGTTAAGCTAAGAGAAGAGGGATATACTGTATGCTTATGCAAAATCCTTTCAAGCCTATAATTGTTAAATACAATTGAGAAATTAATACTCAAAAGCAAGTTAATCTGATTTATGTACATTTTTAGATCACTCAAAGAACAAATCTTAATTGAATTTACCTTTCTTCTTAAATTTAACATTTAATTAGAGCTATGAGAAATTAATACTCAAAAGCAATTAAATCCGACTAATATATGTTTAAATCTCTTAGAGGACAAATTTTAATTGAATTTATATTTCTTCTCACACTTAACATTTTATTTTGAGCTCAATTTTAAATAGGTAAAATATAGAGACACTAATAGCATTGAATGTGAACCAGGAATTGGTTTCAATTAACAATTATTATAACAAGTCAAATTTAAAATGACCATTTCCATGTATTTTGCATTGGAAAATACTATAACAAAGTTATTTTTAAAGTGAATTAGTTACTAATCGCTAAGCAATCCTAACAAAGTATGCGTTATTTTTATTTAAATTTAATTAATTGTTATGATGATGAACTCGATTTTGCAAAATTAGGAAATCGAGATTTATGCAAATGCCTAGCATTAGCAGGAGTAAAACAGCAAAGGGGAAGATAGCAAAAGAGAGATACATATGTGGAGCCCAAAAATGTCAATTAGTCAATGAGAAGGATGCAGAATGGGTAATTTGTTCGAGATTTCAGTTTGTTTTTGTTCAAGAGCAGGAGAGCAAGATGAAGTGGTGCGCCAAAAAAGAGGAGATTGGATGGTGAGGGGCATGCAGCAGTCTATTACCAAGCAATGATTGAGGCCCAATTGGGTTAGACATCGAGTGAATTTCGTTTTTGGTGGTGCGGATGGGGGGTTAGGGGGGAGGTGTGGTAGCTTCGAAAGAGTATCTGGGATGGCGGGGTGCTTACGGATGGTACTTACGGATTCGCCCAGCTTGTGCAGCGAGGCGTTTATGCGGTCCGGATTGCGCGGCGGCGGCTCTGGTGGCTCGGAGGCTGCCATCGTGGGTCCGGCAGCTTGACCGTTGATTTGCATGCTAACCACCACCGACGCGGGCACCACTCACACACACACACACACACTCGCCGACGCACCACTCTGGTTCGCACACACTCACCCACCGGAAAACGGGGCCTGCGAGTGGGCGGGAAGGACGTTCTCGAGCTCTCTTCTGGGCGCCTCAACTGCCACCACTCTGAACTAATCGACGCTCAAACATTCTGACTTAGCACTACACTGAGAAAAAAAAATAAACAATATCAGTTCTATGACTACGAGCTTGGTTATTTTACAAGTAAAACAATTAAAACTGTGTAAGCTTTCTGAAAGCGTCTATCAATCACAATTTAACTAAAAAACTCTTCTTTTTAATTTACATCTTAATGGCTTCAAAAATGTGTAGTATTTATGAGTCGTCTTTAATAAAAATTATAATTTAGACACCTTAAAAAAATTGTTGTTATCTATCTGAATACCACCCAAAAGTTTCTGTGAATTTTCGGAATAAAACATATAAATTTATCAGGACAAAATATATGTGAAGTTGGAATATAAGTAGTTTTGATAAATTGTGGGTACTATTGCAACTATTTCTTTCCTTAAAAAATAATTGGTGAACTTTTTTTCAGAGCTAAGCTGTATATTCATGGGGATCGAGTAAATACGTACGCTAAGTTGGCTGTCCCTTTCGCTCTCGCGCGCTTCAATCTCCCATTCAATTACGAGTTGTCCTGCAAGTAAACAAAAATGGGAAATTTTCAGTCAGCGGCTTTTGGATATGCAACGATTTTTTTTTTGCAGCAGCTCAACTAATTTGGTTCTCCCCACAAAATGGCCATAAAAACTGAGAGCTTTGGGCCAGGAATTCCCGACAGGCTTAGTTGTTTGCATGTAGGCCAACGCCAGCCATAAACCTCCATTTGGACTTGTTCTTTTTGTTTTTGTGTCCGTTGCATGTCAACGCTCAGTTCGCAGTTTGCACTTCGCAGTTCTGTCGCTGCAGTTGTCACTGCTGCAGCTGTTCCTAAGGTAAAAGTTAAATTTCAGCTAGCAACTCAGGGCGGATTCTCCATGGGGCGGAGTGACAGCTGTTAACTGGGCATGAAGCATGTGACTCCGGGCGGAAAACTACCCCACGAGGTACTCGTAACTTTAACTGGTTGGAAACCAAAGGTGACATGACATGCACTTTTCCGTTTGACCAACAAATAACTCATTACAGCCATGGAGAAACTTTCGAAATCATAACGAACATATTTGCGTACAGAGAGAAAATAATATTCGTACTAGAAACGGGTGATTAAAAGAGATCAAGAGATTTCTAGAGGTTTGAAAAAAATTAGAAATGCACCTAAAAATATGCTCTGAAAAAGAATTTAGTCGTTTTGGCATTTATCAACACTATAACAAGTTTAAATTGTAGAGATAATATTGATATAAAGTAGTAATATTTTGATGTGATAAAAAATCACAAGTATTTTATTTAATTTTAAAACTATTTTCTACATTCGTTGATTCTTTTTTTTATTTTTGAACATTTTACCTTAATTATTGAGTTTTATATGCCCATTTTCATGAAAAAATGTTTTTATGCGTAAATGATTATCTCTTGAAAAAACAAGTAGTTTAAGGGATGAAACTACTGAAATATTTTTTTAAATATTCTTGAAATCTATTAAAATAATTTATTTTTTGGCGTCTATGCAAATTTTTTGGTCCATACAAATCGGCAGCTTTTCACAGCGTTTTGCCAGGCATAAGTTTTTAAATCTACCTCACTTGCAATTAAAAATCACATTCGCACGTGTTCTTAAGCTCTACCAGTATTACCGACCTATTTCATATGCTCACCAAAAATTTGCCTCTACAATTGGTCGCCTGACACCCCATAGCCCGACCCACTCCATCCAAATACTTTAAGTTTAATCCGCTTTAAGACCAACTACAACAAAGGATGACCAGCAAAATACGTTGCGGTCATGTTTTGGCTTCATGTTTTTTTAGCAATCTCCCCAAAAACCCATGATCCGAATGGATGCTTGGGGTCGGGCGATAGAGCACCTTTGCACATATGTTTACCTATACGCCGGGCTTATTCCAGCAGAAACGACCGAACCCTCACTTAAAGCCGACTCCAAAGCACCTTGACGACGAAACCACAAACATTTATACTAAAGCAGCAAAGCCAGCGGGTCAAAGGGGGGCGGCTGGGGGGCGTGGCAGCCACACTAATGTGGTGTGGCCCACACTAGTAGCACAAACTTTAATCATAATAATAACAAGCAACTTTTGCGTTACATCCGTGCCACGAACACAGATGAAGTTCGGTGAAGTTGCGCTGTTGCTGGCGGACTGAATGGGTATTTATGTTGCACACAGACAGGCCGCAGATAGATGGTGTCCTCTTAACCCCAGCCAGACCCCGGGGGTCCAGGGGGAACACTATATATATTCTGCTAACATGCTTTTTAAATTGTCTGCTTTTATATTTTTGCACTTTCTGGATGAGAATCTACTGCTGCCAGCTTTTATGATTTTGTAATTTTGCTGCAGGTTTATTACGAAAGTGAGGTAATTAAAATTTCCATGTTTTTCCTACTCAATACCTTTGAATATAAAGGGGGTAGGCTAAAGAAAACAATTTTAAATTGTTTTTGCCTGAGTAATACAAAGGAAATTTGAATCACTTGATTTAATATCTAGTTTTTTTGTCTAGAACAGGAAATAAAGAAAAATAGCCTTGGCTTTTAGATATTTTTTTGAAATTCTAATGGTCTTTTCTTTTACCTTAGCCTAAAAATGCTTAATAAATCTATAGATAACTGAGTTAGCTTTTAAATTAGTGTACATTTTCCTTTTGGTCCCTCAACTTTGGGCCTCATTCAAAAATTAATAGAAAGATATTTATAAATTATGAGCACTCGCGATTATTTGCGTGGACCCAGACCCTCGGCCTTCTATGTGCACTTCGAGGATCCTGTGCGAGAGGATCTGCCCAGCGGTCTGCACCGCAAGCCCCGCCCTTCCCCGCCACGCCCCCAGGGGCTGCGGATGGAGGCGGCGACCGACCGTCGCAGCTGGCTGGGTGAGCAAAAGGTGGAGCAGCTGTCCGTCCGTTTGGCGCGAGTGGCGCTGATCACCGACCGCCACCACCGACAGTCCACGCAGAGTTGGGTGGATGCCCGGGATCGCATCACTCGCGACATGGACGAGCATGTGCGGAAGAGGACGGCCCTGATCTCGAAGCGTCTGAGGAACCTCTCCAACCACAACCAGGAGGTTCGTGCTCGCCGGGATGAGGTCAAGCAGGAGAAGCTCCTCCGCAAGCTGACCCATCTCTACGAGGCCAAGAATGCGAGCACCATTTCCCAGTTTTGGGGCAAGCAGAAATAACTTACTAACAAATTGGTGATCCTATCACTGTGGCAAAAACAAAAAAAATTAAATCAGAAATAAATTCTTCTTTCCTAGTGTATTTTATTTAGTGTACTCGAATTTGGACTCGTTGAAAACTATTTTTCATTCAACGTTTAAATTATTAAAAAGCTTTACGGAATGTTTAGTGCTTTTTCTGAGTTTAAAATAACATTAACTAAAGATATTATTTTAAAAGGCAATTAAAAAAATTTATTTTCTTAGTTTTTTATAGTTCTTATAAAAGTCAATCGATTAAGCAAATTATTATTATTTAATTTAAGCAAATTAAATTCTGTTAAAATAAATTATAATATATTTCTCTTACACCACGGGATATAGCAAGAAAAAACAGTTTTTAAATAATGTAAAAACTATTATTAATTTATAATTTCTTCAACATAAACTATAGTTCTTTGTGTATGAAAGACACCATTTTCAGCTTAGAAACTTTTGCCTGCCATATAAAAAGTCCATATAAATTAGAAAATATTTCTCTAGCACCCCGGAATATAACAACAAAAACAGTTTTTAAATAAAGTAAGAACTCTCGACTATTATTAATTTATAATTTCTTCAACATAAACTATAGTTCTTTGTGTATGAAAGACACCATTTTCCGCTTAGAAACTTTTGCCTGCCACATTGCTTGTCCAACTTCCACTTTTCGCTCAAGTCTGCCTTCGACATAGTTGCAGAAAATCGCTTGTCAACTTCCGAACAAGCCCGTGCTGCTTTTTTATAACTTAACTTTTGGGGCTTTAAGTTGGCCAGGTTGTCCGGCAATTTGCATTGGAATGAAAGCAGAAAGTTGAGTACCTAAAATTAGTTACAATTTGTGTCGTCGCAGCACAAATTAGCCGTCGCCCGAGAGACTTGCCAAGTGGAAAGTGGGTGGCGAATTGAAAGCATTTTCGCAGAGTTTCCTGGATTCCCGGCATCCAACCTCAAAGCCAGATTATGTGCACTCAACTGCAAGGGGAAGGGGGGAGCGGGAAGGGGGGAGAGGGGGGAGTGTGTGTTCGTACTATGTAACAAACATATCACGAGTCAAAGGAGCGTGTTGGTCCTGGCCAACTAAGTGCTTCCCTTTGTCCAGGAGCATCTTGCTCCCAGTTAGCAGCTCCCAGCTGGAAGTTCAGTTGGAGCACTTGACCCGTTTTCGCCCAACTTATTTGATTTGTGGCCTGCTGGTGACGCTGCTTATGCAATTGCCTTCGCATTCAATTAAACTCTAGGGCTTTCGGCGTGTGTATCTCTGTGTGTAGTCGAGTTGCGGAGTGGGCGGGCGATTGCCCCGAGAAGTATGCTTCATAAATTGGTTTTTATGAGAGTCCCATGTGTACGTTTGCGGTCTACGTTCTCGAAATAGCTGGCAAAATATTTGGAATTTATTGCTAATTCTCTTGATAAAAAAGTAATAAAAAGTATTTATCAATTATTCATTCGATACTCATGAGCTCAGACCAACGGGCTTTAATTAAAATAAATCAAAGACTTGAGTTGGAAAATAAATAAGTGCATTTGGCAAACAACTGGCAAACTGATTGAGAATCGGCCTACGAAATGCATGCAAATTAATGCAGTATTTGTGCTGAGCAATATAATTTGATTACACTAACCACAGTCAACCGATCCCCGTCCCTAAATATCCAATGTTGTCGACGTCTGCCCCGAGGATGTGTGGCCTCACTCAATGACAATTGACATTGGCACTGACAGTGGCAACCGGAGGAAATTCAATGAAAATTAATAAGTTGAATTAACAGATTCGCGCCGCGGGCAGCCATTGAAATCCAATCCGCCGCACACGCCAAGTGGGAATTTAATGGCTCACTGCCCAGTCAAATGAGTGGCAGGTCATCCTGTCCCTCCTGACATCGGTCATTAAGGTCCTGGCTCCTGCTTCTGCCAACATTCAATTGGATTACCTGCAAGCGGACAAATAATTTCCGAGAGACCAGCTCCATTGGCCTTTGCACATCCAACTGAGTGACTCATAACCCGATGACTAACCAACTTGGCTTTCATATAGCAAGAAAGGTAACAACCAATACATGTAGCAAAACATTTATGAGCCGAAGATTTCATAAAGTTATTTTCAAAAATCGTAATGTCCAAAATATATATATTATTATCTAATCATTAAATAATCTAACCCATAAAACCGCAGCGTTGCATAGCGTTTACCCAATAATATATTTTTGAATTGTTTGTAAAATCAGAATTTTATTAGATTTTTCAAAATATATCGTTTCTGTAGTTAATGTTTAGTTATAATCTTAATAAGTCGATTTTGACGAATACAAATAATAATTTTGCAAAGTATTTTGGTTTTTTAATTTTTCATAGGCTAAAATTGGCATTACATCTTAATAAGTAGTAATAAAAAACGGTTCAGTGTCTGGAACAATCATTTTTTTTTTCTCGGCTTGAACCCGTATTGCACTTGCTTTTAGCCCTAATTTCATGGATGGCTCGATGGGTTCGCCTCCCTATTTGAGCCAGAAAACTTCGTTTTAGCTAGTGGAATGTGTGTAAGCAACGCAAATTACAATTTGTGCAAGGGCTTTCCTCCAGAAAAGGGGCAGCCACATAAACTATCTCCGCCCCTGTTGTTTGCCAACCGCTTTCCCTGCAATCTGCAATCGCCCGCCATTTCCTCTCTTTCAGCCACAAACTGACAGCAATCAGCTTTGCTGTGGATAAAGTTTTATGCCGAGAAACTCATTTAGTTTGCAATTAATTAGTGGCAGCCGGCAGAGTAAAGTTGAATTTGTGTTTTTAATTTGACTAAATAGATGCAGCTACCAGGCGGCGGAGTGTGTGTATAACACAACGGATGAGGAGTGTTAGCAGGGGGCGTGGCATAGTTCTGGCCAAGTATTTTCGCTAGGCGCGAAATGCAAATGCTTGACCCAATTGGCAGGGGGGTGGGGGGGTCAGAGCGGAATATAGGATACGAAAAAAAGGCAGAAAATAACTAAAACACCGACAACAAAATCATTTAAAATGTTTTTTAGGGGAGGCCGTAAAACTTTTCCCCCGAGGATTTTGCGAAGACAACTTGAACACAATTTGATAACCTACATTTGGGGGTCTTGGCAACATTAAAAATTTACACATGACGAACTAAGGGGCGGTGGGCGTGGTCTGGGGTGGGTTCTGGTGGTATGGCCTCAGTGCAAAAGTGGAACGGAGTGTTTCCTCAGTGTCCTTGAGCTCTTGTTTTTATTTGGTATTAAGAGCATGTCAAGTGAGTCTGGCAAAAAAGAGAGGCTGAGGCAACCAGCTAAGTGAGTTTTTGTTGTTCTTACTTGTGACAGGAAACGGACGTGTGTGTGTGTGTGTTGGAGAAAGGAGAAAGGGGAAGATTGTCTCCGGAGGTAGGCGAAGACTTTTGTGGGTAGCAAAAGTCTTTAAGTCTTTTGCCTTAATAGCTTTCAGTTTGCGACTTTCCTGGTCACAACCCGGCCTTATTTCATGGCGTTACCCCTTCTTTTGCCACGAATACCCCCCGCCCACTTTCCTCACAACCTTCCTGTTCGCCGTGAGTTATTGTCGTGCGATTTATTACGCGACGCACTGTTAGCAGCCTTTGGGGGGCCCACATGGCGTATGCGTAACGTATAGTCGTGGTAAAAACTCACGTAATGTGCAACATTTACCCCCCGCTGTTTGTTGCCAGCCCCTTTTGATTTATTCAGCCAGGTGGCATACTTTTGACCCATAAAGCTGTGATTTTTTGAAAAACTCGAAGCTCAACCCCTGCAATTTGAGCAGTAATTCAATATACCACACCAAAAACTCAAATTAGTTCTAGCATATATACTCATTATGAATAGAGAATGCTGAAAAAATTGTTTTAATTTTATATTTTCAATATCTTATCTTCTTGCTGATTATTATTTTCAATAATATTAAAGTAAGTAATGAAAGTTTTACATATAATCATTAAATAAACAGTTTGAAAGTTGTTAAAGTAGGTGATTTAATAGAATTATAACTTTCATTACTTTCTTCAATATTATTTAAACTTTGAAAAGCTCTATATTTCCACAAAAACCAATTATCCAATTCTACACCGACAATCTTTTGTTAATCATTCTATCATACAACGAATTGTTGGTAATAATTTCCGTTTCTCTCAGTGCAATTAAATGGCTGGCGTGTCTGCTGTCAATTACTGGTGTTGTCATTAGTAAAAACACCACTCGGAAATTAATAAAGATTTGCACAGGCGCAAATCGGTTTAAAAATATGTGCAAACGCTTTGATTATTCATTCACAAAACCCAAGAGGCCCGAAATTCCCAATGAGATAGTGCGTAATTCGTGACTGACACAGATTTTTCCTATTCGCTTTTCCGTTGATTTTCCTTTATTTTTGCGCACCCAAACAACAAGAACAACAACAACGAAAGCAGCGGTTGTTGGGGCAGCATAAAAATGCCAAAAATTTCCCTGTTCCACGAACACTCATACAAATATTGACCGAATTTCACTGGCATTAGTTCTCCACCAGAAAATTCGATTGTTGTTTTTGGGCGATGCTGTGTCTTCTGTTTGTTTTGGGAAAATTTACCCTCGGATTTTGACTGGAAAAACAAGCAGTGCACACCACGTGGCCAAGTTGAAGTCAATGTCGGTCTTCTTATTTTCAATATTTTTTTTTTATTTTTGGCTTTCTAATTTGTTGGACACGACACGCTCTGGTTGAAAGTTTATTTTTTGGCTATACTCTTGTTGATTTTATTGACACACACGCACACACACACGCGCGACTGCCCACGCACACACTCTCAGGAGAGAGAGGGAGAGAGAGAAACGGATAGAAAGAGGCGGAGAGAGAGAGCGAAGGATATATGGCGAATTATTCGGGCGCTTGGAACGTCTCACTTGGCGAAATCCTCGAATGGCACTGAGCTGGAGTCCTTGGCATTTGGCTCGAGTGCCGTTTTGGCGGCGTCCCTGTGACGTCACAAAAAGCTCCCGTGAAACGAGCGTGAATAAAAAAAGGATAAAAGAGACAGAGACAGAGACAGTGCGACTGCGTAATGGAAAAAGCTCGAAAACACACTCTAAGGACATAACCACCGACACAAACTCTCGAAAACCCGACCTAGCCTTGGACAAGTGTTTGTTTACGTTTTCGTCCCGAGCATAGCATCCTGTAAGAATACCTTCGAATCCTTGTTGCTCCGCTCCCCAATACGAAGGTCAAAGTCTGAATTAGCCAGGAGAATGTACAAAATTGCAACGACATCCACCTTCGAAACCACCTCCATTTCCCATTAATCAGCTAAATAAATCTTACTTCGCTCCAGAGCCACAAAACATTTTCCCCACAATTTCATATGTCTAAAACAATTTCCAGACTTTGTAGTTCTAGCCACAAAGCCAGCTTTTCCTCTAATGAAATAGCTGAAGACCTGGAATTTCAGTGGTTACAAATGTTTACGCAAAGGCAAGTGCCAATTATTTTAAAATATGAGGGTGTCTCAAAGTGCTGGGGGGAAATGTACTAAGGGACGTTGCCAATGGCAATTGCAGACGGTTGCCTTTCCTTCATATTGTAATCCAATCTGCCGACATTATTTTCAGCAAACAGTGACAAAGGCATTGCACTTATGTGGAATGTGTTTAATAAACATGTGTGGCGACAATAAGAAAATATTTCTTCCACTGCAATTACATTGCAAAATGTATGTAAGTTGATATTTAGATGGCATTTAGAGTTTAAAAAAGTTTGAATGACTTCAGGTTGTTTTTCAATTCTGATAATATTTGTTTTACAGAACTTCGCTTCTGAAACTATTATCGTTTTGGTCCGCTTATTTCAAGTTTTCTCCAACACTTTCGGACTTTTGCATTGTTGTTATCTTTAATACCAAGAGTTAGATTTAGTTTTCCAATTTATTTATTTATCTTATCAATTTATTTACTTTTTAGTATACTGATGATTGATAAAATATTTAAAAAGAAATATTAGATCAACTCAACTTAACTCAATTAAACAAAGCAAAAAAAAATTGAATACTCTAATTAAATAAGCATCACTATAACTTAACTATTTGCCAAACTGAAATTTAACAAGAAAGGAAAGCTAACTTCGGGCGGAGCCGAAGTTGATATACCCTTGCAGAATACTCTGTAAATTATATTCTCCAAAATTATTCATATGATGCATTCTTCATACTCATAAAAAATCCCAACTTCCTAACTTTAACAAGAGAGAACTCTATAGTCGGGTGCCCCCGACTATCAGATACCCGTTACTCAGGTAAAGGGAGTGCGAGAGAGATGGAGATAGAAACTTTGATCACGCATAACTTTTTAACGAATGCATTCGAATGGTCCGATTTGAAAAATCTGTCCGTCTGTCTGTTTCTTCGCAAACTAGTCTCTCAGTTTTAAAGCTATCGAATTGAAACTTTGCACACACCCTTCTTTCCTTTGCACGCAGTATATATGTCGGAACGGCCGGGATCGGCCGACTATATCCTATAGCTGCCATATAACTGATTGATCGGAAATGCCATAACTTTGGTGTTTGTAAAGTAAAGAAGTTGGGATTTACTATGGGTTTTATTTTTGGCCAATTAATTCGACCTACCGAATTTCATAAGGATCGGCCGACTATATCCTATAGCTGCCATATAACTGAACGATTGAAAATGCCATAACTTTGGTGTTTTTAAAGTTAGGATGTTGGGAATTTTATGAGTATTAAGAATGCATCATATGAATAATTTTGAAGAATATAATTTACAGAGTATTCGGCTCCTCCCGAAGTTAGCTTTCCTTTCTTGTTTAAGTCTAAAATATAAATAACCAGTATTAGCTTGAGGTAGTCTTTAATTTTTACCAAACTAACAAGAATTTTAAACTGGTTTCTAGTTGCCCAAATATCAATTATGCGTTTCAATTATTTTCTTTAGGCAGATTCTGTTTTATCCGCAGACATCTGATAGCCCAGTAAAACAGACATATTTCCCTGTAACACAACTGTGCTCGTAAGCCTGTGGCATTCAAATTGGAACTTCAAATGCGATTTCAATTGCCATATCAGTTTGCAGGGCGGAGTAATCCCGACGAGTGCCATTGCAGCGAATTATCCTGTGTGCAGGACTCGAACATAGTGAATCCCCTTACCGCTCATAACAGCCGTATAGAGTGTCATTCATAAATACGAGTGGCAGACGTGACTAGCCGCAGCCACGTATTCGGATAGGGCTTTGCACCTGACAGTATATGTCCGATATATCCTAGCCACAAACTAATGGACACGGCAACTGTTTGTATTCATTGTGACTGACAGTCATTGTAGCTGCCATCTGTCTACATGCGGAAATGTGAAGTGCAGCCATGAGATAACCGCCGTCTGATGCTAATAAAATGTTATCAAATGAACGTCAAGTCGGGCCTATTCTGCTGCCTTTTCTGGCTTATCCTGGCAGACGCCATCGGTGCCGGGATATATGCACATTATCTGATGTCCTCAACAATGGAGACATCACACGCACACATAAGGGCACATCGATTGCGGGGGAGTTCGTTCAACTCGCTCCGTAGGCCTAGGATATGTCCCCCCATCCCCACCCCCCCCTGCTGAAAAGCCAAGACAGAAGACTTCCCGCCGAGAAAGGACAGCAGGACAGCACTATCTGCCACAGGTGACGCGTGAAAAATTCCGAAAGCGTTGGGGACCATGGAAAGCGCTTCTGCCATGCAATTTCTCGTTTTGTCGTAACTCAACTGCCATTGACAGTCAACGCCCCCCATCCTTTTCCCCAACTCCTCCTTTTTCCATTTAAGCGCTCCACTTTGCCACCCTGCCGCCTCCAGAGTCCCGGAAAATCAACGACTACGACCTCAACCTTAAGAATTGAACAATTGCGATGCAGAGAACGAAGGAAAGGATGATTTTATGAAAAGGGAATCCCTTTCCATGGAAATAAATGTCACATAAAGATTCGATACTGATCAAAATTTTATTTTTATTTTTTATTTATTATCTTGACATAGTAGAAGTAGTTTATTACAACAGCAGTAGTTAATAAGCAGCATTAACAGATATTTGATATTTGAAGTTTAATTTTGACTTTTTAGAATGGTCTATGTCAATAATTTTTTAATTGATTACCCAAATGCTTTTAGTGCTAACGTATGCCTAAGTTTTAGCTTTTTGTAAAACTATTTAATATGTTACTGGTCATCCCAAATTCTGGAAGTAAAAGTAAAGTACTTCTAGAAAATGTATATGTACACTGAGATTCCTGTTTAATACCTCAGCTCAAGAATGCTTAAGAATGATTATGATGAGCTAATAACCAGGGATGGCAGTGTCTTAAAATTCTCAGATAATATCCTTGTCCCAAACAGAGTTTATCGAGTTGATATACTAGTCCATATTCTCTTGCAGTGTATTATTTTTTTCCGGACAGTTCTACGTGGGCCAGTCGTTTTGTCAAGACAACCATTTGTGGGCACGGCATAGCTATTGTCGCTGGCTGACATTCACTTCATCCTTACCTCAGTGGCAAGAAAAAAAAAAGGGGGAGGGGTGGGAGGAATGGGGATGTTTATCAATGCTTATCGCCGTCAGCCGCCGCAGTCAGACAAGTGGAAAACTATACACGCCAAGAAAACAAGAAATACAAAAAATATAAAAAAACAGCCGGATGCGTTGGCTTGACAACTTATTTCAACATCTTGTTGTAGCTGTTCGTTGTACGCTTCCTATTTTCATTTATCGCAGTAAACTTTTCCGCAGATGGCACTGCAAAAAAGTTAACTGAGGGAAAATGGGAGGAGGGGGGGGTGGTGATGTGCCGTCGCCAAAGTTTTGCCAATACTTTCCGATGCCTTTGTTGCTGCTGGCCCATTGTGTCTGCGTATGAGCAAATATCTTATTGCAAAATATTTGCGTTTACTTCTTAATATTAAACTGGCTTGGAGTTCAAGAAATGCCAGCTGCAAAGTGGAAAATGAAAAGCAAACTGTGGCAGCTGCATGGAAATTTAAGCTGATTTGGGGCCAAAGAAAGCACTCGAAGTAAATCCGCTTACAGATGCATTGATTACCTCAATTAGGATCCCAGCCAGGGGCCAGTAATGAATTGAATTAGTATGTAAATTTCCCGAGATAAAGAGGGAAGCAATTTCCCATAGAGTGTGTTTTACACTATTTCCCGTCTCTTTCCACCCCACATTCTCCCTCTCTTTCTCCACTATATTGCCCCTCTCTTTCTCCACTATATTCCCCCTCTCTTTCTCTCTCTCTCTGTGTCCGGATGTTGCTAAACGGTTTATCGCACTTGCCACTGGAATCGGATGAGAAGGAGTCTGAAGCGGATACGGCGATATATTATTAATGTCTATTATAAGGCAGAGGAAGCCAATGCGGCGTATGCGCATTTTTTATATTTTTATTTCGTTTTATTCCCCCGTTTTTATTACGGTCCTGCCCCAAGGCGACGACACATTTCTGCCAAATGTTTCTCCATTTATCCTTTGGCCCGTCCATCCTCCTCGTTTCGGCCCCTTTTTGGGTTTCCCTGGTTTTCGTTGGAACTTTATGGCAAGTTGCGGGTCCTGCGTCCTCAGCATCGCTTAATAAGTTTTTATTGCCCCAACTCACGCCAAGTGGGTGGCAGACGAACGTGTTCGAGCAGCGGTCGACCAGATAATCAACGCCAGTTTCAATTTCAATTTCGGATGCCCACCTGGCCACGCCCACCAATTATCACAGGCGAATTCCTCACATTCCCGCTGGATTTTCGGGCAATATTCCATTGCAGTCAATTTGCGTGCAGCAATGGCGTGAAATTATTCAAGGAAAAATCGTTTTGTGCTAACTTAAATCTCAGGCACGCTTCAAAACTAATCACTATTAACAAACTAAATTTGTAAATAAACTTTTCAACCAGGTTTAAATGGATTTAAACCATTAAACAATTAGTTCGTTTAGGGCTTGCCTAACCGATTATCATTCTGTTAAGAAATACATGAATATTTTATTTTTGTGCATTTATCTCTGTATTTGTAACATATACATATATTCCACATTACACAACTTGGCCTCAAATCAACTGGAATATCGCAAGCATGCCACCTTCTTTTTGCAGTTTCCGTCTTTTATTCATGCCAGAATATTTCGCTCATATTCGTATTTTTATGGCATCGGGACGTGCTCCCTTGAACAATTTATGTATGAGTTGGCACGACCATCGATAAATCTTCCTCGGAAGTAAAAAGAATAATAATAAAAAGAAAAAAACATGTTAAGCTACTTTTGTCATACTAGTCGAGGCAGAGCAAAGTAACTTCAAGGGGGAAAAACGAAGTTGGAAAAACACGGTTCGCTGGAGAAAACAAAACGAAGAGAGATCAATATGAAAAACTAGTTGAATGATGAAGCAATTCAATGATGTTCGGTTCATACTTCAGGGAATTTTCTCTCTTAATTGGAGTTCTTTATACGACAAACATAATCGCATCGAAAACCATTTCAATGAGCTTAAGGTTAAACTTCTTACAAGATTGATTCTCAGCTTACCAAATATCTCTGAGATAAATAAGCAATTGGTTTTCATTTTCAAAATATTTTCACAGCTTATCATATCTTAATCCCATAAAAGCATTTTAGTCTTGTCTTCAACAAAATTTAATAGCTTTTTATTCAATTTCAAATGATTATTCTGTGAAAAGTTCATTTTACTCAATGACAAGAAAATATGTTGCTTGGCCAAAGTTATTAAATACCAGATAAAATGGATTGTAAATTTAAAATATTCGAGATTTTAAATATTCGACATTTTAAATATTCAACCTTTCTGTTTCTTAATCCGGTTTCTATGGCCATTACCACTCTACTTTTTAAATCCATTTTAAGTTACCAAATACTTAAGCGCTGTTTCTAAACTAAGCTCCATTTGAAGTACTCTTTGAGAGCTGTTAAAACTCAGAGACATGCTTCTTGCCCTAAAACTTTTTATTCGCACTTTGCCGTGAACAATTTAAAACCATTTCACGCGTTTCCTTCGACCAAATTGCAGCAACTAATCCAGAGATTCCTTGTCTCCATCAAATCTTTATGAATACTTTGCTCTGCGGATGCAACATTGTGAACTCCCCGGTGCCGTAAACCTCGGAAAAGGGAGAATGGCAACACACACTGGGCAAGATTTCCGATGGCTTTGTCTTTGGCAAATTGCAGCCGTAAAAGCGGGTCCGGTAAGCGGTGGCTTAACATCAGCCGGATGCGGAAAAGCGGCGACCTGCAGCCATATGCACTTAAGATGTCACACGGAACTGCAACAAAAGCCACATGTGCGGTGTGACCATCCACTCTATCCTTTTCCGTATCCGTATCCTGCGACATGCCCTTTTCCCTTTTATATGGGGCCATAAAATTTTCGTTGTTCCGCCCCGCCCCGCCCTTCTACCCCTTTTATGGTTGACCAGCGATTAGTTCTTTCTCCCGCACTTTATGACCCAAAGTAATAGGGAGAAAAAGAAATTGGGTGGGGCAAGTCCGCTGATATTGATCAAAGTTCAAGTTGGCATTTCCATATTGCCATCCCAGCCACTTTCACTAAAAGCTTTCCCACAAAAGAAGTGCCAGCATTTACTAAGCACTTGACCAAGTATTTGTCAGCCCGCTTGAACCAGTAACCCACATGTTAACATCCCCTCCCAAACAATTTTTAAATGGTTTCCCCACAACTAAACGTGTTCAATAAACTTACCAGGCAGCAATAAGCATTCAATTAGTGACACTCTCTGCAATGAAATAAGAAAAACAAACATGAGGCGGGGAATACTTGTGCACCAGGGAGAGAAAATATTTACAGAGTCAGGCAGTTACTTATTTTATCAATATCGATAAAAATGTAATACCAATAAAGAAGTATGATACACCGCACGCAAATAATTGTAAACCATTTATCTATTTATGTGTCGTATAACTCAAATTCCTTTTATTGTCATCTCCCATAAAAGCTAAGCTATTTCAACATAGTGTAAAAAAACCTATACGTATATTATTAATACAATATATATTTAATTGTTTTATTTATTTATTTTTTGTTGATGATCATTTTAATAGAGAAAATATATTTTTAAAAATATTCAGTTAATATTTTACTTTTCTTGATAGCTAATATTCTTTAAAATAGAATTTGTCATATTTATTATCATGTTTTACATTTATTATATATTAGGAAATATTTTCACATCCTCTATTACATTAAAAAAAATCTTTTTAATATCTTATTATATTTTTATTATTATTGGATCACATAAAATCAGAGGTCTAGTAATTATTAATACAATGCAACTATTCCTTAGCTAATATTAATCTGTTTTTTCTCAGTGTGGGAATTTATTTCCTTTTGGCCATTTCAAAACTATATTGCATACCCCAAGGAGCTCTGCCCATGCCAAACCAAAGCAAACTAAATTCAAGTCGAGTCGACTGAGCACAGCTGCCTGCATCGGGCAAAGAGATTAAACTTGTCGGGCCACAGCCCAGAAATTATTCGAGGCTGGCGCCCCTTTGTTGCCGCTCTTGTTCTTGGATTCTTGTCTTGTGCAGCCTTTTAATTGGGTTTTCTGCCATATTAGATTTCAGAGCCTTACTTGCCTCGCCAGCAGATTCGCAGTGAAGTCAAATGCAAATCCTTAAAGAGATCAGTCGGCGGGAAAACATAGAAAATAGTGCAAACTTCAAGTTAAAGTGGTTTTTGGTTATCAGATACTTTCGAACATGTAAGCATTCCTTGAACCTCGTGTGGTATAATGTTTCAATTATAAAATTAGGACCATAATTTGGCTACACTTAGTTATATTTAATATAAAACAAGAGAGAACGCTATAGTCGGGTGCCCCGACTATCAGATACCCGTTACTCAGGTAAAGGGAGTGCGAGGGAGATGGAGATAGAAACTTTGATCACGCATAACTTTTTAACGAATGGACCGATTTGAAAAATTTCTTCTACATTTCTATAGGTATTGATAAACACAATAAAACTGCATTTTTACTTTTCCGAAATATTAAAATTTTTAAAATCGTATATAAGCGATTGTGGGCGTTAAAGGGGGCGTGGCACCTTTTTGAAACAAACTTGCGCTGCGTAGGAACTCCTAGAATCTGCATGCAAAATGCCAATCTTCTAGCTTTTATAGTTTCCGAGATCTCAGCGTTCATACGGACGGACAGACAGACGGACAGACAGACGGACAGACGGACAGACAGACGGACAGACGGACATGGCTATATCGACTCGGCTAGTGACCCTGATCAAGAATATATATACTTTATAGGGTCGGAAACGCTTCCTTCTAGCTGTTACATACTTTTGCACGAATACAATATACCCTTTTACTCTACGAGTAACGGGTATAATTACAAGCTTATTAATTCTAAGCTTTCTGTCTTCTTGTCCAGACCTCTTGTGCTTTGTACTTTGAAGACCTTCACTAGCAAATCAAGAATAAATAGATGACATAAACAATCAATACCTTGAGTTTATCCAAAGACACAAGGTTATTGTTCTCTAACTATTGAAGAGTAAAAACCCTCTTTTACATGATAAAATGGGCAATTTCCTTCCTACACAACTTAAACAATCGGCAAACAAAGAACCTGTTTTCCCCTTTTGTTTAAACAATTTATTTATGGATGTATCCACATTTTCAAGCTTCTGCCACTTAATTGCGGCTCTTGTTTTAATTTACGTATATTCAAGCATTCCAGTTGAGGGCTCTTCAGGCTTGAATAACAAACAAAAATCAGACGGATGAAAAGTCTTTAAATTTTTGAATAAACAGCGAGGAAAACAATTCCCTCAATGCGAATTTCATGCAGTGGAAACTCAATCAAAGCCAAGACCAGACAGCCAACTCACAGAAGAGGATTTTTCCGGGCTTTCCACGCCGAGAAACCGAGATACTTCCCTTTTCGTATGCCTGTTTAACCGCACACAGATACACACGAGGCAAAAATGCAGATACAGAATCAGTCGTGTATTGGAATGCATATTTCGAGCACGCTTCCTTGCTTTTCCCCACAATCCCCACATTTGCATATTCCTCGGTCTGTTTGACTGACTCATTTTCCCACCAGCCGTGCAGAAACTTTCAGCTGGCTCTACCTGTTGGCATTTCGCTGGCAGTGTTTATGGCATATCTTTAATGAGTAGTTCCCCGGCATCAACATCATCGCCGTCATTACCTCATCGGGATCAGTCTTCTCCGTGTTCATCTCCGTCGTCTAATGCCACTTTGTAAGTGGTTATTTAGCGTAAGTAATGCAATAAGTCTGCTCCCCTTCTGTTCCTTTTAGATATTTCCGGCATGGCCTGCACCAGACTTTGCTCATCTCCGTGTAATGCTCCTCCTACTCCTACACCGAAAAACGACTGGGAAAAGTGCAGGAAAACTATTTGCCACGGCTGAAGGAGATGGCATAAGTAACTAAAAGATGAAACTGAAAAGTGAATTAGTGCGACGCGAATGTGAATGCAGCTTGCACTCTAATTCATTCCATAGAATTTTAATTGGCTTCGTGCCGAACGCAAAGTTTAAACAGGAGTTAACTTTTTTCAGGTGTTTTCCAATTGTTGGTAACAAATGCTGCAAATGTTTTTGCAGCTTTCGTTTTACCTTTTTTCTTGAGCAACTTTCGGGGACACTTTTTTAAACGAATGACGGAATTAAATGACAAAGTTTTTCCTTCATCGCCATTCAAAATGCATGAGCAGCGGTAGTTAAAAGCAGCTGGAAACTGCTGGAACAGGTATAGTTTTTTTTAAACTGAGTCTTCTTTTCTTTACTTCATTTACAATTTAAATGCGGGATCTCTTTAGCTCTTCACTTGATGGTCATTAGGTTCCTAATAATTAATTAGCAGTTAAATGCAGCTGCAAATTTGTCGAGCTTTTCCTTTACTCAAACTAAGTACTTATACCTACAAGAAAAAAATGAGATTACAATCTGGATTTCTTGCTTTGTGTCCCTAATGTAATGAGATTACCATTTGAAAGTTAAAAGTTAAAAGTAAGATACATTATTGTTAAAGAGCAAATTACTCTTAAAAAATAAATAAAAGAGTTTTTCTAAGCTTTTGTTCTCAAAGCCTTTAACAGATTAACAAAATATTCTTTTTTACATGACTTCGAAAATATATAAATAAATGTTGCCAATATAAAAAAAAATAGTTCGTATTTTATTAGAAATAAATAATAGCACAAAGATTGATAAAATTAAAAGTATTAAAACTATGATAATGTTAAATTATCAAAGTGTCGTAAGAACAGAAATAAAATTTTTAATTATTAAATGAAGTTTCTAATTATCCACACTTTACTAAAAAGCCAAACAAAGCTAATAATTGTAATAAATATTTTTATTCACTCTATACTTTTATTCCCCTGCATCTCTTTTATTAGAAATTGGTTACTACTTTATTTACAAACTGAATTTTACAAAAGAATCTTCAACTTTTCACTTCTTGGCCACAAAACATTTAAGTCAATGATAATTAATTACTTAACAGGCAGACAAATTGACACTTGAACCTTGTGAGTCAATATTTGTTAACTTCATAACCTGCACTTTGGTATTACCTAATTGATATTTAATATGCTTGCTCGTTGATGTAATTAAAATTTTCCTTGCTTGTTATCAATTAAGTGACGTAATTCTGCAGCAAATTCGAATGAATGGAAACTAATTTCGGACAAGAAAACTCAAGTTTACAACTGGCATAAAAAGCGATTTAAATTCAATGGCCACACCCAGCGATAGTTAACAACCTTCGACGTTCGATTCTGGTCGCCGAGACAACTGTAAACGCTCTATATATGGCTCCTAGTCCATCGAAATCGGCTGGCGACGGGGCGTATGCGCTATAAAGAGACACTGCGTACGTGACAATAAAATGAAATGTGTAATAGCCGCTGACGGCAAAAGGCTAACAAACTGGCGAGCAGATGAAGCTCTCGATGCTCTTTTTTCGTGGTTTTCCGGGCGAAGGGGAAAACTGGAGAATTGCGAATGCAACTGCAAGTTGACAAATTTATTTTCCATGGCGATGGCAGGCAGCAGAACGCGACTCGAGTGCAAATGAGCAGAAGGAAACAGTACAAAACAAACATGGCCAGTGAAAGATGGAGAGGAAAATGGTATGGCATTCGCTGCTCGGAATTTGTCGCATTGTGGCAAAATATACGACACAAAGGCACTGCAAAAAATTCAAGAAAAAAATTATTTAATTTGCAAGCTATATAAATAAAGTAGAGGAGACTTAACACAGATGATATAAACGGGAGTTTATTACTTATGTTTTCCTACAGGCGATATTTGTTAAAATGAAAAGTAAATAATTATTTGTATTTAAAAAAAATCCGTGCACAAATAAGTAGCATCAATTAAATCAGTTGGTGAAATTAAATTGAATAGCTCTTGCTCTTTTACTGAAATTTAACAAAAGGTTTTTTCTTTAATATATCTACCCCGTATGCAAACAAAAATGAAAAACATTAATTTACTTTTTAAAGGGATAAATGCACTTTACAATGATCAAATTAACCAAATATATTTTTTTTAAACCGAATGAAAAAGTCTAAAAACAATAAAGTTAAAAAACTAAAAGTCACATAAATAGTGTTTTACAAATAATGTTATTATACATTAAAGATCCAAAGGAAATTTTCAATAAAATATTTTATTAAAATGAAAAAGTGAATATATGTGTAAATGTACATATATATGTAAGAATTAAAGCATATTTCTTTCCAGTCCAAACCAATTAATATTGCATTTGACCAAGACGCAGCTCAGGCTATATTTCTTTCCCCCCTTCAGCCCCTACCCCTACATGTCTATTTTCCGTGTGCTCCTCCTCGAGACTACATGAAAAATGAATTGTGCCTGCAGTGGGGCCAAGGTTGGAGGGAAAGCAGCCATCGCAAGCCGGTCCCACTGGCGGGAATAAGCTCCTGGCCAGGAGCACCGTACGACTCGACCGGGCAGACAGGCACGAATTTAATAAAACGAGAAGGGACAGAAGGAAAAAAGAATATGGGAGGAAGGCAGGCAAATATGCGAAACATACGAGCGGAAGCCGGCAAAATATGCGGCCCACAGGAGGTGTGTCCTCCAGCAGCGCCACCTGTTGCCCACATGCCGCACTTCAATCCCATCGAAATTGCTTAGCGGAAGCTTGGGATACAGGATATCGGAGTGGCAGGATATAGCGTACAAGGAGGGGCTACCAGGGGCAACCAGGAGACAAGCGACAGGAAGCGTAGTGCCAGTGAAAATTTCATTTAAAATGTGCGCCATAAGTACGCATTACACACACTCAATTTCCTTTTCCATTTTCCGAGGGCCAACTCCTAGTCCGCCTTCAAGCGGAAGCTTTTGGTCCACACATGCGTCGCTTTTTCAGCTGCCTTATCAAATTCCCCATCCCGCCGCACATTCCAGAGCCCCCTGCCCCTTGAACACCAACGATCAAGCGACGGCGGTAATGTTGGAATTTTATGCGTTCCTGGCATTTTGCGGCTGCATCTGCATTCGCCACCCATCTCCACTTTCCCGCCCCCTTAATGTGTGCTTAAAATCCTCACCAGGAGCAGTTATCGCCCAGCTCTATCTCTCTCTCTCTCTCTCGGAGGTGTACATTTCACATTATCCTGACATTTTCCTGCTGCACAGGAAAAAAATCACACAAAAGTTAGACTTAATGCGATTATATCAAAGGAAACTGTTTCCAGTGAGAGACGCTTCCACAAACACAAGATGGTATTTACCTAGTAAATTCACAGCACTTTTTACAAATTACTTAAAAATCATAAAATTAAATCTCACTTGTCAGATTCTTAAAAAGCTATTCTTATTTAAAAATGTATAATTTGACAATAAATCATTTTCAACAATTGACTTACACATGGTTTACTTTAATCATTGCCGTGAAAATAATATTTAAATTATTTTTTTAGTAGCAATATTATAAATTTGCTATATATTTTTAGTTTTTGCATATTTAAACAGTCTAAAAGATAATATTCGATTTCCGTTATTACGTAAAACAATAATTTTGTAACTAATTTCGGTACAGGTTTTTTAGGTATTGTTCTTTAATCTTTTTTGTGAGTTTCTGCTGCTGACACAGGGCAAATTTAAAACATTGTTGTTAATTGCAGAAAACCCTGCCCTAGAGCATATTTTTAATAAGATCAAAAACAAAGCTTCCTTTGTGGCGTTACAAATGGCGATCATCCCATGACCCCACACCATGTATCAGCTACAATTTCAGGCCTATTATTTTGCCGAGCACATTATGGTCCTGCGAATGGGAACGGGGAATGGTACCCCTGGGGTTTGGGATTCGCAGATAATAGGATTTCGGCCCACTGCCACTCCACAATACATTTCAATTAGAGAACACAATTTTCGTGGGTGCAGGTGCTGTGTGGTAAGAAGGATTAGGTGATTAGACTGGCCAAGGGTTAGCCTCATCGTTAAATAGCTGCATTGGGTTGTGAAAATTTCCAAGCAATTTAAGCACAAAAAAAAAACATAGAAGACACTAAGGCAAGTGCTTTAAACTTTACAGCTCCAGGGACACAAAAAATCCTTCCGAAAGGAAGCTTAATAGTCAAAGCGAACGAAGAGAAAATAAGTGTAGAATGAGAAAGCAGAAATTGACTTTATGACTTTTCAATCCACTTGTGCTTCTCCTGCTTCTTGGCTGGAACCCCCCTAAATAACCCCCCTTTCGACCGCAGATAACAGGAGCTAAAACCGCATCAAATCATTTCGTGCTAATGGAATTGCTCCAGAGCTGATGGAATTTTTATGGTCCAACAGGGCTTAAGCCAGAAGGTTTTTCCGCACAACACAAATTTATAGCGGCAAACCCGAGAGGAGCCACAAATATTTTTTAAATTTCCCACAGTTTTTCAGCTGCTTCCGCATTGTTTATGGTTATTTGTCAATAATAATGAATGAATGGATGGATGTTTGGAATTCCTTGTCGGATAAACAATATTCCTTTTTTGATTGAATTCAATGGGATTTGGCTCCTGCCAGAAATAATATCCGTATCAAATGGGAATTGCATAAATCTGCATTTAAAACGTTTGGGCCAGATAAAAAGCCAATAACAATTTACGTTCGATGGCCAGTGTCAAGGTGGTCGAGAGTGTCGGGGTGATATTCGATTGCGATAAGGGTGGAAATTCGGGGAGGTGTCTGGGGTTAATACATCAAAAGAAATTAAAAACACAATCGACCAAGGGGAGTAGACCAAACAGTGGTGGAGTACCCAATAAAAGCAATAAAACGTTGTTTTCATAAAACAAATCCAACGGCCAAACAAAGACTGAAGTTTTGCTTTATTTGGAAAGACCAGTTTAGAATAAATATTCAACATTTTTATTCACATTTTTGCTTTACCATCTTTTGTTCGAGGTTCTATAAATATAGCGCTAGCTTTTTTATGAAATGGTAAAACTTGTTTAAATTGTTTAAATTTAAGTTTAAAGCTTAGTACATTTTCCTGAAATGTTTTCATTGGGTATAAACTTAATGACGTAGACTTGTATAAATAAATGATAGTTGGTTTTTTATTTTAGTTCAATTAATTTTCACATTGTTTTCAAACAACTTTTTCATTAAATTCTTACCTAAATTTGCTTAATGCGGATTTGTTTTGCGTATGAATTTAACTTTGCTTTACTTCAGTTTAGTTTTATAAAAATTGACAAACATTGTGTCAACAATTTGTTATTCAGCTTGCTATTTTATTTCTAGTTTTGCATTGCATATGCAGTTCCAATTTTGTTTTGTCAAGCATATGCATATTATGTATGCCGAGGAGGAAATTTTCGTGACTTTGAACCACAGTGCTCCGGGCTCAAAATAATGAACAAACTCCCGACTGCGGCTAAGCCAAACCGAAAAAGGGGGTTTTGCATGGGCGGGGTGGAAGGGGTGAACACGTCGTCTGCCAACAGCACGTGTCACCCTCCCTGCGGGAAAAAGGGGGTTAGAAGAAGGGTGCTGAGGAGGGGGAAGGAGGAAGGAAGTCCGCCAACGTCAGCCAAAATGTCACTCGGCGATGAGCAAATAAAACTACCGAAAAATGAACATGAAACCAGAGTTGGGGAGCAGGCAACTGGAACATGAACGAAAACCTGACAACCCTGCCAAGTGGGCCATGTTAAGCAGACTGTTGCTTTTTCAATGTGTCCTTTCTTCTCTGTCTTTCACACTTTTTATCCCTCTCTCTGTCCTTACTTTGAAACCACAGTGTTGAAAAAAGTACTATGTATTATGTACACAAAAAGAAAAAATATTTTTGGGAAAATATAAGTTTGAACATAAAAATGCTGTTTTTTTTTATAAAAGTAAATAAAAGTTATTTAGTCTATTAAATCTGTAAATAGTAGGTCAACAAATTTATTATAATTTTAGATAATTGCCTTTTAAAAACCTCTTTTACTGATAATTACTGTGTCTGAAATAAAATACCTGTTAACTTAGATACTATCCATCACTGTAGCTATTGCTTTTTTGCTGCTCAATTTAGCCTATTGGCTTCAGTTTTTGGCCCTAAGTGCGGACAATCACTCTTGGGTCCTTTTGCAAGGATAACCGGGGTTGGAAGTGCATGACCCACAATGTTCCTGGCAACCCCCTCCCCCTCCCCGCAAATGCACCACCCACCCACTGGCACTAACGTGGATATACAGAGGTGAACCAAAATCGTTTTTGTGGTTAACTGGGTGGTTTATGGTTACACATTCGCCGCATTTACCTTTTTGCTTTTGTTGGCCTCTCTTTCGCTCCGCAGGCCAACTAATAAATGAGGGCGTCCAGTGGGCGTGGCCGCCCATTTGCTGACCGCATTTATAAAGCTGGGCCTCCATTTGGCCTCTTTTGTCTCCAATTAAAGACTGCCAGTTCAAAGAAACTCAAACAAAGCTAGCTACACCGTGAAAAAATTAAAACGAACTTCGTTTTAACTGGTAATAATTTGAATGCTTATATTTTAAAGTTTAAGATCCTACAAAATATTAGTATTTAGCAATTGTTTTTTCCTTTACCTATTGTGTTTATATTCTCGGCTTAAAATATCGATTAAAATCGAACTTTTAACTCTTCAAAGAAATTACCGAAATCGGCATAGCTTTATGTATTTAAAATAAAATGAATAATAATTTCCCGCAATTAAAAACGACAAATATTCATTTATTCGAATAAATTCTACGAAAAGTCAACTATCCAGCCTTTTGAAACCCGCAAAAAATGTCAAAAGGTCTCCCCTTAAATATTATAAATCCTAAATTTTCTCAACATATTAAAGTTTAGTTTTATAATTAGACATTAAATACTTTGTAAATTATGAAACATCCCAATTTGGGTATTAACTTCTATGATTTATTACATAATTTCTAATTTCTGATGTGTTATTGCATAAAAAAACATTTTCCGTGTAGTTTCAATCTGTGAGCTTTAGGCATTTTTTTATAGCCAACAACATCCGCGTTGTCATGGGGGTTATGACAATTTCCCCACAGATGTCATCGAGATGGTATTTTAATTCATTTAATTAAAAGTTTAATTACATTTCTGTTTTGCGCCGGATTTGCCAACCATGAACTCTCGTGACATCTGCCAGGCCCATTAGGGCAGTACGGATTTCATAATGCAAACAGCGACTAGCGTTCAATTTTTTTTGTGACCACTAATTTCGTTTTGATTCGGATTTGGATTTAGATTTCGATTCGGACTCGGTCACTTCTACGCACAACAAAACAAACGGTGACGATTTAATTAATTCGAGCTTCGAGTCCATCAAACAAAAGCCGGAATAATAGAAAGGGAATCCGTCGGAGCGCGAGTACAATGAAAATTTATTTGATTCAACTGCCACCACCCACCATCAGTCACCCACCGGCCACTTGTGGGCCTGTCTGCACCACCCACATGCCCCACTCTATATATGTATGCTGAGCCCGGGTTTATCATTCTGATCACGTAACTTGTGTGTGCCACCAGCACTTTTTCATTTTCATTCACTTAGGCCCGCTCTATGGATTGTGTGTATGTGTGTGTGTGTGTGTGTGGGGAGGGGGGGAGGTACGCTCTGCAAACTTATATAGAGTCTCTTGCCCCATAATGAAATGATTTCTTTGACGCTTCGTCGATTCGCGTGGGTTGTGATTTCTTGCTCTGGTTCCTCCGACTTTCAACTGAAGCAGAATCCAAAGCTTAAGCTTCTGGCTTTTGCTTTCGTTTGCCCCGGTCGCGCATCATTAACCCACTGGTGACCAACGACCAACGAACAACGACCAACTGACATTGAACTCACGCTTGTGTGTTTGGGCGAGTGCCAAGGAATTCGAAAAGTTGTAATTCAATTAAAGTTTAATTGGTCCGCAGGCAAGTGGCGTAACTTAGGCAATGAATATTTTATAACAATTTCAGAAGCAAATTTATCGCAGATTTTTGGGGAATCACAAACCGGTGAACCACTGCAGCGTTAAATAATAAAGATTAAGTTTTACAATCCTTTCGAGTAACCCCAAAAATCTATTCATACTTCATGTCTATTTATCCAACTTAGAAACCGAACAAAACCTTTTGGTTTAATCACTTCAACAATCTACATTTTGAATCACATAACATTAATAAATAATAAATAAATAAATGAAAAAACCTTGTTTTTCCCTAGCATTTATTTACTTTTGGAATATTTACACGTACAAATTATTTATTGAATATTAATTTTAAATAAGTCTTGCAGTATTCAATGTTTTCATTAAAATAAAACTAAATTTTCGTTACTTTCGTAATGAATATTTAATCACAATTTCAAGGTAAACATCTCACCTGCATCCATGGATATATTGGCTTTAATTGGGGATTAAAGTACAATTTACCACTACATGTTGATTTATTTTTAATATTTTTCTACAGTGCAGACGTTTTGTATTGTTTAATTTGTTGCGTTTAATCAATATAAATTGAAATTTAAATGTATTTAATAAAAGTACAATGGAGTTTGGGTTAATTAAGTCTGCATGGAAAAATAACTCGGATTTATGCTTTGATTGAAATTCAATATTTGCTATTTAATTGGAATGCAAGAAAGAATTTTAATACTAACATTTCCGATGTTTCTTATTGAATTACAAATCACTATGCATCTCGAGTAGAGTCAAGTATTATTGCTTGTTTTTCCTTCTTGTCAAATTAATGAGGCATTCAGAATTTTCCATTTTGCTTTACTTCTCTGCTGCCATCGAAATAAAGCGTGTTCGAGATAAAGTTGAAATATAAGTCCTCCCAATTATTTACCTTTTTACTACCTTACTTTTACTATTTTTCGTGATTATGTTGGCTTTGTCGGAACATTATTAATTTGCAAATAGGAGATTACCAATCCGTGCATACGTTTGAGCCGCCTTTTGGAGGCGGGACTTGCAGTCGGTTTTTGGGGGGAATCACGCAACGCGGAAAAAGTTAATAAATGGGAGGGGGAGGGGGCTTGTTGCCAAAGCTGTCGACAGAGCAGTTTGCACCTGCCGGTGCTACGACCTCTGCCGCCGCCTTTGTTGCCTGTGCCACATGCCACACGCAATCTAATTTAGCTGGTGCAATACGTGCTAAGCATGGAAATGGTTAAATGGAAAAGCGGAATTGAAGAAATGGGGCCAGGCCACGCCCGTTGGAGTGACCTGAAGGGGTTATTCCACGCAGTGGTTATAATTCGCCTAATGTTTTAAGCAGTCTAATCCGATAAAAGGAGCTTTAAAGTATACGGCGGATCCGATAATTCTCTGCCGGGAAACTCGTGTCACAGTTCGGCGTTGAATTTCCATGCCAAGGGGTGCAGCTCAAAGCAATTATTTCGAGGACCGGAGCTCCTCGCCGGGATTTATGCTCGTTATTCCGTCAGTCGCAGGGTATACGGCCAAGCCTTCTTTGCAACGCCGCCCTGTGCATCTTCAAGCTGCATTCTCCGGCTGAATTATTCATGCCTTTTGTCGCTTGTTGTTGCCGTGCCTTTGCGAGCTGCGAGTCCTGGCCCAAGGGTTGCAGCATCCTTGAGGGTTGCCCCGGCAACAGGCATGACCCTCCGACCGCCCACACCCACCCCTCGTCGCTCAAAACGGGGAACGTCTTTGGCTTTGTGCATTTGCCAGTTTTGCATGCACTAGAAAAAATTCTTGCAATTTAGGAAACTTTATAGACTCGCAGTTCAAGGCTTTAACACGTTTAAAATATTTCTGAATAATGTTTATTTTGTTGCCTTCGCTAGGTGTGAAATTTGCCTTAAAAAAAGTAATAAAAATTACCATTTATAATATTAATAAATCTAAAAATAACAAATATCATTATTTTGCACCAATTTTCAGTTTTGAAAATCAATTATTAATAATCTCTTATTAAGGTTTCGGGTCTTGGTGGTATTCTAAATTCAATTCTGTTTCCTTACAATTAAATAAGTTTTAATTTTCTTCAAATTAATGTTTAGTGTTTACCATTAAATTTTCTTTAAGTAACAAACATTTTTATATGTAAAATCCGCTTTAATATTTAACGCAAAAAAAAAAACCAGTCTTTTATATTTTTTTTTACTGTGTAAAATCCGTAATCTTCCTTTCAGAAAAGCCCATTGTAGCTGTTGCTGGCTGGCAAATCCGAAAGCAATTTCTGCAGCATTAATCATCGCCCCGAAACCCCCGAAAGCGACTGACTTGCTTATCTGCCGTCCGGCCATTTCGGGTTAATGTTGACAAAACGCATTTTAAGCACTTCAGCATTCGCCTCGTTGTATTTTCTTTTGTTTAGCCGACACTCTGGCCGCTCACATGTGCGTCTGTTTGATTCTGATTTGAGTTTTCTGCTGGCTAAAATTTGCATTGGAAATGTGTGGAGGGCGGGCCATCCTATCGCATCCTGGCCAACAGGCTGGAAACCTTTTCCCAGCCCGAATGCAAGTGGCCAGCAGCAGTTTTTGTCCACTGGTCACTTCAACAGCATTGTTTGTTCACCCCCCACCACGCTTTTCACAAACCCAAAGGCATACAGCTTCTGTTTTCCCTGCGTGTGTGCCTAACCTTTTGAAATGGTTCTTTATGGCCCAGAATGGGGACATACTATATAATCGAAATCTGGGGGGACTTGGCTGGGGAAGTTGGAAAGGGCAACTTTGACTAGATTTCAGAAATTAAAGGACCGAAAAGGCTTACGGTATAAAGTGTCGGGATAAGTCCCTTGCCAACAGGCTTTTCCAATTAAAACTGATCCAATTTCTAAAGAAAATAGCCCACAGTTGAGAAAAATGTATCAATTAGCTTTAAAAACATCAATTAAGTGTACTGGGAAAACAGAATTTTCGCATAACAAAAAATATACTATTTACTCTCTTCACAGTTTTCTGTTGAGCTCAACTTTAAGATGTGAAAATTGCACTTAAAGTGTTAAAAAAAAGTTTTGTAATGTAATCTGAAAGTATTTACCAAGGGAACACATTTAAGTTTGGCATATATTAGCTTAACTTTTTATAATGTACTCACAATATTAAGTCAAAATCAGTATTTGAAAGAATTTTTTTATTTGCAATTAACAAATCAAGGCCTCAACCTATTTTAAATTTTAGCCAATTTTCAAAATTAGAATTCCCAGCTTTCCAATTAAATTACTCGCTCAAATTCAACTACTAATTGCTCGAATTATTTGGAGTAATTTCCTAATTTGTATTCTCTGCTGACTGAGATATTTGGCAGCCATTCATTTCAGTCAGCAGCCAACGAACGCGGCTAATTAATATTCATTTGAGCAAAACTCACCCACTCAACACATTCCAGCTGGATGGAAAATCCTTTATTAAGCGAGCAACTTTTCGCGCTTGTTTTTCTTTTTCGCTTCGTGCTTTTTTCCGAGTTTAGTTTTGGTTTTTCGGACGCGAGTTTTTGTTATTCCCCAGTTAGCTGTTGACGTTGTTTTTCCAGCTGCAAATGCACGACAAATTAACACAGAGGAGACAGCAAGAGGGGGAAAGTACAAAGAGCCAACAGAAAATGAAAACGAAATGCCGTATCCTTTTTCCTTTTAACAAAAAATAAAGGGGGAAAGCCACGTCCGCGGCTTGGCCGCAAAAAATATTGAAAAAGTGCGAAAATGCGGAAAACTAAAACTCTGTCACTTGCTGTTTTGTGAGATTATTTTAACAACAAAAAACTGTGGTCTTGGGAAGAAAGAGTTTATTCAAGCAGCATAAACCTGAAGTACACGGAGCAAAATATGTTGGAATAATAATTATATAAATAAATAATTATAATAAATAATTAAACTATATCCAACCATTTTAAATTAAGAATGTAGTTTCTAAATATTATAATATCTTCTTTGGTATAATCAAAATATATATTTTGTAAACATAACATTTTATTGGCAAATACTTATTTATAAAAGCTTTTTTCCAAATTATAAAATAGTAAAATTTTTTGCTCTTAGGCAAAGTAATCGGTTTTAAAAATTTCATTATCAGTATTAGAAAACATACATAGGTACGATTGGGATTTTTAATTAAAATTAAGGATATTTGTTCACTTTCTTAAAGGTTTTTGTGACAAAGATGTAGTACTTTAGTAATTGTAATCTTAACGTAAACGATAATAAAATTATTAGAAACAATTTTTTTCTATTCGGTCTACATATTTGATATCTTAATTGCAGTCTTCAAAAAAGATATGACAATTTTGTACAGTGAACCCAATCTCTCCTTACCTTTTCTGTTGTGTGCGGCTCAACGCTCAGCGGGCCATGTTTTTATTGAATTTTTCCTCTTGTTTTCTTTTTTCTATTTTCGTGAGATTTTCGCACCACAGAAACACTGAACCGACACACTTGGGTTAAATATTTTTTCTTTCTTCAGCTTTTAGCGTTTTGTATTTTATGGGCTTTTTGCTAGCAACCCCCGTCACTTAAAAACACTGCGGTACACTACACTGCACTATGCTATATGGACCGTCGATGGACCGTTATTGGAGCTACCGTCTACCGTTTACCGTTATCCGCTACCGCACTCGCGAGCTTCTTTCGTTGAACTGGCGAAAAAAAACACAACGCACACGCACACATCGAGATGAAAATTCACAATTGAACTTTGCTAGTTTTTACGGCAAGGTGAGCTGAGCTTTAATGGCCGCTCGCTCTTCCTCTCTCTTTTGCGTGAATCGCTCTTCTCTCTGCCTCTCTTTCTCCCCGTCTTACCACTTTTGGCAAAACAGCCGGCGCAACAAAACGCAACGCCAACGCAACAGCGCCGCCGGCCGAGAGCTTCCAACCCAAAAATGGCAAAAACAAGGCGGAAAGCGGGTCGGCGGCCATGGCCAACCCCCTTGGGCGTTCTCCGCTCTCTGTCGCTCTCGGCTGCCAGCTCTCTCTCTCTGCGCTGCGCATGCCCCAAAGCTGAGCTTCAAAGCTCCGTGCGTTACGGGGGTGGATCGTCGGGGGTTGGGTGGTTAGTGCTGAACTCAGCTACAGGGGTCGTTCGGAAATGGGTTTGTAAATACAGAATCCGCAGATCAGCAAAGTAATTGTGTACGGGATTTACAGAACTGGAAGACATAAAAATATTTGTGTACAAATACTTTAAGGGCTGTTAAAGTAAAACAATGATAACAAATGGTATATTCATAGTAATGTCAATGTTTCAAAGGGTTTCACTGTAACACGGGTATAGTTGTTATTAGTGCTTTTATTTCCATTTTGTATAAATCAAAGTTAATTTAATTTGTTAAGTTTTGTTTATTCGAAGTTTTGAAAAGTTTCTCAAAATCCACAGAAAATGTGAATGCTTTTTATCCGTGGAGTACAGTATCAAGAACCAATACAACAGAATTTGAAAAATATGGGTTGCAATCATTAATCATTTAAAAATGTATTATTTAATAAAAATCTGAAAATAGAAATCAATTCGTTTCAAAAATATTGACCATAATCTACCAGAACATTTCAGTAAAAATATTAATTCTAGCGCTTTTTGATTGCAATTTGCTTTAAATATCACTAAAAAGGTTTCTTTCTTTTATCTCATAATTTTATGAGGTCATAAAGAGGTTAATATTCTTTCTTTCTATTTTGATATTAATTTGATTTTCATTTCATTTTATGAGGTCTTAGACAAAAACGCCATAAGAGTTTAATACTCTTTCTTACTTTATTTTGAGAATAATTTGATTCAATATAAAACAAATTTAAAATGCCTTTTTATACAAAAATAAAACACATTTTAAATGAAAAACTGGTTTCTAAAGCTTAAACTATTTAGAATGATTATTTTTTAAGTTTTCCTTTTTGAGCGTCCACTGTAAAAGAATATGGTTTTTGGGGTGGGCGCAGGCATCGAGTGGGTTGTTTTCATGGGCTGACGCATTGCTGCTTTTCTACTTGTAGTAGTTGTTGCTGTCGAATGTGCACTTTGTTGAATGTGCAATGGGTTTCCTCATACCGCTGTTATTGTTGCTACAACTGCTGCTGCTGCTGTTGCTACTGCAAATTGCCTCGCAGCATTTAAGGCGAATTATGAAAGTCTGTATGTGCGTATGTATGGGTGCGTTTCACCCTCCGCCCCGAAAAAAACCCTCCCCCGCTCACCCTTTCCACATTTTTCGCCACCGCCGGCAGCCAGAACTTGGGGAAAACGCGCTCGAGGGACCTGGAAAACGCCTGCATTTTAATTAATATTGATTGTAAGTTATTTTCCGTGGGGGTAGCAGGTGTGGTTTTAATTTAGTTTTCAAAATAGTGTTTTTGCGTGGGCGCAAAACAAGCACATTTACGGTCGAAACCCCATAACCCACTTACCAGTGTGCACATATATGTATGTACATATGTTTGTCCATTACACGGTACACAAAGTCATCATGCCCGCGCCGCAAAGCGGTATCATGCAAATTGAGAGGGGGGATGCCCAAATTTGCATTTCAATTCAACAGTCGCCATCCCGTTCCTTAGCACCTCCACCCCCACCCACCCTTCTGTTTACCTTGCTCGAACAGCTTCGCTTTATTTTTCCAGCTCTGCTTTAAGTGTGATTCAGTGTTGCGCTCGACAGCGCGGCAAAATGTGCACGTGCTGCACCAGCCGCAAGGCATTTCCCCCCAGGGGTGAAAAGTGGGAGGTGGGAAGGACGACAAAGGTCCTGTCCGAGCCGAAAAATGCCCGAAAGAAATTGGTATCGAATTCGCATTGAACGCTTATTGACATGATATTGGTGTCCGATTCAAGGGGTCTACGGATCAAACTTTCAAATGAAATCAATATAAATGAAATCTTTACTTTATGGGAATTATTAACTTCTACGGCACTATTTAAGTCATTGGATGTGGTAAGCACCAATTCTTCAATTGTTACATTCGCTTTACAATGGCAATTCAAACGAATTTCAAAAAAATAACATTAAAATAATAGTTGGGTAATTTTGGCACACCTTTTAGATAAATTTACATCACACTAAGCCATGAAAAAATCCGGATCAGTCCACATCTTATTTCATGATTAATATCGATCGGATAAACAATACATTTTCCAATTACAATATTTGATTGTCTTTCTAGTCCAAAGCTTATTCTTTTGCTTTTTGGCCAAAACATGTAATAAAAAATGTGATAATGAGTCATTGTGCCTAGCATAAAGCCAATTATATGTTGAGCTACCATGAAAGAAGAGTAATCATAAACCCGCCCAACGATAAAGCTATCAGAACTAAACGTTTTTAATCTAACTTTTGTATAAATGTACATATAAAGTTTTAAAATCTCTTTGACAGGTGATTTTAAAAGCCAGACCAAGAAGATTCAATGAAAGCAACCCGTTGCTTGAGCTTAATTTTGGTGTTGCATTTGGTAGTGCTTTATCGTTCAAATAAAATAGAGACTTCAAGAAAACCAATTTAATTTTACGACTAGTTTACCTGGTTTTTAACTTTTTCGGAGAGATATCAGCCTAATACTTTGAGAGGTGCATGAGAAACCGTCCCTAAGGCACATAATTTCTTAACTATCTGGTCTCATTAACATACATAGCTTTAATTTGTTTTGAAATTTGTAATTTTTTTGATAACTCTCTTTGTTTTGAAAAAAACAGGGGTTTCTTTATACGATTTTATAAAGACAATTGTGGGTTTGTATTTGAAAAAAAAAATGTTTTCTTAAGCTGTAAGAGCAAAATTAGACTTTACAAAGCTAGGAAAGTAATATTTTAACAGTTTTCCCAAAAGGTCACCAAGGAAAACATATATTGAAATGTAATTTAAAATAGTTCTTTATTTTCTTTATTCTTTGATTTGGTTGTTTAGTAAAGACAAACAAGTTCAACTGATTCTAGCGATTGACAGTTATGAATTTATTTTATGTTATTTCATATTGGTTTTGTTATTTTATAATATTGAAATAATACTCAAAGTTTAAAATCGTTTACAAAGTCTATCTAACTTGAACATGTTATTGAACACGTTAAAATTTTAAAGAACAAAAATTAAAAAACGGCTGAGGCTACAAATATTAAAAAAACATAAAACATGGAGCTAGCAAAACTGTATCGAAACGCAAAGGTGCGAAAACAAAGATTCAACTGCGAACTTGCATTCGTGACCCATGAAAATTATAATATATAAATATCCAAATAAAAGATATCAATGAATCGGAGTTTCACACCTTCAACTTCCCTAAGTTCGAACCGTTCCCACAAGACGATTCTATGGGATTACCGTTGCTCGCATATTTATGGCGGGTGTTCTCAGTCAGCTGATTGTATTTTCCATGCGCTCGATAGCAGCGCAGCCCTGAACGATATTTTTGCCAGCCCTGGCACATCGATAGTTCGGAGCGAACAAAGCCAAAACATCGATACATCGATTGCCAGCTATCGCACTCATCTGCCATCCCCAACGGCACGCACTACAATTTTTCGTACTTGTTTGGTTAAATTTTATTACCTACAGAAGGCCAGCAAATCCAGCAGCAATGGGCAAACGTCGGACGCAATCCCTGATCGACTCCCATTCCAGCGATAGCGACAGCGAATCGGAGACCAATCTGGAATCGGTAAGTGACGAAAATATAGAGTTTTAACCCTGGTCCGCGCCCCTTTCTCCATATTGCGATGTAACGAAAATCAATGCGGATATGTGTCTAATGTATATTATATATAATCCCCAGGACCTGATGTCATTGGCCAAGAAGCGCAAGAAGCCCCAAACGGCGGCTAAATCGAGCTCCCGCTCCGACTCCGATTCCGACTGGGCCAACAACAAAGCCGGAGCCCCTGCCTCCAAGAAGAAGAAGCGTCAGAAGGCCAGCAGGGATTCCAGCTCGTCGGAGTCCAATTGGGACGACGACAGCCAGGATGAGGAGCCGCAGGCCAGGCAAAGTCCTGCCCAGGCCCATACAGAGCAAAAGCCGCCGGTAGAGGCCTTACAGCCCGCCCAACTCAGCGAACAGGAGGAGGGCGAAGTCTCGGACAGCGATTCCGACAAGTCCAAGTCCAACTCCTCCTCTTCCGGGTCCGATTCATCGAGCTCCTCGTCCTCCAGCTCCGACTCGGAGTTTGATGACGGCTTCGATGACGACCTAATGGGTGACGAGGAGGATCGAAGGCGACTCAATGGTCTGTCCGAAAAGGAGCGTGAAACGGAGATCTACAAGCGCATTGAACAGCGCGAGATCATGCGCACGCGCTGGGAAATCGAGAGGAAACTTAAGTTGGTTAAGCGAGGCGAAAAGAACCAGGAGAAGTCCAAGAACAAAGGAGAACGGGCCAAGAAGAAGAAGGAGAAGCGCGAAAAGAAGGCAAAGAAGGCTCGGGAATCACAGGCACCTGCGCCGTCACAAGTTTCCACTCTGTCGGATGCGGTTCCCAAACCCAGCAACGAAGTGCGGTCCGCGAGTCCTTTGTCCGCGCCCGCTCTTAGTCGAGATGTGGCTTCCACTTCGGCGGCCGTGGCCAGTAATCTGCCCGATGATCAGGCAGCTGCCGCTGGTGTGTCCGATTACTTCGATCACAAGGAGCGATCCAAGGAGCGGAAGAAGAACGTGGAAGCCAACAAAACGGACGACAAGAGGAGCAATGCCATGGCCTTATTAAAAGCCAAGCGAGAGGGCAAGGCGAAAAGGGGTAAGCTTATATGGCTTATATAACGTTTTACCATAATTAATATTTGTACTTTTCTAACTACCCTCCAGAGGAAGAAGAAGCCAAGCGCCTGGCTGAGCGAGATCGTGATGACGACAAGGAGGAATTGGAAAGCGTTTCCGGTTGCAAATCGGCCGTGAAACTGAAAGCCTCTGAGATTTACTCCGACGACTCGGGCAGCAGCGATTGGGATGAAGATGAGAAGCCCACGGGCAAGCGTTCGCGCTCCAACAGCAGCAAGGCTTCCAGCGAATCGGAAGATGATGAGAAAGTTCCGCAGAGACCTGTTTTCATAACAACACGCGATGATCTGAACAAGCTGCGACTCTCGCGGTACAAAATGGAACGTTTTGTGAACTTGCCAATCTTCGAGAGCACCGTTCTTAACTGCTTTGTGCGAATCAGCATTGGAAACAATGGCCAGAAGCCCGTATATCGGGTGGCAGAGATTGTGGGCGTGGTGGAGACAGGCAAGATCTACAGCCTGGGCACCACGCGTACAAATCGCGGCCTGAGACTCAAACACGGAACACAGGAGCGGGTGTTTCGGCTAGAGTTCATTTCGAACCAAGAGTTTACTGAGAACGAGTTCAATAAGTGGAACGAGGTGTGCCAGCAGTCGCACGTCCAGATGCCCACAATTGACCTCATCGCAATCAAGCAAAGCGACATCAAAAAGGCTCTGAACTACGAGTTTAAGGACGAGGACGTGGACAAGATCGTGGAGGAGAAGAACCGCTTCCGCAACCGACCCACCAACTATGCCATGAAGAAGACCTGTCTGATGAAGGAGCGCGATGCGGCCATGTTGAGGGGTGACTACGACATTGCCCAGGATCTGGGCCAACAGATCGATGAGCTGGAGAACCGTGCCTCCGAGCTGGACAAGAGGAGATCGCATACCCTAAATCTTATCTCCTATATAAACGATCGAAACAGGAAGAAGAACGTGGAGGATGCCGAGAAGGCGATTCTAGAGGAGGCTCGGGCAAACAAGGGCCTCAAGATCTCGGATCCCTTCACGCGCCGGATCACTCAGCCGCGCATGGGTTTCAAGGGTGCCAAGAAGGACGACGATGACATGCAGCTGGCGCCACTGCCACCTCCGCCTCCGGGAAAAAAGCGGCCCAGCGAAGCAGGTACTTCGAGTGCAAGCGCCAAGCCCACGGACTCAAAGGATTACAGCCTTTACTCACTACACGACTTTGACATCGACTTGGATGTGCCGCTACCGGGTAAGTTTTTGGAAATTTCCACGTCCATACTTATATAATTGTCAATTTTCTTTTCCTCATCAGTTAGTACGAATTCCGTACCGAAACCGGCCAACAAACCAGCTGAAACAGTGTCCAAGCGTTCGTTAAATCTAGAGGACTACAAGAAGAAGCGCGGCCTAATCTAGATAATTAAATTGCTGGACTACATATATTGACAAAGCCTCACACGTTTACGTCCTAGTTTAGTGTAGTTCCCAAATGACTACAGCGAACATTTGTTAATGCCACGACGACTCACCCAACTAAAGATGTATGAAAATGACGGGCAAATCCGCCCGACTGATAGTTACAGTTCATAATTGTATTTAGGTTGACAAAGAAAGTTTGAATTAGGTCTGGCATAGCGAGGATTGTCCATTGCATCAAAATTAAATTCTTATTGAGGAGACTTCCGGTTTGTGTTTGTTCGGTAAACTTTAATGATTACATTTTTAGCGAAATTAAACGAACAGCAACAGCAATATCGAACATTTAAAATTCGTATGCAAGTAAGGGACTCATTAAATAATATAAATAGATTGATAAAGTACTATAATGTAATTCTTATAGAATCTAAGTTGAAAATTGTATTACGAAGACAGATAAACCCCAATCCAGCCCATCCCAATTTTCTCGACGAGATGTTCAATAAATTATCAACTAACATAATTTATACAGAATTAGTTTACAGAAAAAACTCAATTGTTTACTCAGGCATATGACAAGTGTTAAGGAGATTCCAGGGACAAATATAAAACAGGCTGATTAAATGGGATATGAACACACAAGAGTATGTATCCGTTGGTTGTAACCGTTCAATGCTGTATTAGCTTTAGGCGAAATTCATCAACTGTGGCAACAGCATTCATATACTTAATATATACATATAAATAATAATTATTTATAATAAAGAAAACGACTATTAAATTCATTTTGATTGTTTACTATATGGAATGGGCATAAATGGAGCGCAAACCTATATAAGAATAATAATGAAAACCGTTTAAAACTTTAATGGATATTTATAATTTTATAAAGATATAGATATTAAATTAAATGTTATATACAAATATTAAGGTTGGGTCAAGTAATCTTAAAAATTATTAGTTGACTTTAAGAATTTATTTTTAAGACCTCAGCATTTCCTCTGGTGGTCTTGCTTGGCGCCTTTTTCAACATTAAGTTAAATTAAAAAGTAAACTGTTGGTTGCCATTCTCGACTGAATTGTTCTCTTGGGTTAGGTTAAGTCCGCGCCATTTGGTTCTTTTTAATTGGTTTGCTGGCTGTTTGTGCAGCTGGCAGACTCCTTTCATGTTCTCACCAAATTAATTCAATTAATTCGATGAAATTGTCTTTTAATTGAAAGTGATCGCGTTTCGCGTTGTTTCGTCAGAGAGAAAACATTTCTGAAAAGAACTGCAAATATTAAGAAATTTGTCAGTTACAAAGCCTTACTTACTCTTACTCTACTACAATGAGATTACATAGGACCTTAATTTGAAATAAACTTGAATTGATAATGCACTTCCGCTTGAATATTTTCAAAGTTTGTTTCTTCGTTCTTTTTGGGAACCTGGCAGCCCCGAACATATTGTTCCCAAATGGTGAATGTGACTGATCCGATCACAATGATGACGACGGATGGGGGAGCCATTGTGGCACAATGACATTTTATCTCGGAATATGCAACAGCAGCACGTTCTCTGAAGCGGAGAGTGTAATAGATCAGCGGCGGAATCTCGATTCTGAATCCGAAAACTACCGATGCGTGGCCCATGCAAATGTTCTTGCAGCGGCATCGGTGTGGGTGCATCCCACAGATACTTATGTATCTCAGGGTGCTGCACAGAGCAAAAATTCAGATCGATATTCATTTTATTATTTTGAATTCTGTTACTGAACTAGATAGTATCTTTAGGTCTTTCACGAAAGTTGTCATATGATATAGTAAGAAAAGAATAAGTTGAAATGCCACTGATTTAAATCAATTTTTTTTGCTTATTGTAAAACTATTTTGATCATTTAGTAACAAAAGCCCGGGTTCAAATCCAACCCATGCCTAAAAAAGATTCATTTGTTCTATTTGTTAAATTAAAATATCTACTTAAAATGCTTACTTGGTTAATGATATATACATATGTATATAGGTGAATTACAAATTGAAAATCTGAAGTATTTCTTCTATATGTTTGGAGTGTTGTACAGTCGTTAAATATTTTAAGTTTCTAAGCATATTAAGTTCTAATGCTGATATCATCATCTTGTGATATACATTTTTCTTTCTGTGTACCCATGTGGGAGAATTCCCTTGGCGGCGACTAATCAACCGGCATCGGCATGCCTTATACACAAGTGCTGGGTGCTGTCCGGCAGCGGCTTCTTCATCGTCGCCCCGGACTCGGGCATCTTCCATTGTCCGCCCCTCGGGGCTCCACTGTACATATGTGTGCTGTGTAGTATGTGCAGTCTGTGCGGCTTAGGACGCTGGCAACGGCTTCGCGGGCAGCTCAAGCGATCAGTTCAAAGTTGACTTCGTCGCGGACCAGAGCGGACCGTTCTAATTCCGACACGCGACCGTGAATTATAGAATTACCAAATCACTGTTTAATTTAATTAAAAAAAATATAGCCAATGAAAAGTGCAAGTAAAATGTTGCCCCATAAGTGCTTAATTTGGAGGTGTTTGTTTGTGGGCTTAATTCTTGGCCAAGTGCAAGCTGAGTTGGATTTTAACAATGATCTCGAGAACAGCCAAAAGTTCAAGAGCATACCCACCACAGTGAAGACCTACGAAAATGACACAGTCCAGCTACCTTGCACCTTACATAGTAAGTGATTAATTTAAAAAGTCCTTAAATAAAATAAATCTTAGTGGATATTGTGAGGATTATTGACGATTAGCCCCGCTTTTAGGGCCTTGAAACGGCCACCAGCACCAATTGGCCATAACAATGAGATTTAATTCGATTGAAGAAATGAACACACAATGGCACAAATGAAGGTATTATCCAACAATAATAGAGAGCCCTGGGGAAAAAGTCCAGAAACGGATTCTATTAATTGAAGTCTTAACACACTTGGCGGCGGCTTCAAGTGGCTGGGGTAGAATCCCCCGAGACATATTGTTAATTGCCCAATTAAAGGATTGTTGACAGAAATAATTAAGTTTTGAAAGGGTTACAAGATTACTGAAAACTTACACAAATAGTTTCCAATTCAGAAACGCAGTCACCACCATTTATCAAACTCAACTTACATACAAAAATTGACTGCAAAGAAAAACTATACAACTGTGACTTCATTTTTGTCACAACGAGGTCCCTTTTGGACTGCGAAATATAGAATCTAGAGTTAAGTTTACTAAATCAATCGAATATAATTAAATTATTATTCATCCATACAAATTCACAATGACAAGTTTTTGTGATTTCCAAATTGGTGTTAACGTGGTAAAAAAACAAGAAAGGAAGCAAACTTTGACAAGCCGAAGCTTATATTCCCATGCAGCTGGAAATAAAATAAAATATTATATATTTAGATTTCGAAGTTGAAGACAATGATTTTCCGGTACATTCTTCGATCGTTCGATTCTATTTAATAAAGTCGTCAAATTTTATAAAATTTTATATCTCGCAGTATATGGGTGAATGTTAATAGCAGTTCTTAGCTATTCTGGATATTACGTTTTTTGGGATTATTACTTATGAGCGCCCAAATATCAAAACAAATATAAATATTAAAGTCAAAACTGTTTTATAATTTCAATTTTTAGAAAGACTGTTTCTGTTCGGTTCTTTTCTGTACTTCCGGTTGTGTATTTTTTTGAATATTTAATGGAATTCTACTTTGTTATTGGGAATTTCTGGGTGGTATTTTAAACATACGAATGCTCAAAAAAACAATGAATTTAAACAAAGCCTTTATTTGTATAAAGGTTTAAAGGATTAATTACAAAAGTTTACAAGTTGTGTTAATTTTGGGTCGCTGAACATGCAAGTATCCCGAAATGAATTGGCTAAATATGGATAGTTATACCCGTTACTCGTAGAGTAAAAGGGTATATTGTATTCGTGCAAAAGTATGTAACAGCTAGAAGGAAGCGTTTCCGACCCTATAAAGTATATATATTCTTGTTCAGGATCACTAGCCGAGTCGATCTAGCCATGTCCGTCTGTCCGTCTGTCTGTCCGTCTGTCTGTCCGTCTGTCTGTCCGTATGAACGCTGAGATCTCGGAAACTATAAAAGCTAGAAGATTGGCATTTTGCATGTAGATTTTAGGAGTTCCTACGCAGCGCAAGTTTGTTTCAAAATGGTGCCACGCCCCCTTTAACGCCCACAATCGCTTATATACGATTTTAAAAATTTAAATATTTCGGAAAAGTAAAAATGCAGTTTTATTGTGTTTATCAATACCTATCGAATTGTAGAAGAAATTTTTCAAATCGGACCATTCGTTAAAAAGTTATGCGTGATCAAAGTGTCTATCTCCATCTCCCTCGCACTCCCTTTACCTGAGTAACGGGTATCTGATAGTCGGGGCACCCGACTATAGCGTTCTCTCTTGTTTTTTTGCTTTTAGTCCAATACTTTAGTCCAATAATATTAGTATTCCTACTTTCCGAAAGTGAATAGATGAACCTGTCTAAAATCATTTGATTAAAACTATCTTTAACTTAATCTCGGTCCATAATTGATTGGTTTTTGAATTGAGGATGAAAGAAATTTTTTTTTAAAAGTAGTTAAATTTTAATGAAACTTGGTAAATCTTTGAACAATCCGGATGAATATGGTGAATATGTGAAGTGTAGTTTTGGAAGAAAACCCAAGTTGTCTGACCGATGAGTACTTACTTGCCTGTGTCATGGATGATTGTTTGGCTGCTATCAGTGCATTGTTAGAAAGTCCCAAAAAAAAGATCCGTTCTTTAAGCTGCGCCACAAAACAGCACGACTTCAATTTGCGGAAAAAAATCTGTATCCAATTTTTACTTTAATTAACTACCTTGTTCAATATTTTTAATTTTTTCTGGTGAATAAATTTAATTTTGGCAGCTTAAATGGGTTTCGACACTATTATGGAAATTTACGCAAGGATCCACTTATGTTTTTTAAACGCAATTTTGGAGGCGTATCCGCAATGGTTTGGGGAGCCCTTAATGCATCTGGAACGCTGGTTCTGTGCTTCACAAGCTCCACGATGAACAGTGAAGATTACAAAAGTATTGGAGGATCGTCTTTTGCTATTTTTGGAAATTAATATTGAAAGAAATCTCGTTTTTATGCAAGATAAACGCATCAATTCACAAGAGCAGAAAGATCCAGCGCTTCTTAATTGTTCACCACATATGTAAATGAAAACCTTTTGGGGTATCTTACCCAGGCGAGTTTATGCCAATAACAACCAATTTGAGAATGTTCTAAGCCTCAAAAGTGAAATTTTGGCTCAACGGTCTCTTTATACCTAAATTTACTTAAAATTTCGAGGTAGCAAAGGCTCAATTAATTATAAAAAAATTTTTATTTACCATAGCTAAATGCAACAACTTCAAATGTGTCGTATACCTTTGTTACACTTTTAGACATTATAAAACCGAACTTTTGTTCTTTTGCAATAAAAGATAAGAAAATCGAATTTAAAGCAGAATTCATTCTGCATACTTGTATTATGATTTCCCATTTTCCTGCGAGGGTCGAAACTAAAATTGTCTGGGTGTCGTATCATTTTGGGCGGGAGTGTATTACCTTAACTAATCTTATAGCTTCCTATTCCGAATTTACACTTTTAAATGTTTTACTAAAATGTGTTGCATTTGGTAATTTGTTGAACTTTTTATATTCCCAGCCCCCTTTCGCTATGTCCGCTGGCATCGGGACGATGTGGCCCTGGTGGATTCCAGGCACCCGGAGATCCCGAGGTTGGATCGCATAATGCTCTGGCCCAATGGCAGCCTGCAGGTGGCCAACGTCCAGTCCAGTGACACCGGCGACTACTACTGCGAAATGAACTCGGACTCGGGTCATGTGGTGCAGCAGCACGCCATTGAAGTGCAAGTGGCCCCTCATGTGACAATCGAGCCCTCGGATCTCACGGAGCAGCGCATAGGAGCCACCTTCGAGGTGGTGTGCGAGGCCCAGGGAGTTCCCCAGCCAGTGGTCACCTGGCGGCTGAATGGCAATGTCCTGCAGCCGCAGAGCAGTTCTGGTAATCGCCAAAGCTTGGTCCTGGAGATCAAGTCGAGGAACCAGGCCGGCCTCATCGAATGCGTGGCCAGCAATGGAGTGGGTGAGGCAGCGGTGGCCAGTGTCTACCTGCATGTGTTGTGTAAGTTGTCTAAGAAATGTATATTTATTAATTTATTATTATCCAAGAAATTTATACAGATTTAAAATCATTTGTATAACATGAACTACCTTAGCTTGAATTTTTATATGAATTCAAAAAGCATTTTTTAAATCGTTAAAAATATGTAATTCGAAAATTTCAATCTCCGATTTTTTCCTGTTACAGTTCCATGTTATAGTAGTCCGAAATATATAAATGCATAAATATATATCGGACGACTAAAACATGAAACTGTAACATGAAAGATCGGAAGTAGAAATTTTCTTTTGACATATATGCAAATTATTCGAATTACATATTTTTTACGAAAAAATTCTTTTTGAATTTATATAAAAATCAAAGGACTAATCTTATAGCTGCGATAGGAACAATCGAAAAATTAATAAAAAAATCGAAATAACGTTATTTATCTCTACCAAATATGAAAAAAAAAATCGAAAAATCGTTTCATTAAATAATTTTTTGTAATAGCTGCAAGGGTTTATCGTCTTAGCCCCGTCGAAGTTTTTTTTCCCACATGTGAACAATTGAAAATTTGTTTAATATATTAATTAATATACAGTCGTTTTATAGAATACATACTTTTTGAAATAGCTTTAGGGTTTATAAGCTTTAGTTTGCCAAAGTTTACTGCCTTTCTTATTGGTAACTACAAAAGGTTATATATGTACCCTTGTAGGTTTACTGTCGTAGAAAAACCCATTTAGTTTCGCCAGAAACTATAAAAAATTAAATTCAATTATATGACCTCTCCGCACTCCACAGTTTTGCCCGAGGTCAGCATGACGCAAGCGGTGGTGTACAGCAAACTGGGCGCCCGTGCCCATCTGGAGTGCATTGTGGAGGCGGCGCCGTCGGCCACGGTCAAGTGGTTCCACCACGGATTGCCCGTGGCTCTGGGAGCCCACTCTTCCAGTCACGAGTCGGAGCTGCAGGCGAACCGCTCGCTGGATCACTACGTGAACGCCGTGCGCCACACGCTGGTGGTGAAGAGCGTCCGGAACGCCGACATGGGGCAGTACGAGTGCCGGGCCAGCAATGGGATTGGGATCAGGAGCGGGAACGTCGAGCTAACCGGCCGCCCGATGCCCTGCCTCTTCAAGATCAACCCGGGCACCCAGAGCTCCACGTCGCATGTCCTCGTGTGGCAGACGGAGAGCCAGCTGCCCATCATGGAGTTCAAGCTCAAGTTCCGACAGATCCCGTCGAACAACGTCACCCGCCAGCTTAGAACCAACTGGACGGAACTCACGATTCCGGCGCAGTCCACAAGTGGTAAGGATTTATTAACAAGAGCTGAAGTTGATGATATCGAGATCTAAGTCCAGTTAGCACTCCATTTTACCGCTTAGTTGATCAAACCGTATTTTGTCAAACGAAATTTGTTAACAACCGTTGAAAATATTTCCAACAATTTTATTTTATCTTTGAATTTATTTTCTTTTTTTATTAATGGTATATTAATGAATTAAAAAAATCATTTACATTTCACCTAACACTGTCATTATTTTTCCTAATAGAGTAATTTGTTATTCAACACAATTGTCAAATTTTCTAAATCAAGTTTAATTAAATAATACCGAAATTTGCACTTCTGAATACATTTAAAAAAAATTTTTTTTCTTAAGAAACCACACAGCGCCAGAATAATTAAGCAATAATCCGAATTCGTTTCGAAATGCCTTAAGTATGAATCAACTTAAATATTATATTCTCAGAGATAACATGAAAAATTCAAGAAGCAATTTCATAATTTAATTTTATTTTTTTACTTTATTATTAGTATTATTATTTCTTTTTTTAACCCTAGGACTGATCTACATCACCACGTACACTCTACATGGCCTCCAGCCCGCCAGTCTTTACGAAGCTTCCGTCTTGGCCAGAAATAGTTTTGGTTGGAGTGACAACAGCAAGATCGTTCGTTTTGCAACTGGTGGAGAAGGTAATGAACTTCACATTTACCTATAAATCTCTTGATTCATTTTAATTTCTCTCTGCAGTCGAACTACCCAATTATTCAACGGAATCTGAGCTTCAGGAGGACTTCCCCGAAGAGGACTTTCACAACGAGATCACCCAAAGATCGGAGGTCCTATCGGCCAGCATGATGTTCAACTCCGGCTCAGTTAATGGGCGCGGATTCAGTGCCCTTATGTATTCCCTATGTCTGATGAAACTATTACCATTAATAAATTAGTTTATATTTAAAATAATATGATTTTTTACAAACTCGATTTTTACGCAACCGCCAATAAAAAATGTATAATGAATTCGTGTGAAATGGTGCTTTAGGATTTTTGATGATTCATATTAAGATAGAATATGACTCAAGTCATACGGAAACAGATAAGATTCTTGTGGAAGATACACTTCCATTTCTTAAGAAACCAAATAACAAAGTCAGGTTAGAACTAACTGGAAGGAACTCACGATTCCACAAATGGTAAGGATATCTATTAATAAAAGCTGATGATGATATCCCGATCTAAGTCCAGATATCACTTTATTTTCCCGTTTCAAAAATATCCTTCTGATCTAACTGTATTTTCAAATGATTTTATTATTAACCGCTAAAAAATTTGTTAACAGTTTGATTTTACCTATAAATTTCTCTTATTTTTTTATTATATAAATTCTTTAATAAATTATATTAATAAATGCACAATCACCCTAAGATCGGAGGTCCTTTAGGGCAGGCTCAGGTTCAATTAATGGGCGAGGGATCAGTGCCTTAATGGCAACTATTGGCATTAATCAGCATTGATTTCTACGCAACAGCAAATAAAACAAGAAAGGAAAGCTAATGTTGAAATACACTTGCAGAATATTCTCCAAAATTATTCATATGATGCATTCTTAACACCTATAAAAATCCAAACTTCCTAACTTTAAAAACACCAAAGTTATGGCATTTCCAATCGTTTAGTTATATGGCAGCTTTAGGATATAGTCGGCCGATCCTTGTGTGCAAAGTTTCAATTCAATATCTTTAAAACTGAGAGACTAGTTTGCGTAGAAACAGACAGACGGACAGACGGACGGACGGACAGACGGACATGCTTATATCAACTCAGGAGGTGATCCTGATCAAGAGTATATATACTTTATAGGGTTGGAGATGTCTCCTTCACTGCGTTGCACACTTTTATTCGTGCACACTTTTATTCTGTTTCCTTATGACTTGATTCATAATCTATGACTTGATTCATATTCTATCTTAATATGAATCAAGCCATACGTAAACAGATAAGTTTCTTGTGAAAATGTATTATGAGAATCAAATAAACAATGTTTACCTGTGAGGTATATGCTATTTTCAGCTTTGCATGCAATGGTTGAATTTTCGGAAGTGTACTGTTTGCAGGTGATTTTTATCACGAAAAAAATTTATTTCAAGATTTTTATTTAAATTATGGAGAATAATTGGAGAATTTTTATATAAATATAACATTTATATAAATCCTGGCAGCAAAACTTCGGACCGGCATTTGAAAATGTAATTTTCGATGAATGAACTATAAAATTATTTTAATTAAAAATTAAAGGTAAAGATATCTCGTAATGACTAACATTTTAAATGATTTTTTTTTTTGTTATTTGACTTTTGCTTACCAATTACGAAGTTTTTAAATTTTTAGAACTAAAAATAAAACTAAAACACAATAAAATAAAAACAAAATTTGAAAACAACCAGTTCAGTAGTCTTTGAGCTAAGAAGTTTAATGCCTTCCAAAATGAGAATTTATTCATGATCGCTTGTAACGCCTAACATACTATTTTAAGTCTAACTTTGTAATTGTTGCTCCGATTTAAATCAGAAAAAAATACAAAAAAGGTTAAAGTTTACACCGGCATAAGTAACTGTTAAAAATACCACAGTTTGGAAAAAAACTATGGATGCAGTGGTGCAATGATATAATTTTATTTAAGTGATGCCCAATATGAAAATAAAAAAAATTAAACGAAATGAAAAACAAACAATCTATGAAATATTTTTGCAACTTTTTGGAAAGTAAAATTTGAGTTTAGGGCTTTAAACTTCAATTAACTGCTTAATTCTCTTGTGGGCCCAAGGGCGCGCTCTCCCTGTTTGCCTCTCAGTTCTTCTGCACACAGAAATTGACTACTTTCTGCAGGCCCCAATGCGAGACAGAGAGAGAAAGAGAGCGAGCGAGTTGTCCCCAACTCAGGGCCGGTGTTCCGCATACCATCGTTCCGTTTGGCGGTGCTTTTAAAATGCACAGCATGCTCGAAGTTTCAGTTCGCTGTTGAGCAGCATCGCGTTCGGTTCTCCACGAAGCCCCCGCGGCAGCAGAAGGTCTCCACTCTCCATTCCTACATCCAACTGAACCCCCTCCCCGCGAATCCCTAGGCTTAAGGCACTTACCGACAGCTGTAAACGTTTGCATTCAACCTGGCTGAGATGTGTAAAAAGCAACTAAAATGGCGTGCGGGCGAAAGTGTTAAACGTAATTCGTACGAAATCGGGAAAAACAAAAGAAAGACGAGCAAACCACTTTTGTAACGCTTCATCCGAAATTCATCTCGCGTCGGTATCTGGGGACCAAGCAGCTAAAAAACCAGTTTTCTTCCTCTAGGCTCTCTGGGCAAAATAAATACGAAACAAAATAACAATCTTGAATGCCTCGCATCCATTCTGTAACTGGCCCTGAGACGCCGAACTTAAAGAGTTTGTGATTTCGGCTTCGGGCCAAAACGACAGGCGATGATTCATAATAATGGCCAGCAGATGTGCTCTATATCTTCACTTTTATCCTACTCCTTGGGAGCCCATTTGGCAGATATTCAAATTTGGTTTCAGCTGCAATCCTGCTCTCTGCCTCTTTCTTTGCTTGGCACATTCTTCGCTAAACAATCTATAAATATGTAGAAAAATGCAAAATAGCTGTCGCTGTGCCGGCCACAAGTACACCAAGCAACACAAAAATTGGCATAGTAGCATGGCCAAATGAAATCGAAAATGAGAGTGGAAAGCGGTTAGGGGAACTAAATAGGGAACGGAAAAGCGGAAAAATCGGATACAGCTGCTCCAAAAGGAAATGCAAACAAAATTCTGAATGGAAAACAAATTTTCTATGCTTGTTTTTATTTACAGTAGGCAAAAAACTGAGAAAAAAATAATAGAAAAGTTTTCAATTCCATTTGGGATCCTCAAAAAAGCATTCTACGGATAGAAGACAGCTGCATCTGCCCCCTCCCACCCACTCTCGCACACAAGTGCACCGAATGTGTGTGCCTGTGTGTGTAAACTTGGAGCGCAATGTAAATAAACAAAGCGCCAAAGACAAAAACAACAACAATCAAGGCATTGATTTGAAGTGAACCCAACAGGCAGAAGATACGAGCTAACAAAAAACGAACAAAAATGTTAGCCATACGAAACCGAACTGTTTATACCCTAAAAATTATGGTGCACAATAGAAAAATTAGAAAAAATTGTGAACTTAAAGTAACGAGAAAAAATGTTTATATACCCTAGGAGTTGTAGGTCAAGTTTATTATTCATATAATAAAATCATCAATTACAAAAATCAACAACGGCAGAGCTTATATACTATTGGAGTCAAAGTACAGTTTAATAGTCAGTTATTTAACAGTATTATACGACTATAACTAAATTTTGTATGCAATTATGTAACATTAAAACAACGAAGGTTTGAATCATATTTTTCGATCCTATATCAGTAATTGTAATTAATATTCCGTTTTGGGATATTAATCTGACAAATATCAACAAAAACGAGTAGGACACTTTGAAGCAAGTGCACTTTTCAAAATCGACGATATATTCATTTTAACATCGCATTTATAACACCGTCTGCAAGAGTATGAACAAAAGAACCCAGTTTGCACCTTCTCTTTTCGTTTGATTTTGTAATTGATAAACAGAGGGTCTGTAAATTCAGTTTAGAATAGTTAAAGGTGGGCCCTCGTAGACGTAGGTGTCAACCAGTGTGTCAGTACACATTGCCGGTCGTATATCAGACGACACCCATAATAAAGTGGCTGGGAAAAACTTACACGTTACTCGTTAGGGATCTTTTGTTCAGGCATGCTAAGTGAGGCAGAGAAAAAAGGGAATTTCAAATAAAAATACAAATAAATGTACAAGCTAGGAAGCTGTCTTAAAGTTGACGACAATAGAAATAATTGTTGTTAACTATAATAAACAAAATAAACTGGTTTTAAAGAATTTGCAATCAGAAAATTGTTTGTTGGAAATGCAGTTTAATAGAGAAGATATTTTAAAGAAAATTAAATCAGTTCAAAATATTTACACCTTTAATAATTAAAGTTAAAAAAATAAAAAAATTGTTTTTTTCGAACATAGAAATTAAATTTGTTTTCATCATTACATTTTGGGACTTATTCCATTTTTTAACTTATAAGCGCCATGTTAATTTATATTTGGTCAAATCTAAAAATTTAACAAAGAAAACCAACTGCCAAAAAGAGAATCACTTAGTCAACTTTTGTTTGTTTAGCAAATATTACGAAATTTTGAAATTTTTTTGCAAATGCATCAGCGATGGATTATGATCAATTGCAAAATTGTTTGTTTTATGAGTCGACCATATAAACAAATATGTGTTTGCGAATATGCAGATCGTTGTTTGTTTGTATGGGAGAGCTATGAACACCATTTGCAAACGGCTTTTGTATCAACAACCCGAATTTCGGTGATTGGTGTGCTTGCGTACTTTTTTTTCGTGCTGAACAATTTTTCGCATTTGCACATTAATTTATTTATATGCATTAACATTTGCATGCTATTCGAATTTACACACCCTGACCCAACAGAACCCCCCAAAGCCCCTGCTTCGACCCAGTTTACTGGCCGGCTGGCATTGAGTCAGCCCCAAAAGAGAAATATACAGTCGAACTTCCTCTAACTCAACTAATCTATTAAATATTCTGAAATTGTTTTAAGGCCTTTTAACGAGTTTGGTTTCGCATGAAGAACAATAAAGACTTATAGTCTATGTGACGGTGATAATATGGTTTACTATATTACTCGGAAATAGTAGTTTTTTAAATTAAAACCTCCTATAGTAAATACATTATAATATTGTAAATATTTATATTTGTTCATACCTACTTCAACATTTTTTGTGTCTTTATGCATTTAGTTTAACACAGTTTTTAGACTAGAAAATATTATATTAAGCTGAATAATAAATTGTATCGGATTTTGTAGTGTTTTTAGTATTTTAATATAGCTATGTATATAGTCAAATCGTTAAAAGTGTAAGAGTCTGAAGAGTATAGGAGTTAAAAGTTAGCTCTTTAAAACTTAATCCCAAACCCTTTCAGTCTGAAAAAAGAGTCAAGTTAGCACTAAAGGATAGATACTGTACAGCGAGAGAGGGGCCCGAGTTGAGCTGCAAATTAGCCAGCGACTGCGGCAGTAGCACAAAACTAACAAATGGCGATTTTTCGCATAGAGATCATAATATCTTCAAGATACAACTTATCGACGGAGAGCAAATTGCGACCAGATACGGCGAACGGCTTGCATAACGCGGCCAAGCGAGTGAGCAATGTTTACAGATCGGTCCAATATATTTTCCCTACCCCAACCCCCCGCCACCATATGTTTTTGCGAAATATTCGTTTGTAGTGAGCGCTTTTCCTTGCATTTTGTCCAAGCCAATTAGAAGTTTCCGGTCCGCGGCGCGACTTGCTTACAAAACGCACAAAATAATCAAAAAGCAAAATTAAGAAATCATAAAACCAAAAAATAAATTGTAAACGTTTTTCGGCGACTTTTGCGGTTCCCCATTTGGGAGCAATACAATGGATGTAGCAAATTAATTAAGTACCAACCAACCATATTAATTGCAGTTAACGACCTACCTCCGACAGCTCCGAACCAAATTAAGGCCGATAAACAAACACAAAATTTAACCAGCCAAAAAGAAACCATCATGAACAAGACGTGGCTGCTTTTCATTTGCCTGCTAATTGGACAACACTGCGGTAAGTCAAGGACTCCACCTAATGGACTATAAAACCAAAGAACCAATTCCAAAAACCAAGATCTGATTGCCACCGAAGTGGTTTTTCTCGAGAGCTTCCAAAAGGGGGGATTCCGGGAAAATCTCAGAGCTGAAAGTTGGAGAGAGTTGTAATGAATGTGTAATATTTTTACGACTACTTGTAAAGATAAGGAGATAGGAGGATTGGAAAGTGCAACCAGAGAAGCAATGAGGGTCTTCAGATACTACAGAAAACATTGGACTTGAAATTAGGTTAAACTTCACTTTGGCAGATCCAAACTTCATATCAAATAAATTTTATTTCGACGATTCTACTGATTTGTAAATATAATATTTAATGGAACACTTAAGATAAGCCAAAACCGAAAACCCACATATGTAACTTACCAACATCTTTAGATTTGCTGTTACTTTCCAAAAAAGTTGTACATATGAAAAACTTTTAGTATTTTGTTATTTATATAAAACAAAAAGAAAATTCCAATAAAGCATGCATCATTTCATGTGTTCAATTAATGTGCTAATTTCAATATTCTTCAGAAATAAAGTCTGAACCAAAATGGAATATATTGAGTCACTCACAACAACTTATCTAAGTTCAATTAATACCCTTAAATGGTGGGAATAAAAGAAATTGTACATATATGTGCACATGATGTCAAAGTGATGACTTCTTTACGGCTCATTGAGTTTTACGTAAGTTTCCATATATTATGAATTACCGAATATCGAACAAAAATAGGTATGAGGTACTTTCATGAACTCTCACGTCCACAAATACTCGTACTCGTACCGCCGAGAAAGCTCCAGATACGATTGCTTATAGAGTGTAACGGGGGGTACGTCGTTGGGATGCCAAAAGTTTGTAATTGTCCCATGTTGACTAAGAATGAGATTCCGAGATATCGAGCACAGGATTCACGGGGTACACGATAAACCAGGCAACTGATCATTCGGGCTCTCAAACTTCTATTCAGTTAGGAGAAACGGCGGGTGGAATCCTCTGGTGCCTTAGCTCTTTCGGCGGTGGGGTGGGTCTAATTGCCTTCTCTAACTGCCCAAACATACTTTAATTTTTAGGATTCCTACTGAAACTAATTACTAAAAGTTACTAATATCATCAATCGGATAATTTAGACTTGGGAAAACGGACAAAAGATAATGAGGTTTAAATCAGACGACTACAGGAAAAATTTTGCAAGGTCTACGGTGACATTTGACGCTTGCGGTCTCTACCCAACCCAACCATAATCTTCATTATAATATTTCCGAAGATACCCTATAGATACATTCGATTTAGTTTAAGTTGCCATGTCAATTCAGGAAAAAATATACTCTTCTAGCCGTTCATATTTTTTTTCAAATAATTACTTTCATTGTTTTTATTTAACCAAAAGGGGGGGAAGTACGAAATATTATTTTCATAGCGAGTATTAATATTACAATTTATTATAATTTTTGATTTGGATATTATTCAAAAACATTGCCTTAATTTATTGAAATGAGCCTAAACATAATTAACTTTAGTATAGAAATCTTAAAAATTTATTTACTTTTCCATATTGAAAGATTACCATTTCATAAAAATTAACTTTTATTCTTATTGGGTGTGGTTGCTGATAGACGAAAGTGGTTGATATAGGTAGGTTTTAAATTTGATTATTTTTAATTTTTTTTTTTTTTAGGTAGGTTTTAAATTTGATTATTTTTAATTTTTTTTTTTTTTTTTTGTTAATTGTTCTGTTCAAAGTTTTAATTCATTTTATTTTTTTTTTCTCTTTGTTTACTTTTATTTGCCAAAAAAAACTATCAATATAAATGTAAAAGCAGTCACCAAAACTCTCAATACAAGAACATATTTTTTATTTATTTAATTTTGAATTTTGAGATTGGATCGGCTTAAATAAAATACAAGATATGTATGCAAATTCGCACAGGTATCACTCACATGTTTACAGCTCCAGCGTTGAAAGGCCTTCCAGCGTAGAGATGGGTTACACGGTGTTGTTGTTGCAGACGGTTAAACTCTGTACATTGATAAAGATTTTATTGGCAAAGGAAAACTTTTATTTTAGAAATTTATTTTGGCAAAAGCCAGATACTTAGCCTCGACCAACAACCATCGTCACCACTTCTAATGGCTCTACAAAGGTATACAGAAGTTCACTGGGCCTAACTTAATTAATCTTCCTTATTAATTTTAATGATGAGCTCGGTTTCCTGATCCGAGGCTGCTGCGCACAGTCGATTCGGATTGCGCACAATAACTGCCTTTAAAGTTGAATTTTCTGTTATGTGGGTGATATGGCCGTCTTGCGCTTAGACGGGCTCACTGCATGCCAACTAGGGTAAGGAAAACCGCGCACTACTTTATCCGGTAGGCTGCTGCGGACCAAAGACTGGTGTTAGCCGTGAGGCGTCTGCTTACGGGGCTTGTGGCCAGGTACACACTTGAAACTGTGATGGAATATACTTCCCGGGAGTTTTATCCGAAACAGCTTCCCGCCGGAAGTGTTTCCGGAAACCAGCACGTGCAAGTGGCAACTAGGGTTTTGCCAACCACTAACTAGGCTTTGGCCAATGCACTTGGGGACACAAATTTGGTATGGTTTTCTTTGATTTATTAAATTTCACACGATCAGCGAGGGTAAAAATTGAATTTTCGGCTTTTCGAACTTAACCTCTGGCGTTGTGCAGAGTACATATACGTGAATTATATATTACTTTTGCTGGTTGAAAAAGAAGAGCAATTGCAGCCGCGTGGGCGTTTATATACCGAAAATTTCCACTGCAATAAGCTTTTTCGCTGAGAAGAGAATAATTTCCCCGACTAAAGTTGGCTGCGCTTAACAAAGCAGCTGATAAGATAAAGCTAAGCTTAGATAACCGATCGCCTCCTTAAAGTATACTCTGATAAGGGACGAGATAAATCTGTGGAATGTTTTGAGCTTTCCTTAATCCGTTATCTGGTTGAAAAATGTTGACTGAAATGTTTTTATTGAAACTGGTACTTGGTTATAAATGCCGACCATTACACCACCCGATAATATTTCTTCGTTAGATGCAATATTAGCGGGAATTAGCTTCGAATGTCTTTCGCGTGATAGGTTCCTACCTCCTTTCCTTGTAAATTCTCCAGTTGGTAGTAGCAATTGCCAAGTTTTTTTCGAATTCTGCTTTTTACAAATTGAGGCCCTAATTTTGCATTGTAATTCTGAACAAATTTACTCTGTGCAAAATTACGACGATATACTTCCTGTCCTTCTCGGAAATTGGTCGGCTTAGCGCGTAAATTGTATTTTCGGACATTGCGATCGTAAGCCCGACGAATATTTACTCTAATATCGTTTCGTAAAAGAGCTAAGTTATCAGACCGAGATAAAGGCACTATAGGTTCTTCTAGAAGGGATAAGTCTTTTAGCAGCTTGTAATCTGCTCCGTGTGTTATCATATCCAATCCAAACAAAGCACGGTATGGGGAACATCCTAGCGATTGGTGCAACGATGATCTTAAAGAACATGAAATACTAGTGATGTGCAAATCCCATTCGGTTTGATCATTTTTAAGATACGTACGGACAGCAGCTAATAAGGAACGGTTAACACGCTCGGCCGCATTACTTTGTGGTGAGTAAAGAGCGGTGTAAACGTGGTTTATTCCTAATTCGGTTAGAAAAGCGTTAAATTGAGAGGCTTTAAATTGGACACCATTATCGCTAACTATAGTCTCGGGAACTCCGACACTATGAAATACTTGTTTTAATAGAAACTCTATTATTGCTGTCGATGTAAATTTTTTTAAAGGTTGCAGCCAGTTGTATTTGCTAAAATGGTCAAGTACTATTAACAAGCCAACATGTCCTTGCTTACTACGGGGGTAAGGTCCGAGCAAGTCTATATATAGACGTTGAAAGGGTCTGTACGATGGACAGTGCTCTCCCATTGGGGGACGTAAGGTATAGTTAGGTGCTTTGTTCTCCTTACATGCGTCACAAGCTCGAATATAGTCTCTAACATCTTTAGATAAACCTGGCCAAAATAAATTTCGCCTTAGCTTGGCTATGGTCTTTTGCACTCCCGCATGAGAGGATGTAAGACTATCGTGTGCTTGCTTTAGAACATCTTCTTTCAGTGTTTCTGGAACCCATAATTTCCAGGACTGTGCTTCTTGGGATTCGGTTCCGTCAGCATGTTCGGTACGAATATACAAAAAGTTATCTACTATCTTTATATCTGGAAATTTGTCTTTGTTAGCAGTAAACTTGGCTATTAACGCCGTGTATGTAGAATCCTGAAAAGCATCGGATTTAAGATCTATCATAGGAGCCATGTCTAACGCAGATATTTCGTTTTCGCATAACCTAGATAAGGCGTCAGGGACAACATGATCTTTTCCTTTTCTATGCGAAAAAATGAATTTAAACTGCTGCAAGCGAAAGATCCAACGAGCGAGTCTGCCAGACACATTCTGTTGCCTCATGAGCCACAGTAAGCTAGAGTGGTCGGTGACTACTTCAAATTCTTGCAATTCTAAGTAGCAACGAAACTTTTCAATAGCGAGTATTACCGCCAAAATTTCACGTTCGGTGACGCTGTAATTACGTTGCGAACGACTAAGTTTTTTCGACATGAAAGCAATGGGCATTTCAGCCTGATCTTCAGACAGTTGAACCAATACTGCCCCAACTCCGAAATCGCTGGCATCACAGTGAAGATAAAACTTTTTATCAAAGTCCGGATTTGTCAAAACCGGGGCAGAGGTCAGTATAGTTTTCAATTTATCCATAGCCTCTTGAGCCTCTGGTGGCCAAGTAAATTTTACCTTCTTAGAAAGTACATCTGTTATTGGACAGGTTAGATCAGAGAAATTATGTATAAATCGTCTATACCAGCCACAAACACCGAGAAATCCTCGCACTTGTTTAAGATTTTTGGGCGGTGGCCAATTTACAATGCACGAAATTTTTGCAGGATCGGTACAGATACCTCCACTACCAATTACATACCCTAAGTAATTAATACTTGTAACTCCAAACTGGCTTTTATCCACATTAATAGTAAGATTGGCTTTACGAAATTCCTCGGCCAATCGAACTAATACTGACAAATGTAAGGCAAAGTCTTCAGAGACAACGCAAAGGTCATCTAAATACCCAAAGACACAATGACGAAGATCTGGTGGTATGATCTGGTCCATTAAACGGCACATCGTGGATGGTGCATTACACAAGCCAAATGGCATTACCTTGAACTGGTATAACGGTCGCCCAGGCACCGTGAATGCAGTTAAGTGCTTGGACTCTGCGCTTAGCTGAATTTGCCAGTAGGCATCCTTTAAGTCTATCTTGGAGATGATGTTAGCTTTTGGCAATCTTGAAAATATCCCGTCGATGCTAGGCAATGGATAAGCATCCTTTTTAGTAGCGTCGTTAAGCCTGCGCGCGTCAAGGCAAAGTCGAACTTTGTTAGGCTTGACAACAAGACGCATGGGTGAACTCCAAGGGCTCACGGAAGGTTCAATTACATCCAACTGTAGCATACGATCAATCTCTTTATAAAGCAATTTCTCTACTGCGGGACTAACAGGATAAAACCTCTGTTTAACTGGTGTTGCGTTCCCCACCTCAATGCTATGTTCTATCAGTGGAGTGCGACCTAGTCCTTCAGATGCTTTTGGAAAAAGTTGCTTCACTACTGCTAGTTGTTGACTTTGCGTAGCGCTTAAGGGATATAAATTTTCCCCGGAAACCTCATTTGTTTCTTCCTCTGCCTGAAGAGAAGATATAATATTCGGAGCAATCTGAAAGGTTGTCCAAAAATCGTGACCTAAAATCAGTTTTTGTTTGATGCTGGGAATAATATACAATCGCAATGGCTTTTTGACACTTTTGTAATTCATTTCGATATCAAGAAAACCTATTATTGCCTGATTTTCCCCGCCTGCTGTTTTCGCACGCGAGTTCAATGGTTTGTATTCAGGAAGCTTTGAAAAATCTTTCTGTGCCAGCTCTGCTCCAATGCAGCTAATGTTCGCACCCGTGTCCAACAGACCAAGTTCTGTGTGCTCGAGGAATGACACTTCTGCATAACTTCGCAAGTCTTTAGCGTAATTAAAAATAGTTGAAATTTGTAGTTTTCTATTTCTCTTAACCTCAGCATAATATGACTTCAATCTAGTAATGCGTTTACTGCATTGCGGCTCTACATCCTGAAATACACGATTTCTTACTTCTAAATAGTTTTGCTTCCGCTCTTCGTACGGACGCAATCGCATTGGTACAAAATTAAATTTTTCATATTTTTCCAATGTAGTGTTTGGAATTAAGTTTTCGGGGGCATTCAGTTCTTGTTGAATGCACCCGTTCGACGGTTTTCCGACCGCTTTTGGAGACAGTTTTGACACTGCGGCTTGTACACATTTGGCTTACCACAGCCGTAGCAGAAAATACGACGTTCAGCTAAACAATTCTCCCATATGTGTCCTAACTCTTCACAGTTCCAACACTTTATCTTTGCATGAGATATACGTAAGGCAGCAAGTTCAGCATCCGCTTGTTCATTCTCCTCTGTCTCAGAATTATTTTCTTCTAAAGCATATACTTGTCTGCGACTAGGTACTTGTTTTGTCCTACCGAAATCTGAACGACAGTTTATCTCATGTGATAAGTTTTCACTCATCTGAACTAAGCGACGTAAGTGTCCTACCGAATGGACTGGCTGGTATAGCAACTTTTGCCTGGTATCTTGCAACAAATTGTTCTTTAATATTTCGATAAGCTCCTCTTCTCCAATTTTGATAGAAGCCTTATCAATTAGGGATGCCACATCCTCATAGAAAGCTGAGAACGGTTCACCCTGCTTTTGCTTACGTGCTCTGATCAATTCCATGCTCATAAAGTCTGATCGATAATCTTTATATTGTTGACGGAGTGAAGCGCAAATGTTTGACCAAACAATTCCATCTACTTGTTTATGGTATCTCCAATACCATGATCGAGCTTTTCCTGTGAACAAGACATGCATGTTCTTACACATACTGATAAAATCACTATTCAAAGTTTCATCAGTAAGCACTTTTATTCTATAAATAAACTCTTCAACTCCTAATCCCTCAGTTGATCCATCAAAATGAACTCCCCATTTTTGCATGATGTCGACTGTCTGCCTAATATGTATAGATGATGAAGTGAAAGAAGGTGATTCTCGAATTTCTGACATCTGAACATTATCAGGTTGTGAGCGATCAGGTATATTTAAAGACGTTATAACTCTATTGACCGTTTGTTCTATCATGTTTTGAATGGTATTATAATCCACCGCTTGATTTCGGCGGGTATTTGTATTTGTAGTGCGGGCTGATCTAACCGCGCGAGGTCTACCGCGAGAAGGTCTATTGGCAATGCCTTCAACATGGATGGTACTCTGGCTAGCATCCAAAGCCGAGGATTGAGCTCCACTTGCGTTTAAAGGGACAGGTTCGGGTAGATTGGCCGAACTACCATCTTCTAATTGAACTAACGCTCTGGCTAACCTTCTGGTTTTAACTCCTTGCTGACCTGATTCGTGTGAAGGTGGCAATTGTTGCGATCGGGATGGCGAACAATTTCCTACAACCAATTTAATTTGCTTTCTGGTAATTGGGGCACTACAAGTGTAACAACAAGAATTTTCTGTTAACCATGCATCTACACAATTTTTGTGAAAGACATGTTTGCACGCCAATAAATAACAAGGATTGGTATTATCCATAACAGTTGCACATAATGCGCAATTATTCTCTATATTATCCACAGAAGAGGGGTGTGGAGGCGTGTTAATAACTGGCATGTTGATTAATTTTTTCTTCTTTCTCTATTAAATTTAATAATTCCTGAACCTGACATATAATGGCAACGAAAAAAAAATCGGATTAGCCTGTATCGTCTAACTACTAAAAATTTCCGGATTATTGAAACTAAACTTCGAACTGTCAGATTAATAACATCTAAAGGTGTTCTATTCGGCAAGTAAACGCATTGAACCGCATTTTAACAAGTTCCAGACAACAGCTACCCTTAGGACGAATTTTTACTGGCAATTGAAAATTAAATATTACTGGATTGTTGTCAATAAAACTGGATCGTTTCAAACTGTCAGATTAATAACTTCTTAAGGGGTTCTATTCGGCACGTAAACGCAATGAAACGCATTTTAACGAGTTCCGGTCAACAGCTATCCTTAGGAAGAATATTTACTGGCAATTTAAAATCTCCTTTTATTTTATGGTTTTTGGTTTTGTTAAAGAAAAGCCCTGTAAAAAAAATAGTAGTGATACTGAAGTATTGGTATCCGTACTTAGTCGAAATCACAATATTCATTCATTATACACGGAAGACTATTTCCCTACAATAAGGTATACTAAAACAAACACCTAAAAGAAACGAGCATTTTTTTGTGAGTAAGAAAAGATTTTTCCTATAGCTGATGTTGTTGCTATATTCTTTCCTTTCTTTTGGTGTAGGTCAAGACTCATAGGTTTCTCGGTCTGTTATCCTTTTCTGAATAACAGCTTCGTAGTCCTAGTAGAGGATCGAACTCATCTTCTACCATTTAATGCGATAGTCCGACCTACCTAGTCTAAACTATTTCAGCACTAATGATATAAGCATTGAGTGACCTAAACACAAATCTATGTTTGTACCACTAAAAGTGTTGATCCCTAAAGTGGCCTCACCGGTTGGGCGCCAAAAAGTTTGTAACGGGGGGTACGTCGTTGGGATGCCAAAAGTTTGTAATTGTCCCATGTTGACTAAGAATGAGATTCCGAGATATCGAGCACAGGATTCACGGGGTACACGATAAACCAGGCAACTGATCATTCGGGCTCTCAAACTTCTATTCAGTTAGGAGAAACGGCGGGTGGAATCCTCTGGTGCCTTAGCTCTTTCGGCGGTGGGGTGGGTCTAATTGCCTTCTCTAACTGCCCAAACATACTTTAATTTTTAGGATTCCTACTGAAACTAATTACTAAAAGTTACTAATATCATCAATCGGATAATTTAGACTTGGGAAAACGGACAAAAGATAATGAGGTTTAAATCAGACGACTACAGGAAAAATTTTGCAAGGTCTACGGTGACATTTGACGCTTGCGGTCTCTACCCAACCCAACCATAATCTTCATTATAATATTTCCGAAGATACCCTATAGATACATTCGATTTAGTTTAAGTTGCCATGTCAATTCAGGAAAAAATATACTCTTCTAGCCGTTCATATTTTTTTTCAAATAATTACTTTCATTGTTTTTATTTAACCAAAAGGGGGGGAAGTACGAAATATTATTTTCATAGCGAGTATTAATATTACAATTTATTATAATTTTTGATTTGGATATTATTCAAAAACATTGCCTTAATTTATTGAAATGAGCCTAAACATAATTAACTTTAGTATAGAAATCTTAAAAATTTATTTACTTTTCCATATTGAAAGATTACCATTTCATAAAAATTAACTTTTATTCTTATTGGGTGTGGTTGCTGATAGACGAAAGTGGTTGATATAGGTAGGTTTTAAATTTGATTATTTTTAATTTTTTTTTTTTTTTAGGTAGGTTTTAAATTTGATTATTTTTAATTTTTTTTTTTTTTTTTTGTTAATTGTTCTGTTCAAAGTTTTAATTCATTTTATTTTTTTTTTCTCTTTGTTTACTTTTATTTGCCAAAAAAAACTATCAATATAAATGTAAAAGCAGTCACCAAAACTCTCAATACAAGAACATATTTTTTATTTATTTAATTTTGAATTTTGAGATTGGATCGGCTTAAATAAAATACAAGATATGTATGCAAATTCGCACAGGTATCACTCACATGTTTACAGCTCCAGCGTTGAAAGGCCTTCCAGCGTAGAGATGGGTTACACGGTGTTGTTGTTGCAGACGGTTAAACTCTGTACATTGATAAAGATTTTATTGGCAAAGGAAAACTTTTATTTTAGAAATTTATTTTGGCAAAAGCCAGATACTTAGCCTCGACCAACAACCATCGTCACCACTTCTAATGGCTCTACAAAGGTATACAGAAGTTCACTGGGCCTAACTTAATTAATCTTCCTTATTAATTTTAATGATGAGCTCGGTTTCCTGATCCGAGGCTGCTGCGCACAGTCGATTCGGATTGCGCACAATAACTGCCTTTAAAGTTGAATTTTCTGTTATGTGGGTGATATGGCCGTCTTGCGCTTAGACGGGCTCACTGCATGCCAACTAGGGTAAGGAAAACCGCGCACTACTTTATCCGGTAGGCTGCTGCGGACCAAAGACTGGTGTTAGCCGTGAGGCGTCTGCTTACGGGGCTTGTGGCCAGGTACACACTTGAAACTGTGATGGAATATACTTCCCGGGAGTTTTATCCGAAACAGCTTCCCGCCGGAAGTGTTTCCGGAAACCAGCACGTGCAAGTGGCAACTAGGGTTTTGCCAACCACTAACTAGGCTTTGGCCAATGCACTTGGGGACACAAATTTGGTATGGTTTTCTTTGATTTATTAAATTTCACACGATCAGCGAGGGTAAAAATTGAATTTTCGGCTTTTCGAACTTAACCTCTGGCGTTGTGCAGAGTACATATACGTGAATTATATATTACTTTTGCTGGTTGAAAAAGAAGAGCAATTGCAGCCGCGTGGGCGTTTATATACCGAAAATTTCCACTGCAATAAGCTTTTTCGCTGAGAAGAGAATAATTTCCCCGACTAAAGTTGGCTGCGCTTAACAAAGCAGCTGATAAGATAAAGCTAAGCTTAGATAACCGATCGCCTCCTTAAAGTATACTCTGATAAGGGACGAGATAAATCTGTGGAATGTTTTGAGCTTTCCTTAATCCGTTATCTGGTTGAAAAATGTTGACTGAAATGTTTTTATTGAAACTGGTACTTGGTTATAAATGCCGACCATTACAAGAGGTATTTGTGACCACAGGCGTATAGCATTATCTTTTGCGTAAATTGAACTCACACTAGGGCCAAAATGTAGGTGCCAGTGGAAAAATCAAGCATATCTTATCAAACACTTATCTCGCTCGGAAAGTTAACTTCCATTCGCTTTTGGAATTGTGTCGCAAATTGCTGATAAGGGCCAACATTCCAGTTCACGTACATCTGAACGACTGTGGAGTTGGCTTTCCACTCCCCCAACTTTTCCCGGGTGCTATGTGTTCTGAAATACGAAAAAATACAAAATTACGCCCAACGAGTTGAATAAATATTTGTGCAAAGATTGGCATTTTGATGTCGGATATTCGCTCGTAAAGTTCTTCTATGTGTACGTGAAACGCCCCCAGAATTAAAGGCTATCAGATGTCCCAGGGTATGGGCCATACTGTTTATTTCAATATTTTTATATAAACGTGGGCTTTTAATTAACAAAAATTTCATCCAATTTTGGCCATGAGATAAGGCGGCGAAAGGCCAAGAAAAAATTAAAAAACTAACTAAAACGCAGACACATGTGGGGAATTCAAAGCTTTGCCTTCTCGAGTATCAATAGTCTAGCTGCTTAAAAATATATGTACAAGTATGTTTGGCCTACAAAAACATCTTGGCACCCCAAGTCAATTTGAACAATGTTTCATAATACTCCCAGCGAACAAGAAAAATATTTGTTTTTCTGCCTTAAATTCTTTTTCAAATTTCAGTTGCAGTACTGAAGTTGATAAAGACTTGCTCCCAATAGGAATTCGGTTTATTGGTTCAAAAAACCACAAGTCAAGGTCCCTTTGGGATCTAATCAAATAGTATTCCTGGAAATGAGAATTTAGGAGTGCATACCCCTGCATATCTGAATTATTTATTTAAATTGCACAAGTTGATAAGACTTGTCCCTAATGGGAATTGGGTTTATTGGTTCAGAACACAACGAGTCAAGGTCTTTTTGGAATCAAATAAAATGGTATTCCTGGAATTCAGTGTTTTTTTGAATACCCGTGCATATCCGAATTATTAATTTATATTGCACAATGGAAGTTACTAAAGACTTGTTTTTTAAGAGCATTCGGTTTATTTATTCAGAAAGCATCGAGTCCAGGTCTCTAATAAAATAGTATTCCTGGAACTAACGATTGAGTGCATATTTTTGAATACCAGAGCATATGTAAATTATTTCTCTGCTGAATTTTAGGAGTTTTTATTCGGTATTTCCAGAAAACAGCAAAATGATCAAATTACGCATTCGCAAGACGAGCCGATCGCAACGTTCGGTTTCCAAAAATAAAGATCGCACAATAAATCAATGATTGGATCAATCAAAATGCTGCAGAGGGTGTGGAGAGAATGGCCCCACCCATGGGTTTCTAATGGCGGGAAGTCGATTTGCCGTTTCAATTGGTTTCAATTTAATTTTCCATTTATTATGTGTTTTTTGGCGGCTGCTATGCTCATTTTATTTGCTGTCTCTATGCAAATTCTTCAATTGAAATTTTGTATACAGTGGAACTAGAACCTAATCTTTTCTCCTTACACAGAAATGTATAATCGATTTTCCAAATTTGTTATTGACGTCAAAAAAATACATTTAAATATAATTTATCTGTCAAACATATGGTTTCAATAAAAAAACTAGGTCGAAAGTTTTACAGGCAATATTGAAACAGAATTCATTTCTTTAAATTCATTAATTTTATTAATTATTTAAACATATCCTATTTATTTTATAAATGAATCTTTGGTTGTAATAATGGGGCAAGGACATTTTTCATCAAAATTGTTAATACTATTTGTGTCAAAAAGTAATTCCATTTTAAAAACCTATTTTGTGAATAAATTGATTTGCATAAAACAAAATTTCAATGAACTTATCAAATAAGGAGATAAACATTTAATAGATATTTTGGGAAATTGCCTATATTTCTGTCCAGATTCCCCTGACCCATTCTGGCATTCCCCCATGGCTGGCACTTTAAAGACCCCCGTCACAATCTGACTTCTCCATCGACTTAGACATGACATGTTGATTAAAGAATGCTTCCCCTTTTCTGTCGACTCGGCAAAATCTGTCCGATTCAACCTATTCGAGATTTCGAAAATTTTGTGTATTAAGGATTGGCAAGCGGCGAGTAGTTGCCATCATTTATTTATACACATTTCATTGAGTCAGCAGACTGGGCGAGGATTTCCATGTGGGCCACTACGGATTTGTTTACTTACTGACCCCATAACTCATCCGCGTCTGTATGCGATCTCTCATGCGACTACTGACCATATGGAGGACATGGAAATCGAAGCCACAGAGTGATCATGAAATGGCAATCAAACCGTTTGCCATCGGAAATCTTGAACTGAATCTTGAATGGAAGTTATCAATGGTCAGGCGAGACTAAAGACCTTCCTGATAGGAATGGAGTATACTACTTACATATGTAGTAACTGGCGCCTAGTGCGAAGAACGCTCATAAACGAGGCTTTCTTACTCAAAAAATAATAATATTTACTCGGAATCTGGGGCAAAGTAATGAACAAGTATAATTGCATTCCCATGGAAAAAGCACATGGAATTCTGTGTAAAGTTGTTAACAGTTCAATTAAAGAAGTCTGAAAAGTTTAATTTGTTTTCTAGTTTTTGCCACTTATTTATTATTATTTAATTATTTATTTACGTGCTGTTGTGCTACTTTCCATATTTATTGGGTACGTTTTTCAGTTTATCACCACTAAAAATCTAAAAAGAAGGGGGTAAAGTTGTTTAACTTCAAAGCTAGTTAAACATAAATTTAATTGAATCTCACTTTCAAAAAACAACATTGGCATATGCAAATGCATTATTGGTTTCAAATTAAAGAGCAATCCCAGCAAATAAATGCAATTTCATAGTGATAAACATATTCAAAGTATTCCAAGCCCACGCCAACTTGCGGTTTTCCCTTGACAATTGAACATGACTTCATCTGCCAAGGAATGCGGAGTCATCAAAGTTGGCCAGAAGGATTAAGTGGATTGCGACAAATTCCCGACGACACGACAATGCCGATGCAGGCCACAAATGGCCATTGTGTATAACATTGAACTCGAGTTTGGAGACAAAGGAGTGGCAGGACGAGAGAGTCTGGAGGCGAAGCTGGCGCCGCGACATCCTGACGCCATTGTCCCACTTAGAAATATTGCACTGGGAGTGGGAGTGGGAGTGGGAATAGGAGTGGGTCTGAGCACATCATCCATACGGATGAACTTAAGCCGAGTGGTTGTTGATGTTGCCAGGGAGCTGTTTTTTATTTGCAACCCCCGACATCGATCCAAGGACAACGCTCCAACCCAGGGGGCTGGATGACGCATTTGGCTGGCTTTTGGCGCTGACCTACTTGCAGACAACAATTGCGTGGAGTCGACTCTGCCTGGACGCCGCTGTATCCATGGACCATAACCTTGACACGGGCCGTCGAAGAAGATTGCAGTCGATGGCCAGCTTCCCCAGTCATCGAAAACTGTAAAAGGAAAATCGACAACAGAAAACCGAAACCAGATCGCTGAAGGTCCCCAGCTGCTCTTGGCCAGCTATTATTTGGTTCCGGCCAAGTGGCCCAGACCATAAAAGGGGCGTCTGACTGCGTGGCGCAGCGGATATAAGGAGAGGCCATTGGATAAGATAGCTGGCTCCGGCTTTGGATCGAGTGTCTGCCTTAAAAAGCTTTTATCGGCCATTGATAACGAGTTTAAGCGACTTGCGACTTGCGTAATCCCGGCAATATCCATCATAACCTTATGCGATGGCCATGATGAAGTTGGTCATGAGTCATTCGGCAATTAGCCGTTAGATGACAAGTGAGTTTCCGGCCACATATGGCATGTAAATTGTTATGGCCTATAGATGAAATATTGCGGTTGGAAAAATTACTCATACGATTTGCATAGACTCATTTTGTAGGAGTCATAAAGTCATAAATAGAGAGATTAGTAAAGAATTCTAAAGCTTTGACGTTACCTGCGGTAATTTACCCAGGGCTTTAGATATATCTCCTCATATCTAGTTTGCTTTCGTTCTTGATTATTTACTGAGGTGAAGAAATAATCCATGGAGATGGCCAATAAAAGTGAGTTCTACAATGCATACTTTTAGGGACTTACAGATGGGTTCTAAAAATAATCATAGATGGGCATTGCCTGTCGAGACTAAAACCAAACAGCAATACTTAATCAGAAGTGAGTATCTGCAAATATGCACTGCGGTATCTCCCCCTAGTTCCTGTTCGAAACTCATTTCCGCTCCAGAACTTCACTCTCATAAACGAGTTCTTTGTGGCACAGGCAGTACTTGCGACCCTTTGATTGGAAGCAGAAGTTGCTGTGGATGTTGTGTGATTTTTATCAATTCCAATTAAGTCTGGAACCACTCAGGCACTATTCTGGTGACTCACTGATGCACCTTGCCTTTACCGAATTATACGATGTAATGGTCTTATAACTATTAAGCTTTTAAGGAAAAAATTAGAGTGAGAACAATTTTTAAATGATTAAAGTTGGCAAAGTTCTCTACAACAGTTTATGGAATATCATTTTGCAATGGGTTGGCAGTAGGAAAGGAAAATAAGGACTGTTTTGCAAGCATGAATTTGATATTTGATATTAAATAAATACTTTTTTTTGCAGTGTGTTGTCATGGCTTGCCCGTAGAAGCGCAAAAAGATGATTATCAAAACGATAATGACTACGAATCATATGATGACGAGGTTGATGAAGGAGACACAGGGGTTGTTAATGTAACGGAAGACGTAGATCCTCAATACTCACCGCCTTATTTTGAGAAGACTGATCTGAGGATCGAAGCTAAGCCGGGTGACAATGTGGTTCTCAACTGCGATGCAAGGAACTTCCAGCGTGAGTTACTCCTTGTCCAATATCTGCCGAATACCCAGTAAAATAAAATCTACCCACAGTTAACAATGCGGTGATGTGGTACAAGAAGCAGCAAATCATTGCCAGCGGTCAGAGCGCCATCAGCCCGCGCGTGGTGGGCATGAGGAACAATTCCATACTCCTGACAAATGTGACGCCGGAGGACTCGGATGAATACTACTGCGAAATCCTGCCCCAGAAGGTTCAGCAGCACACGACATTGCGGGTGGGCGCCCGGCTGTCGATCCTCTGCGACGATCGCGATGTTACGGATCGATCGCAGACGTTCAGGCAGGGCGACCACCACACGCTCGAGTGCCGAACCTATCTGCCCGGCAATGCCACTATCAAGTGGTCCTTTAATGTATGTTTTTTGGTCCACACACCTTACCCCCTCAGCTCCCATTCCTGGCATCATCCGTCCATTTCCCCTACCGAATCTCTTGCAGGATATCAGCGGCCAGCAATACACCGTCGAGCATCAGAACGGCGTGATTGTTCTGGACAACGTGGACGAGAAGAACGCCGGGTTCTACCAGTGCCTGGCCGACGATGGCAGTCGCGATCCGCCACATGGCACGGTCCACATCGATGTCCAGTACATGCCACTGGTGTCCACCCACCGGCATCATGTGAACACGGAAAAGGGCGCCACCGCCGAGCTGTACTGCGACTACAGGGCCAAGCCCATTGGCAGGAGCTACTTCATCAAGGATGGCAAGTCACTGCAGATCTCCGAGAAGTACTCCTTCAAGGATTCGATGCACAAGGGCCACAACCGCACCACGCTGATCGTCAGGGACGTGATGGACAGCGATCTGGGCGAGTACCTGTGCCATGTGGAGAACTCCATTGGGTCCAACGAGGTGAAGGTGCAGGTCAGCTACGATCCGGAGACCCCGCAGTTCGAGTCCGAGACCATTGAGGGAAACAAGGTTACTCTGCACTGGCTGGTCAGGAGTCGGCAGCCCCTCTCCGAGGCAATGTTGAATTACCTACTAACTGCGGTGAGTTTAGTCTTATTCCTTAAAACTATACAACAAATAAAGGAAGCATCCTTCGGCATGTCGAAGTTTATATACCCTTTTCTATGACAGCTATGTTGTTGTCCAATATTGACAAAACTAGAAGCTTAATTATATTATCGTAAATAATTTCTATATCTTAAAGGAATATTTTGATAAATAGAAAAACAGCAAAATAACAATTTTATTTCATTTGCATTTTTTTAAATGCTTAGAGTTTTCTATGGGAGCTATAGGAAATAGATGACCGATTTTAATTTAATTAAAACCGTAATTCAATAGTATTTAAATATTACAAAATCCCAAAGAACAAAAAAAAACTTAAAAACAACAAAGTTATATTTTTCCAAATTTTTTTTGTCGATTGTTCCTATGGGAGCTATAAGCTCCGGCTCGTTCCGACATATATAAAATATATAAAATAGAAATACAATGGAAAGACAACTTTAGGGAAAGGTTCAAGCAGACAGCTTTAAAACTGAGAGGCTAGTTTAAAGTAGAAACGGACGGACGGACAGACGGGCATGGCTAGATCTACTCTCCTAGTATCTCTTTCACTGCGTTGCAAACTTTTCACTGAAATTATAATACCCTCTGCAAGGGTTTAACAAGCTAAATTTTCGTAAAATTAGTTTTATGAAATGAAGGCAAATTTTTTGTCAAGGTCTAAAGATAGTTATTAAATACTAAATATCAATATTAAGGAACGTTCCGACCAAGCAAAAGATTTAATGAAATCTTAAAAGGTGTAAAAGTATGCAATTAAAGACCGTATTTTATATATATAAATATATTGAAAGACATACTTAAATACTTACTTCAAATATGTTATGTAATACTTTTCCAATACCCTAAAAGCTAATCCGAATATTTCAATTTCAGTCGCAAACATGGAGCACTGTTGCAATGCTGCAGACGCGGCGCCACAACAACACAGATAACATCTGGAAGATCACGCACCAGATGGAGTTGAATAGTGGAGTGTGGCATGCTCGTGTGAAGACGAAGAACACCCATGGATGGTCCCAGTTCTCGAAGGAGCACATCTTCACAGTCCAGGATGGTTTCTCCAAGGAGGGGGAATATGGTGAGTAGCATTGGAGTGCAACTACAAGTTCTCACATCTCATGCCTGTGACTTCCAACCCGCAGAAACGGACCAGCCCAGCGACATGGACCTTCCTCCGGGTGAAATAATGCAGGCCGGGATCGGTCCAGTGGGCCGAGGAGCTGCGTCAGCAATCCGGCAGCTGAATCTGGGGGGAGTCCTGCTGGCAGCGCTCCTGCTGCGAATCCGCCTCTAAGGGGTGCCATTTATAATTATTCAGACCGAAAAGTGTACATACTAAATACGTATTTCCGGATTACTCAGCTATCGATGGCATCGGAGCGATAGCGAACCTAAAGTATTCTAACTATACAAATGCTAATGCGCGACCTCTGGCTTGGGTCAATGTTAATGTTAATGCTATAGTACACGCTGTGTGGAGCGATCAGCACTGAAACATTTGTGCCAGGCAAGGGACTTTACACCAATAGTTTGTTGGGAGAAGGCCGAGGATTAAAGTTAATTAAGTTTAGGAACATTGGAGCTAGCGTTGATTAGAACAGATAAACTGCGACGATTGGTTTAAAACCGCAAACAAACGTAACATTTTGATTAACCTTAGCTATAATATTTATTTGTTTTTGTCTCTATGCATGTAAAAGTTGGCACCTTTGAGGAGGAACCTGAACCGAAAACGAAAACGAAAGCAGTTCTTCGCACAGGGAAGAATTTCATACTGGGTTGATGGACATCCAATATTAAATCCACTTCTTCCCCGAGCGAAGGCGTAGTTTAGCAAAAAATGGGTAAGGATCTAGTGACTTTTTAGGATTTGCAATGCGTACAATATTTTTGTATATCCAAGCGTACTTACAAACATATTTGTAACCGAATCAGAGGGGCACCGGGAGGGATTAATCATATGGCTCGCTAAATATTTTATAAACTAGACCAAAGCTTAGACATACATATGTGTACCTACCACACCAGACATATGAAACTTATTTTTACGGAACAACGCCACATCAACTCAATGGAACCGAAAGATTCAAAATATACAAATCAAAAGAAAGGCCGCGGGAGTACCTATGCTTAAGAGATACTGAAAAAATCGAAGAGAGCTATATATACATATATATATATATATATTGTGTACTGTTGTTGATAGGGTTTGGCCTCACTTTTTGTCCTTGATTCTGCTACAATACCTGAGGAATATCGCCATAGCATGCTGACCATGTACACTGTACGTATGTATATTTTATATATATTTTTTTTAAGAATCATAATATTAGAGTTGATCGATAAACGTGCCAACCGACGCAATCAAGCGATGCTGATTGCTCGCTAAATCAAATCAAAACGACACAAAAAGAAAGTTCCATAAAAATGTTTTGACGAGGTCCTGATTTCAAATGCCGACCTTTAGCATATATACACATATACAGTATCATATATAAAAGAAGAATTCTTAAAAGCCAGTGTCTTACGTATATTATTGTAATTTTTGTTGAGTCCATGATAAGTAAATAAATAAAACTAAACAAAACGAATTGAACCTGTAAGTTTTCCTTGAGAGATAAAGCAATCGCTGCTGGTGGCTTAGTATACTTTGGTTCCTTTTTTATTTAATAAATAAAGTTGATTTTGTGTCTTTACAAATACAAAAATTTACAATCAACAAAGACTTCAAATGCTCATTTCCTGTGAGAAGAGTGGAGAGTGTAGAAGAGATGGCAGTGACCTGCCAGCGTAATACTAAACTAAGCTAATGTTTGCCCATCCCCAGAAGCAATAATGCCGATCCGAGGAGCGTGTATCCAAGAAAACTGCTCAAAGATCCCGCCGCAGAAACCGAACTCTCCGGTGCGATCGCATCCAGGGATTGATCGGCAATGATTACTTTCGTGTTGACCACGGATTCGATGGGCAGGACCTTACAGCTATAGTCGCCGGCCTCCTGGGAACTCGCCTTTACGATGGTCAGGTCATAGTTTTCGTTCAGAGCATAGTTGGGCTGCACCACGTTTTTGCCATTGGAGATAATGTGATCGCCGAAATTCCACAGCACTACGACATTTGGGGCGTCCACTGCAAGTATATATACAGTTTCAGAGCACTTCCTCAGGTGAAATAACGAGTGTACTCACAATTGGTGCCCACATCGCACTTGAGCACCACATCCTGGCCACGGATCCCATTCACCGTCACAGTTTTGTTGACCTTCTCGCTGGTAATGGGACGCGGGGACTTCGTCTGCGGACTGGGTGCACTCTGGTCAACTCCATTGTAGTCAAATTCCTCATCGTTCTGCATCTGATCTTCATCGGCTGCGTATTGCGGGAAGGAGAGCACTGAAATGGACCAAAATGCAGGTTATTACAGAGAAATACGAGATTTTATTAAACTGAATGGAGTATTTGCATGATGGTTTTTGATTAGCTTTATGTCGCACTGACTTTATCAATAAAAACTAAAAGTTTCTGAGATCTATATTTGTAGTATCTCAATGATAAAGAAATATTTTATATAAATACAATGCATAAATCTTTTGGAATCAAGAAAGTCAGGAAATGGTGACTAAATATTATTTTAAGTAATTTCAAAAAAAAATGTTTAAAGAAATTGTATCTTTAATTATTAGAGATCTAATATTATAAGATCCTGCAAATTGACATATCAAATATAAATGGATATGTGCAATACTTTATCTTATTAAATTATTATTAAATTAAATTTATTCTATCCAAGGAGTGCAATTCAAAAATTGAAATTCCTTTTTGACTGCAATTCGATGGCCTATAAACCGACTGTTTTATTTGGGAGCTATAGAAGGTCGTCTGTAATCATAGAGCATTATATTGTTTATAACGAATGCCCGCGTGGGGTCACAACAGCAACCACATTTAGTCGGCGGGTTAATTAAAGAAAATTAAATGGAAATCGAAACCAACGCAGGCTGCTGCTACTGCCGTTTTTGTTGTTTTAGCAGTGTGCATTAGGCCATCATAACGGCCTGTGTTTGTGTTTGTATTTATCATTTTCGCAGCTCGAATTCATCAGGGGGTTCCAAGGGGCGGGGGTGTTGAGGGGACAGCTGCACCGATGATGGGTTAAATTAAAGGCTGGCAATTCGCATTTACGGTTTTCCTGTCGGGCTGCGTTTCCCTACATAATTACCAACATAGGCACAGGGGCGGAAGAGGGAGAGGGGGTTTAAGAATTTAGGCGGTTATACACAGTTATACACAGAAAAATAATTATTTAACTAAAATATGAATCAAAATTCTACAACTATGTTTATTGTCTAAAGGTTAGTTTTCATATTAAAATAAAATATGTGATATTAAATTGATTTTAATTTGTATAGTCAATATAAAACTTATCATAAAACATCTAAAGTGAATATGCAATTAATATACACATGTGATTTAAAAATTTAGCTACTATATTGTGTACACTTGATTTAAATGTGTGTATTTAATTAAACCAAATGTTATAAATAAAAACCCCTGAGATCTTCAGCCCCCCTTAATGAAATCCTGCGTACGCCACTGCATGTGCATGTGTACAAACACATTTGGTGGAAAACATTTTCGGTGAAATGGGGTCACATGAAAAACAAAAATTAAAATGAGCGAGTGGAAAGAGAAAACAACAGTGCCTAACCCAACACTCCCCCTCGCAAGCGCCTTCCCTCTCATTTCGGCCCCCCTCCCGCCACCCCTCTCTGGGCGATCGACGCACCCACATGTGACGTGCTGACGGAAAGCCAAAAACAACTACAACAACGGCTAGGAGAACGGCAGCACATTGGGCCACTTTTTGTTTTTCGGTGGTGTCGTCGATGGACACACCGAATTGAAAGCATTTCACAACAATGTCCATTTTCCATAGTGCCAACTGCAACACGCACACAGCGACAAATAAAAATGCACTGAAAAAAATTAAAATTCCCTAAAATTAAATTCCAAAATAATATTCAATAAAAATATATTTCAATTAACAAATCGGAAAAAAAATGAATAGCCCTTCTTTACCAATAATAAAGATACCCAAAATTGTAAAATTCGCATAATGCTAAGGCATTGATTTTTTTAAGCCTTGCCCAATTCAAATTATAAAACTTTTTTTACAAGTTATAAAAAACCATTTAACAATTTCTTAATATTTCTGTTTCATTATTCTGTTTAGTTATCAATAAATACAATTCCTCTAAGATAAAAAGTAATTTTTGTAAAATCAAAAATAATAACCTCATCTCGGCTCCTAATTTCTTTCTGTGTATATAGTAAACGACCGCACACACCCTCGAAAAAAGGGACAGTTTGGTCGGATGATTGTGAAAAGTTTAAATTTACATTTTGTCCATTTGCTTTGGTCGCTTGTTTATATTAATGTTATGGCCAGTTTTTCATCGTTTGCTCAGTGTTGCGTGCTAAAAATGTAGAAAAAAAACAGCAATTCTCAACGGGTTTCCAACTCAAATTCGAATTCCTGCCAAAAACCGAATGCAATGGATTCGAGACGATTTTGTTCCCTCTTTTTCTTGCATTCCTTGTAACCTCCTGCTGCCCCACTCCTGTGCCACAAAAAATGCACATTCACTCACGCATTCGCTCTGTGTCGTAAACTTAAGCCATAAAAGAAATTTATTCTCGTATTTACATTGAACAAAAAAGACACTGAAGCCATCTGAATTTATGTTGGTCGCTTTCCGCCCCAAAAAAACATCAATTCAAGATAAGCGTGGAATAACGAACAACAATTGCAATGAAAGTTTATTTGCAGATTTTTTTTGGAAGTTGATCTGAATTGAGTTTGTGTTTGGCTTCCGATAAACATAAACCGATAAGGAAGTCGGGGTATTTTGTTTTTTACGAAAAGAACATAAAGAATACGACTGAATAAGCATATTGGAAATCTCTGTTTTTCAAATTTTTTGATAAATTTGACAAAGCTGAAAACTGCTTCAAGCCCAAGGGATGGAATCCCAAAGAAATCAAGAAAAATCTTGTTTGTGTCAACACATATCAAATGAATGAAAAAACATTAAAACTTTGTCACTGCTCTTTGGCCATCTATTTTAGTGTGTTCTTTTTAATCCATTTTAAAATTGCATTTTCAAGAACTTTTAAAACAAAAGTTTCCAAGAAACATAGCAAATTAAAACATTTAAGGCTAGCATTTATAATTCCATTAACTTCAGAGACGCCTTCTAACCTGTAATTTGAGTTCATATCATCCCGAAATGATCTTAACCCGGGATTATGTTCGCTTTCATGTTTTCCTATCTTTAGAGATAAAAGTTTCCCTAACTTCGCTTAACCCTTGTTTCCCGCCAGTTTTAATTGCTACTCAGAATTAGACCGACAACAATTTATCATAACCATGATTCCAAAAATAAAAGGCAGGGAAAAATGCATTTCAGCTAATAACCCAGAGCCGCGGGCCAAAGTTAAGTCAGCATTAGAGCCAGTCACTCCCCCGTCCCCTGTCTCCACCCCCCCTCCCCTCCTCCCTCTGGCGGGGAATCATTCAAGTGCAGCACTTTTCCTGTTGGTTTTACTACCTGTGATAAGGCCCCGAGGAAATTAAGAGCCAGTCGCTGGGGGAGCGAGCTCTCTGATCTTTGATCTCCTTTCCCAGTGTTTTCAGGTTTGTCCAACCGGGTCTGTCCAAGTCCCTCCCCTCAATTTTATTGTGCACTCAACAAAATTTCGTTGACAATAGGTTTTAATCTTGGAAATTCCCCTTTTATTGGTAATAATAATTTGGGTAGGATAATAAATAAAAGATAATTATCCCTTAGTTTTTATAAATGATTGCGAATATAAAAAAAAGTTTTTATTCTTGCGAATAAAAAAAATCTTAATATAATTGCGCTTTTAGGTGTAATAACAAATAAAACAAAAAAGACTTTATCTTCAGTTTAAACATTTCTATATTCAAATATTTATATCAAAAACTTGTAAGAAACAACAACAATAAAATTCATAATATATAATACTAATATTATATATAATTCATAGTAATATTCATGTTTTTGTCATCATTAAGAAGGCGGCAAAGTTATTTTAATAACACTCTAATATTTATAAAATCCTTAAAAAAGGATGTTTAAATGAATGTTAAATTAACGTTGCTTAAGAAAAGTTTTTAATAGATTCGATCAAGTATTTAAGCTTCTAAATTCTAGCAAAGAATAAAAAATAACTTAATAAATTAATAAAATATATTTCGGAGAAATAGCCTAAAATATGTATAGAAGTTTTTCCAAGTGCAGAACGTGACTGACCAGTCCCAGAAAACCCGGGGAGAAAGACCTGGCCAAGGGACTGAGCTGCGTTATATGAGCCGAAAATTGTTTAGCCCTGTTCCTGGGCATTGTGTGTGTGTGAGTGTGAGTTTGTGTGTGGCAGATAGAGACATGAGCCGAGGCGGATAATGATAATGGCATTCGGGTTCTGTGAAAGCGATCAGGTTACGGCCATGAACCGAGTGGAGAGGACCTCATAAAGCGACTACCTACGCACCGGGCACTTTGAAATTGGCCAGGAGCCACATTATTCCCGAGGGGTGGGAGTTTGGGACACAGATGCAGGGGCAGATGTGCAGCATGCAGCATTCAGCATGTAGCATGTAGCATGCAGCATGACAGATGCCAAGAATAGCAAACTATTCGCAAGCGTGTGCCGAACCAGGAAAAAGGGATTGTGGTCTGGTCTCTAAAATCCATTTGGCAGATGCCAAACTAATCGAGTACTTAAATATATTTTGAAATGCCTAAAATATGCAAATATATGAACGCATGCCTCAATCATTTCGGCCTCCATTATCCAAATCGATTTATTCCAATTTCCATTTGTTTGATCCCCCAGATGAGAAGCAATAGCGATGGCATCAAGTGGCCGCAATAAATTTCGATTTTCTATGATCCAAGCCTCTAGATATTCTGGAGGCACTTTCTTTATATGCATTTCCAAATAGAGAACATTGATTTCACTTAAACGATTTTACACAGCGCCTCCGATCGTCGAACCCGAATTTCTTTTTATTTTTCCCCCCCATCGAAGTACTGGGAAAAGAAATGTTTCCTAGTGGGTGCACGTGTCGGTGGCAAGTGCCTCGGATTTGGGTTCGGAATTGTGCGGGCGCACTGCCAACGGAGGCATGATGGCTATATGGAATACAGTCGAGGCGCGACTTCGTCTACGCCCAGTGCATACTAAAATGCTCTGGGGCAGGGCTCGTGTTTTCCAGTGCCATCCGAGTGGCCTCTAATTAATATGCGGCAATCCCTTTTTTGTTCTTCCCTATATTCCTCTATTCCCCCCCTCCCCCTCCACCACTTTAACTATTTGGGTTCGTTTCGATTTGGGTTATTTATTGCCATTTGACTGGAGAACGCCATTTGGACTTGGAGTCGAAGCCTCAATTGAAATTTTAGCACGCGCAGAGACGGTTTTTAAAAACTCGACACACCATAACTAAAGAATGTCGTTAGGTACTTCTTAACTACTTTTTGGCGGCTGTGAACAAAAGACACAAAAGAATATGTTTAATAAAGCTAAGACATGCTTAACATTTATAATTTGTAATGCATGTACAAGTTTTAAATTGCCAACAACATTTTTGTAAAAATGTTAATCTTCATTTAGAAGTTAGTTAAAACAAGAGAGAACGCTATAGTCGGGTGCCCCGACTATCAGATACCCGTTACTCAGGTAATGGGAGTGCGAGGGAGATGGAGATAGAAACTTTGATCACGCATAAATTTTTAACGAATGCTCCGATTTGAAAAATTTCTTCTAGATTTCGATAGGTATTGATAAACACAACAAAACTGCATTTTTACTTTTCCGAAATATTTAAATTTTTAAAATCGTATATAAGCGATTGTGGGCGTTAAAGGGGGCGTGGCACCATTTTGAAACAAACTTGCGCTGCGTAGGAACTTCTAAAATCTACATGCAAAATGCCAATCTTCTAGCTTTTATAGTTTCCGAGATCTCAGCGTTCATACGGACAGACAGACAGACGGACTGACAGACGGACAGACGGACATGGCTAGATCGACTCGGCTAGTGATCCTGATCAAGAATATATATACTTTATATGGTCGGAAACGCTTCCTTCTAGCTGTTACATACTTTTGCACGAATACAATATACCCTTTTACTCTACGAGTAACGGGTATAAATACGTAATACATGTATAAGATAAGATTTAACTTACAACATGAGTTAAATGCATTCCATTTAATAACTATGGAATTCGATGACGTCTGATTAATATTATTTTGCAACCAGTTAATAAAACCATTTCTTTGAAAATTTGTAAAACCATTAACTAGTTTTATAAGTATTAAATCAAGAGATTTTACTTGGTTTGGGGATTAAAATATTTATTCTGAACCTCGAGAATCCAATAGCAAACATAGCTTGTTCGGATGCCCTCCAAGTACTTATTCCCTGGATTATTGCCTTCCACTTCTTCAGTATGGATCGTAAATTCTGGAGATATTTCTGCCAAGCCGCAGCATCTGTGGCTTTTCGGTTGTTCGCTTTTTCACTGTTGACTTTGACTTCATCAGTTGGATTCTCCATTATCGTGCCGATCATCAGCGCTTGATGTGTGCATTGGCCGGGGGTTATGTACAAGCCCATGTAATCGTGCCCCACTTGAGTGGTGCTGCATAAGCCCGACCCCCGACCCCCGATCCCCGATCCCCCCACCCCACTGCATCCCCCCGAGAAACCCGCACTCCGCGGACGACAACTCATTCGGCGTCAGGCGATTCGCCAGCAACGTTAAGTAAATTGATTCTTTAATTGTCGAGAATTGGTTACCAGTTGGTGCAACTCGCTTCTGCTTTGGCTCTTGCTCATGCCGAACACCCCCGTCCACAAAGCCCCCATATTTTGCAGTGTATGTGGATATAGATGTGGATGTGGATGTGGATGTGAATGCAAGCCCAGAGTCGTGAATCGAGAATGAGAATGGGCCGTTGAGCATCGAGAATGAATACATGAATACCAGGCCATGGTGAACAGACAGCATCGGTGAGTCAGCGGATCCAAAATAAATACCCCGGGCCTCCGTCGAGCAGGAATTTCTGCACAGACAAGGGCAGGGCCCTCGCACCAGGCCACACCCACTTCCCCAGCCCCCGACGCCCCCAACTCCCTCGCATTTCGAGCAAAACAAAATCTTTTTTATGCTTCGCGCTTCCCAACGCATTCGCGGTCATTTGATGCCTTCGTTTTTCTTTTTTCACCCGGGCATTTCAATTCGCACCAAGCAGGCTACACAAAATGCCATGAAACTCAATCCCCAAAGCGGGAAAAAAAACAGAAAAAAAACTGAAAAAGAACTCGGCGTTCTGCACAAGGAAAAACTTGTCCCGAATCGAAAACTGACTACTCGAATTCTTGAGCAAAACGTATTTTGAAAAAGCGCTGAATAGCCAATTTGCTTGGGCAATTATTTAAAATTTAGAAAATGAGACACTTTTAGGAGTTGTTTACATTTTTTGTGTAATTCTAATTTAGAAAAGAGCTAAGTGTGAAACATTCTTAACAGGGACAATCTTAAAGTAAATATAACATAAATATTTAGATCTAGACTGTTTATCTATTAACAAATTTCTGTTAAAAGGAAAAGGGTACTTCTTGAGTCACAAAAACCTTAAAAAAACTATAATTTTTTAATTCTTTTAAGAACTAAGATTATAAATTGAAGAGTTTAAATAATATTTTACTTTTTGCATCGATTAACGAGCCTTACTCTTTGTCCCCATATGTTTCTACCCCTTACTGCATTGCTTTTTTTCTCCCAGTGATCGGAATGATCATCAGTTAGACTTGTTGTTTACCCATGTCAAGCCCCGTCGGACAACTATTGAATATTAAGTAAATATGGTAAATAGATATGAGCAAACATAAATTCCTGGCGAAACATATCAGCAGATCAGTCGGCGATCGCCGGAGAGGAAACGGCTTTCTTTGGCGCATACCTACGCCCGATTTCGCAATCCAATCAATCTGATCTTAATCGCATTGTCTATGGATTGGGGTAGGCAAACAACAGGACAGAAGGGGTTCCAGGTCTCCAGATCTCTGATCACACCACGACCAATAATGTTCTCACGCTTCTTCGCCACGCTTCTTTAGGGAAATCGCTCCTACCTAGAAGAATTGCGGTGAGTCGAGGGGCTAATTAATACAGGACCCCGAGTCCTATTCCGAATCTGAATCCGATACCCTCCAACCCTCCAACCCTCCTGCTGCTTAGGTCGTTCCTATTGATCATCGGATTGTTTTTGCTCATTTCCTGGGTCCCGGACAATGGCAGAAGTCTGGAATAATTAACAGCCGTAACCGATTCGGAATCACAAATGGCAAGTAGCAAATAGCAAATAGCAAATGGAAAATGGCAAATAGCACCGCTTCCCTCTTTAGACACTTCCTACCGATCGCGATGAAGTGAGTTAGCGGGGAAAACTCGAATCCATTCAGGCGGCCTCCATTCATCGATCGTCATAAATAACTGAATTAATGTGACTGCCTTTGGACAATAAATTACTGAGTTTACTGTTCAACTCACTGTAAAAAGTGCTAAAATTACGCGAGTAATAAAAACATTAGCTATTCGCTATCTATAAAACCAATCATTTAAATAATGCGGAACTCTCGCCCATTTGCAAAATGTCAGCAGATGAGAATCCGCGATGAATCATTGTGATAAGTCTGACTGAGTTAATGGGAATCCTCATCGCTCTTTTTCGTATTTTCGGAAAAAACATAACGATATATTTATGAATATTTGCAAGCACTCAAACAATAAATCTCAACATTAGTCATTTATTTTAAAATTACCTACTATATTTCATAGAATTTTGTCAAAATAACTCGAACTTTCATACCTCAAAATTAATATTTATATTCCTCGCGCCTCTTAATATTTGCCACTTATTGCAGGAAATACTTTTTATTACCATTTTTAATACCAATTATCAGAATTCATACTGAAGATTACTTTTAAAGCTATTTTTTTATATTCTGATTTTTTTTTACATTAATTTTTATGGGTTGTCATTAAAAAGATGACTATTAAGAGTTTTTTTGTGATTTGCTGAATTGATTTTAATTTTTTGTCAATGAAATTTTTCGAAACTCATATATTTGCACAATCCCAAAATGCTCAAGTACATTGAAATTGATATATTTTGGCCCCCAAAACAGAATGTCTAAATTTATAATTTCGTTCGGTGCATGATGATCGCTGGTGCAAATGTAGGTCAGAATGTGACTGAAATATTCCGGCCACGGCATTATCATCTCAGCCCGCTCACGCCCAACAATCACATCGATTTATAGTTTATAGTAAATTGCTGCACTTCAAATCCGAGTCCGAATCTGATGCAGTGCGATTAGTCGGGAGGCGAGGCCTGGATTTGGGGTCGCCCTCCCGTTTTCGATTAGATTGTGGAGCGGAGCCCCCGATTGCATCAGGTTAACCCCAAAGCCACTTACCCATGGAGCTGGCCACGATCAGTAGGAGTCCGGCAATTAGCAGGGTTCGTCTGAACATCATATTGTTAGTATTTATTTGGGCTACGGACTGCACTCGCCGCCGATCGGTGATTAAATAGGTATCCAAAAGGTAGCGTTTTCGGTTTTTGTTCGATCCGAAATGTGTGTCACTTGGGCCGATTGATTTCTGTCGATCTTTTTGGGCCTTCGAGCAATATTGCCGCGTAATTATGTTGACGTTTAGCGTTTCAGTTTCCGGCTAGCACAGTCAGCACTTCTCTATTGAACTGTTCTAGTATTTATTATTTTTCTTTTGGTTCTTTAACTCGCGCACTCACAAGATAAATTGTCTTTGGCTCTGATGTATTTCTGACTTAGCTTTTTGTATTTTATATTTTTAAATTTCCGTTAAACGTCCGCTCGGGGCAACAGCGAGTCAATAAATGTTCAGCGGTTTTCGGTTGTCTGGTTTTATGCTTGCCTTTTCCGCCTTTGAAGAGAAAGCCGAAGAGAGTGTGACTGGGCCGAAGAGAGAGTGCGTTAAGAGAGCGTAGATTATGTGGCGCGAAATAATTTTATTTAAAAACATTCTTTTCGAAAGGGGTTGTATTTATAGAAGAAAGCATTTCCTGGCCATAAATATGAATTAACGGATGTGGACCGTTGAAAGTGTGGATTGTGCATAAAAAAATTCTAAAAAACATATATGTTTAACCTTTCGAACAAGCCCCAATTAACGAAATACAATTTCATTATGCCACATGCTCGGGATAAATTCCATTAATTGCTGAAACAGCACATGTCTTTCCTTACTCTTTCGCGTAGAACCGTCCTCGAGTTGCAGTCCAAGATTCGCGGAAATTTATTAGCATCCCCCGGAGACAATTTGCTTGATGCAATTGCGGCTTTTCTCAGGCCTCCAATAAAGTCGGCCTGGGAAACCGTGATTTCCTTGATTTCCAAGGGGCAATGGTAGTAGCAATATCCCCATGTTCCCGGAGTGTCTCCATCACTTCTTATGTTTCGCTGCCTTTTTCCTGTGTCTGACGATGACGCCTACATCGGCTGAGATACAGATACTCGGATACTTGGCGCAACAGATGCAGATACGATTTATGAGTGCGACAGCGACCGCATTAAATGTAGATACATGCAACATTTGCACTGTACAAACAAACAAACAATTAAAATTAATCTACGAGCGTAAAACAAAGTGCATTGCATTATGGATCTTGCACAGATAGATCTCTTTGAGTCTGTGTACACTGCACTGGGAGAAAGCATTTATTTTCTTTTTCTTATCAATGGTATTAAACGATTAATTGCTTCATTTAAAAAGCACGTTCCGAAAGACTTTTATTAATGCAATTAAAGAGAATTTGTAACCTTAGACGTGATACATTTAATCAGCACGTATTCAATGAAATGTATTAATGGAATTTATCCCTTTTTCATAGGTAAATTAACACGGTAGAAGTCCATTTGTTTTTCTATTACCACAAAAAAATCAATTTTTCTTACTTTAAATCTTTATATTCTTAAAAATTTTTCTTGATTTTAGATGTTGAATTGCTCGTGGAACAAGAATTTAATTTGCCACTCGTGTTGCAAAACGTTTGCTTGCGAACAAAATGTAAAAAACAAATTTCCGAGGAAAAAGATATGACTCAGAGCAATACAGCAGAGTTCAGTGAACCGAACATATTCGTCAAACAAATTTGATGGGCTCCCTAATTGAATTGAATTAAGTAAATTAAACTAAAGAAAAATAAAAAATTAAAAAAACAAAAAAGGTTTGTAAATTTTATTTGTCAAATTTATTCTGATTTATGCTTCAATTATGTAGGAAATATTATTAAATCAAGAATGATCGATTTCTTGTTTAATAAGATGAGATTTTGAACAAAATGAGGCTTGTAAATTGATGCAAAAATAATTTTTTTTGAGCACAAAGCGTACTTAATTTAAAAATGCTATATTTTCTCTAAGAACTATATTTTAAAAACTATATATTCCTCAAACTTGATTATTTCATAGTTTTATTCAAGAATTAATAATTATTAAGTACATTTTATTGTTGCTTCAAGAAATATTTGTACAGCATTAAAATACTCCACTCTTGACTTAAAAATATGATGTTCTTGATTTTTTGAAGATGAACACAATTATTGTTTAATTCAATAAAGTTTTTTACTTGATAAAATCTTTAGATATCGGAAATCTATAACTTTTAATATAACTATAAAAGGATTTAGTCTTATCTTGGGATTTTAGTATTTGAATTGAGTATTTTTTAGATGTTTTAGGTTTAAAGAGCCATTTTTATTGATTTCAGTAAGAACATTATTAATTTTTGGTTTGTTTCTTAGTTTTTTTCTTTTTTTAACATATTATTTGTTTCTTTATAGAAAAAATGAAAAAAAAACTAGAACCAGATTTAATAAAATTAATCTTTAATTTTTTAAGTGCTGCTGATTATTGTGATTTTCTTAACATGAAGTGTTCTCTAGTCTTAAAAAAAACATTTATTTTCAGTGTCAGGGGTGCGATGTTTGCGTTTCTTTTTTTTGGGTGCCAAGCTTGTAAACATCCGCAAATTTAGAACAATTACTATGGGATTCAGATTGGGATTCTGTGCGGTGGAAAATGGAATGGGAATGAAAAGGGGATTGAATGGGCGTGGATATTAATCAAATATTTATATTTACACACACCAGTGTGTTGGCACTGGTATGCATTCGTAGAATTTCTGAGAATTCGTTTCTTTCGAAAACAAATTAATCAAACAAAAAGGGCGACAACAACAATGTTAAAAGCCAGCAGAAGACTGGAAGAATAGAATGCTGACAGCAGGAAAAGTGTGAGACTTCTAGTGGAATAGCTTGGGAAATTGAAATGTTCCAAAAGGCGCGCAGACTCCCTGCGCCAGAAGCTTAAGAGAGGGTCTTAAGAGTTACACCACTCTTAGGCAGTTGGCAACGCGGCCAATAGCAGTGGGTGGGAGTGGGATGGGTAGATTGCACCAACTGCAAGGGTATGCTGGAAAGTGGAATTGACCTAGTCTCTCTCTCTCTCTCTCTCTCTTTCGTTCTCGGTCCTGTCCTACCAAGTGGGAAATTGGTATTATCTAGTCCAGCGAATGCGTCGCTTTTCCGTATTTCCAATTGGGTCCTCCTGCGACTGTGCAACATGAGTCATCTGCTCTCCTTCGCGCCTTCGTCGTTATTCGACTATTATGCTGGCTCTCTTCCTCCTTTTCCTTCACTCTCAGGCACAAACAAGTACAGCGGAGCTTCCAAAAACAAATAACCGTTTTCGAAAAACCGTTACTTAAATTTCAAATTTAATTGACCCCCAGATGGTAATAATAAAAAATCCCAAGAAAATATAATTGCAACATTCCATTTCTTATAATGTTTTAAGCTGATAGTTTAATTAGACATACCCTACAAATCATTAACACAAACCATAATTTTGTTAAACAAAATATTTTAAAGCATAAAAGGCCATTAAGCGAAACAATTTTATTTTGAAAACTCGAACATAACATTTTTTTCCAAGATCCAATAAGATAATCTGATTCCAATCAGCTTGCTGATAACATACATACCTAGAATACCGTAATTGGATTCAAACATTTACCTCATACGTTTTGCCATCCTTTTTTCAAACTTTTGACTCAAGAACAATAGTTTTCGTTCCGAGGTAGCACTGTACCTGGAATCCCTCCGTCGGCATTCGCAACCGCGCTTCTTATTTCCCACTGGCAGTCCTCGACGAACAGCAGAATCGAAAACGACAGCCCACGCAAAAGGGCAAAGAACACACGAAAAACCTAAGCCACAAAAACAAAGTTCAGTGTCTCGGCCGCCGTTTATCCTCCAAGTTGGCAAAAAGCGAACGGGTTCTGTAAACACAGAAAAGTGAAAAGGATTTCAAAGAGTGCAGATTGGCAAGCCATTCCAAAAGCATAACCCTCAATCATAAACAAGCGACAGAAATGAGGCATCTCTGGCTGCTGCTCCTTATCGCCTGTGGATCTGTCCAGTTTCCAGGTAAAAATCGGTTGCATCTCTCACATCTTTTGCCGCATATTGGGTTCCATTAAAAAAGACAAATTAATTTTCGACTCAATTTGTAATCTTTATGTGCAGTGGATTTTTTTTGAAACATATGCGGGTTTCATAAAAAAATAGAGGGCCCATCAATGGCTTAATTTCGTCGAGAGGCTCAAAGAAATACTTATGCATTTCTTGTTTGCTAGCTGCTTCTTATAACCCACTCATGGACGCTAATTTGCATAATCTAGAGATTATAATCCTGGGGAAAATTTCTACGGCACTTGTGTTTGTGTATGAGTTGCAGGCGCTTAAGTAATCGATGGATTACATTGCACTTACCCCGCTTTTTCCGCTGACCCAATAAGCGGAATCTTTAACTGTACAAAAATAAAAATATATTGACTCATCATTAGAATTATTCACAACTGTTCACGACTAATTTAAAAATTCGCAAGAAGACTACCCATGAATCATTTCGGTATATGGGAAAGTTTGTGTGGTATACCTATGCCCGAATTCAAAAAGAAATGTTAATGTGATATGATAATGTGAATGATGTTTCAATAGATATACACCAATAAAAAATTAGTCATATAAATGTGTAATAATCTTAAGAAATACGTATATCTTTCTTATAATACGGGGATTGCCTCATCACTCACTTACATCAGTTTCAAGTAGCTTAGTATTCACCAGAGGTTGCAATTTCGCCATCCCCACATGGAACCGGCTCCAAACTCCATAAAACACTTGTCTGCCACCCAAAACTATCAAGCAAAAGTGCTTCGTAGGGTCGCCACGTTTATGGCAAAGTATTCCTTAAACGCTGACTGGGAGTTATTAAAGGGGGCGGGGATAAAGTGGGCGAGGGGGAGGGGTGAAGAGTTGCCTGAAAGAACGTGTGTCATTCATTGAATTGACGACAATTTGGGAACCACTTGTAAGCAGGGCATGTCTTGAAGATGAAGATGCTACACAGAGCGAAAAATTTGTAAATTAAAATAATTGTGATTTATACTTTAGTGGCAACATTAACATTAAAGCCGAATATTTGAAAATAGTATTGGCACAAGAAAACTACAAAACCTATTAATTATCTGTCTTATCGATTTTGAGATTTATAATATACATTAAGTATAATTTTGTTCTTATAAAGTAAATATCCCTCAGAATTCAGATGTCTTAAAAACCAATTCATTTTTCACTATATTATTTATAAGCAATAAAATATTGCACAACTTGTTCGCAGACCGTAAATACCACCAACAAATTCTTGAGAAATCACCGCTTATTCAAAAACTAGTAATGTATTCATATTATGTATTTGTATATGTATATGTACCCACCTATATCATAACAGTCTGCATCAACCCAATCAAACAAATATTAGAACTAATTCAAAACTACAGCTTACATTTATTTTACATACTATATATCAGACATTCTTAAAGATTAAGATCTAAAAAAATTATAATAATTATTTCCAGGGGATCTATTGTCTGTTTATTTAAAGTATTTGATCTGTGAATTTGAAATGCTTTTTCTGAGCGTGTATGTGCATTGTGTAGTGCTTCCTAATAGAGAAATTAGTGGAACAGTAAATGAAAAGGGGGTCGGGGTGTGGGGAGAAATGAGCACATTGTTAAAAATATCAACATGATTAAAGTGGCTCTTGAATAATTAAGCAACTGGGAGTGGGTCTGGGGAGCTGTGGTAGATGAGCTGTCAAAGGGAACAGAATATGGCGAGGTAATTGCCGGATCATGCGTGCGTTCCAGGGTTATTTGTGCGGCTTATCGATATTAATTATAATACGGAGAGGACAACAGAACCGTGGGATTGAATGGGTTTGTCATATGAGTTGACAGTTTCCCTCGAACGGCTGTGCCTTAACTTTCTACAAATATTGGAGGCGCTTGACCCTGAAAAGTTTTCAAAGCGCCTCGGGCTGTAAAACATAACCTTTTTTATTTTTGGGTTGGCATAACGTAACTTCCGATTATATTATATGTATATCTATATTTATTTTTTGAATTGAGCATAGTACATTTTTAAAGAAATTGCTTAATGTTTGTCTTACTAATAAAACAATTTAATTGAGGCATTCTCCATGCCTATCCCATTTGAATTTAATATTCTAAAGCGTGTCCCAAAAAAACCATTTAAAAACAAATGATAAATTAATTATAGGCAATATTGATAAAAATCAAAAATAAACATTTTTTTAATTAATTAGAATTTATCTTATCTTAATTTAATTAATTATTAATTAATTAATTAGAATTTATCTTATCTTAATTTATCTATTTGAGACGCTCCTACATCTTAAATTCTTCCCTCTATTGACTGCTCAAATATTGGAACACACTTTTGTGGCATACTTTTGGGCTGAGAAATCCTCCCGGAACCCCACTGAGCTACAAGTAATAAATTAAACTTGATCCATATTGTTTTTATGATTCAGAAGAATAAAACATCCCCATTTCCCGACGACCCCATTCGCGTTTTTCCGGGCAAACACAAGACAGTAACTACGCCAAGGCTAAGAAAGGTGTCCCGACATGTCTGCCGATGTCTTTTCATTTTTCCTAACGAGAGTGTAAACAAAACTAATAACTCTGGCACACACACCCCCGCCTCGCATAAACCCACGAATTATATATGGCAAATTGGCAATTTTCGCAGCCATTAAGCAATGCGCTAAACGTGCAAATGACGCAACCACAGCAATGTACATACATCCTTGGGCCAAATCCAGATATGTACATACATATATGTATATATTCGCAGATGTATCGAGTGTGTTAGCTTGCATATGCTGAGTACTCCCGAAAAGAATTCCGTTCCGTGACCTGACCTCCAGCAGGAGTTGTAGCCATCATATCACTCCAGAATGGGCGTTGACACGCTCCCTGGGAAAATATATACAAGAGGGGCTTGGCTTAACTTGGCCGCATATTCCGTATTCCGTTAATGGTTTTATGTTGCCTTCCGTGGTCTTTGTGGCTTAGGCTGGCTTCGAAACTATCACCGAACACGGAAATCTGGCCCAGTACCTTCTCGAGTGCTTTTCAATGCATACACGAAAACAAAAATTCATATCATGATTTTGGAAAAAATATACCAGATCAAAATTTGGTGTTATACTCGAAATCCTAAAATTGAATGACGGTATAGCCTTAAAGTTTCAACATATTTATCATGTGTGTTCCAAAAATCACTAGAGCATTGCTTTCAAATTTTTTCAATTTTTTCTTACTAACATTTGGAATACATTCGCCGTCCATTAGGATTGGCGTAACATCCACGTGTGCCATAGGAATGTTTAGCCTTCTGATGTAATTTCTTTAAAGTTAAAATTAAATGCATTTAGAAGCCGAATCTAAAATGAAATTCAAAAGCAATTCAAATTAACTGAAAATTGTAAACGGATAGCTAAGTATAAGTCGTATGAGTTGAAAGTACAAACAAAAGTCAAATCAAATCCATGCTGGTTCGAGGTGAGAATATTCGATTTAAATAACAAAATATAATTAATTGATTCAATAAAATATTATATCATAATTACAAAAATAGCAAATAAAAATTAAAACTTTATCAACGGAAAGCATAAGTCATAAAAAATAAGGTGTAAACAATTATGAAATTTATATTGAGCTCATTTTTTTTTTGCTGTGTAGCATTAGCTGCGTGTGTGTGGGGCTCAAACTAATTAAAATTTATTCCAGGTGTGCTGACCTTGCCGGAGGCACTCCCAGCCAAATCTTCGTCAGCCAGTGGAGGCGGAAATGGAGGAGGAGCTGGGCGGGGAGTCACTGCCTCATCAGCAGGAGACACCAGCGCCGACTACAGCGAATATGAAGAGGAGGAGCAGAAGGGGGCTCCGGGAAATCTGGCCAAGTCCACGGCTCGTCCCAAAATCCCCGATCCCTACTTCGAGCAGACTGACGTGAATATCTATGTCCCGAATAACACGACCAGTGTGAAGCTGGAATGCCCAGTAAAGAATTACAACGGTAAGTTCGTCTTTTAAAAGATAATTCTGTAACAATGCTAATAGCTTAAATTATGATTTAAAAACTAAGTTATATAAAATCTTATATTATTCCCTCATTTCATTAAGTAAATTATTTTCAATGCAATTTAAAACACATGCATTTACTTAGTAAAACTGCATAGACACACCTCTTAAAATCTTTTCGTTTTTTATTTATTTTCTTTTTTAATTTATATCATTAATTTCGGTTTCCTAATTTTTTTTATTAATTAATATGAACTTTCAAAATTATCAAATTTAATATAATTTTCAAAAGAGGGTACAATGACAATGGCATACATATTTGAATTTCGACTGTTATATTAAATATTTTCTGGTAAAAGCTAACAATTAATTTTTTTCAATATTTGTAATCGAGGAAACTTCGAATACATCTGCATATATAAATATATACAATGCATTTTTTGTACACCGTTAATGCTATTTTTGCTGAAAAAGTCCTAGCCAAGTATTGATTTTTTCCGTTTTTTAAAGCACAACATCACGTGGTGCTCTGGTTCAAGGAAGCAGTGGCCGTCTCCAACGACCAGAACATATTCAACCCGATCTACAGCCTGGACAGCCATTTCGCCCTGACCGTGCCGCTGGCGTCCAATGCCACGGAGGAGCGGTACGAGTGCAAGGTGATGCCGAATGCGCGCCGCCAGGTGACCATTCGGTTTGGACCGGAGCCAAGCACCCCGGCTCCGTCTCCAGTTTCGGTCTCGGCGGTGACCTCAGCCCCGGCCAAGGATTCGGCGTCCCAGGGACGGGACATTAGCCTCTGGCTACCCGGCCTCTTCTTGGCCACTCTCCAACTGGCCGTGTCCTTCCGTTTCTGAAGCGGGCCAAGTTCAAGACCCCTCTTAAATCTGCACCACCGGCATTACGATTGGAGATGCGCACCGCAACAGATGAGCTTGACATTGGGATGTAGCCCTGCGGTCACCTACGATTGCGATCCAAGGGAATCGATGGCTTGGCCAATTAAGTTAGGTGTTGCTTTGTTACTGTAATATATGGGAAACCGACCCTATAGATTGTTTGGACCACACTTCCAACTCTGCTTCCTGTACTTCCAAAATCGATGTTTTTGACTCCTTTAAGTAATAATATTGTTTGTCGTCCACTTGAATTTAAATATGCTATCTATAGGATCGAATTAGCCTAGTGTGATTGCTTTAGTCTTGCGCTTAACGAGTCGAGAGATTAGTACATAATTGATTTTAACTTAGCGGAACAAAATGCGATACCAAGTGGCTTAACGAATCATTGTGAAGGATACTATATATACAGATATATATGAACAGATTATGAATACATAAAAACAATGTATGAAATTTTGTCGGATGTAAAACTGAAATAAACTAGAGCTGCTATAGACCCAGCTGAATCCATTCAACGAAATCCACCCCTATATGCAGGCCGGCAGGATTCAATGGCGTACTTTTTGGGAGTGGGAGGGGGTAGGACGCACGCGCGACAAGGACAACAAAGGGCCGAGGTCCCTACAATGCAGCTGCAGTTCGGTGGCGGAGTGGGAGGAGGAATTCCGCAATGTGCGCAGGGCCTGGCGGCCATATGGTGGCTCCTAAGGGTGGTGGCACAAGCCTCGAGCGAGAACTTTAGTTTCCGGCTCAGTCTTCAACTGCTTAGCGGCCAGGACACACAGCTAGTCAGCTAGTCAGCGGAATAAATCAGCGCCTCTTCCCGAACAGCCAAGGTGAGTTCTCACAGTTCAGTGGTTTTCCAAGGAAATCGCAGTAAGTTCTCCATCCTTCAGATGATACCGCAAAACGAGAATCCGGCTTCGATCCAGGATACTTACATTGAGGAACCCCAGTTCTCTGACCACTGTGGCCGGAGTCGTTGTGGCCAGGCACAGACTGCCTTGGAGGTCTATCAAAGAATCCTGCATCGAATTCATAACCAGCCCAAAGAAAACGCCACAAAAGCTAGTGAAAACGAGCTGATGAAGCAGATTTGGCTGGCCAGCTTTACGGGCAGGCCCTTACAATATAATTGTTAGTTAAAGAAGCCCCACAATTGCAATACCATTGTTAAATATATACAAATAAATTTATAAGTTTAAAAACCGAATTCAAAGTGGCTTACAGTTGATTTAAAATATGCTCAATCCGAAAAAGTAAAATTACAAAAGATAAGATATTTTGTTAAACCTTTATTAGTTTGTCCTTAGTTTAAATTCCTTATCACTAAAAAGTAAAGCTACTTACCCATAGCTTAGATCTGAAACAAAACGGTATTAGGAAAGAAGTATGAAATTTTTTAGTTATGCAGCAACTTTAATTGTTTATTAATTTTCTTTTTGTTTCATTTATAAATTCATAATGGTTTATTAACTTATTTTCAAACGCCTTTTAATGTCTTGTAGTCCAAAATGGATTTTGATCTGCACTTATTTTCATTTCATTAAACAATGTGATAATTTCATCCCGTTTTATTAATTTACTAATTTATTTGAAAGAGATATAACTTCTGAATCTACTGCTAGTGACACATGTGTTTAAATATGTATGCATATATTGATTGTAGAGGGAAGGATCGGGTAAATTAATCGATTCGATTTAGTTGGATCTGTTTGGACAGTATTTATTGATTTCATTAACTGCGTTTCATTTTATTACACATTTTTGAGAATCATGGAAATCAGTATTTTAACATAATGGTATATATTGGGCTTATATGATCTGTTGACATGGTCCAAAAGTCTCGCCTAGGCCTGAAGACTTTGTCCTGCACGCCAACAGTTCGAACATTTAGGTTTATCCGATGATTAAATTAAGATTAATATTATGTTCTTGGAAATTGATGGCGCAAGTGCGCATTTGTATTAATGTTATTCATTCATAGCATCATTTTAAATGCTGCTTTCTTCTTGTTAGGCCAAGAATAAATTAGGCTTTAGGTATATTCATAGGGCTCCCAGTATGGGATTTATAACATAAACATCGTCCTTAGTTATCATTTATAGCGGTGTGTGGCGCAGCTCAGTACTATTATTTATATTTTTTGAGTATGGTATACGGATTGGGCTTATATGACTTGATGGGCGGTTCGCGCATACGTTTCATGTCAGTCGGATATGGACGTTTATATGCCGCTGCGTTTGTTGGTATTATTGATGGACGTGCTATAAAATTGTTTCATTATTATTTTTAGTAAGTTATGCGTGTATCATTACTATATAAAAAAGTATTTCGTTATTTAAAATTAATCATTCAAAAGTATTATATATTTTTGCATTGAGAAGTTCTTGTTCATTCACTGGTATTGGTACTGATACTCCAATATGACCCAAAGAAACCCATCCAAAGTGCAACTCAAAAATATTGGGGAGTGCGTGGAAGGCAAATGGAAATCTTATCTAGTAGACCCCGGCACTACGAATCTACGGCTGAAAGAATTAGAAAATCATGCATGGGCTCCACTTACGTTTGCTGTACTCATAGCCCGTGGGTGGACGCTTGGGGGGCATACGGTGTTCATACTCGTAGGCCACCTCCTCCGCCTCATCGACTCTATAAGAAATAACAATGTTAGTTGCCATATCAACGAGCGTTGGCTAAGGTTTAAGGCACTAATCAGACGCGAGGACGCTTCAGTCCTTTATTCCTGCTTGGGTCATTAAATGATACAAAATTATACTTTACAAGTAACTTACTCGGGCGGATTTTCCGCAGCTCGCTTGATCAGATTTAGGTACTTGGGGGCCCCATTGCTGCTGCCTCCAAACTTCTTGTCGAAGACAGATCTGTAAAAAATATTTAACTTAGATACCGATTCCCTATCTTGACCCTCTGTATACCATCTACTCTACTTGCAGAAAACCCTTTATTTCTAAAAAATTTTGTCATATTTTAGGTTAATATTTGTTCTAGAATTTCCTGCGATAAATGTACCTTTGGTACGTCATGTTTTAAAAACGTTTTTATAAGGGTAAATAATTATAATGGTACACAAATCTTTCTTGGTTATTATGCCATTTGTAATTGAACTGAGATTTATGGCATATTAATAATACGGGATGCATTGATGATCTGGTTAAGTCGCGAGGGTATACAGAGGTTAGTTATAATGTCCTCTCACCTGTAGGCCTCCAGATTGGGTCCATGGATGCTTTTGGCCGACTCGGGATCCATTTCCATCAGCTCGCGCAGCTGCTCGTGTGAAACCTCATCGTTCTTGTCTGGAATTAGATACTTACGGATCTCGGCCAGGGCGTAGGCTATACGGGCATAGCACTCTGCCGGCGTGGCCACCGTGCTGACCTCCAGGAAGAGGTCCTTTTGCAAGTGGGCGTACCTGGGATCGCCCGAACTGCGCAGCTGCTCCTCTTTATTTCGATCACGGATCGAACTGCGTCCCTTGATTGCTATCTTGCATTGGGTCTCCTCTTGTAGACGGCGCAGCGAATTGCCCTTTGGTCCCAGGATCTTGCCAGTGAAGTTGAACTGCCAGGAGGTGTTGGGGGTAAATAAAGACTTGAGAATACCTATGTATATGTAACACCCACCTTCGGATACTGCTTGACGGGAACGAACACCTTTTGGGTAATCTTCATCGGCTTCTGTTTGTACACATCTGCGTGGAACTCCTTGCCGGGAATTCGACCAGTACAATAGACGCGGTCCACAGCTACAAAGTTCAAAGTACCATTAGCACGCACTTTTACATATGATGGCAAATTGATTTTACCCTCGTCGATTAGCAGCGAGCAGAGTGGAAATTCTGCGGACAAACGCTGGCGCTCCTCGTCCAAATCGGCCAGAAACTTTTGGGCCACCTCATTTAGACGTGGCTGATGGTCATGGGTGGCGGGTTTCTCTGTAAATTCGCTTGGTGGCTCCATTTTTATCATATCAATATTAACGGAACTATTTTTCAACAAAAAACCCAGTCGGAAAAACTGTATCTATAACAGTGCTCAAAATGGCCGCAGGGCTGCCAAACGTATTGTCAGTGCTGTCAATCTTTTCAGACCGATATGTTTTTACTGATTTTGACATAAATGTCTTGATATCATAATTTATATTTCAATTTCAGTTAAACATTTAAATAAGCTGTTCTAAACGATATTTTTGTTCTTTGTAGAATTTTATACTCGGAAAAAACAATTAAAACAGGTTTATAAATTTTGATAAGCAGCTAAAAAAGAACAAAACCAAAGTCAAATTGGTTTATTCTGCCCAAGAATTAGCAGTTGCACTGATTTTTTTAAAAACACCGGAAAGCCTCTTACTTGGAAAAACTTGCTAAAAAGGTAGACCACTAGGATAAAAGAGTTACCAACCTCTGGCAAACACGATAAATAGCGACATCGATATTTTTGGCGGCTACTGGGCTGCTCATCTCTAATATTGTAGTTTGTTTTCCTTTTTTGTTATAAACAATGGCCAGCGAAGACTTATTTGAATTCTCGGAAGATCTGGACCTGGAACAAGCCATGGAGACAGAGGCAGAGGAACCAGGCGAAACCGAGGAACCTTCAGAAGTTATAGAGGAAACACCGGAGAATCCTCCAACGGAAGCGACCACAGAACCCGTTGCAGACAAGCCGGGTAAGTTATAAGCACAAAAACTAGGATGATACCTAAATATTTAATCCCTTCCCAGTGACGAATGGCCACAAAGCCTCTGCCGACCACGAGGCCAAGATGACACAACTTCCCTTGGCCAGGATACGGAACATAATGAAACTGGATCCAGATATGCATATGGCCAACAATGAAGCAGTGTTTACGGTGGCCAAGGCCGTGGAATTGTTCATCGCCTCATTATCCCGCGAATCCTATACGTATACCGCACAGTCCAAGAAGAAAACCATTCAAAAGAGGGACGTGGAAATGGCCATATCGGCTGTGGACAGCCTGATGTTCCTGGATGGAGCGATGAACTTTTGAACCCGCTGTTGAAACCCCAAAGAGAATACCTAAACAATGAAACAGGATTCGTCTATTATTCTTTTCTTTATTTTGGGATATTTTTGCGGCAAACACATTCAGTTCTAATCGGCCTAATGGTTAAATGTTAAAAATAATATTTAAGTTATAAAACAATTGTTGATTCGCAAGAACAAACAAAATAAAAGGAAATCAAAATTATAAACGACAACGTTGAACGTTTCTCAATACTCATTTCTCGTGGGAATTTGTAACGAAGCCGGCATTTGGTTAATTTATTTATTGCTGCTGTTTTATTGTAAATAATTCTGTCCGCAGGCGATACTTACTTTGTTGTTAGGCATATATCTGGGGTTTATGTGTTGCTTTTATTGTTGGTTTTATCTCCATAATCTTATGAAACAATATTTCCAAAGCTTAGTCTAACATTACGCATTGATTAATAATTTGTTTTGGGGATTTTTGTTTGTGTTTTGTTCTTTTTTTGTATTCGCTTTTACTAGCATTCATTGGTTTTAAGTTTTTGTTTTATTTTTACAATCATTTCGAGGATAAAATTTGTTGCATTGATGATTTTGTTTTTAACACAATTCAAATATTGGACAACAATTGCAATAAAAAATTACGTTTTTCATTTCATTTTTGTTAAGATAGTATATTTAATAGGTGTGCATAGTTGGATTGTTGACTTTAAACATATTAGATAATTTGTTTGGAATATATTTTATACTTTATGCTTAACTTTGTTTAGTTGTGGTTGTTGTTGTTGTTGGGGTTGGTTTCTTGGGATTTTGGAAAATCGATGGGTTAACGTATTTTCGGATATGGAGCCGAGCGATAACGCACGCTTTCACGAGATCGGGATCCAGTTTCGTAGTGAGCAGATGAATGTGATCCCGAGCCCGAGGTTGTTGGTCGATATGACGATGATGAACGACCATTGCTTGGTTTTGCTATTTTGGAAAGAATTTTATTTGTTGTTTAGATTTTAAATTGTTTTTGTCTCTGTGGTGCTGTTTTTTGGTTTTGTTTTTCATTTGCTTAACATATATACATTGTAAAAAAAGAAAAATAAACTGTTTAACCGGTTTTGAATGCACTACACCCTACGAAATGTTCTTATATTTAGTAAAATGCATTTTTCACGTTTCGAAAAAAAAAAATGGTTTCACAAACCATTAAGTTTGTATTTTGTATTAAAACATGTTGTACGAATATTTATTGCGTTTTTAGGCATGAAGTTTTATGAATTTGATTTCAAAGTGTGAATTTAAGTAATTTGATTGTTTGGTCGATTTTGTTTTATTTTTTGCTCTCGCTTCTTGTGAGTATGTTAGTAGTCGTCCAATTAATGAAGATGATTTAATTGTCGCTATACGCTTTAGTTGATCTCGCCTCTGTTCAGGCATAGTGCATTTAAAATCTTGTTAAAATGGGATGGGTTGCCGTTTATCATAATTTTGGTACGCGGTTTTGTGGCGATTTCTGGTTTTGCGTTTTCAATTTTCGTCGCTTAGTTGGATATTTTTTGTTTTGCGTTCGAGTTTTTTCTTTGAATTGCGCGATTTGAGTTTAAACGATTACATTGCTATTTGTCGTATTCTTTTTCTTTTTCTTTTTTCATTTTGTTTATTTTTACATGCCTGCTGAGGGGAAAAGATTAATTGGTCTAAATAGCTAGATATCTTACCTGGATAGGCCGCCGCGTAGGAAGAGGAGGACGAGTGGGGGTGATACTCACGCCGGTAGTCGCGCTCGTAGGAGCTACTGTCATACTGGGCGTGGTGGGTCGAGTGCTTGGATGTCTGGGGCGGCGGTGTGGCATAGCGATCGTATTCCCCGTGGTGATCGTAAAGCTCGTGGTCCCTGGATCTGCTGAAAATGTTATGATTTTTTAAAATTGTCCTGTAGCATAGGATATCAGAAAAATTATAGCCAGAGAACGTCTTTTCTTTCTATCAGTATTAAAATGTTTAAAAGAAATCTTTTTGATTTAGTTCCACTTCTTGAAAATCAATTAATGCCAAATGGTCATGATCGCAATTTGATCTCATTTCTACTATTCAAACCAATCAACACTAAACGATTTAATAAACTTGCAGAGAACAAACTTTCTAGAATTATTTAATGAGTTTTAAATTGATTGCCTTGTTGGAATTAGACCTCTTGTAAAAAAGGAAGTTATAATGTTAAGGACGGATGGTTCCAATGACTGCTGTATGATTAATCAATCCTCTCGATATCGTCTTAAATGGGAAGTGATCAAAAGAGAGGAGGTTAATTCGATTCATTTGGTGATCCTGACCAAGAATATAAACTCTATTAGCGTCTGGATTTGCCCCCTCTGTAACGGCCTCTAAAAGGATTATTAACTTGATTGAACTTATCCAACCTGTGTGTCTTGACAATGCCATAGTTAGGATCGTCCATCACATATCGTGCCTTCTCCAGAATCGAATAAACTTTGGGCTTGGAGGAAGCAGGAGGTGGAGTGCTGTGACGAGACGAAATCCTCAATAACCGATTAAAAATGTACTAAAATAATCGAGCTTACCGGGAACTATAGGCTCCATGATCGCCGTACGACTTGGAATAGTGGTGGGACTTCTTGTACATGCGCTCCTTGCCGTCCATCTCACGCAGTTGCTCCAGCCGAATGTCGTCGTTGGCATCGGGTATCATAAATTTACGGATCTCGCCCAGCGCATAGCTGATCCTGTGATAGGCCTCCGCTGGAGGGGCCACCGTGGATATCTCCACGTGCAGATCCCGACTGAGATGGGCGTACTTGGGATTGCCGGAGCTGCGCAGTTCCTCCTCCTTTCCATGGTCACGCATCGAGTTGCGCCCCATCACCACCATCTTGCACATGGTCTCCTCCTGCAGTTGGCGCAGCGTGTTGCCCTTGGGGCCCAGGATCTTGCCAACGAAGTTAAACTTGGGATATTCTTTGATCGGGAACAGCACCTTCTGTGCCACGCGGATCGGCTTTTCGCTGTACACGTTGGCATAGATCTCGGGCTTGGGAATGCGGCCGCTGACCAAAATCTTCTCCACCTCTGCGGGCCGTGAACAATCGATTAGATCCGCTTAAATAGGTCTTACGTGTCTCAGGGCCAAACTCACCGTCGTCGAGCAGGCGCTTGGTGATGATGTGTTTTTTCTCGAGCGTCTTCTTCTCCAGCAGGCACTCCTGCAGGTAGGCGTTCGTCTTCTCGTTCAACTGGGGCGTGTCCCGGAGGGCGGCGTGGCTGGTGGTGTGTCCGCCGCCGTCCGCCTCTTGATTTTCCGGAGCACCGGTCGCCGCTGGCTCCTCATCGCGTCGCTTTCGCTTGTAGTCGGCGGCGTCCTCGTTGTAGTCCCTGTCGTAGTCACGCGGCATTCCGGCTTGGGCGATTTTGTCTTTGTGGAAGTGTAAGTTTAGAGAGTCCCACTACTTGGAAAAATTCTACTCCTGTAGAATTAGTTGGCTGAAAAAATATGTATGTGGTAGCACGGATTCGATAGCACAGTGTCGATAGCACTGCTGTTTGGTAGTGATGAGAGGCGGGTTATCGATTACACATTCGTTTGAAAAATAGCTATTCTAGGGTATAGCTAGAAAAAGTTCATCTATCTATTAAAAAACATAGGATGTTTAATAAATATTCCTAAACGCCTGAATTGTCGAAAATTCAATAGAAATTTTTAGCAACTGAGGGATTACAAATTGTCCCAGTTGAATTGTTAAACATCAAATATATATTAATGCTTGCTGCGTTTATAGTTTATGAAATAGATAGCAAGCAAACATCGATTTCCACCTCTAGTGTGGAAAGCACTTTATATTATTATTTGTTTTTGTATTACACATAAATTTATTTAAACGTCCAACTTAATTTCTATAATTTGTTCAGTATAATGAGAAACAGATAACATGAATGCATAACAGGGATGATTGACAATTTTTTATAAAAATTTGACAAAAAAAATCTATTACCTTTCTTTAGTCCTCTTCTATTCATTGTGTTGGCCAAGGTAGCCTCTAGGTTGTTGGGTGAACTGTGAAAAAACAAAAAAAATTGCAGTGCTTCGAATCGGCAGGAGGAGTTCGCAAGGAAGGCTAGGTGGCATAGCATAGCACGTCAGCATAGGTGGCCAGAAGTATGCCCGGTTCATAAGGACACAGTAGATCTGAAGTGAACAGGATATAAAAAATGGGACCCAAAACGCTTCCCAGCACGAGCGACTTTCCCCTCTCACCACGACCGTAAAACTTCGATCAAGCAGTTATGATTTTAATAAAAGAAATTGGACAGTCGGGAGTAAGGACTTAACTTACAGTGGTGGAAAAATAATAGAAACGCGCTGATATTTCCGCCACCATGTTTAACAGTTCTAATTGTATGCTTTAAATCGAAAGCAGTATTTTTTGGGCGCCTTGTTTTCCCATTCGATCCGAACATATTTGTTTTAAAGTGAGAAAAAAACTCAGTAATTCATCTTTAAAAATCAATTTTATTAATACAGTCGTTATGATCTCTTTTTATAATTTTCATGAAAATGGCAATCTGCCTTTAAACAATTCAAAAAGTATTTTTACAGTGCAAATTTTTGAGAACTCCAAATAAAATTCAATGAAAGCTGTTACTTACAAAAATCGGAGACTTACAATTTGAAATCGATATTTATTTATTGATCAAATTGAACCTTACTTGCGATCCACTCCGTAAGACTCGTAACATTTGTAATAACGTGCCAACCATTATATATATAACTGACAATACCAAATAAAACGAACCGTTCCTTTCCCGAATCCATAACCACTTTTCCCAATATTTCGCCTTTTCTAAAATTCTTACTCATTTCGTTGGGAATTCTTACACAAACGTCATCCTTTCCGACTGATCTTTGGACATTCCATGAACATTCGCTTGAATCAATAGTGTTAACGCTAACAGCACCTTTAGTTCCCACGTAGTCAAACACAGTAAAGGGCGATAAAAGTGATCCAGTCTGTTGGAGTTGTGAGTTTGCAAGCATACAGATCGGTTTCATATGGTCTGCAAATGAGGAACTCAGTAATCGGTCGGATAAACTTGTAGAATATTAGCTTACCTGTGTACGTCACCAGTGTATTAAGTCTGAGCAAAGCTATATCATCTTCATTATTTGAATGCTTAAGGACTGAGTTAACTCCGTATTCTCCAAAGGACGTCTCTTTTCCCATTACAACCACTTTTCTGAGAAATAGTTTAGACAGATATATATATATAGATAGATATTATCAAACGTTTAAGATTACTTACAATGAAGAAGGTTCAGGTAAGTCTCTGGCATTTGCTAAAACGAAACCTGTAAATGGATAAGGATTAGCCAAAAGTTTACAAATTATATGCACTTAAATACATATAATATATTTCTAGTATGAGAATTGGTAAAACCTTGTAGAGGGTATTATAATTTTAGTCCAAAGATTTCAGGGTAGTAAATTTCGACCTTATAAAGTATTTATAGTAAGATCTACCTTAACAGCCGAGTCCATCATTCAGGTCTTGAGTTAAAATGTGTTCTGGAGGAACCCGTTACAAAAGTCTAGTTATATTGCAGCTAGTTTATATATGTCAGCATAGCTGTTCAAAAAACAAAACTTTTGCAAGCCGAAGTTTATATACCCTTGAAGTTATTATAAAATGACTACATTTCGATTTCTATGCCCATATTTCTAAAAACAATGAAGCTATGTCGATTTGCCTTCGTTTCTAAGGCAGCTATATTATATTGTTGTCCGATTTGACAAAACTAAAAGAGTAATTGTGATATAGTAAATAATAAATATATCTCAAAGGAATATTTTGATAAAAATAAAAAACAGCAATATAATAATTTTTTAAATTTGTATTTTTTTTTAATTTTTAGATTTTTTTTTGGGAGCTATATGAAATAGATGTCCGATTTTTATTTAATTGAAACCGTAATTCCATAGTATTAAAATATTACCAGATCCCGAAAAAACAAAAAAAAAATGTAAATCAACAAATTTATATTTTTAAAAGTTTTTGTTCTCGTATTGTTCCTATGGGAGCTATCTGATGCAATAGAAAGACAACTTTTGGGCAGTTAGCTTTAAAACTGAGGGAATAGTTTGCGTAGAAACGGACGGACGGACCGACGGACACGGCTAGTCCGGATCTCCTGGTGATGCTGATCAAGAATATACATATATACTTTATAGGGTCGGAAATTTCTCCTTGACTGCATTGCAAACTTTTTACTGAAATTATAATAACTTCAATGTTTTATACGTTTTTATACGCAACAAATTTGATGTATGGTAATCTTATACGATTTCAATAATAATTTAATTAATAAATTAATTCAAATTTTAATAAAAATTAGACCGAATGCTGCAGTCAATGTATACGAATATCTGGGAAAATCAGGACTTCTGATCAAATAAGTATATTAACTAGCCTAACTGCAAGGGTATATGCATATGTATTTACACTTCGACTTGCTAAAGCAAGCTTAGTTTTTTGTCAAACATTAAATTAAAGTTATACCATATTGAATAAAAATGTTTAGAATTAGTTTACAATACATTTACATACGGTTGGTGATCAGCACGCCCTTGGCCATGAAAAAACGTCCAGTAATTTTGGCCATTAAGTTCGATAAAATGGTATCTCCACCGCAGTCCCTGTACAACCACTTGTCTTTATCCACGTCCGGCTCGATCCGTAAGGGCAACTCATTAACATCTTCGAGCATGTTTATAGCTTCCTGGATCCAGTCCACATAACTAGACACTCTGGTGAGCACTGATGTGTTATTGCAATCTCTAGCGCCAATGCTTATAATACCGTGCTGCACTTCGCGGAATAATCCGTTAATCGTAACAGTTATGCTCAATGGACCTCCGGAATCGCCACGACAGGTGTCTCGATTAGAGTTACCAACACATATCTGTTCCGAATCTGGTGTATACAATAAGTTATTTGCGCACTCGGTTGGATCCAATATTGCAAGGGTGACGGATTGAAGAATTTCCGATTCCCGTCGGTCGCTTGTTGTTCCCCAGCCAAAGGCTTTAAACTTTTGCTCGGCAGTGTCCTCCAATCTTTGCTGCGTCTCCTTATTTAAAATAATACAGATTGGACGAACGGTGGCTGTAGGGAATTGTGTTTAATATCGGTTGCAAATTTCTGTTATTAATTCTAGTTTACAAAATCAATTCGACTCCAAAGATGTAAGTTCGGTTTTAAGTTGCCGTTGAATTCCCTGATTAAGAAAATTACTCTTACAAAATGTTTCAAAGTGTAAATTACGTTTTTATCTCGAGTTCTGCCCAACTGATTTCGGTCATCTAAAATAAAACTTTAATATAACTTTTTTACAAGTTCAAAAGTTTGATCAAATTCCAAATAAAAGCAAGGGTCGCCACAATTTATGCCACATTTAAATATACACGTCTTAAACAAAAATTGATTTTGTAGCTTCTTTTAATTAACAAAGTCAAAATCATTGTTTTCCAAAAAAAAATCCATAAAAACTCGATATACCGGCGTACTGTTGAGTTTATAAAATCCTTGAACCAAAATCAGTTATCCAGAAGTAGAAACAAAAACCCAATCTAACCTTTGTAAAAAATGTTAAGTGTCTAATTGTTTCGGGAAACTAAACTTTCATCTTAAAATTCATTTTCGATTTCATTTTGTAATCTGGCTTCCACATACCACTGTACACTACGCTCCTCGATAACTTAATCAGACCTATATCATGCTGAAAATTTATGTTGAATAATCTGTGCACTACTGCTTTAGTGACATTGTACTCAGGGGCAGGGTCACTTTTTCTGTATGCTCCCAACTTTACGGATCTGCAATCAATACAAATACATATTATTTCAAATTGATTGTCTTTAAAATGTTCACTAGCTCAAGAAATAAAAATAAAATCCTTAAATAAAGGAAACTGTGAAACGGCGATAAGCCGATTCGTAGCAAAGCTTACAAAAAAAAAGTCGATAATTTAATTCAGATTTTTCCGGTGATTTTCACTTGTGAAATGCTTATTACTTACAGGTTTTCTTTACCATCTATGCAATGGGCGGCAGTTAAAACAAAACCTAAAAATTAAGTTTAATATTATTGAGTAATTGTAAGTTGTTTACAAAGTACTAACGTTTGTGAATCAGGGTGCCGCCACACAGAAAACTGGAGTTATCTCGTATGGCTGCCATCCAGACAGCATATTGTTCTTCTGCATTAACTCCATTTACAACTCTGCCTGAATTTAAATGTCCACACTGTTTATCTAACAAAAAAGAAGTTGCCTGGTGGCCAGTTAACAAACCGAACAAAGAAAGCAGAGCGAAATAAGTCTGCATTTCACGAGATTTATGAAACGAATGATACTAGTTTTCAGCTCAGCTCAAAAAAATTAATTTTCGCTGATCAATTTTTTTATGAATTCTTCTAAATTTAAAATTTTTTTATAGCTATATTTTAATGATAACGCCTTAATCTTACGTCGTTAAAATGCCACAAATTAAAAAATTGTTCTTATCGCTGGACTTTGACATACATATGTTTATTTCAGTTTTTCTTTTTTCACTGCAGGGTGTTCTGGGAATTGCCCTAACTACAATAAATACAATGTTTTTGTTTTTCCGTTATCGGCATAAATGGTTTACATACAACGGAACACGCAACATACAATTGACCGTGTGAGAAGCAATTCGCACTTAAATCTAAGCCACATAATTCCAAAGTTTGACCCTGGGCTTTATTGATTGTTATTGCGCATGCCAATCTAATTGTGAATTGCAATCTTTTAAATTGAAAAGCTGTATCGGTTGGAATTATTTGAATTTTAGGGATTAGGACATCTTCACCTTTAAATGGGCCCACTATTATTGTTGCTTCCACTACAGTCGTCCCATTGCAGAGTTTCGGTTGATTGATGTTTCGCAACAGGATGATTGGCACACATATCTTCAATTTCAGTATGTGTGGTGGCATCCCTGGCAGATCAAGTGAGTTCAAAAATTCCGTTGCCTTCTTCTATTTCCACAACGGTATCTATTGACTTATATATAATTTCCACATCCTGAATGCCCAATTGAATTTCATTATTAAGTTAATAACATCTTTATTTTTGGCGGCAAGTATGGCTCGTTCGCTGACCCAGTCGTGATTGCTATAATTTCTTTCAATATTCGGAAATACTTTTTGTATGAGTTCTTCTTTCGACGAAACTAAATCGAACTTTGATCGTTCTGCAGCTCAACACGCATATTTGTCGTCAACTTCAATGTATGTACGTAAATATGTACATCAGTGGCGGATCCAGAGACGATTCTTGGGGGGGGGAAATTGAAAAAGACGAAAACTCGAAATCGCGGTGATTTCTAGCAAACAAGTGAAATTTTCAGGTTCTGCGGTTCCAAGGGGGGGGAAATTTCCTTATTTCCCCCCCGTGGATCCGCCACTGATGTACATACGTGTCGCCACAATGCTGAATCTTTCAGGCAAGCATTTACGGTACAGTTTATGAAATTACTATTAACAAGAAAGGAAAGCTAACTTCGGGCGGAGCCGAAGTTGATATACCCTTGCAGAATACTCTGTAAATTAAATTCTCCAAAATTATTCATATGATGCAACTTAATACTCATAAAAAATCCCAACTTTCTAACTTTAAAAACACCAAAGTTATGGCAGTTCCAATCGTTCAGTTATATGGCAGCTATAGATATAGTCGGCCGATCCTTATGAAGTTTGGTAGGTCGGATTGATTGGCTAAAAATAAAAATTAAAGTTTCTTTAAAACTGAGAGACTAGTTTGCGTAGAAACAGACAGACGGACAGACGGACATGCTTATATCAACTCAGGAGGCGATCCTGATCAAGAATATATATACTTTATAGGGTCGGAGATGTCTTCTTTACTGCGTTGCACACTTTTGACCAAAATTATAATACCCTCTGCAAGGGTATACAAATAAATTTGGACTAGAAACCATTCATTGCTTTCTTTAATTAGTCTAAAGAGTACTGCATTCGTGCCAATGCAACAGGAAGAAGAGAGTCCTATAGATTTATTTTCTGAAATTATTAATTATTTAAGTTATACTTAATATTTAATTTGCTTACCTCAGGGCAAACTTTTTTAAAGTGCAGAAAGGTATCTGGTTAATCTGACAATTCTGGCGTTATTCTTGTCAAAGCAGCAATTCAATTTAGTAAGTTTCCCCAGGATGCCGGCTAAATTGGAAAAAAATTTGCACAAATATTTGCTCAATAAAATCGAACAAAACCCAAACCAAACCAGTAAGAGCAGAATTTACCAAAGGCATTCTTTAACTTTCCAGCAATTATTAGTACTGCGCAAATTTTGATTTAAAGTTCTTAACCAAGATATTGTAAACAATGCAATATATATATGTATAGCCATTTCGCTCAATCTGCCACATTCCTCATAAGCTAATAAAAGCACAGTGAGAGTGACCAGTGCGGTGTCAGACCCATAAAAGTTTTTTATTGTGGTTTTAATATATACTAATAAAAAAAAAATTTTTTTAAAGTCGAAAGGTAACCGGTGCTTTTGCCCGTAACCTTCACCAAAAGGTTGCTCCCGAGTCCGCAGGATCGTCGGGAATGCAAGACGGTTAGGCGGCCGCATTCGCACTCGTGGTTGTATTTCTCATAGAAGCAAACCAGTCGGTGGAACTTGGGGCTCATCTTAGGCGTCATCGGCTTTCAGGCGAAAGTCCAGGTCATGGTCCAAGTTGAATTCGTCTTCCGGTCCTCGGTCCTCTCCCAGTAGTTCACATTTGGCTCCGGCTCGCTTCCTTCAACTCAGCAGATCTTCTTTGACACCATTGCATATGCCTGTTGCTGCAGGGAAATGACGGCGGTGACTTCCTTGCTGGAAGGGTTTCTCGCCGCTTTCACTTCGTTCTCCAACTGACTGCAAAACTTTTTGAAAGCTGACTGCCCAGCCCTGGCAGCCACTTTCTCCAGGCTCGGTTCATTTTCGCAAATGCGATAGATATAAAATGAATATTTGTCTTCTTTTAACTTAGGCTTAAAATATAATTGTTATAAAGTTTATACGTAAAAAAAAATTTTCTGTAAAATTTGTATAGTAAGAAGAATTCACATGAATTTCTTTGTTGCTGAACACCCTTTAATTGTAAGGATTGTTTTGTAAATATTGGAACACTATTTTGTTTTATTCAATTAGTATTTTCTTTTTCTTTTCTTGTTATACCCTTGCAGAGGGTATTATAATTTTGGTCAAAAGTGTGCAACGCAGTGAAGGAGACATATCCTACTTTTTAAAGTATACATATTCTTGATCAGGATCGCGTCCTGAACTAGTCTCTCAGTTTTAAAGATATCGAATTGAAACTTTGCACACACCCTTCGATCCTTTGCATGCAGTATATAAGTCGAAACGTCCGGGATCGGCCGACTATATCCTATAGCCGCCATATAACAGATTAATCGGAAATGCCATAACTTTGGTGTTTGTAAAGTTAGGAAGTTGCGATTTTTTATGAGTATTAAGAATGCATCATATGAATAATTTTGGAGAATATAATTTACAATTTGGTCACTGTTGTTACTTTTTCACAACATAAATCTTGGCATTTTTCTTTTTGGTTAACTTTAATTCCCAAGAATACTTCACCTTAGTTTGTGTAAGTGTAGGTCTTAACAGAGTAACTATTATTCTAAAATCGATCCTGGTTCGTTGTTCGGCTGCGCCAATTATCCGGTCCAAGGTGTCAAAATTTGTAAATTGTTTAGTTTTTTTTTCAAAGTTAATACTTCCGAAATTGGATTTAAGAGGTCTTCAGTTTTGGAAGTGAAATTCTGGACTGACTTCATATATTGTTCAGTGGTGGCCAAGATGCCGCCGCTGCCGAGTATGGACATTAATTCGTATATCCTAATACATAAATGCTTTTACACTCATACAAGATGAAATAAAAAGTTTATCCTGATGTTATCGGGGCAACGAATGAAGTGGGTCGTTGCCTGGCGCGGACCATGTTTATAGATTGCAAAGTAATTACCATCATATACATATGTGCATATGTATGTGTGTGGACGCCCAGTCGGAGTACCATTTCTAGGGTAGCTGTGGGTGGCTTGGCCACCACCACTTTGCTTAAAATATTTTTAAAAAAACTCATAAATATTAATAAATATATTTAAAAACAAGAGAGAACGCTATAGTCGGGTGCCCCGACTATCAGATACCCGTTACTCAGGTAAAGGGAGTGCGAGGGAGATGGAGATAGAAACTTTGATCACGCATAACTTTTTAACGAATGGTCCGATTTGAAAAATTTCTTCTACATTTCGATAGGTATTGATAAACACAATAAAACTGCATTTTTACTTTTCCGAAATATTAAAATTTTTAAAATCGTATATTAGCGATTGTGGGCGTTAAAGGGGGCGTGGCACCTTTTTGAAATAAACTTGCGCTGCGTAGGAACTCCTAGAATCTGCATGCAAAAGGCCAATCTTCTAGCTTTTATAGTTTCCGAGATCTCAGCGTTCATACGGACGGACAGACGGACAGACGGACATGGCTATATCGACTCGGCTAGTGACCCTGATCAAGAATATATATACTTTATAGGGTCGGAAACGCTTCCTTCTAGCTGTTACATACTTTTGCACGAATACAATATACCCTTTTACTCTACGAGTAACGGGTATAAATATATTTAAATATAAATTTTAAATCACAGGCTTCGTCTGGATAGGATATATTGTATCAACAAGACTGCGTTTTGTTATCGCCAACGTAACATCAAAAAATAGCGAGGAAGAGTAGGTTATCCACTTTTAATTTTTCTCGTGTTGGATATACATAATTACAAATATATTTCCTAAACTCTTGAATTTTGAAGTACATGGTTTAATTATACCTCAGTAAAATTTGAGATTTTTGCAGAATGTGTATACAGTTTTGTTAATTTCGCAATGCTTTGCTCTCGAATATTTTTTCTTATCTGCTTTAAAGTCGTGCATTAATAATTGTGCATATTTCTTTATTTAGATTTTTAGGGCGACACGTTTGTTGAATTAGCTATTAACTTTTGTATTTTTTTATTGATATACATTTATTTTACTGCCATCTACATAATTCTGTCTGGTCATCCGTATGAACTTCCAGCTCTCAGAAACAATAGGAGCTAGAGATTTAAAATTGTACATGCAGATTCTGATTCTATTCAAATGTTTGCCATTTGAATACAATTCGTAATTCGAAATTAAATTTAGACAAGTTGTGTATGGATGGCCAATATCTATTGACACACCAACAACTTCCTACATCGAACCACTATTTTAGAAGTTATGTATTAGTAATTAAGTGTGAAAAATACGTCATCATTTTTATATTTAAACAAGAAAGGAAGTAAACTTCGGCATGCCGAAGTTTATATACCCTTGCAGTTATTGCAAAACGACTACATTTCGATTTTTATGCATATATTTTTAAAAACAATTTAGCTATGGCTGTTACATATATATATATATTGTTGTCCGATTTTGACAAAACTAAAAGCGTAATTCTGATATAGTAAATACTTACTGTAACAGCAAAATAAAAATTTGTTTCCATATTTTTTTTTTAATTTTTCGATTTTCCTATGGGAGCTATGTGATATAAATGTCCGATTTTAACAAACTACTTACAATAAAAATACATCTTTTGGGAAAGTTTCAAGCCGATAGCTTTAAAACTGAGGGACTAAGTTGCGTAGAACCGGACGGACGGGCAGACAGATATGTAACTTCCACTGGACGATTTTAATATGTGACTATAAATGAAAACAGGTGTTCATGGTGCTTCTGGTTGAAATTTATTTGCCTTCACTCTTTTTATTATTTTATTTTTACCAAAAATAGTTGTATTTTAAATATCGATGTTCCATATATTTTTGCATTGTTGTTTGCTTCGAACCGATGTTTTCTTAAAAAATAGGCTCTACTCGAGCCCTCGCCCTAACCTTATTATTTAAATAATATAAAGAAAAAGAAAAAATCAACAATATTTTTCAAATATATACATTATAATGAAACCCTTAAATACTTGCAATGTATTATTGCACGGATTATACTGATTACGTTTAAAATACAAATTTAGTTAAACTACGAATTATGGCTTGAAAATAGCTGCGCCAGCGACACTTCGGCATCTCTGGTCAAACCTATCGACTTCGAAATCATGAGCTTACAGTTCCGATACCACCAATTTGCGCTTAACAGCACCACCGATTGCCGCCGAACAGCACGCTGCTGAAGCACGAGAGCCAGCCCAAGAGACCGGAGTTGCCGGACCGCGCCGTTAACATAGTAAATGTCCGAATAAAATACACACTTGGAAAAAGAGAGAAAAATTAGGGCCACTGGGAAGGCTGAGTGTGCACACTTGGCAGGCAAATCGAAACGACAGCAAAAGCGATCGCCCACAATCCGCGCACGGAAAAGTAGAGACTCGGCGACTTTGCAGCACGATAGAGCGATCCCGAAGGCAGGACAAATGGCGGAGAACGGACTGCGTGTGCCAGGGCCATCCGCTTCATCGGTGGCTTCCACGGCTGCCGGAGCAGGAGGCGGGCCAGTATCCGGATCCGGGTCAGGAGCCGGAGTGGTGGCCACCGGCAGTAGTGGGGGAACGAGCAACGGGGAGCACGAGAACGAACACAACGCCAATGCGGACAGCGAGAAGGCCCAACCGGCGCCAGCGGTCCAGAAGTACATGCAGGAGCTCATGACGGAGCGGTCGCGCATGGAGAACCACTTCCCCCTGGCGGTGAAGCTGATCGACGAAGGTAATTGATTTGTCCGGGTCACTTCATGGTAATTAGCACATTTCCCTCTTCGGCTTGCAGCTCTGGAGCGTGTGCAGCTGAACGGACGCATCCCAACGAGAGACCAGTATGCCGACGTCTACCAGCAGCGCACCATAAAGTTGTCCCAGAAGGTGCACGTGCCTATCAAGGACAAGAAGTTCAACTATGTGGGCAAACTGCTCGGCCCCAAGGGCAACTCGCTGCGCCGCCTGCAGGAGGAGACGCAGTGCAAGATCGTCATACTAGGCCGATTCTCGATGAAGGACCGCGCCCGCGAGGAGGAGCTGCGCAACTCCGCGGACGCCAAGTACGCCCACCTGAATCTTCCGCTGCATGTCGAGGTGTCTACCATTGCTCCGCCCGCCGAGGCGTACGCTCGCGTGGCCTACGCCCTGGCCGAAATCCGGCGCTATCTCACGCCGGACAAGCATGACGATATTCGCCAGGAGCAGTACCGTGAACTCATGGAGGACCCGGAAGCGGCCAAGAAGCTTACGCTTCGCCAGCTGCAGCAGCAATCGAATGCAGCGGCCAGTGGTGGCGGCGGAGGAGGGGGTGGTGGAGGCGGCGGTGGTGGTGGAGGAAACGGAAATGGAGGAGCAGCTGGATCCGGCAGCAATAACGGCAATGGTAACCAGCGCTCTGGCGGCAACTACAGGTGGGTCGCAATTAGATGTCCTCCATTAGACAAGCTAAATACCCATTTCCTCGACAGACAAAAGTTTCAGCAACAATCACACTATCGCCACAACGAGGAGACTGTCTACTTTCGCTCACACAACAATGCGTACCACCAGCCAAAACCCTATGTGCCAGGTGAGTCTGGATGCTCTTGTTCGATCCTTCCTAGATTCTATTTTCGTTTTTACAGCAGCCCAGCGGGGCAATGCCATGCACACCACCTTGCCACCACAGGCGATTGTGCGAGCCTCACCGCCCGGAATGGTCGTCAGTGCAGCCAGCTTCAATGGTCGGAATGCCGGGCTGGGTAATGCCGGCGGTGGCGGGATCATGGCCAATAGCATCGTGGCCACCACTGGCGGTGGCATCGGCGGCGCTGTGCCACCCAATATGCGCTACCGTCCCGCTGCCCCCTATCAGTTTGTCAAGAAATAATACAGATGGGAGGATGCACCGCCCGCTGCCGTTCGTTGTTTGTTCAACTATTCCTCACCATCATTAATGCCTCATCCGGAAGTATTCACGCCCATCCGCCATGCCCATTCAAACACCCAAACCCACACACTGCTCCAAAGGTAGATGTAGTAACTATGAGAACATTGGAAACTTGTCATGCATTGATTTCACCAAGATTTCGGCAGGGTGAAAACCAAAACGAAACGAATGAGTAAATGTATGTTTAAGAAAACTAGCCTAAGTAGTCGAATGCTCCGAGGAACAGACGAACACCTCAACATGAACAACACCACCCAACCAAAACCAATCAACCGACCAGACAAACACCCACCACCCCACAGCCACGCAAGCACTCCTCGAAGATTGGGTTTAAAGGATCACGAGGGTCTGCGATCTGGGACTTTGGAATCCGTGTGTTGGGCCCCTGCGAGCATTTGGAAAAGAGAGATCGAAAAAGGAGAGAGAGGAGGAATATAACGCCTCGATTTTGGATCGGGCCAAACCGAATGGATGTATTCAGGGATGATCCCATTCGAGCCAGATGTCCTTGTTTTGTTTTTCGTATATTATTATCATTTTTATTTTACCACTGACGCATGCAAAGATTTCATCAATATCTAATTTATATCAATGAATATATATATCTCTTTTATGTTTACACTTATACGTATCCTCCCCGCAGTCGCTTAATCCATTTGCTTTTCCAACTCTGCGTTTAAGTTTATTCTATTTTTTGTTTTAATGCATTTTGTATTATGTTTACATTTAGAAGAGGAGGCTTTTTATTTTTATTTGTTACGTCGCCAGGACAGAAAAACGAACTGCAAAAGATCATGAATAATATATAACAAGTACATATATACAAGCGATATGATTTATAACACATAGTGCATATGCAACACCACACGATCACACGCGCGTACGTATATTCAAAGCATCAGCATATTTACGTAAAACAAATGAACATTAGAAACGAAAACGAGAATCTATCACATAGATCGGCGCAGAAGCCCCGACTTCGCCTACGATAATGCAACGGACATAGCAACCACATCCGATCAGAGAAGAATAAGCAAACACATACAAACATACATAATTGTTATTGTTGTTAAAAGCAACTAAAATTGTAATAGAAATTATGCAAATATACATACGAATATGACGACAAATGTTAATTGCAGCCTAGTTATTATTTTGTTTATCCACACCCACACCGGAACGAAACCTAAGATATAGTCGTATAAATAGAGAGAGAGTGCTGCCTGCATATCCGTATGGACATTGGCTAAACTTTTTTGACAATGCTTTTGAAGCCACAAAGCACACGAAAATTAAGACCGACCCGATTCTGTTTTGATTTCGAACATTGAAAACTACATGTAAACCCCATAACATATACATATGTGAAAGTACGAAACTATATATTTTACAGTGCATTATTATGTATTGCTGATTATCGTTAAATAAATTTCCAATTTGAATTCGCCATGTTTTCACGTGCGCAAGGAAGAAAAAGTTAAAACTGGGGACTTATTATAGGAAGTTGTTCAATCAATTTAAAATTTTTTTCTATAAAAATGGAGATTTTCAAGAAATTTGTTTTAAAAGGTTTCAAAACCTATTTTTACCATAGCATGAATAATTATCATATTTCGTTTGCAAGAAAGCCATCACCAGTTCTGTGTTTAACAATTGAATTAACTTTATTGGCTAACAAATGCAGGATATCCCACACTCTACAAGGCCCTGACCAACTGCATCAACGAGTAGGGGTTCTTGTTGCTCATGAATTTTAGCTGCTCCTCAAATCCCTGCGGCGTCTTGTTGATCCAGTGGCGGTCGAGATAGTAGTTGATGTAGCTGTGGAACTCCTTATCCGTGTAATTCTCCACGAGGACGGGCACGAAGGGATCCAGGTGCTCGAAGCCCTCCTGGCCAAGCAGATAGCGTGGCATGTGGGAGTCCATGTGGCCCTCGGTCATGGCGATCTTGTCCACGGACAGAATGCACACGCCATTCGTCCAGTCGTAGTTGGTGATGTCAAGGAAGGGCTGGGTGAGTGTGATCCGATCCGGAGTCACGAGCTGCTTGTTGTCAGAGAAAATGCGGGTCACCGGGTGGAAGAAGGCGTTGAAGCCATCGATGGCCACCATCACCTTGCACTGGCCAGCTGTGGAGAGCTGTTTGAGTTCAGCAATGAGCGCCGCCGTGGTCTCCGAGGCGTACTTGATGCGTGCTATCCCGTGCTCCACCAGCTCGATGAGCGAGGAGCCAGCCGGCGTGCTCTCTCGCTTGCTCCACACGTACTCCTTGCTGGTTTTCAGCTGCAGCCGCTGGAGCAACTGGCTGTTCTGGGCCTTGAAGTGCACCAGCCAGGCGGCAGCGTCGAAGGGCAGGTCAATCATACCCTCCTGGCCGGCAGCATTAGAAGCCTCCTTGGGCCGCTTCATCCAGTTGGGCGCCCAGGGCACGTGGACCAGCAGGAAGTCGTTGAGGGCCCCGTAGTGCAGCACATGAGCCATTGACAGGGTTTTTCCGGTGCCATTTTCTCCGTACAGCACATACCGCACCACCGGCTTGGTCAGGTCGGTGGCCTTAATGTACTGCAGCAGTTCCAGGGCAGGATTCCGGACCATCAGACAGGCCTCCGTGAAGGTCTTGATCTGCTGCTCGTACTGCTTGGGCAGGCCGCCGCCGGTAAAGATCTGCTTCTTCTGCTCCGCGGGAATGGTGTAGAACTTGGCCACCTGCAGCGCTGAGTGCTCGCCGGGATTGGTGACCGCTGTTCGGAACTCATTAATGACCGCTCCCTCCTCCGGAGCTGCTGCGGCGTTCGTGGACATCTGCTGGACATGGCGTTGCAGCTGGGCGGAGACGCGTGACAAGTTGCCAAAGCGATTTCGAATCATTTTCATTAAGAAATCCTCGAATACTTGTTAAATAAGACCTGTAAACCTGCGATCTGAGTATCGACACTTGGCGGCTATCGATAACGAACCAGGGCTAACAGCAAAAGGCGCTTTAGCCACGAGTAATCGATACACCCGCCACTACAAATTGCTAATTTCAATCTTAATTATAGTTGCCGTTTTTTTTATGTTGATACCTTTGCTACTGTAAATAAACAAAATAAAATTTGTGTGTTGAAAATAAAAAGGAAACGTCTTGGGTCTCGCTTTCAAAAATAAATTAAATTTTTAATTATAATTATAAGGTTGTTTAATATATAATATTAATTGGATTTCTTAAAGTAATAATAAATTATTATTTAATTTATTTAAGAAAAATGTTTGAAAGAAAGAAAGAAAAGTTAGTAAATTGCGCGAAATCGCACAGTCTTAAATTAGTTCACTATAATCAAAAGTAGAGCTTCCAATGATTCATGGCTCTACTAGATGTTTTGTAAATTTGGTTCGGATTTGGGAACGATGTGTTTAGGTTCTAAATCTTTTGGGCAGAGTTACTCGCTGCTGAGACTATCCGAATCCTGTTCGACCGGGACCTCCTGCCTATAACTTTGTCGAACTAACCTTTTCAGCTCGTCCCTCTTGGTGCGCTTAAAGAATCCGACCTAAAAAGGTAGACAGTATTAATAAAAAAGTAAATCCTTCTCTGATGTCTCTCATACGAACCCTGTAAAGAGCATAGGTTAAAGCAGAAAGGAGCAGCAGACCACCGATGCAGGACAAAATTATTTTCCAGATGGGCAGTTCATCCTTAAGATGCTTGAATATCACATTTGGTTCGATCTTCCGATTAATCACAAACGTACTGGATGCGGGATCGCCCTTTTTAAGCAGGTCTAGATGGGTTCGGAAGACAAAGTATTCCCAAGGACCCGATACTTCACTTAGATCCACGTAGAAGCTTATGTTCACATTAATAGGCTTATCAGGCCTCAATCGGATGTTCATCTCGGCTTGGACGCAGATCGTCATGTTGGCATCCTGGCAGTTAAAAACAATGGTGCGGTTCACAGGCAGATCATGGGTCTTTACATTCAAATTGCTATCTATTTGTTCTTGGTTGGCAGTCAATCCATTGAGATCCCTTCGCTTGCGAGTCGTGCTCTGGTCGTAGTCCAGTCCGCTCTGGATAGCGCTCTCCATGAGGATCCCGTTCTGGTCATAGAGCCGGATGGGCCACTGCCGCGAATCGTAGGTGGCCTGAATATTCAGGCTGCTTACATTAATTATGGGTGTAATTGTCATGGGATCACTCGACTTATAGGCTATGGGAATATGAAAGGCCACCGTTAACTGTTCGATAATACTGGGACCGCGACTCTTGATCTCGTAATGGTTCATGACTTCCGCGGAGTAAGGGTAATGGTTGAAAACAATTTGATCGTTTGTCTGAACGCTAAAAAGTATTGACAATAGTAAGATTTCAGTCATTTCTACTATTTATATGAAATCGTACCCGCTGGCATCAATCTCGGTGAACTCCTTCAGGCTGATCACGTTGCTCTGCTTGTTGTCCGTGATATTCTTCTCGTTTCCTGCACTGAACACTTCTGCAAGGATGGTCAGCGACTCTCCGCTGAGCTGGCTCCCATCGAAGCTGATGGTGAGGAAGTCGCTGTCACCTTTGGCCAGCGGTCGTCCGCCGTTCAGGTCGCACACCATGACTGCTTCGGCGACCTTGCAGTTTCCAGGAATCTGGGCGAAAGCCAAGCGGAAAGTGCTGGTCACGTTGAATTGGGGCAGGTAGGCGGTCTCGCCTTTGTTGGTTATGTCATAACTCAGGTGTAGGATTTCGGCACTGCCCAAAATATAAGTGGAGCTACAAAAATTGAAATTGAACGTTATCAATCATAATTCTAACAAATAATTATTAACATACATTACTATCTACTATCAAAAGAAGGCTAATTGAAAAAAATAAATGCTGATTTCTTTTTTAAGAATAGAAAATCAGACATTGAATCAAGAAATATTATTTCTTAAGTCTAGATATATTGTCTTAGAGTAAGAAATATTTTTTAAAAAACCGCCTTTTCAGAAAATATTACAGATTCATACCTCACATTTTTGCTGCTCATCTGCAGATCAGCGACACAAACATCGGAGGCACAGTCCATGCTGATGATGATCCTCTCCGTGGAAACCTTCGCGTCCGTCGGATCAACGATCGCACAGGTTTCACAAAACTCTATCGAAGGTGACCTCACTATTAAATTATTTATTACAAACCTAAACTTTTAAGCTTACCCCTGGAGTCAGGAATCTTCTTGGACAGTTCGTATTGCATCTCTAGATCGATGGCCGCAAAAATTTTCCCGCTGTAGCGAACTTGAATATCAAAGTCACGGCATTTCTCGGCAGGACCCGCTATCGCCTTGAAGTTTATCTGGTTGCTCTGCGTCTGGGCCAACTTAACCCACTGCAACTGCTTGTTGACTGCTATCCGGATGTCCAGTTCCTGCTGCTGCACATCCTTATTCTTTGACGTGGTATTCAGTCTGTAGCAGGCGGTGATCTTCACCTTTTCCTGCTCCTGTTTTATTTCCCGCGATTCCGTCTTAATTGTTGCATATATTTTTACGACGGGATAGGCGCGATATAGGTATAGGGCCTCGGCATTGGGGGCTCCTATGGCGAAGTCGTTGAATCCGTTACCATCAATATCCGATCCGCGGGACAGGCCGTGACCGAACATGTGTGCTCCGTACTCGGAAGGTTGTTGGGCTGGGGCATCCAGTCGCTGACTCGGCTGTCCCCGCAAGCCATGTTCGCTGCCCAAGTAGATGAACACCGATCCGTTTCCGGCAAAGGGAGCTCCAACGGCCACGTCTAAGAAGAATGTTCATATAATAATAATATTTAATATTTCTACACCACTCATAGCGAATTTGTTTTTGTATTAGTTTCCTGGTGATGAATGAATAATAGTACATAACCCACCGTTATATCCGTCCTGATTGATATCACCCAGACGCGTAAGTGTAGTTCCGAAACGACCCTTGCTGCCCAGTGGTGACCGCACAATTGTATGCTCAAAGTGGAGCTGCAAAGATATGGCGGCATTTTTAATTGAGCCCGGATTTGGTTCTTATTACTCACTGAACCCTTGTTGATAAAAACATAGATGGCACCAGTGTCGTAGGAATTTTTAAGAGCGTGAAGCGGCGCTGAGATAATGATGTCCGTTTTTCCGTCTCCATTGAGATCTTCCGCCAGAATGGAGTAGCCGAAATAATCACCCAACTGCTCACCCCGCAACCAAAGCAACTTTCGGATTGACCTTCCTAGAAAATCAAATATATAGACCTCGCCGGAAAGGTAATTGGCTCTGGGTGCCGAGGTCAGGTAGAGCAGGGTGGATGGAGTGTCGCTGTTAAAGTATCCGGAGCTCACGGCATAGCCAAAGTAATTGTTAGAGGTCTGACGCTGCGGCTCAAAGGTCTGGTTGTCATAGTGCGCAGGTCCGTCCTGGCGGCAGCGGACCACTGATCCCTTCCAATTTCGTACGCCCGGGGCTCCGAACAGGAACTGGGAGTTATTGCCATTATTCGCTACATGGGCACTGTGTCCCAATTGGCCCATGTAGTAGATGACGAAATTGTTTTTCACCTGCTCGGCTTTCGAGCGGAATGGAGAAATGCGAGACACGTTCACCGGATTTGCGGTCACTGTGTCCTGTATCCAGTAACAGACTCCATGCATGAGGTAGCTTAAGGGAGTGGGTGTGTAAAACCGGGGGGCACACACGATGAGCTTATCCTTATCGCCGGTGCCACCGTCCATCGATCCGCCCAGCCACTGGAAATCCTTGCGGTCCGAGTCCCAGTTTGGTCCCTTGTCAGGCGCATTAACATCACCTAGGGGATCCAGGACATACGGGCTGCAGGACCCGCTAGACAGCGAGCACCTGTAAATCGCTCCAGTCTCGTTGATGGTCTTCTGCGAGTCCAATGTGGATTGAGCCCGAGGAGCTCCGACGATGATGCTACCATTGCAGATAAAGCGCACAAAAAGTTATTTTAGTAATTTATTTTTATTTATTTCTTTTATTTTTTTTGTTTCCTTAATTTTTTATGTTTAGTGATAACTCTTCGCGACTTTCTCAGAGCGCCCTAAAATTTATGAGGAAAAAACAGCGACTGAGTGTGGATGAGAAAGTCAAATTTATTGCATTGGCTGATCAGAACGTTTCTTTCCATAAAATAACCGAACAACAAAATTCATATTGATTGCTGGGGCTTCTTTTATTGGTAAAAACATTGTGAGAATCGAAAGGTGGAGGGGAACTTAGGGTACGACAAAAAATAAACATGAGTCTTAGGGAATGTCATTTAATCATCAGCACGAGCCTAACAGTGTTTTTGCGGTTGGTGGCTTTAATGTTGAAACAAATAGTAATAAAGGACAACAATATTATAAAAAGGTATGTGTTATGAGAATGCAAATATAAAACTGAATCACCTTTTGCGACTAAGGGTATGGTAAATATTTGACGCTGTGCCTTACATTGTTCAATGTTGACTATTTTCTAACGAACGATTGACCTCAAACCGATAAAAAATTTTTATAGAATATTCAAAGTTTTGGTACATCAGTCTTCCTGCTGTATAAATCTCAAAACTATAATACAGTTTTAGTTTGGTTTTTGAATATAAATATATTGTTTTAATCTTTTCGGTACAAAAAAAAGGAATTTATTAAAAATATTATATAAACAGTTTCTAAGTTTATTTGCCGCAAACTATACACTGACAAAATAGTCACCGCTTAACAGGATAACACTATTAGAACAAACTAGCGCACTAGAAAAAACCAACGTTTTTGAATAATTCATTGTAATTTCAAATTTTTATATCGAAATGAAAATTAGAATATGTCTTAATCATTTGAATATCTTTGATTGGTTAACTTTCACTGCATCAAATTTTACAATAATCACAGCTCACCTGTTCGAACGGATGACGAGCGAATAGCCAAAGTAGGAGCTTCGCGTTTGCTTTAAGTGGGTTTTTGGAAGCTTAGGGAAATTTATCACCAGGTTCGGATGCGGAGAAAAATTAAAAGCTTCACTTTGGTAGTTTAAAGTCATAAAAACTAGTAAAAGGAGGCGACACATGCTTGAATTATCTTTTTAAGGCGCGCGCTTGACTTTGACGTCTTTAACCCACAACAAGTCGTATGGCAATGAAATGAGATGTTGGAAAGCACTTGTACATATTTAAATATGACGCATATATTATATGTTATGTTATCTTTTTTTTTTAATACATGTATACTTATATATGTCGAATTTTGGATGTTATCTTTCAAAATATTCAAAAAAATATGTTCATTTTTACAATGTATGTACATATAGACACATCAAACCAATTTAAAAAAAAAACTGCCGATATGCATTGCAAACATCACAAGCTGAGAGCGAGCTGCCCAATGCTTTCAGTTTTCTCGCTCTAAGAATTTTCATAAATCCCAAATCTCTAGCTCTTATAGATTCCGAGATCTTGACTTTCATTCGCACGGACAGACGGACATGGATTAATCGACTCGGCTATTGATCCTGATCAAGAATATATATACTTTTTAGGGTCGGAAACGCTTCCTGCTACTTGTTACATACTTTTCAACAAATACAATATACCCTTTACTGTACGAGTAACGGGTACAATAATTAAACTTTTGATAAGAGGACATGCTGCGTACATACTGCACATTAACGCAGTGGCGTATCAATGAGTTTGTGCGGGGGCTTAGAAGCAAAATTTATGTTGCAATCCTTTTCTTGTTAAACATCAAAATTGTACATATTTTGTATTCAAGAACTTATATTGGAAAATATTAAATATTAATATTTTAAATATACTTTGAAATATACTTAAAAAAAAAAAACATGTCTAGCTCAGATTCAGAAATTTATACTTGTTTTAACAAAAAAATATATATATATATAATAAATGTTATTATGCAGTCGCTACTACATTCTGGCTGCAGCCCGGTAAATTTGGATTCTGATCCATTTCCATGCTGACTAGTAACTGACTATACGCATGTGAAGACCTCAGTACTAATTGCTTGGTCGATCGTCTAAAGACCTAGCAAGTTGAAGACCAACACGGGAATGGAGCTGCAGAGACAATGGAGAGGTACAATCGCCTTCCTCATTATCCGCTTGGCGTTGGTCGAGACGTGAACCCGAGAAACTGAGATGGAGCACCAGGCCAGACGAGTACTTCATCTCGTCACTAGGCAAGATAACCAGCTACCATCAGGAGTTCCGCAACGATGAATTCAATGTGGTCGGTCCATCAAAGAAGACTTTAATACATTAATTATAAGTATCAATTTCCTTATCGATCTATGTATGTTTGTTCGCCTAGACGTCAAATCAATTAGAGAAGTAGGCATTTGCCCGCACAGGTGTGGTTTCATGCAATGATTGCTTTAGTCTTCAAAAATGGCCAGTATGTGTGGACCGTGGCTGCTGGCAATATTCCTGTCTGTGGAAGTTATGTGCTACTCCGTTCAATTTGGCATAATGCACTCTTTATCGGTTCCTATTTATGAAATTGAAATATATTCCAATAAGTGTGCTGATTATGTAGATGTGGAGTACAAACAAAAGGTATATTGAACACATAAAATGTAATGCTAATTTACTAAAGTATTTACAAATATACAGGCTAACTCGGGTTTCCACATAAACCTGATTTTGGTCATCGATGAAAGTCATATTGAATGGAAAGGCCAGGCATCCATTCTCACTGGTGGAATCGGTTACAACTTTACCACCTTAAGATTAAAATATATGCAGCCAGAGGTAGCAAAAGTCATAGTCCTTATCTACGGGCTTCCCAGGTTGGAGCTCAATGCACTTATTAATTCTCCTAAGTCCTAATCAGTCTTTGTCTTTTATGTTCTTAGTGCCACTCCACTGGTATCCGTCATCCGGCAGGTCGCTGCGAATCAGTGGAGATAACCAGGCTATACGCATGCGGTCTCCAAACACACATCTCAGATTTTGGTAGACTCCTCTGTCGTACTTTTGCTTGCTCTCCTTTGTGCGGTCGGCGGAAACCCCGCCTCTTAATACGATGGGCACATGGTAAGCCAAGAGGAGGACTCCATAAGCCAGGGCTAAAACATTCAAGCTGTAGAAGAGCAGATACATGTTGCTCCAGAAACTGCCCGTCACCAGGAGCAGCATGGGGCAGGTGAGCTTCAGCAGCGTTAGCCAGTTGCAGTAGATGTGTCCCTGGATGATCCACATGAATATGGAGTTGTAAACCAGGGCGTAAACTGATCCCACAAATAGGTAGAATATGAATCCCATGAAGAAGCGATGGTTTCTGAGTCCAATGCAGCAGCCCGTGTAGAGGCAGTGGTGATCCCGCTTCAGTACGCAAACCTTGCAGATCTTACAGTGCCAAGATCTGGGTGGGGCTAATCGCTTGCACTCGCCGCACTCCCGCCAATCCAAATGCTCCGCCGGCGGTTCCACCTTTTTCACTAGAGAAGGGTAATGGATTTTAATGGATTCCACCTTAGATGTTTGCTATCACTTACCATCCACACTAGTATCGATCATCATGCAGGCAATCATATTTCCCTTGATATTAAACACCAGGAACATGGCCATCAGAAAGGTGAAGGTGTGAAAAAAGCCACCGGGTTCGTGGAAAGCGGGCAGCACTACCACAATCTCGAAGAGAAACACCACCGGCAAAAAGACTGCAATAATCAGAAAGCACAAGACGTCCACCAGCCGGCGGGGCAGTGGATTGCTACGGATTCTCATGATCTGATCTCTGTGACCAAGGTAAACAAATGAGGTCCGATCGCCGAGATGCGAGAAAGAGAACTAAAACTAACTAACCGATTCGCTTTGTCATCACGTGCGGCAGAGCTTTCTTATATAAAGCTTTCGTGGGAAAAAGCTTGCAAGCGGCGGCGAAAAGCTTACTAATTTAATTTTTGCGGCGAAAAGTTTGAACTGCACTCGATTATGTTGTTTTTTATGAGTTCAATTTAATTTGATAAAGTCTTAAGCTAACCAAGTTCAATATAATTTGATAAACTCTAAAGCTAACCAAGTTAAAGTTTGATATACTTTGCCAAAGCATGTATTTTAGCAAGTCGGGCCACATGTCGTATGCTTGATGGCGTGTAACATGCTCTTATGTACATATAAATGCCAACGGCAAGGGCCACATTGAGAATTTAATTAACTTGAAAGGATTCCCTCAGTCACAAATCACAGTAATCAAGGTAAAGCCTTAATTACATGGGTATTTAATACGTGTGCTGACATCTGATTGATTGCAATATCAAGTATTTATGGTGGTGTCAAGGGTCATTAAGTATACAGTTGAAAATGGAACTCTCGGTGTCAGCCAGTCGGGAAAGGCAGGGATCCTCCGTATTTCTTTTCAACAGCTTTGTCAGGAGTCTGCGGCAATTCCTCAACGAGACGGGTCTGCATGGCCTCAAATTTGTGGGGGACTCCAATCTCAGCAGTTGGGAGAGGTAATAATCTATTATTTTATTTTAATAATAAATAAGTAGTAACTACAAAGAAGAAGGAACCCGAATATTATAAGGATATATCAACACTAATTTTAAAAACTTTTAGCATTACAAGATTATAGAACAGAAAACAAATTTATCATGGTTTCACCTACCCATTTCAGATCATTTTTCTTTGGCTCCTTTGTTACTGCTCTTATAATCACAGTACACCTTATATCGAATATCTATGTCAAGTGGGATAGCACCCCGGTGATAATTGGCATAAGCCCACATGCCACCTCCATTTTAAAGGTGCCCTTTCCGGCTATAACCATATGCAATATGAACCAAGTGCAAAGGAGTCTGGTGGCCAATTACAGAGAGTACGTTCGTTATTCTATCGATGTAAACATCCATCCATCAATTTGAAATTAAATTATTTTTCAGGGGTTCCAATGAGAGCGCCCTTTTAAAGTTCTTGTGCGACTCCGGTAGCTGACAGTCCAATGAGCTTGATGAAGAGCCTACCACTCCAAATTTCTACAGGAACAACTTGACAATATCCGAATTCGTCTCAAATCACTCGCAGTCCTGTGAGAGAATGTTGCTCTTCTGCAAATTCAGTGCCATGGAGCGCAATTGTTCGCATCTATTCCAACAGATCCTGACGGACGAGGGACTGTGCTGCGTATTCAATTTGCAGTCGCTTGAAAATCTCCATAAGTCATAGTAAATATATATAGCCTTTATCATTTTGATATATCCAATTGTTTTTGGTTTAAACAGTTCAAATAGTGGTCGAAATTTGACGACTGCAGATGGATTCGAAAGTGTCAAGTGGGATCCGGAGTCAGGTTATCCAGAAAAATTACCTCCAAAGTTTTATCCAGTCACATCAAGCGGTAAGCAAAAGAATGATCTGTTTAAGAAGTAGAAAGTTAAGTTTAAAACTCCTTTAAAATGTATTTCAGGAACTGGAATTACTTTGGGATTCACTGCTGTACTAGATGCAGAAATGAGCGAATATTACTGCTCCTCGACTAATGGACCTGGTTTTAAGGCAAGTCTATTATTGCAATTAATATAAAAAAGAAATTATTAAACGGTTGAACAATTTTTGGTTTTTAACATTAATTCAAGCATTTATTAGAAACCTAAGAAAAACATTTTTTTTTATGTCCAGCTGGTTTTAAAATCGTTTTGTTTTCAGGTTTTTTTTCACAATCCCGTTGAGATGCCCATGGTGAAGGAGGCTGGCCTGATCACAGCCATTGGCTACGAGACCAATTACCGCATCGAGATGATTAGGGCCGAGGCAGTTCCGGCCATTCGTTCGATATCCCGCGATGGCCGGCAGTGCCTGTTTAAGAACGAGAAGGAGTTGATCTTCTACAGGATCTACACGCGGCTCAACTGCGAGAACGAGTGCCTGGCCGCCTATCTGTATGAGACCTGTTCCTGCATCCCGTTCGAGTATCCGCGGATCTACAGCAATGCCACCACTTGCCGCATGCGGGACACCTTCTGCGTGAGGCGGGCCCAAAGAGCGGCCCACCGGACCGGTTGGCTTAAGTGCCGCCAACAGTGCCTGCCCAGCTGCTTCGATCTGAACTACTTGGCCAGTGGCTTCGCCTTCCCACTGGCCTCCAATAACTTCCAGCTGGCCAACGCGCTGGTGGAGAGCATGAACAAGTCCTATCTGAGCGAGAATATAGCCGTGATTAATGTGTATTTTCGGGAGTCTGTCTACTATGGAAACACCAAGAATGCCTATGTGGGATTAACCGAATTTCTCTGTGAGTAAATCAGCTCTATTTAAACGAAAACCGGAATAAGAAATTAAATTATCTAAATATATAAAAGACCAGGCCTCATTTATGGACATTTTGTTTGAGACAATTTAGATAAGTCAAATCTTTTAAATTTTTGGAATACATAACTAAATTTATTAACTAAATTCCCAGTTCGCCAAATTTAATCTCCTTTTAATGAGTTGATCACTAGATTTCTTATTAATATATCTTAATATTTTTTCATTTCAGCCAATGTCGGTGGTGTAATGGGTCTGTTTATGGGTTTCAGCGTCATCTCTCTAGCGGAGATCCTATATTTTCTGATTTTAAAACCGCTGGCAGAGCTCTTCGTTTGGAAAACGTCTTCTTGTGTGGACTCAAAAAGTATCCTTAAACATAATGCCTTCGAGAAGGAACAACCATCTTCTTTAGATAACCAAATTGTTTGGCATACTAGGGAACTATACCCCAAGGGAGTCACATTGATAGCAACAGAAAGGGGTAGAAAAATAAGGAGAAGTAAAATTTTAACCAATTCCTTTAACCATTAAATTGCAAAGATAAGAAATTATTTATATGTAATCACAAAGTAGGAATACACATGTAATCTGCCATGTCATGGAAATCATTGGGTGACCAGTAATAAAATAAAAGGGTAAAACATTATGACTGGAAGTAAGTTCTATGGTTTCCCCTTTCAATTTTTCAGGCAAGCGAAAAAACAACAGAATAATTGATTTAAAGCATGAACTGAAGCCATGCATATTTAAATATTACATTTGAAATGAAAATATTCTGTGTGGTGAGTAAAACAATCAAATGAAGTCAGTGTTTAATGCAATAAATTTAAAAGCACGCTTGGCCTTTATTTTAAAATGTTTATATCCGTTTATTTAAATTTTTTACTGAATGTATTTAAAACAAGAAATACAACACACAATTTGTTGCGTAAAGCGTATCATAAAAAACAGCATAGGATTACTTTGCTTCTCCCAAAACTCAATACGTAACTTTAATAAATCATTATTTTTGCCATGCTATTAACTTAATATTTCGTGAACAATATGTCAATTATTTCAAATAATTGGGTGTTATTATTGCATATTTAGTATTGATTTTAATTATCTTCAGAAGCCAAAAAGAAGGCAACCAATGTGAAATTGAGTTATCGTGCGGTGTTAACACCTCGATTAAATATCTACGGAAAGGTGAACTTCTTGGCTGTGTTAAACGGTCTTAAAGTGGAAAGTTTGGTATGTACATACGCACAAGGACTCCTTCACTACCCCATCGGCATTTCCCCTGTGATTAAACCAAAGGAACTCTCGCATCTGGAGCAGATGTGCCCCAATGAAGGTCGGTAATAGAATACCCAGGCGGCTAATGCAATTAACGAAGTTTCCCGGTTAAAGGGCCAGCCCTTACGTTAGTTTTGTGTACTCCGCCTATTTATGCGATATATTTTATGTCAATAAGAGCATTTTGGCCAAAATTACTTTTGGCCAGGCCCGAGACGTTCCGTGGCAAACTACGAGTGCTACTATATATGTATGTGCGCGGCACATTGTATGTGTATTGCGGCAGTAAAACAAGAATAGCTCTTGGCTCACCCTCACCCTCGCTTTTGAAGATGGCACATTTCTGCGTCGTCTTGCACTTCTGGCGGAAATTCCTTTGCCCGGTACATGCTCCGGTTTCTGAGCGTTAATTGCTGACCTCAACCTGCACATAAAGCGACTAATTTTCGCACAGCCCTTTTCGCAGTGCTCGTCCTGCATAACTGCATGAATTCTGCGGCACAGTTTCCTTCGCAGCATCCTTTCCACCTCGCTCCCTGCTCCTCTATCCTCCAACCTTCATCCTCCATCTGGGTGGGATTTCTTAAACAGCCCGGAGGCCGGCGAAACAAAAGGGGCGGGGATGGAAAGATGCTGCCTAAGCAGGAGCGGCAAAAACGGAATGAAATGCATTCGCACAGTTGAAGACAATTTGCGAAATTGCATCGCTCTTGATGTTTTCACGTGCATTCCATCTGGTGTTTTTACGGCAAGTCAACAATGTGCTGCTGGTCCGGCACAGTGCGTGCCATGGCCATAAGTCGCCCGTATCTAGTGAGGCATGCAATAAAATGTTGAATAAAATCCGAAATGCGTTGGTCCCTGGCATCCAATTGAATTCGGTTATCAAATAAAAGCTGTTTGCCTTCTGAACTGCTGTTTATCTACGTCAGCTTATGAGATTATATTTTCCCCACATTTATTTGCTTACAAACGTCCGACAATTTCGGAATGCACTGTAGGCGGGTGGAGGGGAGGGGGTTGAAGGTTTGGGGTTGCCATCTAAAACCGAGTACAAAAAGCTTTGCTCTCGACCATCTTTCAAGCGATAAGACAACTGGTGCAAATGATTACGACGTGTTCCGAGGCGGAGATCCCAAAGAGGGGGTCTTGTCGGAGATGTAACACGGGACAACCCCAGCCAGGAGCTTCGTAAATGTCAAGAGCAGAACTAGATTCAATTCTTTATGGCCGTGTTAACGAGCCAATCCTCCCCCGGATGCTAGGGAACTTTGGCACTGAATGAAAAATTATGCCATTAAAATGTTGAAATCCGAACCACAAATAATCCTTAAAGTCAGCGCTGGTTAGTTTCTGGGGGGCGAAAGTTGGGCTAAAGTTGGCGAAAGCGGGGGAACCCAGCACACGAGTAATTAACAGCAAATTTTCTACCAAAGTTATCAAGTTGACAATAAAGTTTTCCCACTAACTCTATCTTTCCTCGAGGCGCAGCAACCTGATTAAGGTATAAATATTTGATTCTAGTGTGGGACGATGGGTGATGTTGGGATGTTGGGCTGATGGGAGGAAAGGGTTCCACAAAGTGCGACAGCTCCCAAGCATTGTCAACTTTATGGGCTTCCGCTTCCTGTCGCACCCGGCTCAGTTATGCATGAAGTGTATTCATCAAAATTTAGTCTCGAAAACGTCTGCGTAAATGCTGCACGTGCGCCAAGTTGCCGAGTTGGCGTGTTGCAAGGAATGGGAATGTGAATGGAAATGGGAATGGGAATGGGAGATGACTCGGTGGCCATATACTATATTGGTGGCTGCAGGCTGGGGAAACAATTCGATCGAATGCCGGGGAAGCTCTGCAAAATTACACACACACCCCAGAGAGAAGTTGCATGCGGAAAAGCAATTAAAACTTCTTGTCAGTGTCTCGGAAGTGTTTGTTCATATTTTATGATGTTTTCGTGTAGAAAGCTGGATTATGAATGTGTCACCAAGAAGTGTTGTCGCTGCTGATTCTGCTCTCTGCTCTCTCCTTTCTCCTTGCTCCTTTCTCCTTTCTCCCGTTCTCTATATCCTTTTCAGTGCATGCAACAAGCCGTCATTGAGGTTGAAAGAGTTATGTATAAAATATCACACATCCGCCCCATTGGACGGACAGTACTCGGAGAACTGAAGGCCAAACTATGGCTAGTTCATGGGACAACGGAAACTGTAAACAAAACTTAAAGCCCGGAGACTGACCTTTATATTCAGCAGTATTTGATTGCATAATTTATGGCATGTTAAATTGGGTCTTGGCAGGGAATATGGCATTTGCAGGAGGACATTTCTCCCCCCCCCCCCCCCCGCAACACTTAAGTGCATCGATATGTTCTCCAGGCATTCTGACGTCTGCCACTTTGAAAGCCACATTTGCCGGCGCACCGACTGTTATAATATTTCGGCTAATGCAACCCTCGAGCGATGGCTGCTGCTGCCATAATGGCAGTCACCTATGTGTATCCCATTTCACACTCCTCATATTTGACGGTCTGCCGGCGGCGGGGCTAAAAACTCGTTGCAAATATGCAAATTTCCACCTTGCTACTGCACACAGCACCTGCCTAATGCACCAAAATGCATTTGAAATTGGGTAATTTTACACATGCAGCGCCACAGGCGACATTCAGGGCTTAAAAACGCATTTTGGCTTTTGGATTGGACAGATAGAATTCATGGCAACAAACAGTTTGCCGGCTGCGTGGGTCCAACTCGGGCCCTGAATGTTTGAGTGGGTCGGGATAAGCCCGACAGGCTGAATAATCAGGACCATCAATCAGGACTCCGAGCCCTGCACACCTCATTAGGCTAATCGTACAATTGCGCACGGCCGGACACACACAAAAACATGGGCTAAATCGGAGGGGGCGTGGCTGTGGGGAATCCCGGCGAGGGGGGAGGGGGGAGTCGGTTTAACCGCCACCGCAATTTGCCCTCATGCGCTAAACAATATTTCATTTTTAAGAGTTGACTTTTCACGCTCGCCGACAGGAGGCTTAACATTTTAAATCCATTGTGGCGTCGCCGCAAGGACTTTTCGACTTTGTCTGCTATTTTATTAATGTGCAAGTACGGCTTTGTGAATATTAAATCGGCGAAAAGAGCAGGCCTACATCCGTACTTTTTAATTATATTCAAAAATATGGAATGTGAATTTTGGGGAAAACACTGAAATCGCTTCCTGAAAACAGGCAGCAATTGTTATTCAAGTGTTTTGTTTTGAATCCAAAGTGTTCCCAGTATTTCTGGAGCAGCCAGTGCGCAGAATCGCCGAAAGGGGGACAGCATCCACAGTTAAACCAACATCAGCTTTAGTCCTCCACAGATGGTCGGGAGTTACGGTGGAACGCAGGCCCCCTTTTCGAGGGCCCAAGTCCCAACAGCCCAAATGAAAACAACGAAAATATGAAACCTTAAATTAGGCCTAATGCTGGTATACAAAGAGGTATTGCATTCAATTATTTATTTCAACCTTCCACTCACACTCATCACTCATACGCCCTGCTGTCGATTGTGAAGCGAATGGTTTTAATTTACTGGCACAATTGGTTTTAATTGATCTATGCATTTTAATTTAAAACGCCTTTTATTCCTTATGTTTCACAAGACACTCGCAGAAAAAACCCTTTAAAAATTTAGTATTATCATATTAGTATATCCTTTTATATACATATAACTAATATTTTCAAGAAAAATACCAGATTGCAAAACATAGAAATTTAGAATATAGTAAAGCAGTTACAGTATACATATTTATATAATTAAAATTTAAGTCGTAATATTCACATTATTCATTTGATATACTTCCAAGCTAAGATGCTTACCAATATTTTATTTCTCGAAACATACTAAAATAACCAATTAACTTTTAATTGGGTAATATATTTCTTCCAAGCTGATTGGATTGAGATTGTGGCGATAAAAAAAGAATTGACATGCATAAATTGCGAAAAACAATAAAGCGTTTTTATTTCCTCAGTGCAGCTGTTATCAAACCAAAACGAAAATTGTCGGTGGTATGCAATAAAACTCATTCGGCTGTCAAATGTTCGTGACAGTGCGCAAATTGATAAATTTTCATTTTGTTTAATAACTAAATTGATGAACTTGGTTTACACAAAAGCGGGCCCTCTAATATGCATTTAATGTTCGCATTCAATGCGAATTTGATCCAACTAAGTGCTAATTAAACGTCAGCGTGGCACACACAAAGCTGAGCTGCAAACAAATCGTTGGCCATTCATTTCGCCGGCTCCTGTTCTCTGATTGTCCTGTTCTGCACAAGTCAATGCGATCGCAGCTTTTCCTAATCTCCTGGCTTTATCCTGCGTAATAATAACTACTTTCAGGGGCTTTTCTTTAAGGACTCGCCTCGCTATCTCGGCCCGCTTTGTTCTACCCTCTTTTAGTGTTTTCTGCTTTTTTCTGCTTCCCTCTGTTTCCTTTGCGTGACAGCTCATGTCTTGTTTATCTAAATCATCCAACTGTGTAAATGCCAGGCCTGTCTTCCTGCCGGATCCGGCCCACTCCCATTTCCATCCTCCTCCGCGCCACTCGAGGAGTGAGCTCGTGTCATCACATGGCAATGAGTGAATGACTTTGTCGACTAAACTGTTTTCCACAGCTCCGGTCTGCTATGCAAAAATCCACATCCACCCAGTTGGGCAACAATGGCATGTGCGAGTGCTTCAGTTAGTTGGGTAATTACGGCATCGTTGCACATTTGAGACCCCGATTTCCGCCACCCCCCACCCCCCTCTTGAATTGTCACTGCTTCTTTATTTCTGGGTTTCTGTATTTCTGTATTTCTGTATTTCTGCTGGGTTTTCACATTCGACTGGACTGGTAATCAGAAATTGATCGCCGGCGTTTGACTCTCACTATATGCTGGCATTGCGGGAAAAATGGTTACATCATGCAATTGCACTTTTTGTGTGTGCTTCGCATCTGTCGGAAATTACCCAAGACATCGACGCCAGGGCATCATATAACATATAGCAGATTCTGCCCTCTGGCCACTTAGTACATTACTTATATCCGCTGTATGTGCATGTTTGCCAACTTTTCCATTTTTCCCCCATACTTTTTTTTTGTTGCCTGTTTGTTTTTGGTTTGAGCGATTGCACGTGCTCATGTCAGGTTTTTTTTTTTTGGCCCCACCAGAAGCCACCACCAACTTACGCATCCAATAAAAAAAGGCAACAGAAACTAGGAACTGGCGCTAATGTTGACAGCTGTCTGCGGATGATAGCCGTGTCGGTATCCGTAATAAGATATTGGAAATTGCTAAATTATTTTTTAAGTGCTGCTATCGAGTTAGCTGCAGAGCAGGGTTTTGGCTTTTTCACTGCATCAACGGAATTGCAATGCTTTAAAATCACTGGAACGTGTAGAATAACCGACGTTGGCCACATTTCGGGAATGGAAAATGGTTATTTTCGATTCTGAAATGCGTCTGCAAACTTTATTAGGGCTTCTCAGGTTTAATTCTTTGGTTCAGCAATTTATTTTTGATTTATTATAACGCTTTCCCTTGTGAATATATCTGGTATTTGTGTATTGTATAAAAGCAAATGCTTTCGAAAGTATAAAGAAAGTATGATTTAGTATCGGAAAGCTAGTTAAATTTATGAACTGTGTTCATTAGGCATTAAGTTCAGAAATTACAATTTTTGTGTTGTTTGATTTTTAGCCACATAACAAGTTGATTAAAATGAAATACAGCTTGTCTTAGGAATTTTCTCTCTGCATAAAGGCCAAAAGCTAGGCAATGTTTTTTATTCATCAGGTCAAAATACATATAAAAAGCTAACCTTTGGTTAATAACGGAGGGATTATAATAAATATATTAATAATATTATAATATATTATCGATTATGGATCATTATGGACAAAAATGTTTCTGAATTTGATCTTTAATTATGCTATAAAACAGTTCGTTTCCAAAAAAAATAGTGCCATAGACTAATTTTAAATTAACCTTCTGTTAAATGATCCTTTTTTTTCGTTGTTCCGGTGTTGAAAGAGCTGTGTTTGGGCAAAGTTATGTATTTAAGCCTTGCCTGCCTGTCGGTAAACAATTTGATTTTCTTCAGCCTTCAAGGTCTGCTGCAGAGCCATTTCCTTCGCGATTCTTTTGGTCCTGCGTTTTTTGGTAATACGTCCCTTGTGCCTTTTTGGATGGTTCGGTTCGGTTCCGTTGTTGTTTCTGCCGCAGTTGCTGTTTCTCCAGCAACCAAGGCAAATAACGGGTACCGTTTAACCCTGCGGCACGGCATGCTGGGAACGTGGGTTGGATTTTTTTTGTTTTTTTTTTTTCTACCTGGCTCGCAGCAGCTCAGGTGTGAAGTGCTGTGAAGAGGCCACGGAGAACGAGGGCCATAAAATAGGTATAAAAACCTAGACATGCCTTCAGTTATGATTTGTTATTTGATTACGATTTGCATTTCAATTGCCTTTCAACAAATTGGATTGCCGAGCTGTCGAGAGCGGTTAAATAATTGCGATTTGCCGGGAAAAGTCCAAAAGCATGCAAACACTAGTGTAAACGAATAGTTCTCTTTGCTTTCGGGATTGCCTGATTAGCATAGCACACACATCCGAGCGTATAGCTCATCTGTATGCCCCCAAGAAGTGCCACGCCCCCACTCCTTGTGGTCTTTTATGCACCCTGGTGCCAGGGGAGCGATAAAAAAACAAAGAACTGTGTGAAATGTGTGCATATTAAAATGCTTAGCTGGGCTACCATTGCGTCCCTTAAGTCCCTCCCAAAACCACTGCTTCAAACATTTCCATCATCACCCACGTCGCTGCTTTCATCGCTTAAATGCCACATATCAAGTATACCACACGGTGGCCCTTTTAAAGCGAACCAGGTGAATGGGCCACGATAAACAATCGAACAAGAAGTCGAACAAAAAAAACAAGTAATATTTTTTCGAGTAAATAAACAAGGCCCAGAGGCCAGCGCCAGTTGTCTTTCGTTGTGTCCGGCCAAATGATAGATGACATCTGTAGGCATCGCAAAAAATTTCCTCAGACAGCCGACAGATGTGGATAAGGAATTGATTGATATACGGATATCGGAGAGTCCGCCTCTCAAACACATCCATTCAGTTTAAAGAGCCCGTCATTATTGTGAAAATTTCATGAAAATTTTCCATTTTCCATTTGCCAATTGGACTGTTGAAATGTTCCATATGTATCAATTTATGGCCCCGACTAGGGGGCCTGCCAGCCACTTTTCCCAACGGCTTTATTCTGTCGTCAAATAATGGCAATCAGCATGTTAGAGTCCGCATTCAAATGCCGAGCCAAAATTTAATAACAAAAATAAATCATTTCGCTGACAGCTCGAGCACGACCGCCAGCAGCTTCGTGTCCGCAGACCCAGACCTCCTGAATCCGGATCCGTTTCTGTCCAACCCCCGGGGATGGCCCTCCATTCACACCTCAAGTGATACTGCGGTGGCAAAGGGGAAGTGGAAGGGGAAGTGGAAGTGGTCGGGGATGGGCAAGGGAAGTTCCTGAGTGGCGGAAGTGGAAACGCACTAATGGCAGAGTCGCCGAATAGAAGGACCATTGCTCATCCTCCCACGCAGGTCCACTCTCTTTGTGGCCAACGTATACGTCCTTGGGCCTTGGCCCACTGTTGCCACTCTGTCTGTCGTGTTAATTTTTTATCACTTTGAAATTAAAGAACAACACTTGGGCGTTGTCCCCGTTGTCCAACCGATTTTCTGGCCCCTCCGTCCGGACAGCGAGATTTGTCCAGGGAACGAAGTCCCGGCTCGTGTCTGGCCGGGCATAAATAATTAACTTAATGCCATGTTGCCCATAAATTAGGCATGCCTCGGTCCTGTCCTCCAACATTTGTTAAGTGCCTTTCACTTACCTCGGGTGCTGGGCCGGGACTTCAGTCACTCTTTGATTAACAAGGATGCCGCCGAGGGTCCCTCGTTTACCTCCTCCTCCTCCTCCTCCTCCTCCGCATCCTGCTCCTCATCCTGCTCCTTGGGGAGCCAAAAGCGACCTATTTGCCAATGCAGTGCCAAATGCAATTCCGAGCAAATCAATTGAAAACACAATTGCCTTTCACCGAGAAGTGCTCTCGTGCCGCTTTCCCTATTTCCCCCATTCCCCCGAGCCCAAAACCTCCCCTCCTCCCTCCCATTTTCCACCCCCTCTCCCACACAACCTGTTTGCCCAGCCAAGCAATGGAGTTCAGATTTGTTTTGCATTGACCGCAAATTTCAATACAGTTTTGCGGTCGTCGCCCAATTGCTATACACCTCTCATTTGCTCCCTTTCAATTGCTCGCCCAGGCACAGTGGCGCCAAAACATTGCAAATGGTATCCAAATTATAAGGACCAACAAATATTTAATCAGCTTATATTTATATGTATGGGGTAATTCATTAGCCACTCTCTTTTCGGATAATGGAGTGCCCGAATCGTAATTAAAGTCTGATTCGCACATGGCAAGTACGGACGCAGCTCTTGAATGGATTTTTATTATTACATAGTCAGGTGCATTATTTCAGCTGCGTGGGTGGCTGTACATTGGTTCCAGCCTCGAAACAAAAGTTAATGAAAAACAAAAAAATAAGCTCAAAAGTTCATATTAACAAAAAATGCATTATAATATATAATGTGTTGCCAAAGAAGTAGATATTTTGTACCTCATTTAAAAGAGCGTTGAATTGATTATTATATATATAATTTTTATGCTATATATTTACAGTATACTATACTGTATAATTATAGTATAAACACGGTTGCCTGGTTTGGCTCTTTTGAGCCAAATCTGGCTCTTTTTTTGTCGCGTTGGCTCCTTGGCCCATTTTTATTGAATTTGTCTTTTTTTTGCTTATAGCGATACAAAATATTTTAAACTTGAAAAAAAGAATTCATTTTTTTATTAATGCATTTTTTTTTTGCAATTTTAAAAGTGATTAATGTCTGAAACCTTTTTATTCAAATTGGCTCATTTTTAATCTTTTTTTGGCTCATAAAAAATTTTTGAAGTGGCAACCGTGAGTATAAATTAAATGAAAATAACTTTTAAAGGATTTGGATCGTTATATTGTATGATTTATAATGTATTTTATATGATTGTTAGTTTGTTTGTGCTTTTGTGTTTCAGTGCTTTGTATAAACAATTCTCTACAATTCTCTGAAACTTCCTATATATTTATAAATATTAATAATAAAATCAATGAAATCAACTAAACATTTATTGCATTTTTATAAGAGTTCGGAGTTACAAAGGTATTTGTTTGGGATTCAAATGCGTTAACACAAATACACAAGACAGTGAAAGAACCAAATTACTGTTGAACTTTCGCTAAGTACTCATTTCAGTAGTACAATTTCTGAAATGGTATTTGGTAATTGGTTTTGTTAGGCAAACTGCTCAAACGCTTTCCCGCCACTGTGCAAGTGCAAACTGCGGTGAAATCGGCATTAAAGATTTGTGTTGCGGCTTTCTGCTCTTGCGGCTGGCAGTTCGTGTTCCTGGCGTTTGTTGTTTCGCCTGGTGTTGCAGCTGCAGTGGGTGACTGGTGGGTGTTTGCTCAGCTGAACCTCAATTAACTGCAGTCAGCGACCTAATTGCGTTGACGCCATTTATTTAATCGAAATTTAGCGTTCCCATTTCGGGGCACTAATTGAAAACACAAATTCGGCATATTGCAATTCATTAAGTCCCCTAATGAGCATGAAATGTTCATAATCAGCTAAGTGAAGATGAGCCGAGTACATCCAATCCCCCGACCCCAAAAAGATAACTCAGTGGTGGTGGCAGAGTCTCGTTGGAGGTGACAGCGTGGTTGACGATGACTTGGCCCTGACCCACTTTACAGTTTCGGGGGTGGGGGTGGTGGGGGGTGTTGAGAAATTGTATTTTAATGAGATGCAGTTGGTAATTTTCGGGGAGTCCTGGCTAAGCCAAGATCTAGCCAGCTCCAACACTCTGAGTACGCTGCAATTGCAGTTGCAGTTGCAGTTCCCTTCGGCACTGCCTGCGGTTTTTGCTCTAATTTGATTACACTGGCTGACTGGGCGGATGAATATTTATGCTCGCATAAATACATTACAGTATCTGGCATGCAAATTACGTGCCAACTCCGGCTCCATCAACATCTCCCGCCCCTTTTTCTGGGCCGGCTCGCACTTCACATCCCAGTGACCTCGTAATAAACCCTTGACATGCCTGCCGAGAACGTAAAGTTCTTCAGCTGCCTTCTGTCGCCCGGGTGACTTTGCATATGATTACATGAAATTTGCATTGCATTATTTTGAGTCTGGTCCATCCAGTTGGCCTCCTTCCATCCCTTCCTCCATCCCGGTCCATCCTGGCACATCCTGGTCCATCGCGTCACGTTGCCCGGCATACAAATTGCACCTGCAATATTTATCGCGCGACTTCATCAACCCGAGGCGCAGAAGTATTTTCAGGCATATATATTTCCGAGCTATCTGCTGCGATCCGCTGGCCAAATTGATGAACTCCACGTACTGGAAGTGCTTTTTTATACTATCCATGAAGTCTATGCAAATGAACTGCCTCTTTTCTCGCTTTGTTCCTGAATCAACAAAATTATTACCTTTCCCCGGCTCAAGTCGTAGAATGTAGGCAGTGTAAATTGACTTTGCTGTGGGAAGAGTGTAAACAGCGCTCTTTTACGAATCGATGAATACCAAATCGGTTGATCAATAAGGACCAAATGGCTCCTTGAAATAGTGGTTTCGAAGCCAAAGTACAGTGGGCAATGCGATAGATGACTACACAAAATATTTGATTGAAATATTTGCATTTTTTTGTTATCTACACATTCGCGTGTAAATGCTTATAATGCTTTTAATGCTTTTAACTTTCACTTGCCCTGAAACATATAAATAAAATAATTTGTATTTCACCACAGCATTTTAATAAAAACACTCTCTATTTGAGTGCATATAGTAATGCATTTTCAATTTTAAATAAACTCTTTTTTACAAATTTTATACATAAATTAATTGGTATTATTTAATGGGCTAGTGAGCTGACTAATGAGTTTGTAAACATGCAAAAAATTATATTTTAAAAGGGTAAATACCAAAATGGTATTGTGAATATGTTTGTAAATAACTTTCAAAATATAAGAAATAAAGTTGTATTTATTTCGCCATGGATAAGGGAAAATCTTGGGTTGAAAAAGTGTAGCACACTTTTTTGGGCTTTGATATATTAGTTTCAATACAACAGATGTCTGTATAAATTGAGACGAAAAAACGCTGTTGATTTATTTGCACCGACAATAGTTCGTCTGGCACATCTAGCCAGAGGCTGTGGCTCCCCGGCAAAGTGGTATGAACCCGGCTGAAAACCTCTGGGGAACGTGGCAAAGTTAACACCGCTGCAGGCCAATAAACACACTGCGCGTGGGGAGGGGGAGGGGGGTTGGGGGGAATGGACGTTCTGCAGTCCGTTTACTTTGTGCGGCCATCGATTTTCGGCCAATGCTCGGGATGGAATAGCCAAAGGACCCCTTTAATGTTGCACCAGCTGATGCTGGAGTTTTTGAGGGCTGACAGAATGCAAAATATGGAATGCAGTACGGCACTCGCATTCGCCCCCCTCCCCCCTCCCCCCTCCACTCCTCTTAATTCATGCAGGCTCTGTGCCGCTCCACTTGCACTCGCTGCTCCAGTCAAGGATACTTCACACCAGGCTCCTCCTTGCTGGGCCACTTGTGTGGATGGATTTATTGCCGTTTTCGGCTTCAGCTTTGAAATTGAAAAGCAAACAAGCTGCTAACAAGGTGAAGCCCCCTGCCAACCCCCCACCCACCCCCTCTCCCTCCTTGTGCGCCATTTTTTCCTGCCTTGGCGCGCACACTTCAATCTAAATTTGAAGTTGCTCGATTCGTTTCCTTTTCTTTCCATTCGTTGCGATTCGATTTTTCGTACGTGCTCGATAATCCCGCCATCCTGTTCCCAGTAGCAATTCCATATCCAGGTTGCGTTCCCCTGTAAATGTTCAACATTTTTGATTTCTCACGTATATACACCCGTGCCTTTTGTGTGCTCTGCTCGAATTTGTGTGTTGTGTTTGAATTGAGCACCATTAAATGGCCAAGTGGCATGCAACATTTTTCTCACTGTGGTCGTGCCTTGATGGATATGCACAGACACACGCACAGCCTTTCGGTTATTCAGTTTCTTATTTCTTATTTTGGCTAAACACATCTTTTTTCGGTCTCTTATTTGGTGGTGAGGTAAGCAATTTTGGTAGGCAATTCGAAACTGTCAGGGAATGTGGGATTGTGATGGGAACAACTTTGCTGACGAAGGTCTGGTCGCGACTCTTGATTATTATAATTAATTCAGTGAGCAGATCTAGATGAAATAAATAGGTTTAGTTTAATGTGGGAAAGTTCTCGTTCTCATTAGGTGTCTGCTATTAAAGGAAAGTTATGAAAACCACTTAAGCTTAGCAGGTCAACTCGAAATAATAATTAATATAGAGTAAGTTGCTAGTTTTGTCAAATAAATGTGTCTTGTTAGAATTTTTAAAATATATAATCCAGTCTTAAACCTAAACTTTCAGCTTTAAAAGTTTATTTTACCTACATATAAAAGATGGCAACAAAAAAAGAATACAAATCACAAAAACCTCTATAATTATTCAAATTAATTTAGTTAGCAGTTGTCCTCTGTGCGTATATTTTTTGTAAAATTAATAAAGTTGCTGATAATTTTGATTATAACATATAATGATTAAACTTAATAGATTAATTTTTATTCACGGAAATAATTGACCTTTTCACATATAACTTTATAAATGAAAATTTTAAATGTAAATAGAATTACACAGCTAAAGTTTAGGTATTACAATTCAATCAGCTTGCGGAAAACATATTTTGATCACAAACTAAATGTTTTCGTTATTCAATTAGATTCTGGAATTCATTAAGTCTTGCAGCCCAAACTTTAAGATTTATTTTGGTCCTTGTGATATTAAGCCCTAAGCGGGTGCATTAGTTTGGCACTTTTAGTGACACTTTGCAAGGTCGCAGGAAAGAAAGTTTAAGTGGAGCATCACTGACACATTTCCCTATCTCCCTGGGCGAAGTGCACCGAAGTTTTCGCTTTCTTTTTTAAAAATCTCTGTTATTTATCGAGTTGTTTTCGGAGGCAAACATGGAAACCAATGAAAACAAGTTACGTAATTGGGCACTTTCCGGCCAGATAAATCGCGCACAAGCCCTCCTGCACATATGTCTGCTGAAAAGAGTGCATTAGGTGGAATCGATCAATGAATAATGTGTGGCCATTTGATGGACGTTAACAGGGCTCCATCCTGGCAAAATTAGGAGCAATAAAATTGATATTTATGAGAGCAGAAAGCCGGGCCTAGGCGAATGGCCGAAATAAAGGCTTATCCCCACAAATCTCACCTCCCAGAGGTGGGGGGCGGAAAAGGGAGCACAATAAATTGGCAGTGCCGCCATCAAGTTTGCCTCTATTAAAACACACAAAACAAATGCAAAAGTTACACACAAAGGGAAACTTTTCCGGGTGGTTTTTCCAAGGGGCTTTCGCCGAGGTTCCGTTGTTCTCTGCTGACTGTGTTATTTTAGAAAAACTTGGCTTTGGCTCTGGTTTTTTGTTTCTGGTTATGGCTCCATTCCCGCCCCCATTTTCCGCCCACGTCCTGTCGGCCAGTCGAGCGGAAACTCCATAAGTTGAAATTATTTGGGAAAAGGTTCAAAGCCAAATTCGGCTTCCAATTCATTATAATGACATCAACGTTTGCCGTTGCCCCCTTTTCAGGTCGGCCTAATTGAGATTTAATGGATGCCTAGTTAGCTGCTCTTCATTTTCCACCCATCTGCGGGTCTATTTCCAGAGATCCATTGGCGAACGGTGGCGAGCTGCGAATTTAGTTGAATCCAATTATTTTTTATGCCTTCGCTGCATGCATGGTGGGCAACGAAGAAAAGCGCTGGCGGAAAATTGAAAATTGCACAAAATGTGGGTGGTGGAAGCTCCAATGTCCCCAGCATGCTGGCACATTGTGGAATAGTTAAGTTAATTGTCCCATCCAGAAGGCGATGCAATCTCGGGCACAGAGCACCGCAGCTGGACAATTCGCTGGAAGCCAAATTTGCAGGTGACAGGAGGAGCTCTTTGAGGATTGCCAGAGCGTGACAAATGAACAAACGAACGCTTTGTTAATTGTCCTTGGATAATCCAGCCAAAGGGGCTTCCCAATAGTTAAGTGCCACTTGGCTGGGCAAACGCAGAAGGGCTCACTACTTTCCCTATTTCAGTTGGGCCTGCGGCGGAAGTTCATTTGCAAAAACAAAGAATAATGATTGAGAAAGAAGTTTTGTGAAATTCAATTTAATCGTATTTCACAATTCTTCGAATCAAATATCATTTTATCTATTTTTGTGAACACAAAACGAAACCAAAATAATTTGTATCGATAAATATTTATTTATTTATTTGATTTAATTCGGGTGATTAGGTATCAAGACTATTTTTGCTTTTATTAGCTTAGAACTAAAATTCGGTTTTATTTTACCATTTTCCATTTCTTTGAATTTAATTACCATTATGTTTCAATAAAACAGGAAACTTCAAAATGTTTGCCCATGTGTTGGCAAGAACAAGCAAAAGTTTAATAATTAAAATGTGTTCGATTTTAATCAAGTTGAAATGATCGAACAGCGAATAGTAAGTTAAGAGTCAGTTTCAAAAATAAGTAATATATATTGTTTTATTAATTAATTAAATATAAATAAAAATGAGCTTATCTTTCCCTAAATAGAAACACTATAATTTCAGTTTAAATCAAAAACCAATTCTTGGCTTTCCGTGAAAGTGACTTGTTTTATAAACAAACTCCCTGTTCGTGTGCTGTTAATTAATTTTGCCTCCTTCTCTTCTTCCCTGCAATGCATTTCTGATATTTATAAACTTAAAACATAATTAATTGAAGAGATAAAAGACTCGATTTAAAATTCAATTTCAATGAATTCAAACTCATCCACAGCTTTCTCTTTGATAGCTGAATTCAATTTGTTTGTTTTAGCCAATTAATCGTTTTTTTCAGCCACGCAAAGAGAATGTTGACTCTGTCTAGATTTAAACTCCCGCACGCAAATAGACTGTGTAGGTGAATAAATATTTTCATGTAATTATTATGCGCATGCTGGCATAATCCTTGGCGCGAAAGTCGCGTTGTTGCGAACACAATAAGCCCCGGTTTCAGCCCGGCCCACAGCTTCTCCCTGGGTGGTGGGGCTATCCAGCATCCAACAGCCAACATCCAGCAGGGCAGGCAAATAAAAACATTTAATTAAACTTTACCAACACATACATGAATAATTAAAATTTAATTTCGGCAATATATATTACACAGACAGGACGACAGGGAGTTGGGGCGGAGTTGCGGCGGGATTGCCAGCTACTAAGCAACAGCTCGGAGACAGGCAACTTGTCACCTGGAAAACGGAGAAAAATGCGAAGGGAAAACGGGGCAGAAGCAATTTGGCTGACGAAGCCCACAAAAGCCTTCGCCGAAAGGTGAGCCCAACAAAGGAAATACATAAAATATGGCCCTGCCCACCTGTCCACCTGTCCATCGCCCGCCCACCTGTGTGCAGTCGTGTGTCAGCTTTGTGTACCTTTGTATTGTTATAATTGCTGTTTTAGCTTCATTAAAAAATAAGTCGCAAAATCGCTTACAGGAATGCCTCGTAAAATTTCCATCGTTTCCTGCCCTCTCACTTGTTGAAAGGGCAAACATAACTCATAAAAAATGCACCACAATGGACCCGGATAATGGCGAATGTCGGGGGAGAAAGTGCGGGAAGGGCAGTTTCCGGGCACTGCCTTCGAATTCATACAACTGAGTAGTGGCCAGGGGAAAACGATGAAAGAAAACCCATTCCGCAAATTGCATTCACAAGGAAATTGATTCGAAAGTTAATCAAAAGCGAAACAGAAGAATCCATTGTGAGGGAACTATAGGAACAATATTTTCCGATAAATGTAATGGCCACAGCATAGGAATGTGTATCGGGAATGCAACTCCATTGTAAATTCCGTTTTCCAAACATGTATGAATAATATTTATGTTGAGTTCATATACTCTATAAGATACTTTTAATATTCAGTTAAAGTGCAATGAAAGTTCGGCTTTATTGAAAAGCCTCGTTCAGCAAAAATGAGGGAATTGACACTTAAGTCATATTTATACCAAAGGCATAAACTTTGAGATACTTTCGATAAAAGTAAATATTAAAATATAAGACTTTAAACGTTAAATATCGAAGCAATCAATAAGTCAGTTGAACAGAGGTCAGGCAAATAAAAATCTTTAAAGGCAAGAATTTTCAAACACTGAATTTCCTACCCCAAAATATGTACTGCGCGACATTTTAATAAATATGCAAATGAGCAGGCGAATAAAAAGGCAAAAATAAATAATTTAATTGATTTCATTAAACGGAGCGAAGCATCTGGCAGTAGGTGGCATCATCATGCTCATCATCGTATCGATTGCCGAAAGTCTGGCTGCTCCTCCTCCGGTTCATAATTTTGAGTTTGCTTGGGAAATTGTCGCCAAGTGCTGCCACAGCACCTTGAAGAAGGCGGAAGCTGCAGGTTTTGCCATCCTGGCAACATCCCCCTCTCCCCCCTTATACAAAAGTGTTCCCAAAGGACTCAGATTCGGTGACAGCTGCCAGCTACCGAGGTAGCTAACGAGATAAATTTCAGTTTGATGGCAGGCGTCGGGCGAATGCAAATAATTCGGAATGAACCATCAGGTAATATGGCAAATGGCAATTTCGAATATTCCCCTCCTGATGATGACCTGCCCTCCGTCCGTCCGTCCGTCCGCCCAATAGAATCAGAAAGCCATAACATCGTTTGGGGTGATTTTTCCATTGTATTTCTGTAATTAGAACAGCCGAATAAAGTCCATAAGCCCGCGTCGTTTGGCTGGCAATTTGAATTACAAATTGCAGATCGCGGGGATTTGTCTTGCGGGTTTTTCAATGTTTTTTTTGTGCCCCGTCAGAGTCAGCGTTTTTTTTTTGCCTTGTGCAACGGTGCGTATACGTTACGTTCGCTTTTACTTTGGTTTTGCTTTGCTCGCTGACTTGAAACGCTTACACACACGCAAAAGTATATGTTTAAATGTATATATGCACGGCAGCGTGTCATGTGTCGACATCATATGTCATTTCAGGATTCAGCATCCCAGTTTCCCCTTCCCAAAACAAATGCTTAAATGCTTTTTGTAGAGCGAAATTTATGCAAATGCCAGTTGCAGAGGTGGTTGGATTTGGCGGCGGCTCTGGTAATGCTGGCTTTTTGGGGGAGGAAAAGGGAAAATGCGGAGATTTCGACTCCAAGCATGGATGCATATTACCTCCAATCTGCACCCACCCGTTGACCCCATTCGACCTCCAAAGTTTCTTGTCATTCTAAGCGCACACCCCCGCAGATATGAGCATATAAATGTACGTTCTCCAACTTCCCATCAATTGTCGGAGGTGTCATAAAAAGTGCAAATAACATTTTGCAACTCAAACAATACAATTAAAAGCGTAAATGTTATGAATGCTAAATACTCTTGAAAGGTTTTTAAAGAAGTCATATTTTGTTAGACTATCAAAATAAATGTTTATGCGTTCTCAATAATAATTGCTATAAATTATACAGTGATATCAACATCTATAAAAAGTAAATGTGTTTTAAATCAATAAATGTAAAGGAAAAAAAATGTAGTTTAAATCAATATAATATTTAATCAGGTTTCTACACATCGTAAATTTATTATTTACGTTATTAAGAACTACTAAAAAGTAAGAACTACTTAGTAAACCAAGCTCTCTTTCTCTCTAGTGACATTTGTGCTTTCGAAATGATTAAATAAATTAGTAATCTTATATTTAGATTCCTAAATAGTAATTAGTAAATACTCCTTACCCAATTGGTAGGGTATTGGGAACAATGATATCCTAAATGGTCGCTGCCATAGATTGCAAATCCACCACGGATACGCCCATCCTCCGGTTGATCACCCTTTCGCCCAAAAGCGAGTTGCGTGTCGAGTAACGAGGTCAAATGGAAATCGCCGCGTTGGCATTAACTTTTGACACCGCCATCATGCCGGGGTTAGGGATCAACGGGGGAACGGGAAATTAGGGAGTGGAAAGTGGGGGGAGGGAGGGGAACTCCCGACAGTTCGTGCTGCTGCCACACGATTAAACAGTCAACCTATTGAAACTCTCACGCAACCGAGCGAACAAAGACTTTTCCGGCAATGGAAAAGCCAGCGAGATTGAGTGGGAGGGACATCCTCCCCCAGCTTTTCGCAGCTGAATTTTCCTTGTTAAATGCAGCAACATTGAGCATTCGTGTTTCCCTTCGTCCTATTCATTCGATTCCTCATTCATTCGATTGTCGTTGGCTTCAATCGCCTTTCATCAGGCAGCTGCCGGGGGAGTAGTTCGGTTTCCACTTTCCCACAATCAATTCAATTGCATTAAAAAGTCACTTCACAATGGCAGCCATCAATGGCGGGCTTTTCCCCCCCGTCCGTCCGTCCGTCCATCCATCCATCCGTCCGTCCATCCGGCCACCTGCAACCTTCCACCTCGGCGTCCGTAATCGTTAAGTGTCAAGCCATGATTTAGTTGGCGAAGAGAACAAACTTTGTTAAAAAACGAAAAAAGTTGCTCTGTTTGTCTGGGCCCCTCGAATGGCTCGGCTAATTGATGCAAGCAATTCGGTTTATTTTCTAAATTTTGGCAAGCCAATTTCTGTGGTAATCCAGGATAAAGTTCTCCGTTTGTCAGGAGCACGAACCAACTATTTGAACAATTTAATTTCGCATTTTCTAAAGCGAAAAGTGCAAACATGAATTTAAGTAAAACTATACAAATTGAAATGCAATTCCTGTTTTTTCTTTAATGCATTTTCATGCTGAAACTTATGTTCTATCTTGATGTTAAGCAGCAAATATAAAGTTTTATCAAATAACTAACATTTTTTCTTTAATCTGACAGCACTTGGCTCACATTAAATCTGTAGGGCTATCAATTTACGTGTACCTCATTTCAATTTTATTAAATCACTGACATTTTTTCTGCAATCTGCTCTTAATGGTGCTCATGTTTATCGTACAAATTTAAAGTATAAGCTTATACTTTTTTCCAAGCAGAATATGATTAATGCTGTTAATGTTTATGGTTTATAAAAACTTAAAAAAAATGATATCCTGTTATTTTTTTTTTAATTCGTTTACCCTTTTTAAGCTGTTGTCAATCAAAAGCAGTAGTTTCAAATTTAAGTCAATAATAATTTATTTATTCTAGAAACGAGTGTATGATTGGTGATATTGAACCCTCTAATTAAGAAAATTAACCTTAACATTTTTTTATGGTCTGCTAGTCTATCAATTTTAAAGCTATCTCGTGTCTGTGATAAATTGTCGTCTTTATTTTGTATGATTTAAATTAAAAACTAAGCATAAAAAATTACTTTCATTACAAACTTATTTCAATGAGGTACTTAAGCTTACAAATATGTTTACTTTTCAAATAAGTTTAACGGTTTCCTGCAAACTGTTATCAATGCTGCAAAAGTTTTAGGTACTCATCAAATGTTTTAAAATTTTTTATATATTACATAGTATTTTCCTAATAGAAAATATGTTAAAGTGATACATTAAATCAGTTGTCTTAATTAAAATTGTTTTTTTACCTTAATTACAGAATAAAAAGCAATAACTTCTTTTTTGCAAACCGTAACTAAAAAACGTTTTGTTGTTATTAATTTTCTTTTTTAAGCCACTGAAATCACAGATATGTTTTCAAAGCATATTCCCTTTATTCTCCACTCTATAGACCTAATTAATGAGCAAACAATTATTAATGTTTTATAGCTGCATAATGAGCCGACAGTCAATATTTATCTTGTATTAATGACTTTTTTCGATGACCCATCGCCGAATCGAACACCTCAAACCGCAATCATCGTCGGACATGTCAGTTGCACTCTGACCCCGCATGGTGACCGCAAACCGCCGCTTCGAGTGTGAAAATGCTTGAATTATTGATGAATGGCAAACAGAAGGAGTGTGAGCGGGAGGGAAGGGGAGCGAAAAAGAGACAGCGAGACCTCCTGCCAGGCAGCAATTACATATGTATGCACATTCATGCGAATGCCACTTGATGTTGCTGCTGCCGCCGTTGATGTTGATGTTGCAGCTGTTGCTGTTGCTGCAACATCTGCCTCCTGCTGCTGCACACGCTCTTTTTTGGGGGCGGCGACAAAACACTGGCGCGTGGTTCGAGTGACACTTGAGCTTGCCACAATTTTAATTGACATCCACAGTGAGAATGGCGCTGTGGGAGTTCCAGCTGAGGGAATTTGTAATGTTAACTTCAGCACAATATTGATGAATGGATGCTGTGGAAATTAATGAGCCGAGGCAATCGATGTGGTGAGCCCAAAAGGGCCTGGCAGTCAGTTAATTGATTAGATTGCATTCGGTATTAGTATCTCAGGCATCACCGTAAGCCTATAAGCTCTGAACTCCGTAACAACGTTCTCAATGTGCACTGGCCTTGGGTCAACGCTGCGTATGCGCAATATCTCAGTATGCATTATTATTTCAGGCTGTGGTGCACCGATACCAACTCCCATTGGTCACAATGTCTTTGACAATTTAATTAGTTTAATTACTGTTCAGCTTCGCTTAGGGAAAATCGAATGGTAAATTTGTTCTATTTAATTTGCAAATACATTTTATGCTCATTGCAGTTCAATGGGAATCGCAAAAAAAAGTCATTCCATTTGACAGGACTAAACCTGCTTATTCAGGCCTTTCGCCTGTCAAGTGCTTTATTATTTCCGATTTACAGTCAGCCATTGAATAAATGCCGGACAATTCGAAAAAAAATTGGCCTTACTGCTCTTTTGTGCTTTGTTTCTTTATTCATCTCACTTGCTTTTGTTTGATATTTTAAATTCCCGTTGAATGAAAGGCTCAGCGGTTCGCTTATGTACATAAAGGCCACCGTTGAATAGTTGTATGAATAAAAAGGGAGAAAAAGGGACAGAAAGTATGAATATTTCCCTGGAAAAGCAAATACCAGAGGAAAACAAGAAAACAACCGCTAATCGAAGCAAACACAAGCTGCAAATACCCTGCAGAAAAAAAGGAAAACAGGAGCAACAAGTTGAGTTTAATTACACAGCAGATAAATAATAGAGATGATAACAACTTATTAATATTTTGTTAAAGTACATACAGTAAATGATAACTTTGTATAGATCTATATTTAATTTTAATTTTCTTATTGTGTTGTTCAAGTAAACAAAGTTGAAACTTCAAAACCCAATGAAATTGCCAATACTTCCCCCGAATTGGGGTTCACCACCGCAAACATTGAAATACCCAAACTGAAGTTAGGGCAGTTCGCCTGCCATAACAATCATAAAAGCGAAACAATCATAATAAATGTGGGAAATCCTTTGGCTGCAGCGCCAGAGTTGAATTGAAAATTGAGGCTTTGCGGTAACAGTTGTTGGGGAAAGCCAAAAAAGGGAAAAAGGATTTCCACACGGATATTTAAGGGCAATTCCGGGCCATTAGCTAATGAACAGCTCTGCTCCGATCTTTTTTTTATGACTGAGCACAACTTTGATATTAAGCCCTCAGAAAGAATGTTGCCACCTTTTGTGGCATTTAATTAATAAAAAAAGGAGAAAAGAAGGGAAGGCAAGGAAAACCACTTTCGCCTGCTCCATTGAGCACAGAACCCAAAGTACCGCTCCTGATTCCGTGGGATCTGCTCCTGGCCAGCTGGGAATGCATTCCAATTTAACATTCTCCATAAATTTCCAACCACCACGGCGCACTGAGTTAATCAAGGCTTCGGTAATTTGGAGAAGAGTGTGAAGTGTTTTTGGCCCGGACTCAATGGAGTGTATTATTCGCGCTGGCCACCGCAGCAACCGCCCGAGCACTTCATCAATGGCCACCCACTAAGTCGCCCAACCCCCCAACACCCACCACCCCACACCCACCATCCCACCTCCCTTATCATTGCAGTCCTGCCTTCGTTCCGTTAAGTGTTTTACAGCGCTCTCCACAAAGCGCACATCATTCATGTCCGAGGCAGGATGTAATATTTGCCCAAGGCCGAAACGGCACGGCCCGAGGCCCATCCTTTATTTTTTCCTGCCAGCCTTTCATCCAGCCACGTACACACATCAATGGGCGATTGCGAACAAGTGCACTGGGAGAAATCAAGTCGGGAAAATATGATTGTTTTAGTGCCATATCCTGAAGTCAAATGGGGCTATACATTTGAACTACCTTTTTAAGTGCTTGAACATTACATAATATTACTACAAATACGAGGTTTTTCATACAATTTTGAAAATAAAACAAAAGTTTGATGAGATTTATGTGTGAGGTCTTAAGTTAGTTGGTTTTAAAAAATTTAATTTGATCAAACCCATGGTGATTTATATTATTTTAAATTATTTAAAACGAGGTCTAAAATGTATTGCTTTATTTTAAAATAAAAATACAAAATGTTCTTTTTTTTCGTGTACTTAATTTTTGTTGTAAATCGTCCCTTTATAACAAAAATGAAGTACACGAAAAACAAGTACATTTTTTTGGAGAGATACATATTCCTTTTATTTAAGTGGGCACACGAATATTTTTGAAAAATTAAATGAAGTTTAAAATGGATTTCTAAAAAATTTGAATGGTAAATAAATATGTGATTTTTATGTTTTTTGTATTAAAATACAGATTTTTTAATAAAAAGGTTAATAATAATAATTTACTTATTGTCCTTATCGATTTATTAAATGGGTCTGTTATGTTATTATTAATACTTGAAAAAATTGATGAACTATTACTTATCATTACTTATTACCGATATTTTCTTGCAGTGTGCGTGTGTGGTAGGATGGGAATGTGTGTAAAACTGTATGTGGAAGTGGATATGGATGTGAATGCGGACGTCTGTCGGACAGTTGGCAGTGGCAGGCTTTCATTGCATATGAATCAAGTGAAGGTAATTGAAAATCAAAGCCACTGAGTTTTGAAGCCGGGGTGGAACTCCGGAGTGTCGGGAGTGTTGGGAGTGTCCGGAGTGCCCAGAGTGTGCTCCTGACCTGGCTTGGTGGCAATTGTCGGGGTGCTCGTCTCAAAGGCTCCGATTTGCAGCTCGGCTGGCCGAGAAATGCGGTCTTTGAGTTGGCAACTTTGGACTCTGGAGTATTCAATAGAGTGGCCTGTTCTGTTTTCGATAAGTTTGATTAGTCAAAAGTGCTGTTCGAAGAGCTTTGCGTTTGTTAAGAGCCATGGTCTTGCAACCATGTCAAATTAGCCCTTACAAAACGGGTGCTGGCATGTGGCACGTGTCAGGAGCTGGGACTTTCAACCAGGTGACTGGGTGACTACCTGTCCGCACACTTTTCGTGTGCACTGTGACACTTAGCAGACAATTAAGCTGCTGACCCCCAAAAACAATGGGAAACATCAACCAGGTTTCATATTTCCCTTCGTACCCCCCCTTTTTTGGCCCACTTTCGGAATAGCGGGGGTGGGACTTTTCATAATTAATCCAACAACTGCCGTCGGCATTTCCCAGCGCTTATGGCACCCGGCTTGCGGTGTGTGGCCGACTGGCGGGAAAGCATTTTCGCCATTTTCCAAGACAATTTGCGAAATTGCAGCACTGGCGCGGCAGTTTCGCTCTCCTGCCTCCCAGGCACTTTTAGCTTTCTGTTTCTGGTTTCTGTTTTTCCCGCTTTCAATTCGCTGCTTTTGTTTTTCTCTGTCTTGCCATTCTCATCCTCATTCGCCGAGCAAAAAGTGGAAAGATGGAAAAGTGGGAAAATGGGAAAGTGGGCGCTGCAGCAATTGCTCCAAAATCTCCAGCGCTTTGCCAAAAGGGAAATGCAGTTTGGACACACCGATGAAAAAACAGTCGCCTGGCCGCTTTCCGGTTTTCAATTTCACGTGGGAAAACTCTGGGGACAAACTTTGAACATTGTTTTGCCTTCAGGTGTCCAGTGTGTTAGAATATCCTGGGTATCTGCCTCGATAATTTAATTTAATTCACTGGCCGTGCACACTTTGTGATACAAATTCGGGCTTGGGTTTCCTTTTTTGTGGCTATCGTGTTTTCAAAACAAATAATGTAATATCGAGGGACATGCTGGGATTAAAAGTTAAATATTTGTAAAGGAAATCAAGGACAAATTACCTTGCACTCTATAAATTGTTGAGGGTAAAGCAAAACAGAATAAATAAAGGTTCCAAAATCCGTATAAAAACATTTATTATTTTGTATTCCAACATATTTTCTTTGTTGCATTTTAAAATAATAGTTATCTAACAAATTGGTAGAAAAACTAAACCTGTATTTGTATTTTGCCAAGCCACAATGACAAACTAAAAGTCCTTTTCAAGCCACTTTTGGCTTACCACAAAGATGAGACAATAAACCTAAAGGGTTTATTTCAATTCATATTCAATTCAAGCTGCTCTGATATTTAAAATCCCAGCTAACGATCTAAATCAAAGGCACTTAATTAGAGTTAAGCTAGTTAATAAGACCACACCATCGACGGGACCCAAGGAGCTGCTGCTGCCGATGACAGTTTTGCCGCCAATCTAAGTGCTCCTTCCCCAAAGTGAGGCAAATTTCCGAAGAAAGCGGACTCGGGAAGTGTCTCGCTCTGCGGAGCTTGTCTCGGGGCCACTTGCCTAATCCGCTTTGCCATGTCTGGGACGCGGATGTCAAATTTGCAGGCTACTCCTTGCTGCTTTGCTCCTTGCTCCTTTGCTCCTTGCTCCTTTGCTCCTCTGTTCCACTGCTCCTTGTTCCATACTCCTTGCTCCTTGCTCCTTTCGGGCATAAAAAAAGTTTATCGAAGCGCGGCATGTTCTGTGGCAAGTAGCGCCATTGTAGGAAACTTTAATCCCGCTTAAATTATAAATGGCACATTTGGCTTTCCCAGCAGTTGCAACCGGATGCCGCTGACGGCGCCGATGCCTATGCTATGCCTACTTCGCATACTATTCTCCTGATTCTGCTCCTGCTCCTGCTCCTTCCCCCACATCCCTTATCCCATATCCTTTAGTCCCATGTCGGAGGTCCTCAGCTCGAGTTCCTTGCCAAAAGTTTATGTGTGATGTCACAATCTTCCTGGTGGACGGCGACGGCGACGGCAATGGCAATGGCACCAAAGTGAGGCTGGGGCACAGCGATGGCAAACACAAAACACTTTGTAGCCTTTTATTTGGCAAGTGGAATGCACTGCACTAAAGCCAAAGTTTACGGCTGGCATTTAGTTGCTCCGCCGGCCCCAAAAGCGGAAACTTCTAAGCCGAAACATGGACTAAAGTGAAGCGAACCGACTTTACAGTCCCCCAACTCGGGCATAAAATTGTTGCCGACATGTTTGCTCCGCTCCCATTCGCTTGTTGAATTATGATTTTCTGCCTGGCCTGGCAAAGTGTCTCCATCTCGGTGTCCCGGACTCGGTTTCTCCAGGCCAGGAAATCAATTAAAACTTTGCATCTAGTCAGGGGACCCAAGCCGACTCCGACTTCCATCTCGACCCCCAATCCCGGGCATGTTTTCATGTGTGTTCCCGGCACGTCAAACAAATGTCATCACATGCTGAACATCCGACAGTTATCTGCAATTAAACGTCATGGAATGCACTATTAATGCGCAAAAACGGTCGAGTAATGGATTTAAATTATGCACTTCAATGGGTTTGATCTTGGGTATCTGCTAGAGATGAGGATTAAAGTCATGGGTACTGAACTTAACGCATACTGTTTAATTAAACCCTTGCAGAGGGTATTATAAAATCAGTTTAAAGTTTGCAACGACGTTCGATTCTATAAAGAATATATATTTTAGATCATAGATCTAGCTATGTACGTCTGCCCGATTCGACGCCTTAATTTACGAGATATATATACTATATAAAACTTTCTTTCTATTGGTCGACCATATCATATAACTTCCATAGGATTTTTAAATTTTACGATATACTCTCGGATAAACTAATTTAAAACAAAACCGTAAATAAGGATTTAGTTTTACGAAAATCGGGGGACAATTTAATTTTATTTATTTATATCGATAAATCTTAATTGTATTTAATTTTTGTAACAGCTGGAGGCTAAATAAACTTCGTCTTGCCGAAGTTTGATTCCCTTTTTGTTTTAAATAAAAATTAAATTTAAACTATAATTTGCGTAGGTAACAATTATTGAAAAATAAGAAGAAACGCTACAGAGTTTCACGATTTGTATCCGTTTGATGGGCATGGATACCTTTCAAAGTAAATTTGCTTTTATATATAGCTGCCTACATCTCGACCTTTCTACAAACAGATAAACTAGATCAACTCGCTATTAATTCTGTTCAAGAAATCTGTTAAGTGCATTGTATTTAGAAAAACGGATAAGTATTTCCAGCAGATATTTATATGCTATTTTGAAACCTTATTATGATAATGATCTGAAATTGTTGTTTAAAAATCGACGACTTTAAAGTTAATTCTTAGGCATATATATTTATAATTAAAAAACCAACATCGTGCGTGAAACATACCCACACCTCTAGTATATACCTCATTCTCTACACCACTCAACGAATTTCCAGCTCATTCAGGCATTACGAGTACAAATCGCTGGGGGCGTGAGTTTATTAAATTTTCTCGGGCCCTCGGACATTGTTTAGTTTCCGTTCGTGTTTAGCATTTTTTCATCACATTTTTCTCGAAACTCGGGTTTTTTTTTTTTTTGGCTGTAACCTCGTAAAACAGTTAGCAAGCATTGCAGTTGGGCCGGCGGCACAAATTTTAATTAGAGTGCGCCACGCAAACATATCCTCGCATATAGCCTATACAGTCGCCACCAAGGATGCGATACTTTGGGTCTCCGTTTCGCCCACAATGTTTATGTTTGTTTGTCATACATGGGAAAAGTCCCTGGTGCATTGAACGGTATCCAAATAGGGCCCTAAAGCGTTTTGTATTCGGGTAAATTGGTAGCAGGGGAACGGGGGACGGGGGACGGGGGGGAGGTGCAGGACACCCTGGCCACGATAAACAAGGGTGCATTTTCGGGGGGCCAGGGGAACTGTCGTTGTGGCCACGGTTCCTCCAATATATGTTGTATACGCCATGTAGTACCAGTAGTCCTTCCTCCTCTCTGCCATTCGTTTTCCTTCTGTTTTTTTTCTGTGGTCGGGGAACGCTGCCGAAAACTTGAATGTAAATTTGCTTTGGCTTCGGTCTAAGGCATCCACTGAACACAATGTAAACCGCCCATTTCCCGCTCGCAGATCGATCGATTCGGTCGAAATGAGAGTCTTGCATGTGGTCGGTACGTTTCTTTTTTTGGGAGTTATGCAATTCGTTTGCCGAAGCCTTTGCTTAGATGAAAATTCAACGCTGTTCTGTGGCGAATAAGGATGCTTTTGAGTTCCGAGCTCTGGGTTTATAAATAACACTGATGGGACCAAAGAGTCTCTGACTGGACTCTTGGGAGTTTTCAAAATTAAAAATGCTTTTTATGCTCGATTTAATAAATACATTTCTCAAGTTATTAACATCTTTTCTATTCATTTAGTGAACAAATCATTATAAGTGAGTGAAAATATCTTGACCATTTTCCTTCGATAAATCTGTATATTATTTCAGATTAAACTTTTTAAAATATTTACAGAAAAAATCCTGTAATTGGTTAGTAAATACAAAATCTGGAAAAAAAAACCTTTTTAACAAAAGAAAATTATTTTTAAACTTATATAATTTTTAAAATAATTAACTGGTCGGTATTTAAAAGCCATATGAATAATTTTTAAAAATTTGTTTCTCCTGGCATTTTTGGTATGCTTTAAGCCGAAAATATAAGCAGCGCGAGAACTTTGATAAACCCAAATGAGTAATTTAAAATTTAAGTCTCCCGTCACTCCAGCCGGAATAATCAGGGAGTGCATCCAAGATTGCAAAAACATTGGACGCCAATCCGGAGCAGCCCAGATAGCTACTTGGCTAATCGCAGGGCAAAGCCGAAAGTAATTATGGCCGTGTGCATTTTAAAGTATAACGGAAATGCCGACGCACAGGACATCTGGCCTGCATTATCAACGGCCAACTGTTCCCAGTATCCCAGCATCCCAGTATTGGGATGGCGATGGAGGGGGCCTGCGGGGGATGGGGTCTGCGCAGAATCAGCATCCACAGTTGTCAGTTTCGGGGCCTCCTGCAAGTTGGCCACATCCAGCTCCCATCAGTTGTGCGTCGGGCTCTTAACGGAACGGTTCACCTACTCCGGAATGCGGTTCTCCACGAGATCGGAGCAGTGCTAGAGGAACCACACAACCCACCTGCAGGTGTTTGGCGCCAAGTTGCCCCAGAGAGACAAATTGTTTATCTTGTGTCAAGTGCTGTATGACCGCCCTTCAGTCAGCCCCCCCTCCTCCAACCAACCACCCACTTAAACTCCAGTGAAAGTTTGTTGTCGCCATCGCCATCGTCATTGCCATTGCCATTTTGTGGCTGCCGACTGTGGAAAGTGCCTAACCGAAACAGTTGGATCCGTGCGGTTTCGGGGAGCCGAAATCAGATGACATTATCTCCCACGGGCCGCGGGTCTGTTGTGGTGGAGCAGTGAGGCAGTGGAGCAGTGGAGCAGTGAGGCAGTGGAGCTGTGGAGGTGAAGTGGAATGCTGCCGAGTGTGACTCGAAATTAAAAGCGGAACAAGGCGTCGCACCTTAGGCATGCATCTTTAATCAGGCCCCAATGAATTTCCGCGCGAAATGTTTACGGCCTATGAATAAGCAATGAAATAAGCGCTCCCGGGCATTTGTCATTTGGCAAAGTGAAAATTGAAGTGACTGTGAAAATTGCGACAAATGTGCGCCAGTACGCCGGATTAAAGCAGTTCTAGGCAATCCCGGCAATCCCGGCATAATTTCTTCTTAACTAGGTAAATATTGGGTCACGTTCGACAGCGTATGAAATGTGGGGCTCTTTCACACCTGTTACGACTTAATTACGGGCTGGCTAAGTGACTGAATTATTTACCTGGAATGCGGCTCGAGTGGCTCGAATGGCAGTATATTTGCCAAAGCAGAAGTACAAATAGCCAGCGGGGAAAATGTGTGTGTCCAACGGGCCAAAGTCCGATGTCCGATGTCCGAAGTCCGGAGACCGGAGACCAAATACCAACCAAAGTCCTGGGTCCGCAGGACCAACTGGACTAATTCCCCTCGAGGCTGGTCGAATCGGAATCCTTGGGCGGGGCAGTCATATAAACGAGAATGAATGAATGTAATTGCTTTTGATTTATCTCACTCTCATCGCCAACAAAAGCGGCAGCGGGCGGGCAATAGAGTGGAAAGCCATTTATTTGGTGATTTCCGCTCAGACCTGGCAAAATATAACTAATTCTGATAAATTATTACACAGATGATTATTGATGAACACTAATTTATTAAGTCGAAGCTCTTGGGGGCTGATGGTATGTAGGTGAATCGAGGTCCATAAACCTCAACTTCAACTTCAACCTGGACCTCAAAACCTTTCTTTGACCGAACACAAAAAAGGGAAATGGAATTTGGAATCATGAAATTATTTATGAAGGAATGCCTGCGAGGGAGAAAAGACCTTTGGCATTGCCTTTTTTGGGTTTGCGGCCAACTTATTCGAGAATAAAGGGAAAAGTTTCACTTTTTGTGGCTGAATTATACATTTGGATGCATATTTGCTGGCCGTATTATGTGAAGGACACGTCTATGAATTTATTTTTCACCCAGCTTTAAAATGCCAACTTTCCTGGGTCAGGACCCCCAAAAATTCCCACAGGAGACGTGGCAGGAGAGTAACTATTTTGTGCTTCATTAGGAAGGGTAAAAAGTCATGAATACCAGATTAGGTATATGATTAATGGCGGAATCTGACCGTTCTAGTTCGCCAGATTTAAAATGCACACCCACATAAATCAATTTCTGAAATGCATTGGCATAGTGCAGCGCTGCGGGATTTCCGATTATGTGGCTTTGATAACCGCATCGATTAATCAACGACACTTTAATGGCTCTTCCCCGGTTCTGGAATGTAAACGCCGTGGATGAAACCAGGTCCGAGGACTGCGCTATTGATTGAGCATTTTCCGCAGCTGATTAAATAAACTAATTTTTCGGGGCCATCCAGCCATCTTTGCTCTCCTCGGTTATTTTAGTTGGAAATTCATTTCTATACTTTGACGCACTTTCAGAAAAAGTTGAATTCAATTTCAAAGGGATTTTCAACAAAAGAAGCGAATTTTTCGTAGAAAAGCTTACAAATATTTATTTTCATTTGATGTAAGGGTACATTTGTTTTTATCGTCTCTGTAGCAGATCTATAACTAATCGATTCTGATAAGACGAACAAATAATAACTATAACTAGATCGATAGCAGACTATTAATATAAGCGTCCTTTTTAAATAAAATTCTAGGACAACGAAAATTTAAAGTTTTAAAACCGTAAGATTGCGAAATAATAGTTTAATAAGAACGATATAATCGGGGTGTATATATAAAAAGGTTATTAATGCCATAGGCTTATGTTGCCAATTAGATTCCAAAAAATTCTTAATTAATGTTTGTATGAGTCTAAATCACTATGGAAATATACGTACTTTAAAAGTCAAAATTATTTCAAGAAATGGTTAAAGTAAAAATATTTAAAAAAAATTAACTTTTTTTATTTTATTACTTATCTGGTTATTAAATGGTATCATACACGTTAGGCTCCCCAATTGCAACATTTAAACAACGTTGTTTCATGGTTTCAGTGTAAGAGTGCGGAAAAAATGGTTCCATTATTTTTGAAAATTAATTGGCCAACGCTTGTGAAACAATTTCCGGTCAGGAATTCCTCTAGCATTTAGTAGGCAAACACGGTCGAAAGGGGTTGCGCAGACTGGTGGATTGGTGGGATTGGTGGCCGGGGTTCTCCTTTCTCCGCCCTCGAGCTCTGAGGCATTTTGAATATTTCATTTTCGCATTTTCATATTGACCAACTGGTCAAATAAATTTGAGAAAAACAAATAAACGAAGAAAGAAAGGGGCAGAGGGAGAAAGGATTTTTTAGACTGAAGATGAAAGGCCGCACCGATTTCTGGTGCCCTGCACTCGATCCGCTATATGTATACCAACACCGACATCGGCCGGTCGGGATTTATGGATTCTGGAATGTTGACACAATGTCCAAATAATTCAAATGTTGTGCGAATCTGCTGAAATATGTTATACATTCATTTACATGCAGATGCGAGCCCTTCGGCTTTTAGACGGATTTGACACGTAGCTGGGAAAATGCAGATACAGAATTCAAGTGGGCCCGTTTCGCAGGATGAGCAATGGCTGCACGATGGGAGGTGGATGAGGATGAGGACGAGGACGAGGATGAGGATGAGGAGGTGGTCGTGGGTGACGGATATATGGAGTTTTTCACCCAGGCCATGCATGTGTGAGTGTGTTTGTGTTGTGTGTATTTGCATTTCGAATTCGGTTTTTATTTTTCATTTTTCTGATGTTACTGTGACTGCAATATTCGCTTGAATAAATTATCCAGGTGAGCATGGCTCTGCATACTAAAAGACGGAATATGCCAGATCGGACTTTAAATCAAAGGCAACTGGTTTGGTTTGGTAACTTAATTGTCTTCAATTGCAGCAGTTTGCCAATTGCCCCGTATTAGGATATACTAATTTTCTGGTTGCAAAAGGAGGCGGAACTTCCTGCAGGATAACGCCATTAATTTGGATTACAATTTCATGTTTCATGAAGTGGCGCTCGGCAATCAGGACTATCGCCGAAATTCCCTTCATTGTATTCAAATTCCTTTATCCCCTTATAATGTCCGTCCCAGTTTCCATAATGTCTCGGGGTTTACTTTCCCTTCTATATCTCTATTCTGGTCCGCCACCCCCTACCCCCTACCCCTTAACCCCCCTCCCTCCGCCTTTCCAGTCACTGTCGCCTTCTTCGTTCGCTTTATGGTTCATGTTCATGTCTTCTTTATCTAAATCATCCAACTGTGTAAATATTTGCCTCGCTTCCTGCATTCCATCCTCGTTATCCTTAAATCGTGCGTGCCGAGCTATACAAAGACAAGCGAGTGGGAGCGAGAGGGGAATGCAAGGTGCGGGAGAGAGAGAGAGGGGAGTCGGGAGGAGCTCGAGGAGCGGGAATGAATAAAGCAAACCAGCCAAGCGCCCAAGCCATCAGCCCACCGATCCGAAGACCCACCGACTCACTGAGTGAGCCGACCTACTCTACACTGGGTTAAATTTTGCATAAGAAACACAAGGCGGTCGCTGTTTTTGCACAGTGGAAAAAAAGGCTGGGAAAGTAGAGTAGGTTAGCAAAAAAAAGTAGAAACGCGCTAAAATCACACTTTCACTTTCAAGTGAATATCAAATATAAACATTGTTCTTTCATTCGCTCTAACAGCGGGTACAGCATTTTTCGAAATTTTTTCTTATTTTCCTTTTTTGGCTGGGTGGGTAAATCAGTTGTTCATGAAACGAACAATCACAGCGGTTCGAAACTAAAAAGCACACTATATTTCTTCTTGCTATTAATGTAAATTATTTTACCATAAGTCTAAAAATTTTAAAACTTTTATATCGACCTTATTCTTGCCTTTTAAAATAAACTTTTGAACAATTTTTAATAATAAAATAGTCACTTAAAGATTAGAAGATAAGAATGATTAAAATGTTAAATGCATTGCGACTTTCTCCATATTCAAATGTTACATGTAGTAATTGTTCATCATTACGGTGGTTTTCCACTTAATCCAGAATATTAAGCTTGATGTAAATTTTGCCTATTTTGTTATACAGTAATTATTTTGAAAGGAAATATTCATTTTCGTGGTAAACCTTTTAATTATATCTCATAATACTAACAGGAAAAAAACCACTTTTGTAACAATGCAGCCTTTCCCACCGCACCACCCTAATATTTATTTAGCCAAGACAAACAGAACTGCTCTTCGACCCACTGTGCGTAATTCCAACGGTAAACAATAATCGCAGCATTAATCTGAAACTGCGCACAAATCCGTCAAACTTAGTTGCAAAAGCTGGGAAAACAGCAGAAACCCAGAAAAGAAAAGCGAAGGAGACAGCAACGACAACAACAACAACTAAAACAAGGAGAAAAACACAAACATTGGCGGAGATTTTGGGGCGCTTGAACTGTCATTAATTTTAAGAACTTTAACCCACTTCCGCTCGTTATCGGCCGTCCATCAATTTTCCAGGTAGCTTGGCTTTAATTCAAAAAAGAGGGGAGGGGGGATGTTGCAAGAACAAATAGTTGAAATCATTCTGAAAGGCAATTAAGCAGCGTGACTGAGTGTTTTATGGCACTGAAAATTATACGACTTCTTTAGGTTTTATGATTTTATGCTCGGACGGAGATTCTCAATCGGGAATGGATGCTATCCAGAATTTAATGGGGCGCACTGGCCAATTATCCCTAAGCACAAAGCCCAGAATCGGGGTCACCGCTTACGCTCCGACTGTCGCTCAAGTGTACATCTACGTACTTCTCGGGGAATGATACGAGATGAGTTGAGTTTTATTTCGAATACAGTCCCTCTTTCATGCCAGCCAAACATATTTGCTGACTGGGGAAACCGATACTCGACACTCGACACTCGAAATGGGGCAAATGTTTGGTTTCCACAGATGGATGAATGGATGGGGGACACAGCATGAGAGTCAATCTCTGACGGCACTGAAACCCAATCCACAAACATGGATAAAAAGGGCCAGGGATCACCGGCAGCTGGAATCAATATTCATAAAGATTCGGCAAAGTTCACTCCACGGGGTTACACAAACTTTCGATTGTCTTTGGGGATATGCGTAGAAATCGCTACCAACTTTGCCCGGGCTTATTTCATTATGGAACTTATCAACAGATTTGAAACAAAATTCCCCCGCACCGCCCCTCCCCACCAACTTTCTTAAGTATTTACAATGTTGGGGCGTTTTTGTCAGCTGCATTATGATAAAAATTTTCCAAAGTTTTCCTTAAGCTTTTTACACGGGCTTACCGCAAGATGTCGACTAAAGGGCCGATCGGGGGCGTGGCGGGGGCGGGCGGCACTTGGGAGAGGGGGGATGGCTTAGCTGAAAACTTGAAAGGGACGAAATCCCTTTGGCCTCAAACTATTATTACATGCTCATATAGATTATGCACATTCTTTCACTTTGCAGTCACCGTCACCGCAACAAAAGCAACAAAGGATGGATTCCAAAGCTGGCTTAAGTGCGCTGGAGGAAAGGTCCCTGAAAGGTTCAGGTATGTGGATTATATAATTGCCGACAACTGCCGAGAATTCGGCGAAGTTGATGAGGCGTACAGTGTGGTTCAGAGTTATAGGATTTTTATTTAATTTTGGGAAGTATCTTTACACGAACAGAGAAAATTTTTATTTAAATTGTATGTTTTTAAAGAATTATTTTTTGTTTAACATTTTGTTTTGTTAGGAATCCCAGGTCTAAAAATAATACTTAGGTCTGTTTACGTTTTTATTTTCCCGTTTAAATTTAAAATAGTATAAATGAAATATGGGTTAAAAACTCACTTTAATACAATACAATTCAGTTTCCAAAATGCTGAGTAAATCTTCACAAGAAATTCTATTATAGCGTTCCGTTACGCACCCTTATTCAACTAAGTCCAAATATTCCTTGAACTATCTCCTAAATTCACTTTCCACAATATCAATCTCTTTTATGGAAAACAGATTTGTGAAATTCCCAGAACTGTCAGTCTTCGAATGGGTTAAGCTTATCTGCTGAATCAGGTTGCGATTGAATCTATTCCTTTTTTATTCGACCAAATCTCCCGAATGTCCTCTCAACTGTGTTATAGTTCTGAAAGACAGTGTATATCCCTGTATAAGTAGGATTCGAATCTGAAGGAGAGGGGAGCTAGGGAAAGTCAAACAGAGCGCAGAGGAAACGATGGAAAAGCCACCACCGTTCTGTTTAACCAACCACCCACACCACCACCTTCATATATGCTCTGGGGGCATTTAGAAAGCCCCACACACTCTCCATCTGAATTTCCCGGCTCCACTGGATGGGGGAAATGTGGATTTTTTCTGCTATTCCACCTTTTCGACTTTCGACTTGTTTACGCAAAAGTTAAGGAAGGACATAAAAGCGAGCGGGCATCCTGGCATCCGTCGTAAAAACTGTCGTCGTCACACTGGCTGATACCGATAGCGATGAGCGCCCATTTCTAGAAACCTGCGTGGTTGGGGGTAAATTTAATCATAAACACACAGCAGTCGATTACGTCATGTGCGAAAACAAAACTATTTGTCGACTTTGCCTTTCATTTGAACTCAAAATTCGATTCAATCCCAGCCCGGGGAGCTTAGTTTTAAAGGAAACGCAAAGAAATCAAAATAAGGGAAGGAAAAGAGAGAAGCGTTCGGATATATCCATCAAAGCTGACTTTCTCTGGCTGGCTGGCTCCCTTTTGAGTTGAGTCTAATCCGAGCAATACTGGAAATTTAAACAAAAAACGGCAACATTGGATTACAGATTGTCGCCGGGGAGAAAGCGAGGGAGGCGGAGAGAAAGTAAGAGAAATGGGCATAAAAAGGGGATATAATAAACAAGCAGGGGAAGCAGTAGCGGATGTTTAGTCCCCGCCCACCGACATGTAAGCTCCTGGGCACAAGTCGACTTCTTTGGTCCTGTTTCTTTTTTATGATTATTTTTACTTTTGTTTCGGCTAACGAGACGCATTCCGTGGTAATCCGTCCCCGGGGAAATGTTAAGCCAAAGGGAGCCGCCGGGCGAGGTATCATCGGTGTCCTGTCGAAAATCGCTTAAATGGACCATCAATGGTTCGGCCACGAGCCGAGAAATTGCCAAAGACATTAACACTGACGAAATGTTGATTAAACTGGCAGGCCCTTTGGGCCATATTGAAATGGTCAACGGTCAGCGAGGGGCGAAGGGAAGTCTCTTGCTGTGAAATTGAATAATTTGCGCATATACATTCATACACTTGACTCCCACGTGACCTTTGCCTAAGTCTACACAAAGCAAAAATCTGGGTGACATTGGGCAAAACTTCTGGCGAAATGTATCTTCAAAGATTACATTGATTTTAAGCCATCACCATTAGCAAACAAAATTGTCTACATCGGATTTCTTGGAAAATATGTTATTTTATGCTTGGAAATAACTTTTTCAAGAGTTTTCTTTTGGCATTTCACTCGGTGCCGATAAAGTCCCTTGGGATATAAAAACACAATTTAAAGATACTTTTGAAGTAAGACGTGACCTTTTCAAGTTTGTTAGAGAGAAGTGCCTTGGCAAATTTACACAACACCATTTCTGGTCAAAGATTACAAAATCAAACACTAATGTAAATTAGGGAATAGTGTTAGGAAATATGTTACAAAAGGGCAAAAATTAATATTTACACATAAATTTAAGTGCTTTTTGTCCTCTTGGATCAGTTATCTAGTGCTTATAGATTCCTAAGGGGAATTCTGTGGTCTTAAATGGAGTCTTTGATTTCATTATTTAAGAAGCCGAAACTTTTCTCATGAAATCTCAGCAGACTTCTGTCTCAAAAGTTCCGTGAGGCCAGTGATTGTTTAACTTGGTTTTTCTTCGTGCAGGCAGGTGGCAGTGGTTGGGGAAATAAAAGGCTTATATATCATGCCCAAGACAGCGTCATCGCTCTGAAGAGGGTTTTTCCAGCCATTTTCCGGGGGTCAGAGGTCGGGGGTTGGGAGTTGGGGCTGGGTGTGTTGGCTCAAGTGCCTGCCCCCAGGGCAGCGACTGAGGAGAACGGAGGACATGGTCCACGGACTCGGGACCACTGACTCCACCGACTAGTAGGCAGTGGCAGTATCAGCAACCCGGGACAGCGTTTTCCGCTTTTCCGGACGAGCAAATGACCCGGAAAGGCCAAACGAAGGCGGCACGCAAAAGGAAAATGTGGAAAATATGGCATCGGGCGGGGCGGCAAAACAAAACACAGGGAATAGGCAACAAAAAGTGGCAGCGGAAACAATTGCAGTGACTGAGCAAATGTTTAGCAACCTGCCCCAAGGGAGAAAAGGCGGAAAAGCCAAGTAAGCGCCCAGGAAAAACCGAAGGGGGAAAGGAAATGTTAGTTTCTAAAGTCTGTGGCTGCGGCAAGTTTATATTTAAATCTGATTTACACCAGCAATTGCTTAGTTAAGTGCTTGCCATTCAGGACCTGAATCGCTGCCAGGACTGCCGCTGCATTCTGACTGAAAAATCCCAGGGGACGGGGTCACCTGGTGGCCTGAAATGCATACCTAATTACTTTAATGGCCGTGCCGGCCATAAATTAGTGGAGATTAGGCGGTGGCGGCGGCCAAATTCGCTCGCACCTTCTGGCCAGAACCGAAACTTTGCCAAATTGAACTGAAAGGGGGAAAAAACTTTCGTGCGATGCGGGCGGATGAAATAATTATTGTCATGGATGGCTGTGAGCGAAAAGTAATTATTATTATTATTGCTCTTTCGAGCAGCGCCGGTAAATCAATAAATTTACATAATCATTGTGTAAAAGACCAATTAATGGCGCTTTAAATACAAGATGAGCAAAGGTATTTTTATCCACGCCATGCTGCTTGCAAAAATAATCGATCCGTAGCCCTGGACGACAATTGTGAAAATATCGTTTAATTAAAACAAATATGCATAGATTACTTTAAATAAAAGAGGGAGTAAAAAGTTATTTCAGGCGAATTTAATTGCTGTTGAAACGTCGCTAATTGAAAAGTCTGTGCCGAGGGAAAACAACACAACTTTCCTGGCCTGTCCGCGTTTTTCCCCTCGAATAAGCATTACAAACAATGTTGAATGAAATGGAAATTAATCTAATTTCTGTGGGACAAGCGGCCACAAGGCGAACATGGATATCCTTTTAGGATATTCCACCTCGGACTGATGAGCGTAATTAATCAAGCCGAAGTATACTGATTTCCCAGGACGAGATGCCGTTCTGTTTTCCTTTCAAAGCAGCATAAATATTATGATGCTTGGGTCCGCAATGCCAAACAATTAACACAGATCTGTGCTTTCACCTACTTGCGAATCAGCCACCGCCTGAAATAGCCCCCCTCTTTCTCCTTTCACCTTTCTCCACCCACCACCCACCGCCCACCTGGCTGAAGCCCATCAGAGTGCTCTCCGCTGACAACTGCCAGCTACTTATGCATGTTGCTGCCACTGACAAGAAACTGCTGGAGAGACAGAAAGGCCGTCTGCAAGAAGGCGGTGGGCAGCGGGCGGTGGGAGGTGGGCGGTGGTTGGCGTTGGGGAAAAGTGGGCGGTAAGCAGGTAAAAAGCAAGAGGGTTCCCAGTGATGTCAGATGCAGATTGCCAAACGAAAAGCCTTTGAGAAATGCGAGATTCATTTAAATATTTGGAATTTTAAAACAGTTGCCAACCGTAATTTTATGCACTGCAAAAATTCATGATTCTCTCTTTAAATATTTTCGTTTCATAGATTTCATTATAACACAATTAGCAAAGCACTATTAATTATTAAATAAGTGGCTCACTGGCATTCCCCCATAATAGTTAATTTGTCAAAGGAAAGAGGATAATTTTAAATAAATAATATATTGTATGTTGAGATTGTTTTTTAAAGTCTCTTAAAGTTTAAACAAGTCTGCGGCATTTAAAAAAGCTTTACATCAATATTTAGTTGTAAGGCTGTTGTGATGTATATATATTTAACTAATTATAAATTGTTATTTTTGCTTGTTTAGCACTCCGCTGAATAGATTTAAAATCACTTTGCCAAGGATCAGAACCATTTGTTTTAAGCTATATTTGAACGTTAGAAATTCCGAAATTAGGCTATAAAACGGATAGGGTAACAGCACTGATGCAGGCAAATGTTGCATTCCATGCAAAAGGCAACGACAAAAGGTGTTAAGAAAGCCATTTGGCCTGCTAATGAGTGACGATGCCTCTGTGTGTGTTTGTGTGTGTGTGAGTGTGTGTTTCTCAAGGTGTGAGTCTGTGTGTGCTCCCCCCGCATTCCACTTTCCCCTCCCCGTCCAGCGGGTGTTTCTGTTTGTGTGTCCCCGTGAGTCCTTGCCAGGACTTGAGCCCGAGCTGAAGAGCAAACAAAAATGTTTTCATGTTTGGGCCTGTCAACAGATTTATCCAACCCCCCTTCCTCCCCCGCCACCCTCTTTTTCGGGTTTGTATATGTTTGGGTATGTGTGCAGAAGCATTTTGCTTAATTAGTTACAAACAGCTGAAACTGAGAGAAAGCCCCGAAGAACGAGGGGCGGAGAAAGGACTCGCATCTATATCTATAGCGGTCCTTAAGGCTCCGCCAAATGTTTACAAATGTCGCAGTGTCTGCTGCGGGCAGCTAAAGATAAAGATATCAGATTGGAGATACTACACACGAGGAGGATGCCAAGATGCGGATGCGAGTGCGGATGCGAGTACGAGTGCGGATGTGTGGGCAGGTGACACAAGTCAGCTCGAGATAATCCGATGAACTTTCCTTTTGTGGCATACTTATGAGGGCAGCTGATGGTGTGAATAGTGCGCAATAAATACATTTCCACATACATTTATTCACTAGTCAGCATTTAGAAAATGAATGGAGTGATTTAGAAGTCCTTCCACACCATTGTAACAGGCGAAGTGTCACAACTAAATTAACTTCTGGTGAATGCATGTAAATATAATTCTGACAAAATATTTCCAAAGATAATTTAATAATTAGAAAAATGATTTCTATACAATTTAAGACCTATTATGTTACGTTTCCAGATGTGTTTTAAATATTGTTTTATTTTCATTATTTTAATTTTATTAAACACAATTTTGACCCAACAACTAGAGCAAAAAAAGGAATAAATTATTATTGTAAAATTATTTATACAAGCCCATTTCTTTCCATTTGATAGCTGCCAATTTTCCTTATTTTGAAGTGAACATATTTGAGCCAATTAATGTTGAATTTTATTTAATTTAATTGACATATTTGAAACCGCGGAACTTTAAAGAGTTGTAAATGTAAACTATGAATCTCCCAAAATAAATCCGTTGGGTAATTAAGTAGAACAACAAGTATAAGTAAGTTCAGTAAACTAACCATAATTATGAACTTGACGACTGAAGTTTAAAAACTATTTATTACCTTATTTTTTCATTTCCCTTTTACTGCACGTAAGTAATAAAATATGTAAGGGTGGGTACTTAATACTTTCGGCTTTCGCTGGCTGGAGTAACGAGCTTTTCATTTGTTTAATTACTGTTCCTCAAACTTAATATAAAGGGATTCAGTATTAGGTTTAATTACTCGTTTACAATTAGAAAATAATAGAGAAATGTAATCTTTACTTATTCTGAAAGTCTGACCAGTGTTTATTACTTACCATTTATACTTTCGAGGCAGGGAAAACATTTCAGAAACTTGATACTTTTGGGGTTTCCTTCCTTTCCGTGGGCCTAGGCCATTAAAAATTTAACTCCTTATCCCCTTGAGCATATAATGCGCCTCCATAAAGTTAAATTCCACGTTTAATTACACGCTCATTAAGCCGAATGCATTTTCCCGTTTGCCATCCCGCAGAGAAACTCAAAATGCTGGACATCACTCGCGACAAGCCCGTGAAAGTGGCCGTCAAAGTGGCAGTGCCTGTGCGGGATCACCCAAAGGTAGGTTGAGGACAAGGATGGGGATGTGGAGCTGGGCGTGGAAACCTGTTAACGGAGGGTAAACACTTTCATTGCATCTTCCTTTGACCGGCCGCAACAGTTCAATTTCGTGGGCAAGCTGCTGGGACCCAAGGGCAACTCGATGAAGCGCCTGCAGGAGGACACGATGTGCAAGATGGCAGTATTGGGACGCGGATCGATGCGCGACCGGCGGAAGGAGGAGGAGCTGCGGGGCAGCGGGGACAGTCGCTACGCCCACCTCTTCGAGGACCTGCACGTCGAGATCTCGACCTTCGCCGCTCCGGCGGAGGCCCACGCCCGGATCGCCTACGCGCTGGCGGAAGTGCGCCGCTTTCTGGTTCCGGTGAGTCGAGTCCCACTGACCCGCGGGGAGGGGGGGGGGCGACCTTTTTTCGGGGCTTCCCCCACGGCATTGTTTGTGTTTAATACCCATTAATGATTTAAGTTTCGTTCGCATCCACGAGCAGGCAAATGAGCATCTTAAAGTTGTCCGTGTCCCGGGTCTTAAAGTTGTGCCAGCGAGGAGTGCACTCAGACAAAAAGTGTACCTAAATTGAGAAGTACATTCGAAGATTATACAATCCTAATAAATTAAATTCTTAAGACATTAAACTAAAGTTTTGCTGATAGCCAGTTCATAAGGATGGTCTCTAAGTTTTTTATATTCATGGGCTAGAAATAGTAATAATTTTGTATATTCATTAGAAATGTATTTATTTTTTCTATTGTTTCCACTTACTTTTTTTAACTGCGTATTTTCAAAATAGATGATTAGGAATAGAAGAAAAATAGCTTTAAAACTTATTTTAAGTTTGAGGAAATGAAAGATATTATTTAATTGGTTTAAAGAGATTGAGGTCAAGAACATTAGTTTTAAATAATGTAATAGGTCTTCCAGAAATGGAAAAGTTTTCTGTTTAGCATTTGTGTAAAAAGTGTGTTTCCCTGCAAGAAAATTGGTTTTCTAGAAAGTAATGTTTAATGACCAGTTCTTTTCTTTAACTTTAGAGAACCGTGTTTTGCTATGGCGAAAGTTCGCTGACGAGTTTAATTAAAGTCAAATTTTTGAAAGTCACGGGGAAATAGTTTTCAGAGTGTAGGTGGTCCGGAGCGGTGCGGACTCCTCCAAGGTTGTGCTCGTTATCGACTTCAGCTTCCGTGTTCGCGTGGCATGCAGCGCGTTTCCTGCTCTCCGCGCTCGCTGACTAAATTGCATTGTGCTGTAATTACATTTGCCACCCCCTCGGCACTCGAGTGGAGTCCTCCTTTGGCCACCTCCTTGGGCGCGGCAACTGGGAACTTCTGGTCTGGCTGGCCTCCTCCTTTTGGCCATTGTGCGGCGCTCGACACGCCAACGCCAACGCCAACGCCATCGCCATATCGCCATGGCCAACATCGCCATCTTGTGGAGCCGTAGTGTGTGAGGGGCATTTCCCTCAGCTCCTCGCCAGTTCCTCCTCCACTTGAGACACAAATGTTAACCGTTTACTATCTGCAGCCTGCAGACGGGGATTCAGGGATGCAAGGATACAGGGAGATCGAGAGTCCTGCAGGCGGCACGTCCTGGGCATCATCCTCACTTGCCGGCATACTTTATTTATATATCTTCTTTAAGATGCAAGCAGAAATGTGGGGAGTGGACATGAAACAATTTAAGCAGAATGCCGGGCCATCTATCTGGGCTATCCGGCCGTTGCAGTGCCCGTATCCGAGAGATACGGGGAATTACAAATGAGCGCCGTATATCCTGCTTATTGCAAATTATACCTTGAGACCAGGACTTTGATCTATAATTTTCCACAAAATTCAATTCGCACCTCCCTCCCCTCTTTCTGCCACATTGTTTTCGAGACCCTGCCACATAATCAGCAGCTCCAGTTCAAGAGGATCCGGATGAGTTTGAAGTTGGGGCCGGGTAATCTAATATATTGACATCCTGCACGACCTTTGACTGGCATCTGTTGGCAACATTGAAACTGTGTCCTGGTTCCGTTCAGATTCTCTCCCCCTGAGTTATTCCGATCTGATTACACACGACGAAAATTTGCATAGAAATTATTTGATATCCCCAACACGAGGCGGAGACAAAGGCGATGAAAGCCGAAACTGTTTCAATTTAGATAAATTGCTGGGGTTACTTTAAGGAGTGTGTGTGTGTGTGTATTTTTTGCCTGCCAAGTCTGTGTGATTCCCATCTGAGACATATTTAAGCCTCAGTCACCTGGCGGGAAATTGTTTATGGCATCTGCAATCACGATTTATGTTCGCCAGCGAGTGCCATAAAAATGCCGTCTTGTGTGACAGTTCTAAGGATACTAAAAACCTAGGAAATGGGAGTGCCGCATACATATGTTGCAAGCGCAGAGATATTCATAAACGAGTTAGTTGGTTAATGGGGTTGATGAAATGTGTATCCACCGGGCTGGAGTTTCCTGTGTGCGTGTATCTATCGCATCCAGGCCCACACCCACACACCCACACCCCCACCCACTTCACCGCCACCCACATAATTGCATTAAGCACTCGCAGATACCCAGATACACATATGAACACCCGATGTGTGTATCCCGGGGGCAGGAATGGAATCCGCTCGTTCAAAGGGTGTTCCACCGGCGACACATGAAACGTGGCTGCGCACAAACTTTTAATTGACATCCAATAAAATTCGCATTTATTGCCAACGACGTTGGCCAGGGAAACGTGAATTAAATTTAATTGCCCGAGTGAGGTGTTCCCGTGGCACCACCACTGATCCCGCCAGTGATGGACAGCATCTTTGTTTCCCAGAAGTGCTCAATGCGGTAAAGGGTACGGGGTGCCTGGTACCTCAGAAAAAGAAAACTCCAACTATCCTCAGTAAAAAAAACTTCGTACTATCAAGAGGAAAACTTTCATACCTCTCTTACTTTAATATAACTTTATTCAAGTAAGCTTATTGTGGATTTAAGAACCATATTTCTCATTGACTTTAGTGTGCTTCAAAAATGTATTACTTTTCTTGAGTGGAGAATAGTTGAGGAACTACGAAAATAATTGGATAATTTTATGTCATAGGAATTTGATACTTTGTTTAATATTTTTAACTGAAACGTATGAACTAAAATATTGCTTTGGGTATGAAAACTACTATGCCAACATCCTAATCCTTATATCCAGAATAATGTTTCTAACTGGGAGTGAGTACACTTTCATCCTTACTCCTTCTAAATTACCTTTGGGACTTTAAGTCTTGCCATTCCGTTCACTGAATCGCTCATCTCTTCGCCGCAGGACTACCACGATGACATCCGCCAGGAGCAGATGTGGGAGATGCAGGCGCTGACGTCCACGCCCGCCCTGGGCGCCCACGCGCTGGAGGACTCGCAGAGTCCCACCAACAGCAGCGGCAATCAGGTGGGCGGTGCCACCACCTCCTCCTCTAATGGGGCCAGTGGGCGTGGCCTGGGCGGGGGACTGGCCGACATGGACACGTCCAACGATGACAAATCGGACGATGCCAGCGGCATGGAGTGCCTGTCCGCAGTCGAGAAGCTCGACTGCTCGTCCAGCTGCGCCAGCCTGGGCATCACCGGAATCACGACCATCAGCACCACCAGCTCCGAGCATCCGCATCCGCACCAACACCAGCATCAGCACCAGCACCACGCCCACCTGCACCCCGCACACGCCCACGGAGGCCAGCAGCAACAGCAGCAGCAGGTGCACCACCACCAGCAGCACCACCACAGCCACCAGGCGCACTTCCACCAGCTGCTCCAGCAGGCCCACGGCGGAGCAAGTGCAGCGGCGGCGGCCGCCTGCGGGGAGCATCTCTCCGGACAGGCGACTCCTGCGACGGCGGCGGCACGTAAGTGGACTCCGGCCGTAGTGGCTTTACCGGAGCTCGACCATTAATTGGAAATTACTGCTCAGTTGCCGCTGATGCAGTGCATGAAAGAGCCAATGAACATAATCCAGCTGCAGTCGAGAGTAGAGTAGATTCAGGCTTTTATACTCTTTCAGGGGATGTCATGCATTTGGACAGGACTTTTACATTATCACGTAATTTATGTAACTACAGTTAATAGGTGGTCTTATCTCCGTGCTAGTTTTTATATCGTGACTTATTCACGAGCTTTTAGAGCATAGATGTAACTTAAAACTAACGCAAATCAAAATTTAAAGCGGAAACTCAGGTCATATAATCTAAAAACAATTACAAAGTTAAAAATAACTAACTGATAGCCAAGACATTATTCATAAATATATTAAGTTAAACAAGATTTGATAAATTTTATTTTGATAATATAACTCACTCAAATTTTGCTTTAAGCGTTAAACAATGGTCTTTACTTTGGCGTAAATTACTCATACGACACGGTGTGCCAGTTACACAATGTCAGTAAATGTCTCTTCACACATTCTGATTTATTGTTTCAGATTTTTACATTTGAGATAAGGTATGATTGTCAACCCGCTCAAATGACAACTTAATTGTATGTAAAATCAATAATTCAGGCAAGCAGAAATCAGACAAAATCTGAAGTGAATAATCAGAATGTGTGAATAGGCCTTTGAATTACTTGATCAACAGTACGTATGAGTGATAAAAGCCGAACCACCGACACCAAAACTCTGTTTTTTTTACCAAAATCTATGATAAAATGCACCAAATCGCATAATTTAAGGGGAATAGGACCTTTAAATTTTCGTAGCATATATGAAATTTATTTATATGATCGAATTGTGATATATAATCGATTGGGATAGCTCTTCGAAAGGGCATTTTAAGCTTCGCTATTACCAAAGCCAGACTCCTTCCTTAGTTCAAAGTAATCCTCCAGCTGCCACTCATCCTGTTCTCTCCTCTGTCCGCCATCTATCCACCCACAGTGCACACCACAGCCATGGCAGTGGCACTCCAGCATCAGCTGACAGCCGCAGGAATCGGAGGACTCCTGAAGCCGGCCACCGGGGTGGGGGTGGGGGCCACCATGGCCGGCCTGCCCACCACCCAGGCGGGAGCCGCCGCCCTGCAATTGTCCGGCGACGGGGAGTCATCCGGATCGACGCTCACGCTGCTGGAGCCACCAGGCTCCGCCCTTCTGCATCCCGCTCTGCGCAACGTCAAGACCATCAACATAGGTGAGTCCAGAGTCCAGAGTCCTGAGTCCTGTGTCCTGGCAGCTGAAGCTTCGGCTGCCATCCTCAATCCTAATCTCGGTTACTGCACGGAGAAAACTCAATTGCCATTAGGCGGTGGTTAACAACATATTCCTAACTATTTTTGGTCTATAAAAAATGATTACTTTTAAAATGTATGTAACAGTAGCACATTTTTACGAAGTTTTTATATAGCTTAAACAATAACCATTTCCATTACAATTACTATATTATTATGATGGACTAATGTTGTTTGTTTTTTAATGAAAGCACTTAAAAATTGTGAAATCGATTAGTACAACATTTTAATATGTGATTTAAAAGAGATAAGTTAACTTATGATGAGATAAGTTAACTTATGATGAGATAAGTTAACTTATGATGAGATAAGTTAACTTATGATGAGATAAGTTAACTTATCTCATGCTGAAATTAATATAGTAAGCGGAAAAGTTGTAAGTACAGTTCGAACTGCCCTAAGACAAATTTATTTCTGTAATTCCAATTCTCTCTAATTGAAATTTTTACCTGACCAGATAGAGTTTTGAGCTTTGAGTGTATTTTTTTTTTTTACAAAAACTATGTCAAAATATACCAAAATTAAAAGAAACTCTTAGCTTCAATAATGGGATAGCTGAAAAAGTATAATGCTTTTAAAATCTACGATTTAATAAACTGAATATGAAAAAGTTGTTAGCACTGACATCATTTTCTTCCTGTGTATCAGGTGGTGGCCTGGGAAGGAAGCGCCCCCTGCTGGGGGTTCCCCGCTCCGGAATGAATCCCACCAAGCGCACGGTGATGAGTCTGCTGGCCAGGGCCAAGAATTCGCAGGCGCTGCACTCGGTCCGCCAGCCGATGGTGACGGCCACCAGTTTCGCTGAGTGAGTTGCCACCACGGAAACGAGCCACCACGTACTCCGATGTTGCGAGTTCGACGGGGGAGCCAGGCACTCATTTCCACTCGCTTTGTTTCAGACCCTTGCAGATGCTGGCCTCGCCGTTCATCATTCCGCACCAGGCGGTGGACCAGCCGATCCTGGCGCTGTCGAAGGAGGGACTCGCCCAGGGCGTCTAACCCAGTGACCTGCTCCACCTGCGGCTGCCCAGATAGACCAATCTGACCGATTACCACCTGCCCCGCCTGCCCCGCCTCCCCCCTGCGAGGATAAGCGAGAATCTCGAGGAGATTAGCGAGTACTTCTAAGCGATGTTTGCGTAGCTGGTGCGCACTTTCCACGTAGTAAGGCTATACCGATCTTTAGGGACTAACTGTGAACTTATCCGAGCGAAATCTCGAGCTCGTGCCACACGATTTTATTTTTTACAGAGAATAAACGGAGCGTCTATTTGCAATGCGATGTTTTATTTCCACAGATGCAAAACTAGGCAAACAAAATCGAAACGTTCGATCTAATGGAACAGAGTTTAAACTTTAAACAAATTGAAACCTAAAATTAGTGTCAAATTAAAAACAAACGAGAGCAACTTCAATAGAAATAAATGTAAACGCAATTACTTTAAACAAATTACTTTAAATAAATATACACACAAATACGAATGCGAATGCAAAAACCGAACACGAGTACCATAAAAGATATATATACAATACATACGAACACGTATACAAGCATATACAAAAATATAAATATGTGTGTACTTAAATCTATATTAACTTAAGATTAAACCAAACGAAACTACTAAATTAATGAGATAATACAATAATTTTAAAGTATTTTAACAGCCACAAAACGAAGACAAAGTCAAGCCGAAAAAGAGAAGAAAAGAAGAGAAGAGAAGAGAAAATAAAAGAAAGTAGAAGGATATAGAAAGTTGAGGTAGAACCCCCGATCAGAGAGATCCCACCGCCTTCAGCTTGCGTTGCCTGATTGATTCCACATTGAGTCCCCTCAGATCCAAAGCTACAGCTGATAGATATGATAGTTCGGTTTCAGTTTTAGAACGGGAAGTTTCAGGACATCGAAAGCAGCGATCGCCTATAGAGTTATATTTTTGGTTCAGATTATATATACACGCACTTAAGGATAATGTATGGAAAGGTCTTTGGTCTGAGTCTAGCTAGATGTTCCATCCCCTCCACATCACTGCGATGCTTCGATTGAATGTATGAATTGATATTCAGACTGTAGGAATCTGATCTCACAGTTGTCTGTCGCGTACTTTGGGAGCCACTGTACCGAGCATTCCAGCAGATAGTTCCGATTTCACATCGAGAGTTCACTTTAGCTACCCAGTTACTTTGTTGACTGTGCACAACCCACATAGCAAATAAATAGTACTTAAATAGCGTTAACCGATATACAATAACAAACATTACTCAATAAATGTTCACAGAAAGTTTAATCAAAAAAACAAAACGAATATTTACAGCGTAAAGTAAAAGTAAAGTTAAAGCAAAATATTGATGTTCAAAGAAAGCAAATCCGTGAAAGGTCCTACTCATTAATGTCATTAATGTAGATGTCAAATATGCAAAACGAATTAAATAATTAAACCAGTCTTAAATGTGAAAAATTTCAGCAAAAATCCACCACAACCAACAAATACCACACAAACCGCCACCACCACGAACACAGCTTCGAGCTATTCACAAATAAAATGCAATATTTTAAAAATAAAAGTTAAAGAGTTTTACTCCCTTTTTTTGATGGCAAGCAACAAGGGAACTTCACTTTCCCCTTAACTCATAAAAAATAATACAGAAATGCACTCTCAGGAGAGTTCGTCCTTTTTTAGCTATTAGTTCCGGAGATCCAGTTTTATCCAGCAGATTCTTCTCTGTGGTTAAGTTTTATGTGCCCCCCTTTAACTATCATAAAATAGCTCAGGTAAAAAACGAAAAGCGAATGGATGGAGCAAATATGAAAAGTTTTATGCAACTTCGAGGTAAGGCACATTCATTCATTTGTATACAGAAAAAAATATAAAATACATTTAATTTCGAGAACACAATGCTAAAAACTGTACAGAACTGTATAGTTACATAACAGCTATGGTTTATAGTCATCCAATTTTAATAAAACCGACGGTTTTGGTTCAAAAACTTTATTTGGTAACATAAATAAAAAAAGATTGCGTAAGTTTCAAGTCATATTTTTAAACTCAGTATAGAAACAGAATACAGAATTATACGATTGGAAATGTCTTCTTTACTGCGTTACAAGCTGCTGACCAAATTTACAATACCCCCTGGAAAGGTATAAGATAGCTTAAATATTTGTTTATGGCCAAAGCTCCGAAAATGATTTTGAGTTTCGGTTTTTATACCCGTTACTCGTAGAGTAAAAGGGTATATTGTATTCGTGCAAAAGTATGTAACAGCTAGAAGGAAGCGTTTCCGACCCTATAAAGTATATATATTCTTGATCAGAGTCACTAGCCGAGTCGATATAGCCATGTCCGTCTGTCCGTCTGTCCGTCTGTCTGTCTGTCTGTCTGTCCGTCTGTCCGTCCGTATGAACGCTGAGATCTCGGAAACTATAAAAGCTAGAAGATTGTCATTTTGCATGCAGATTCTAGGAGTTCCTACGCAGCGCAAGTTTGTTTCAAAAAGGTGCCACGCCCCATTTAACGCCCACAATCGCTTATATACGATTTTAAAAATTTAAATATTTTGGAAAAGTAAAAATGCAGTTTTATTGTGTTTATCAATACCTATCGAAATGTAGAAGAAATTTTTCAAATCGGACCATTCGTTAAAAAGTTATGCGTGATCAAAGTTTCTATCTCCATCTCCCTCGCACTCCCTTTACCTGAGTAACGGGTATCTGATGGTCGGTGCACCCGACTATAGCGTTCTCTCTTGTTTTTTATCAAAACCCTGGGAAATAATGGTCAAATCTTGGAAAGTCATTCCTCGTTGGATTCCATTCCATCGGTCAAAATCCATCAAATCGGTCAGAAAATACATTTTTCCGAATCTACCAGGAGTCGATTGCTAAATTAGAACAAAAACCTTAAAAAGTGATTTTTATGGCCAAAAGTCCGATAAAATTCACTCGACTTTCGGCCAAACTTCGAGCAAACACATTTATTTTTATGCTCAATACATAGTCGCCCGCTCGAGCCAGCTGTCCGGAAAAAGTCGGAGGAAGTACCTGCGAGTGGTCTCGAGAAGGATCAGGAGTCCCACGAACGGGTAGATGGTGTAGAGGAAACTGCCAATGCTGAAATGAAGAGGGACCAATGTCACGGCACGGAAGTCATGCTGCCAGAAACACGCACTTTAGTTCGTGGGTCCCGTCCAGTCGCAGGCAAACAGTGGAGTCCATGAGCCACAATCCCACGCAGAGGCAGACCAAATAGACGACGGCCAGGTTCAGCCGCCAGTTGGCAAAGCCGTGGGTCAGCAGATTGGCACGTCCCGTCTTGGTCAACACCAGGTTGGTGCACTGCATCGCGACGAGGCTCATCAGGCAGAGGGAGGACACCTGGCACTCCAGTCGCTGGCGAGCTGCGATGGTCTGCGGGAGAATCGGAGTTGGGGTCAGTTGGCTGCCGTTCATCTATACTTATTTATACCCATTCCTGGCCGAAAGCGTCGGTGATGTCGTTGACCGTGTCGTCGTGCCACTTGATGTGCAGAGCCACCAATGTCCTGGGCAGGAACCCCTTGTCGGCCATGAACACGAAGTAGGTCATGAAAACAGCGGCGGCTTCTATGGTTCCCACAAGGATGAGGGAGACGAACAGTAGTCTACGGGATATTTTTGGAAAAACATGAGTACTTGGACAAAGAGTTTTAGAATATGTTTTATTGCTATTGCCAATTAAAAAAAATAATCTATTACTCTTTTGCAATGAGTTATTGCCTTTTACGATATAAAATAATAAAAGAAATTACATTTCTTTGTTATTATATAAAAGCAATAAGCTTTAATTAAGAAATTATTTTATTTTTAAACTTATACAAAATAATACAATTAATATTATACATCCAATAGAAATCTATCTTTAAAAAATGTTGCGTGGTGGTTAAATCAATCTGATTTGGCACAGCATAATCCGTGCTGACATAAGCACAAAAAAATGACAAAAAGACTAAACCTTTTGCTTAAAAGGCTGAATTCGACAAAAACGTTGACAGAGCCAAAGTTAATTTATTAAGATTGTTAAAGATGCATCTTTTTATACCCGTTACTCATAGAGTAAAAGGGTATATTGCATTCGTTCAAAAGTATGTAACAGGTAGAAGGAAGCGTTTCCGACCCTATAAAGTATATATATCCTTGTTCAGGATCACTAGCCGAGTCGAACTACCCATGTCCGTCTGTCCGTCTGTCTGTCCGTCTGTCCGTCTGTCTGTCCGTCTGTCTGTCCGTCTGTCTGTCCGTATGTACGCTGAGATCTCGGAAACTATAAAAGCTAGAAGATTGGCATTTTGCATGTAGATTTGAGGAGTTCCTACGCAGCGCAAGTTTGTTTCAAAATGTTGCCACGCCCCCTCTGACGCCCATAAGCCACAAGCTGTGGCCACAGTTTTGATGATATTATGAAAATTTTAATTGATATGTATTTGTTTCGTCAATAAATATCGATTGGCCCAATAAAAGTTTGCCACGCCCACTCTAACGCCCAAAAACCGATTAAACGCTTTAGCCTGGATAGCGCCTACATTTCCGCCTTTTATGGCGCCATCTATCGGATGACTTTGGAACAGCTGACCAAGGTGCTCAACAGAGTCAACTCTAATTTCATTTGTTTTCATTTGTCAATACCGAACTCTATCCCAAGAACTATGCAAATCAAATCAAGTTAGCCAAATTGGAAGTCTGAGTCAAACAATGGCGTATGTGTGTATTTATGTAAGCATATACATATGTATGTATTTACATTGTACTCAGTTGCAATTGCCCGGCAAAAATAAACTCCTTTCAAACAAGAAAGGAAAGCTAACTTCGGGCGGAGCCGAAGTTGATATACCCTTGCAGAATACTCTGTAAATTATATTCTCCAAAATTATTCATATGATGCATTCTTAATACTCATAAAAAATCCCAACTTCCTAACTTAACAAACACCAAAGTTATGGCATTTCCGATAAATCAGTTATATGGCAGCTATAGGATATAGTCGGCCGATCCTTATGAAATTTGGTAGGTCGGATTGATTGTCCAAAAATAAAACCCATAAAAAATCCCAACTTCATAACTTAACAAACAAGTTATGGCATTTCCGATCAATCAGTTATATGGCAGCTATAGGATATAGTCGGCCGATCCTTATGAAATTTAATAGGTCAGATTTATTGGCCAAATATAAAACCCATAGAAAATCCCAGCTTCCTAACTTTACAAACACCAAAGTTATGGCATTTCCGATCAATCAGTTATATGACAGCTATAGGATATAGTCGGCCGATCCCGGCCGTTCCGACATATATACTGCGTGCAAAGGAAAGAAGGGTGTGTGCAAAGTTTCAGTTCGATATCTTTAAAACTGAGAGACTAGTTTGCGTAGAAACAGACAGACGGACAGACGGACAGACAGACGGACAGACGGACATGGCTATATCAACTCAGGAGGTGATCCTGATCAAGAATATATATACTTTATATGGTCGGAGATGTCTCCTTCACTGCGTTGCACACTTTTGACCAAAATTATAATACCCTCTGCAAGGGTATAAAAAGCTATTCGCTATACCCGTTACTCGTGTTGTGCAAACATTTAGACTTTAATATACATAATACTATTTAAGAATGTATGTGTTTAGCCAATATAAGTATGTATGTTTAATATTTCTAGTCAATTTATTACAAGAAGGCATATTTATATTAAGTTGTTTAGCTGAGTAACGGGTATCTAATAGTCGAGGCACTCGACTATAGCGTTCTCTCTTGTTATACCCTTGCAGAGGGTATTATAATTTTGGTCAAAAGTGTGCAACGCAGTGAAGGAGACATCTCCGACCCTATAAAGTATATATATTCTTGATCAGGATCACCTGAGTTGATATAGCCATGTCCGTCTGTCCGTCTGTCCGTCTGTCTGTCCGTCTGTCTGTTTCTACGCGAACTAGTTTCTCAGTTTTAAAGATATCGAATTGAAACTTTGCACACACCCTTCTTTCCTTTGCACGCAGTATATATGTCGGAACGGCTGGGATCGGTCAACTATATCCTATAGCTGCCATATAATTGATTGATCGGAAATGCCATAACTTTGGTGTTTGTTAAGTTAGGAAGCTGGGATTTCCTATGGGTTTTTTATTTGGCTAATAACTCCGACCTACCAAATTTCATAAGGATCGGCCCACTATATTCTATAGCTGCCATATAACTGATTGATCGGAAATGCCATAACTTTGGTGTTTGTAAAGTTAGAAAGTTGGGATTTCCTATGGGTTTTATTTTTGGCCAATTAATCTGGTATGTCAGATTTCATATGGATCGGCCGACAATATCCTATAGCTGCCATATAACTGAACGATTGGAAACTCCATAACTTTAATGTTCTTAAAGTTAGGAAGTTGGGATTTTTTATGAGTATTAAGAATGCATCATATGAATAATTTTGGAGAATATAATTTACAGAGTATTCTGCAAGGGTATATCAACTTCGGCTCCGCCCGAAGTTAGCTTTCCTTTCTTGTTTTCCTGTAAAATCGTCAAAGAAACAAGAGAGAACGCCTCGACTATTAGATACCCGTTACTCAGCTAAACAACTTAATATAAATATGCCTTCTTGTATGTTTTTCGCCGCTCGAATGGCCAGCTGTTCCAAAATCATCCGTTAGATGGCACCATGAAATGTAGACGCTAGCCAGGCTTAAGCGTTTAATGGGTTTTTGGGCGTTAGAGTGGGCGTGGCAAACTATTATTAGGCCAATCGATAGGTATTGACGAAACAAATACATATCAATTAAAATGTTCATAATATAATCAAAACTGTGGCCACAGCTTGTGGCTTGTGGGCGTCAGAGGGGGCGTTGCACCATTTTGAAACAAACTTGCGCTGCATAGGAACTCCTAAAATCTACATGCAAAATGCCAATCTTCTAGCATATATATGCATAATATATTGTATTTAAATAAATTATGCTTTTAAAGTATTCAGCCATTTAGCCTATTTAATTGAAGTATGGGCACAACAGTTTTTGTTAAAGTAAAATCCAATACTAATGTTTTATGAGTACAAACTTACCGACTATTAAGCAGAAAGTTATCGTAGACTTTGGGCATCTGCTGCATCATTTTCTCCTCTGGGGGCTCATAAATCAGGGTCATGGCAGGTAGCTATGGGAACACTCGATGTTGTTGGACAATTCAGGAGTACCAAATTTTATGGGACCCCGACCCCGACCCCACTTACCAAGTTCACGAGGAAGGCAAGGATGAGTTCGTCCATGATGTGGATGTGAAAGGGGACGCGGAGCAGGAAGAAGGCGGTGTACACCAGAAATGTGGTTGTGATGGTGGCCATGCAAAAGGCCAGGGCCTTCTTGAGGTTCTCGAACAGCAGCCGACTTTCGCCGACCACATTGACCAAGGTGGCGAAGGAGCTGTCCAGCAGGATGAGATCGGCACTGGCCTCGCACATGACGGCACACCCGTACTTGGCCGCGCCCACATGGCCACTCCGCATGGCGGGCGTGTCATGGAGCGTTCCCCCGATGACGGACACCACTGCGCCCAGCCGGCGACAGGCGTCCACAATCCAATGGAGCTGCTCCGTGCACGTTTCAGCGCATACCAAGTCCCGCCGAGCCAGGAGCAGCTGCTCGATGTGCCAGCGCTGGTGGTGCGGCTTCTCGTCGGCGTACTTGGACATGTCCACTATGTCCGTGCTGGGTATGGATGCCCTGCCCCTTAGCATATCCCAGGGTGCCGAGAGGATGCCCACATCCACGGCCAGCGCCTTGGCCAGGTTGCGTTTGCGGCGCGTCACGACGATCAACTTGATGCCCGCCGTTCTGCAGCGGACCACTGCCCTGGGAATGGTGCTCCTGGGCGGATTGTACGTGGCAATCATGCCGAGGAACCTCAGCGAGAAGGTGTCCACCGCCAGGTAGTCCCGGTACCTGTACTCCCCGCCCTCCAGCCCCGTGTTGGTGTTCACCTGCGAGAAGCGCCGGAACTCCAGCTCGTTGCTCAACTCCTTGTAGGCGAAGGCGCGGACGTGGCGACCCGCCTCCAAAAGCCCATCCGCCAGGCTGAGTATGATGTCCTGCAGCTGATTGTCCAGCGGCAGCTCCTCGCCACGAAGGGCAAAGGTGGAGCACCGGCGGATCACCACGTGGCAGTGGCCCTTCATCAGCAGGATGAGCTTCTGCTGGCCATCGGCATCGCGAGTCCTGTGCACCGTGACCTGCATCTTGTCCGCACTGGAGTAGTGCTTGTTGGCCACCTTCTCGTGGTCGCGACGCAGCTGATCGATGTTCGGCAGGATCATCAGACCGAACTTGAGCAGGGCTATGTCAAGGATATTGCCGTACATGTCCTTCTGCATCTTGGGTACTCCGATGTTCCCCGGACAGATGACCGCATCGTTGCAAAGGATCGAGGCCCGGATCAGCTCGATGAATCGCGGACCCTGCGCACTAACGTCTATATTGTCCGCGCTCAGCAGTCCCATGTCCACAAAGATCTCGGACACCCGCATCCGACGTCTGGTCATCGTGCCCACCAAGTCGGTGACGATCACGGTGGTGAGGCCCACTGTGGTGGTGCTGCGGAGGTTCCTTACATAGCACTGCTTCTTCCTCATCAGCGTTTTCGTCCGCCTAATGCCCCAGTAAAGGATGAAGGGCACATAGAAGGGAGTGATGGCAAGCAGCAGTGAGAGATTGACCTCATACACAACTTCACCGCGCTCGAGACCGGTGGTGCAGACCAGCAGGATGGACACGATGATGGTCATCACGATCATGTAGTAACCAATCTTAAAGTAAGGAAAGGAAGTGATGGGAAGTTTCCCAGGACTCATGCACATCACTCACTTGTCTCTGGTGTCTTTCCACCCGACTCGGAGGTCGCTCCTTGAAGCTAAGTGCCGCCATCGTGCCCACATCGGTGTTCTTTCCACAGGCAATGGCCACGCCGAAGCCAGATCCCTTCATTGCATGACTGCAGGCGAATCCCACGTTGTTGGAGCCCCACTTTGATAAAGTTTTAGTATTCATTCCGAAGCTGGGTTAATTCTAGAACTGTCACAATGCCAACAGATATCTGAGATTTTAGGAATATGTATGATGACCCCATGTTTAATGCTTAAGAAATATGATATGTAACTTCCAAAAGAGGTTGGAGTTTTGAAGAGTTAAAGCAAAGTTCCCATTTAATCACTTTATTGGGAATATTTTCAAACTTATTATATCCCACCTCATCATTTGGGGAAGAGTAAAGAGTTATTGAAATAGAATAGATTCGAGTTTGGAAAGTTCGAGCTATGGAAGTTTAACTGTATTACTAAAATTAAAACCCCCAACTTCAACATATATTGCTCTCAATGACAAATTTATAAGTAAGTATTCTTAAAACAGTGGCTTATTTCTGGAGCTATTAGAATAAACTCAAAAAATTAAAAACAAAATAGTTTAATTTAATTTTCGGTAAAATGCAGTAGATCAGTAGTTTATATGTCCTGAAGGTATTCAATTCGGGAGAATCGCTGCCGTCCCTCATTCGTCAATGGAGTGACAATCACGGGCTTTGAGTATCCAGTCAGGGCCACATTGTTCACCTCCAGACCCGAGGAGCTGAAGATTCGGAGATCGGCAGGAAGCCGCTGGCCGTAGCTGATTGGCACGATGTCGCCAATGACCAGGTCCTGGGTGAGGATGATCTCCTTTTCGCCATCCCGGATAACAGTGCAGTACATGGGCATCAGCTCATCGAAGGCCACGATCATCTCCTCGTTATCGTCACTTTGCAAATGTATCACGAGTCCTGCGAGAAGGAAACTGAGGAACAGAAACATTCCGACTACTAGAAACTCCGGATCGGTTTTTCCTTTCTGATTGTAGTGGGTTTCATAAACAAAGTATATGGTAAAACAGGCCAGGGAACACAGCAGAGTGAAGATGCCCAAGATGCTGAAGCAGTCCTTTAGGAATTTCCAAAACCGCACATCCTGTTGGAGGGGAAGCGGCAGGACATTCTTGCCATTCCGTGATAGCTTTCTGGCCGCCACCTCGGCGGTTAGACCCTGTGGATAGAACCGTGGTTATTTATCTCCTGAAGTCGTGATATTGCGTATCTCACCTGAGGGACATTCGTCTCCAATCTGGCGCAGAGCTCGTAAAATGGCCAGATGTGCAGATATGGGCCGAAGTACTCCAGCCACAATTCATTTTCCGTCTGACGCACTCCCTCCTTAACCTTTTTCTTTCCTTTGCGCCGACAACACCTACACCATCCAATCCATTTCGAGATCTGTTTTCGCCAGAGCACCATGTTTACGGAAAACTCTAGGCAATTTGTGGAGCTGTGTTTTCGGCATGTAGAGCTGGGAAAATGGCTCGTAAAACGGCCATCAATGTTCTCACATAAACCAGCCTGCGACTTCCAATGTCACTCAGTCCGCCTGGGGTCACGGGTCAGGGGTCAGGGGTATTAGGGGTCATAACGGTGGCAAGAACCAGACTCAACTGCTCCGCTGGGAGTGGCAAATCGAATGAATTGATACGCCGCCTCCTCGCAAACAATTGCGCCCAAAGGCCGATGCCGTGATATTGACACTGGCTTGCTGACATGTTCCACGCCGTATTTACAAGCGGACGGAATGCGCTCTTTATGGCCTCGTTTAATAAGTCATCAAATTTCATTGCCGTCAAGTAAAAAACAGATAAAACATGCATTTGCATATATTTATGGGATGCGGGGGCCATCAATGGAAACGAGACATTTTTGCGTTTGCGCTCAATAAGCTCGAATTGGAACAAACTATCCTGGCGAATGGAATGATATGTGGCATTGTTGACACTCAATGGGTTCGTTTGTGGCAGGATAAAAACGGTATTAAAATTCAGACCAATCGTATTGTAATTTTAATTAGACAGCTATGACTTTTTGATTTGCTTTTAATGACTGATGTTGTTTAAGTTTCTTTAAACTATGTTGAAAGAAGAGAAAATCATCAAAAATTTGTTAAAGCTCACTTTAGGATATTGGTCATTGTATGGACTTAACGAAAATAAACTGGAACGCTATAGTACAGTTTTTGGACTATTAGATATCCGATACTCATTGCTTATATATAAAATATGTTGCCTACATAAAGACACAATTTTTCAAGACTTTATCTTTCTAAATAATATTTTGATTTTTTTAATAACAGGAAAGATGTAAACTTCAGCAAGCCGAATTTTATATACCCTTGCAGATATTACAAAACGACTACATTTCGATTTTTATGCCTACATTGCGCTGCAGTTTGATGGCCGATTTTAATTTATTTAAAACCGTAATTCCATATTAACAAAAAAAAAAACAACAAAGTTATACTTTACCCTTTCAGAGGGTCGATCTAGCCATGTCCGTCACTTTTAAAGGTATCTGCTTGGAACTTTCCCATAGTTGTCATTCTATTGCAGGTAGTATATATGTAAGTGGTAACGAGCTGGATCGGGCGACTATATCATATAGCTCCCATAGAAACTATCGGAAAAAAATTTAAAAAACGTATAACTTCGTACTTTCAATATTATTTTGTTCTTTGAGATTCGGTAATATTTAAATATTGTGGAATTATGATTTTAATTAAATTAAAATCGAAAATCTATTTTATATAGCTCCCATAGAAAAATACAAAAATTTTAAAAATAAAAGAAAAAAAAATATTGTATTTTGGTGTTTTTTTGTTTTATCAAAATATTCCTTAGAGATTTAGTTATTATTTACTATATCACAAATAAGCTTTAAGTTTTTTTAAAATCGGACAACAATATTATATAGCTGCCATAGAAACGATGTCAAAAGGCAGCTCCAAATCGGCATAGGTTCCTTGTGTTTAGTAATATAGGCATCGAAATGCAAGGGTATATAAACTTCGGCTTGCGGAAGTTTGATTCCTTACTTGTTGATATACCTAAGGCCAACCTGAAAATTAAAACAATCTATTAACTCCAAATAAAACCCGTAAACTTTTTTATTCGCAAATTAAACAAATCTATTAATTTCAAATAAAATCAGGTATTTTTTTTATTCGCGAAGGCGGTGAGGATGGATTTAAGACACATCATTTCATTAGCAACATGGTTAAGAATTGTCCACAGACTAAGTTTAACCTACATCTATATCTTATAACTTGAAATATTTTAAACGAATGTACATTTCTGCAATAAGGTTAAGAATTGTCCCCTATTATTTTTTGGTTTCCAAAAAACTTCTTAAAACTTGAAATGTTAACGCTTGTAAATTTCTGCTAAGCAATAAAAGCTGGGCTCTTTACTTTCGGATTCTCTCGTTATTTCTCTCACATTCTTAATCAGCTGATCACGAGCGAAGAAAGCTTTTCAGAGCTTTCAAGAGAGTAGAGATCGGAATATATACTATATACGACCACCTGTATATATACGGCATGTGGCACTTCTTGTCCGCTCAGTCCAAATTTTCCACTCTCTGCGAAACACGAAACAAAGAACATAATGTCGGGCAACAAATACTGCTTCGCCATCGATCGCGGCGGTACCTTCACGGACGTACTCTGCATCTGTCCCGGCGGAAAGGTGCGCACCATGAAGCTGCTCTCCGAGGATCCGGAACGCTACAGCGATGCCCCCCGCGAGGGCATCCGGCGGATCCTCAAAGAGGAAACCGGGGAGGATCTAGCAGTCAGTGGTTTGGTAGACACCTCGAAAATTGGTTGGGTTCGCATGGGCACCACGGTGGCCACCAATGCCCTGTTGGAGCGCAAAGGGGATCCGGTGGTCTTAGTGGTCAACAATGGCTTCCGGGATCTGCTCTACATTGGCAACCAGGCCAGGCCGAAGATCTTCGATCTTAACATCCGCAAGCCAGCGAATCTCTATAAGTCGGTGGTCGAGGTGGACTGCCGCATAGTTCCAGAGCAGGCTGATCGCTGTGAGCTGAGTGAGTACAAGTGCTCCACAATAAAACCGACCTCGATTGCTAAATAGAATACCAATACAGATCACAGCTGGAAGGTGCTGGAAGGTGTGGCCGGCACCAAGTATCTGGAGGTGCGACCAGTTGATGAGGTGGCTATACGAGAATCCCTCTCAGTAGCCCGTGACCAGGGCGTCTCCTCTGTGTCCGTGGTGCTGGCCCACAGCTACGCCTGTCCGGAGCACGAGCTCCGGGTGGGAGCCATCGCCCGGGAGCTGGGCTTCAGCCATGTCACGCTCTCCCACCAGGCCATGCCCATGTGCCGGGTGGTGGCCCGTGGCTACACGGCCTGTGCAGAGGCCTATTTAACGCCCCATGTGGATCGCTATTTGGCCAGGTGAGTGCATCTAATCTCTGGTCTGGTCTGGTCTGTAAATTAGCCGAATGACCCAGCTCTTTTCGGGCCCAAAGATGTTTTTAACCGCCGCGGGGGGAAGTCGCCATAAAGATAAGCAGTCAGACTAAAAGAATAATAAAACCCACCAAAGCAAACATCCAAAGCTGAGATCTCTTATAGGGTTACGTAAAGTAAACAAATAGAGAATAACAAGGCTTGTATAAGGGTCTCGACTCTGGAATACCTCTAAATGGGATTATAACTTGGATAATCCTAAAGATCTTAATATTTAAATATAGAATCCGCTATAAATATAGAATATATAATAAGTACATAATTATTTTTGAATTTAATATAGTTTTTTTAATTTTATAAACATTCAATTATGAATTTAATGGTTTTGAAACTTTGGAAATCCTCTAATTTATATCCTCAAAAATATATTAATCATTTTAATATTGGATCACATTTAAATGGAGAGTATAATACAAGTAGCAATTATTATTTTTATTTTATTAATTCAACTGGTATTTATTCTACTGTCTTTTATATTGTTTGTTTTTCTCTTGCTAGTTCATAACCCTATCTTATCACAATATACCCAAGTTTCTAATGATCTGGTGGGTATAAAAACAAAAGCGCGCTCTCACTGATTGTGTTTTTTCATTATACACTGGCGGTCAAAATAAAAGGCACAGCATCAGGATCTTTTATTTTTGGTAAAAATTCCAGGCTAACATTAGTCTTTCATCCTGTAGTTTCAAATCTGGCTTCGACAAGCAGCTGGAGGGCGTGGATGTGCTCTTCATGCAATCGGACGGAGGCCTGACCAACATGGAGAACTTCCGCGGAGCCCGTGCCATTCTATCCGGACCAGCTGGCGGCGTTGTGGGATACGCTCTGACGGGAGCCCGGGAGACGGAACTACCACTTATCGGTTTCGACATGGGCGGAACCTCGACGGATGTGTCCCGCTACGCAGGAACCTATGAGCACGTGATCGAAAGCACCACCGCAGGCGTGACAATTCAGGCTCCTCAGCTGGACATCAACACCGTGGCTGCAGGCGGCGGATCACGGCTGTTCTTCCGGTCTGGCATATTTGTGGTGGGTCCGGAATCAGCCGGATCCCATCCAGGACCTGCCTGCTATAAGAAGGGAGGACCTCTGACAGTCACGGATGCCAATCTGATACTGGGACGCATTCTGCCGCAGTATTTCCCCAAGATCTTTGGCCCGAAGGAGAACGAACCGCTGGATCATGAGATCGCCAGGAGTAAGTTCGTGGAGTTGCAGACGGAGATCAACGAATACTTGAAGTCCTCTGGAGATAATCGAGTCCTGAGCGTTGAGGAAGTGGCCCTCGGTTTCATTCGGGTGGCCAACGAAACCATGTGCCGTCCTATTCGTGCTTTGACCCAATCCCGAGGGCTGGATACTGCAAACCATGTGCTGTCCTGCTTTGGAGGAGCTGGTGGTCAGCACGCCGGCGCCATTGCCCGTAATCTTGGGATCGCCAAGGTAGATACAATTCGGATAAATACGATTTAAAGGAAAAACTCGTATTAGTTTTTGAAATATTTTAAGAGGAATACTGTTTTAACTTCACACCTTTAAATGATTTAAACCCTATTACATAGTTCAAACTATTGCAACTTTGAATCAGTCGAAATACCATATTTTTTTGAAATCTTTACTTACTAAAGATCTTCAAAAATTGCATTTTTTCATTATTTAATATCTATAAAGTCGTTTTGGTATTTATTTCTAATCCTAAAGCCCCTGATTAGTAAACAATACATTTTGTTCCAGGTTGTGGTCCACAAGTACGCCGGAATCCTGTCCGCCTATGGAATGGCTTTGGCAGACGTGGTCCAAGAAGTCCAGGAGCCGAATGGCCTGGAGTTCAGCGATGCGAATGCCCAGCAGCTGATGGACCGCCTAGATGCCTTATCCCAGCAATGTCACGACAAGTTGGCGGAGCAGGGATTCAAAAAGATCGAACTGGAGCCCTTCCTCCACTTGCGCTACGAAGGCACCGATGGTGCCTTAATGGTTGCTCCGGCAGCTGGAAAGCAGTCCTCGGGCTCAAATCCCCTGATTGTGGCCTACGGAGATTTCAATGCCACTTTCCTGGAGCGTTACCGCACGGAATTTGGATTCGTATTGCAAAACAGACGCATCATTGTGGATGATATTCGCATTCGAGGATTGGGCAAGAACGAGACACCACCGGAGTCCAAAGTTCAGAACGCCTCCGAAGTGTCGCCTCCAGCGGAATCGAATTCCCGTTGTCGCCTCTACTTCGATCAGGGCGGCTTCGATGCTCCGATTTACCTTACTAAGAACCTCCTCGCCGGACACAAGATCGCCGGACCCGCCGTGCTCATAGATCAGCTCTCGACCATTGTCGTAGAGCCGGAGTGCGGTGTCCAAGTTACCCAGTTCGGGGACCTCATCATGGATGTGAAGACGGGCGGCAAACATGGCATCAATGCGGACTTGGATCCAGTGCATCTGAGCATCTTTAGCCACCGCTTCATGAGCATCGCCGAGCAGATGGGCAGGGTGCTCCAGCGCACTTCGATTTCAACCAACATCAAGGAGCGTCTGGACTTTTCGTGTGCCCTTTTCGGACCGGATGGTGGATTGGTGAGTAATGCTCCCCACATTCCGGTTCACCTGGGCGCCATGCAGGAGACTGTCCAATATCAACTGAGGGTGCGCGGGGAGACCCTGAAGAACGGCGATGTCATCCTGGCCAACCATCCCTCGGCAGGAGGATCCCACCTTCCCGATTTGACGGTCATTACGCCGGTGTTTTATGAGTGAGTATTGAAAAGGCTTTAAAAATTGAAAACAAAACTAATTTAATTATTTGGGCATTTATTATTTCATTAAATCATCTCATGGAATTCTTTTAAAACAACAAAAATACATTTTCGGCTACTACTATTAAAGCTTATTACTTTTAACTTTCGAAATTAAAATATTAGATTTTGAAATAACAAAAAACTTATATGCTATAAAATTAAATTATTTTTGGTTATCGAAATAATACTTATACCTTTATAAATATATAATCTTTTTTGGTATTACCTTGTTATTTTATCTCTCAAATATTTAATTTTTATAAATATTTCCAGGGATCATCCGCGACCGGTCTTCTTTGTAGCCTCCCGAGGTCACCATGCGGATATCGGTGGCATTACTCCCGGATCCATGCCGCCGCACTCCACCTCGTTGGCCCAGGAGGGTGCCGCCTTCAAGTCCTTCCTGATCGTGGAGAACGGACTCTTCCAGGAGCAGCAGATCATTGAGCAGCTGACCACGCCCACATCCGCAAAGGGGGCCGTGGGAACCCGGAACCTGAGCGACAATCTCTCGGATCTGAAGGCCCAGATCGCGGCCAACCACAAGGGTATCCAGCTGGTGGCGGAGCTGATCGACAGCTATGGACTGGACGTGGTGCAGGCGTACATGTCGCATATCCAGAAGAATGCCGAATTGGCGGTTCGGGATATGCTGCGACAGATTGGCCGGGACACGCTGGATCGCACGGGATCCACGGTGCTGGAGGCGAAGGAGTTCATGGACGATGGCTCGCCCATCGCCCTCAAGGTGACCATCGATGCGGAGCAGGGATCGGCCCTGTGTGATTTCACCGGATCGGGGGTGGAAGTGTGGGGCAACTGCAATGCCCCGCGGGCCATCACCTTGTCCGCCCTGATCTATTGCCTGCGCTGCATGGTGGGCCACGATGTGCCACTCAACCAGGGCTGCCTGGCCCCCATCCAGGTGATCATCCCGAAGAACTCCATACTGGATCCTTCGGAGGGAGCCGCCGTGGTCGGCGGCAATGTGCAGACCTCGCAGCGCATCGTGGACACCGTGCTGAAGGCCTTTGGGGTATGCGCCGCCTCGCAGGGATGCATGAACAACATAACCATCGGGGACGAGACATGGGGATACTACGAGACCGTGGCCGGAGGAGCAGGCGCCGGACCCGGCTGGCACGGAGCCGGTGGAGTGCACACGCACATGACGAACACCCGCATCACCGACCCTGAAATCTTGGAGCTGCGCTATCCCATGATCCTGAAGCGGTTCTGCCTGCGCACCGATGGCTCCGGCGGACGAGGGCAGTTCCACGGAGGCGAGGGCGTAGAGCGGGATCTGCTTTTCCGCAAGCCGGTGACCCTGTCCGTCCTGACGGAGCGACGCACCCTCCAACCCTACGGCCTCGCAGGCGGAGAATCTGCAAAGAGTGGCCGTAACTTGGTGGTCAAGAGGGATGGTCGAGTGATCGCCTTGGCAGGAAAGACCTGCATCGATGTGGAGGCTGGGGTATGTTTTAATATATGTTTAAATTACGACTTCGGGTACTAAACGATCTATTTCAGGATACTTTTGCCATGAAAACTCCAGGCGGTGGTGGGTTTGGACCGATTGAAGATTTCTCTAAAACCGGAGAAGGCTTGAATCAGGAAAACAGCAAACGATACGTGGAGCGTGGCACTGTTTTCAACTACCTCCAATCCCAGGAATCTGCCTAAAAATTATCTTTTATATTTTGTAAAACAAAAATTGTATGTGCCATATTAAAAAAGTCTCTTAAATTGACTGTTAAAATCAGGTGTAGGTCCCAATAATAAAATTCAGTGTTTGAAAAATGAAAACAAATGTTTTATTTCCTTATCCAAATTTTCCACATTTCAAACATAATGAAGAACATTTCTTAAATGTTGTGTCTACGTAGAAAATAATTAAAGTAGAACATAAAATTGAAAAACAAACTAATTATGTAGACTTATTATAAATTATAAATTTGTTTTACAAAAAGCTGTTTAAATAGTGCGCCAAGTTAAACCGATATATGAAACTATCGATAAATATAAGCGAACATATGTTTTCAGTATCTGCAATCGCCGACAGTCTATCGATACTTGTGCGTAAATATGTTTTGCACGTGTTGCATTTGAAAAATTTGTGACCGTAAACAAAAGTGTTTTTTCGGAAAATTAAATCAGCTAAGCGCAAATGAAGTGAATGGTAATTGAGTGCGAACTATAACAAAATGGCAGCGTTAGCGGAAAAGACAAAAGAGACGAACACATTTCGGGTGAGTGTCCCCAGAAGTCTCACATTGTTGGGTGCTCCGTCTCACATGCTCTTTTCGTGCAGTTCAAATCTTTCGGGGATCGGGTGAATGAGATTGACCTGCGGCACTTGGCCCTCTACCACATCGGCCACCGTAACGAGGAGCTCGACGAGGAGGAGAACGCCACCTACTTCCAGCAGACCATCCAGAAATGGAATGTGCTCAATCTCACCGAGGAGTACAACTACTTCAGCAAACGATGCAGGAAGATAGTAATCCTACCGCAGCTGCTGCACCAGAAGGACTTTGTGGTGGACCTGCTGCTAGAGCGCCTGGCCACCGCCACGAATCTGTCCCAACAGCCGCTGCTGGAGCTGCTCTACGTCCTGGCCAGGGATCTCCGCGAGGAGTTCTACCCGTACTTCCAACGCGTCCTGGACCGCCTGATCTGTCTGCTCAACACCCAGGATGCCGAGCAGCTGGAGTGGACACTGATCTGCCTAGCTCACCTGTTCAAGACCCTAAAGCCGTATTTAAAGCGCAACATTGGCGTGGTGTTCAATGCCATTCTGCCGCTCTTGGATGAACAGCACTATGCCGAACATGTGACCAATTTTGCCGTGGAATGCTTTGCTTACATAGCCCGCGATGTCCGGGATTTCCCACGCTTTCTGACCTTCGTGCTGCAGACTGTATTGCGGGAGCAGGTGGAGAGTGTCCATGGCTGTGGCCGGCTAATCTACGAAATTCTACGGGGCGTCAACGGACAGTTGCACAACTCGGCGGCCGAGATCTTTGCCCATGTTTTGGAAGTACTCGTTAACAAGGCTTCAGCTCACACAAAAGCGCAGACAGAGCTCTTGGGCGATATAGTGGAGTACTCCTTGGGACTTCTGCTGAACTTCCTGCGCTCAGATCAAAGCAATGTCCTGTGGCAGAAGCTATGCTCGGCGGCTAGCAGCGATAGCGCGGATGTACTGCGGTTGATCAATCTAATGCTCCCTCTAGTAACCCACAAGGATGGACGCTATGTTTCCGAGCTTCCGCTAGTGGTTTCCACTCTGCTGAAACTGTTGGAGCGGGAAGTGGATCCCCTACAGCCCTTAACAACCTTGGTCACCAGTCTGCTAAAGGCTCAGCACACTCAACTCACCCAACTCGATGCCAGTCGACTGCTGCAAAAGCTTTTAAGCATAAGCCGCAAACACGTTTCAGTATACGAAGACACCATTCTGCAGCTTCTTGACTATCCGCAATTTGAGATTCTGGTGCTACCGAATGCCATTGGATACTACGAAGATCAGAGACAAACTAGAGCACTGGAGCTACTGGCTCGCATTGTTCAGCACAAAAGACCCCTGCAAGTGGATGGCAACTCGCTGGCCCAATGGGTGGCTTACCCCCTTCAGATGAAGCAAAAAGAGGCTATAAAGATCGCGGAGCAAGAGCTACTGGAGTTGAATTTAAGCAAGGAGGATCACCTACTTTTTCTTATCCTGGCTCCCCACTTGAGGGGATTCAGCAAGCAGCCTTTGGAGCAAAGATTGCAATCAGTCATTCAGAAGTTCCTAAAAGATGAAGAAAAGGATTTTACCCAGCTTCTTTTGCTACTTCAAACACATGCCTTGCTCAAGTTTAATCTACCTAAGAAACTTCGATTTAAGATTAACGAGTATTTAATCCCTAAACTGGGGAAAGACCTCCGAGCCTTGGCCTGCTTGCAACTGGTTCTTCTCGAAACCCCTAAGAACGAGCTTTCCGCCTCGGAGGAATTACTTTCTGCCATTTCGAGTCTTCTAAGCCAACCACTGTTGCAATACAGACGCATAGCTGCCCACTGCTTGGATGTGCTTAACTCGTCGAGCAAAAACAATCCGTACACCTACTTCTATGCCGCCGCCTGCATCGAACCCACCATCCACAACTATCGCGATCTGCTCCTCCAGCTGCAGCAATTGGAACCGGCGGCTGCTCAGTTCAAGCAGTTCTCCGAGTTGCCACATTTTAAGGAGCACTCCGTAAACCTTTTGCTCGGCCTGCTCTACAATAATTTCAAGTTTGTTTGGGCGCCGGTCCAACAGCTCCTGGCTGCATACGCGAAAACTATGACGGCAGATGAGTTTTGGAACCCCTTTAAGGCCAAGTTGCTGGAGACTGTCGCCTGCATAGACTACAAAAAGGAGGTGACAATATTGCAAGAGCCATTTCAAAGGGACTATCAATCGGCGGCGCTTACCATGCTCCTTCCTTTGGCCGGCGAGGTACAATTGACACTTCAACAGGCGCTCAACTACCGTCAACTGCTGTGGCAAAGCCTTCCCAAGTTGGGAACTCTTGCCGAGGTGAAGAATGCGGATTTGGTGCGAATGTTTTTGCAGTTTTTGGAGCAGGAATATCGCGCTCAGTTGGAGAAATCGGAGTATACTTGGAATGTAAATGAGGCGACAGGTGAGCTAAGCACAGTTAATTATATCCAACAATCAGTCATGTAAAACTTTTAATTATTTTTAGCTGCTGATGTCGATGCCGACGACGATGATGAGAATGAAACTAAGCCCGAGCAACGAGGCCGCCAGAAAAGAAGAACACACAACGCCCACACCAAGTTCATTCTTCAAACGCTCCAACTGAAACTGGCCTGTTTTGTCTGTCAGCCCAATCCCAAGGCCCTGCATCGGCAGGCGGAGATGCACGACTTCTATTTGGAGCTTCTGGCCGGTCCGAATTCCCAGTTGCAACAATTGGCGCTGGACTGCCTCGCGGCCTACAAGCAGCCAACGGCTCTGGTGCAGCAAAAATCTCAGCTATCCGGACTGATTGATGAAGAAAAGTTCAAGACAACTCTTAGTGGATTCGAACTGGCCAGCATTCAGGCACAGCAGAGATCGGAACTGATGCCCTTCATGCTCCGCGTGCTCTACGGCAAAATGCTGACCAAGGGTGTACAAAAGCAACTGAGTGCACAGCTGCGAAAGACGTTGATCCTTCGATTTCTGGGTCAACTAGAGGAGTCCGAGATCATGGATTTTCTGCAAATGGCCTTCGGAAGGTTTACTGCCTACACCGATAAACCAGTGGATGAGATTGCCAAATATGTTCGAGACTCCTATGATCCCTCCGCTGTAATTGCAGCTAAGCAGTTGCAGAGGATCGTGAATCTACTAGAGCTCATTCGCAAGGAATTCGCCGGCAAGCTGTCAGTTGAATTTCAAGGTTACGTTTTGAAATTGCTGCTGCTCGTGGGTAGCGTCGCCCAGGAAGTCATGAATGGAGAGGGAAAACTGGTGGCTGCCTACAAGAATGTGAAGCACTCGGGCCTGCAGACATTGGTCAACTACTTTGGCCAGCTGGTGGACATGGATGAGCTGTGGCAGGAGCCGGAGATGAATGCTATTTGTGAGGTCTACCTCTGGCCTGGTATCGCTCGCCTTTCGCAGGACTCTATTCACACTCCCACACCCATGCTGAAGTTGCTCCTTTTGTGGGGCGGAGAACCCCGGTACCAGAAATGGTTGAACAAGAGTCCTCTCTCCGATAAACTTCCCATAATGAATCACTTAGTGGCTCTGCTGCTTAACGACAAAGCCAAGCCCAATGTCAAGCGTTCGCTACTGCAGATGGTGGAGCAACTCCTGGAAGCAGCTGCCACAGAGGAGTTCGGTGCCGAAGCACTGTCTATTGTGCATCCCCACATTCCAGCCATCCTGCAGCAGCTGCAGAATAGTTGGCGCCACAAGAAGGCCGGCAGACAGACGCTTGATAAGCGGGAGCTCAACATTCTAACCCTTATAACCTCGCATGTGGAGGAACCAGCTACTTGCGAGTTGCTTCTGGAAGTGGTCCTGCCCATATTCACCAAGCAGGCGGCTTCAGCTGGCCCGGAGACAGTTGTTCAACTAGTCACCACGTTGTCCAACTTGCTGAAACGTGTCCCCAAACCGCAGGATTATGTCCGTCAACTGGCTCCGCTTTTCGAACAGGTTAATGTATTGCCTGCTAGGAAGTTACTTTGCGAACTCTTGGCGGACATGGCGAAAAGGCTGCACAAGGAGGCGAAACAGAACTCCGAACTATCCTCCATTGCCGCGTCTCTGCGGGAGTGGGTAAGGATTGTGCTGCTCCTCAATGCCTGGGACAAGAGATGGCTGGAGCAACCGGACTACGACAAACGCCTGGAGGGTCTTTCGGAACTTAAGCAGTTGGTGGAGAAAAAGGACAAGAAGATAGACTTGCAACTCGGAGTTCTGGTGGTCTACAACTGCTTTTACATGCTGCGCCACGACTCGGATCTGGGCATGAGAGTAAACATAGGGGAACTGCTAAAGCCATTGCTTCCTTTAGTAACTCTGCAACTTGAGGTAAAAGAGGATATGCATTTCTGGCTGGAGGACACAGTGCTGCCTCTATTACAGCGCTGTATGAGAGATGAGAAGCACGAGCATGCGAGGAGCGAGGCCATTGGCTTACTGGGCGAACTGGCACGACAATGTCCAGCTGCTCACGAGGTCCTGAAGGATCTCTCGCCACTGGCGGATAAACACGACCTGGAGGTGGACTTCTTTGAAAACATGCTTCACCTGCAGACTCAGCGACACGGTCGTGCCCTACAGCGCCTGGTGAATATCTCGGGAGGCTGTTGGAGACAAGCGCCTCCCTGTGCGCGTACCCTCACCCAGTTCCTCCTCCCGCTGGCTACCAGGTATCTGATGAGCGAAAAGCACTCGGGGAAACACACGCTGGTGGATGCTGCCATCGAGGCGGTGGGAGTGATGAGTGAACTCCTGCCCTGGACACAATACCAAGCAGTTCTCCGCTATTACCTTCAAAAACTAAGACATGCCCAGGGGCAGCAGAAGCAGTGCGTCCGGCTGGTGGTTCGGATCCTGGACGCCTTTCACTTTGACTTGACCCAGGCGCAGACGGATCTCGCTTCGCTCGCCAAACTCAAGCAAAGACTGGCCGAGGAAGTAGAGGCAAAGGAACCTGCTGAGGAGTCACCGGAAAATAAGACGGAAGAGGATGTTGATGCCGAAGAGAAGCCCTTGAAAAAGGAGGAGGATCAGTCGGACTTCATTGACTTCGAGGAAGAAGAGGTGGCCGAACCTGTGGTGGAACAACAGCGCACCCAACTGCTAGCTCCCAACGCTGCCAAGAAAGTCATGGCCACCATTACCACAGTGTTGCTGCCAACCCTGAACCGATCCATCACCGAAAAGACCAACTACGACACCAAGCACAAGGTAAACCGGCGACGCCTGAGCTACGAGCGCGAGGAAGAGGAAATCCAGCGCGTGCCCATTGCCTTGGCTATGGTGAAGCTGCTGCAGAAGCTTCCGTTGGAATTATTAGAAAACAGTCTACCAGGTATGTTCACTAGACTAACCCAAAACGAAAGGCAATAATAATTCTTAATGCAATCCCTTTAGGAATCTTCATGAAGGTCTGCACTTTCCTACGATCTCCTCTTAAATCCGTTCGAATGCTAACCCGTGACATTCTCAAGAAGATTATGATCACGTTGGGAGGCAGTTACTTGGGCATGCTGCTGGAGCAGTTGCAATCACTGCTCACAAGGGGATTCCAGGTGCACGTTCTTTCTGTGACTCTGCATGGCGTTTTGGATGCCCTAAAGGGCGCCCTGCAACCGGACCACATTGAGAAATGCCTGCAGAATCTGCTGGAAGTGGCTCTTAATGATATATTCGGCGATGTGAGCGCCGAGAAGGAGGTGGAGAAAATCGTGGCCCACACGCCAGAAGCAAAACCAAGTGCCAAGAGCTATCTCACACTTCAAATAGCCGCTAGACATATTCGGGATAATTGTTTGCTGGACCTGCTCTTGCCCTTTAAAGAGCATTTGGCCCGATCCCACTCTCGCAAGGTCACTCAGAAGATTCAGGAGTGCTTTGCTAAAATCGTGGGTGGATTAGTGGAGAACAGTCACATCGCAAGGGAGAGTCTCCTGATCTTCATATACGGCACGATGTCGGAGAGTATCAGCGACCTTTTGCCGGGCACTAAAAAGCGGCAGCTCACGGATAAGGAGCAGGCACTGATGAAAAGAACGCGTCCTGATTGCCTGATCCTTCAACCTGCGCCCGGAAGACGCAGTGTGGTCATCGGAAACAAGCAAGTCAAGTCAAATGCCCAGGCCAATGCTCACATTCTGGTTGAATTTGGTTTGGAGCTCCTTCATTTCGTTCTGAAGCGAAAGAAGCTAACGGATCTGGACTATCAGCCCTTCCTGCATCCCCTGCTTCCCCTTTTAAAGGATTCCTTGAGCAGCAACCACGCCAGAACCACTACCTATGCCCTAAAGTGCTACACGGCCATTTGGATGGGAGACTACGAGCTCTCCGAACTGAACACTGAGGCACTTCAGCCTGTGGTTGGACGCATGTTTGAGATCCTTAAGAATTTCTCGACTTTTGGAGCCACCCGGCAGGAAGAGAACGCTCAGCTGGTCAGAGCGAGCTTTAAGGCAGTGGTGGCTCTGCTGCGCAAGTGCCAGGATTACCAACTCAGCAACGAGCAAATAGAGCAGCTTCTGCTGCACATCGAACAGGAGCTGCAAGAGGGAGAATGCAGCAGCCAAACCATGGTGTTCACCCTGCTCAAAGCGCTTGTGGGTCGGAAGGTGGACACTCGTTCCTTGCACGAACTGATGAAACGCTTGGGAGACCTTTCCATCATCTCACCCTCGGATTACGTGCGAGATGAGTGTCGTGGCATTCTGCTTACCTATATGATGGAGTACACGCTGCGTCAGAAAGTGGAGCAGTTGGTCAAGTTCATGTCGGTTCAGTTGTGCTACAGCCAAACTGCTGGTCGACAGTCGGCTATCCAGTTTATGCACTCCATCATCAACAAGTTCCCGCAGCTGATGCTGGCCAAACAATCCGAGTTTCTTTACCTTTCCCTGGGCACTCGACTGGTTAACGATGAGGATCCCGCGTGTCGCCGCAGTGTGGCCGCTGCTCTGGAAGCTCTGATCGGACGTCTCACCAAACAGGAAAGGAAGCCCTTGCTGGATCTCACGCTGCTGTTCTTCACCTCACCACAGTCCTGCCAGAAGCCTGGAGTCCGGGAAATGGCTGCTGCCCTACTCTCCAGATTTGTCCAGGCTGAGAAGGCTGGCTTTGCGGAAAGATTGACATTGGTTCTACCCACTCTGGTGAATGTTCTGACTTTGGGTGATGCGGAAGCCGGCGGAAGATTCGTGCGGGCTCCAGGTAATCTGGCATCGGAGGTGGACGAAAATGACCTGCATAAAAAGAAGAGGCGAAAGGTAAACGCAGTGTTTATGAGCATGTAATTAATTTTCTTTAACATACCTAAATTTATTTTCTAGAAATCCGAAACCACGCCGGATGAAGAACTCCTGCTAGCTGGCCAAGACCACGAACAACGTTTGGAAGAACAGCAGCGAAAAGTTGACCATCAGCTCATCCAACTGCAGTACTGTCTGCTGAAGATCTTCGAGCATTGCGGGGAGTCCTTGCTCAGCAATCCCGAACTTTCGGATACCATTGATGAACTGGCTTATGGCTCTCAGCGACATTTGGGGCACGAGCACAACTGGGTGCGCTGCAATGCAGCCAAACTCCTCACCCACATCTTGGCTCACTACGATTACACTTATGTGGGCCAACAGCTGTCCGGAGTTAAGAGAGAAGAAGGCGCTGAGCAGACCCTTTACTTTATTTATGCGCAGCCTGCCGAGGATATAAAATCTCTGGTATTAGATCTGTGTGCCCAGGTCACGCCGGGCCAAACAGCGCAGGAAATGGTCGACGAACTGACTAAGATTCTGTTGTACGTTGGACACATGCTGAGAGATGTTCCATTCAGTCTGAAGCAGGAGAAGGATGCTGATGAGGGTGAGGAACAAGAGACGGTCAACAAAATAAATCTTAACTGGCTGCTGCGAAATATACGTTTTCTGATCAACAAAGAAGTAGCCAAGGCTCCTCACGATACCAGCATAGTACGTATGACCCTATATTAACCAAAGAGTGATTACTGATACTTTTTCCAACTTTAGCGGACTGCTATGTTCACGCTTATAGAGGCTCTGTCCACGCTGCTCAGCGTGGAGTCCGTGACCCGATTGGCGCCCTCGCTTCTCCAGGCCCTGGTTCGCGAAATGTCCGAGGAGGATCAGAACGTGGACGCGGAGTTGCGCCAGCAAGCCCTCCGTGTAGGTAGTCGTCTGAGGAAGCGCATCGGAGCCGATATCTACGACAAACTGAGAAATGCGGTGCAGACCAGGCTGATGGCCCGCCGTGCCGAGCGCCGCAAGGTTGTGGCCCAGGAGAAGATCCATGATCCGGAACGGGCGGCCAAGCGGAAGGCTGGCGTGCAGGAACGCAAGAAGGCAGCTAAGCGTCTGAAGGCAGCTGTCATCCGCGGCAAAGCGCCGGACACTAAGCAAAAGCTTAAAAAACGCAAACGGAAAGCAGAAATGGATGGATTTTAATTAGTTAGTCTGTTGTTTTTTAAACTAAGTTGTTTTCTAAGTAGAACGGAAATATACCGGAAATTTTAGCCTACCTAAGCAATAAGTGGAAAATATATATACCGATATTGCAATAAAACTTAATTTACTGATTCGATTACAAAGTTGGAAGCATGCTGCCAATATACATTTTGTAATTAATTTAAAGAAGCAAGTAAAAAGGTTTCTCAAGATGAGGAAGATGTTACACTAAGGTTACCTTAATTATTTTAAAATTAAAAAACTTTGATTATTTTAAATTTGGCGCTCATTACCGATTAATTATTCGTGGAGCCCTCCTATCGATACGAAAAGGGGAGCCATCGATAAATCGACTCGCATGTGTTGTGCAATTCCAGTTGTTGTTATTGTTTAATATTTCGAAAATGCAGCAGCTGCGAACCGCCGTGATCCACGGCCTGGCCAGAAGGATCCTTTTGCCATCAAGGACTTCCCACAGCGCCAGTGCCGAGATCTACGACGTGGTGGTAATCGGAGGCGGACATGCCGGCACAGAGGCATCGGCGGCAGCCGCTCGCATGGGATCCCGCACCCTGCTGCTCACCCACAAACTGGAGACCATTGGCGAGATGTCCTGCAATCCCTCGTTCGGAGGCATTGGCAAGGGCCACCTGATGCGCGAGGTGGATGCCCTGGATGGGGTGTGCGGCCGCTGCTGCGATGTGTCCGGAGTCCATTACAAGGTGCTCAACAGGCGGCGCGGACCGGCAGTTTGGGGACCCAGGGCGCAGATCGATCGACAGCTATACAAGAAGGCTGTGCAACGGGAGCTGCATAGCACTCCCAATCTGGAGATCCGAGCAGCTGCCGTGGACAACCTCCTGATCGAGGATGAGCAGGACACCCACACCCGGCGTTGTGCTGGAGTTCTGTTGGCCAACGGCGAGGTGGTTCGCAGTCGATCCGTGGTGCTCACAACGGGCACTTTCCTGCGGGCACACATAAACATCGGACTGGAGGTGCGTCCAGCCGGGCGGATTGGAGATGCTCCAGCCAAAGCCCTGGGCGAGGCCATCGACAGATTGGGTTTCCGCATGGGAAGGCTGAAAACGGGAACTCCTCCCAGGATTGCAAAGAGCAGTGTGGATTACTCACAGCTTCAAAGGCACGATGGTGATGATCCTCCCATGCCATTCTCCTTCCTCAACAGACAAGTTTGGATACCCGCCAAAGAGCAGTTGCCCTGCTATCTTACCTACACCACAGAAAAGGTCAGCGACATTGTGCGCAATAATCTCCACGTGAATCGCCATGTCACCGAGGAAGTAACTGGCCCACGCTACTGTCCTTCGATTGAGTCGAAAATCCTGCGGTTTGGCGCTAGGGTTCATCAGGTCTGGCTGGAGCCAGAGGGTCTGGACAGCCCTTTGGTGTATCCACAGGGAATCTCCTGCACGCTGCCATACGAACAACAAGTGGAACTGGTCCATGCCATCCAGGGCCTAGAGAAAGCGGAAGTTGTTCAGCCCGGCTACGGGGTGGAGTACGATTTCATAGATCCCCGCGAGCTGTATCCCACGCTGGAAACGAAACGAGTGCCCGGGCTCTTCTTTGCTGGTCAGATAAATGGAACCACGGGCTACGAGGAGGCAGCAGCTCAGGGAATCATAGCTGGTGCAAATGCAGCCGGAAAAACTCGTCATGGCGACGGAAGGCAGCTAACTATTAGTCGAACAGAAGGATACATAGGAGTGCTGATCGACGACCTCACATCGCTGGGCACCAACGAACCCTATCGAATGTTCACCAGCCGAGCAGAGTTCCGGCTGTCACTTCGTCCGGACAATGCCGACATGCGCCTCACCCAAAAGGGCTATGACTTTGGTCTGGTATCGCCACATCGGTTCGAACATTTCCAGCGAACCGAAGATAAATTAAAATCGGCCATTGAATCCTTGAGACGACTACGCAAGCACACCCACTACTGGCGCAAAGCACTCGATCTGCCCACGGCCAAATCTTCGATGGAGAAAACTGCCTTCGACATGCTAGGGATTCCGGCAGACAACATCTCTGTGGATCAGCTAATCCAGCTCCATCCCAGCGAACTAAGCTGGCTAAGCGGCGAGCGGAACTTGGCTGAAAGACTGAAAATCGAAGCGTTGTACTCGTTCTTTGTGGATGAACAGCAGCGGGATGTGGAAGATGTGCGGCGTGAGGAGCGTCTGTCCATTCCCACCGACATTGACTACTTCTCCAAGTCCCTGAATTTGTCCAACGAGGAGCGACAGAAGCTGACGCTCATCCAGCCGCAAACGATTGCAGCGGCCAGTAGAATTCAAGGGGTAACTCCTTCAACAATTTTAAGGATACTGAAGTATGTCAAAAAAGCGGAAGTAGCGAAAGCGTAGTTAAGTTATCTTTTGTAAATATAGAAACTAATTAAATAATATTTGAATGTGCAATTTTAAAGGAGCTCATAAATTTAATCTTTAATTTTCTTGGTACCATAAATATACATTGGATTTAACACTTCCCACTCCCATATCCTCATGCGAAAAAATAGGTTTATAGCTTATCCTTAAGTAGAGTTTATTTCATAAAATCATAAATGCCTTATGTAAAGTTGCACAATATTGTTTAAATGTTTGTTTCGCATATCGTTTGCCACATGGTTGAACATTCGTACATATTTATTTTTTGCGAGATTGTGTGGGCTCAAGTGAGTTGATATATACCCAACTATTTGCTGTGGTCGTGTGAAGATCTGAGAAAGAAGCGCCCATCTGCTGAATTTTAGAGCTTAAGCACTTAGAACTTCTAGACACATTTTCGAACAGACTTGAGCGCTCCTCCTTATGTATGTCTATTGCTATTGTTTTGGTAGCTTTTGTATTCGTGTACTTTTGTATTTGGTTTTCGGGTTCGATTGCGTTTCGGTTAGCTTACAGTTTAATGTTTTACACTTTGTATTCTGTTTACACACACAACGAAGATTGAGGGGGAGTTACAGTACATTTAATTTACGATCGATTTGTTTTCTTTTGTTAATGTTGTATTTGAAACTATTTTGCAGTAGTTGATTAGCTATCGCATGGCATTTGTGGTTACGTTACTATATGCGCGCCAATCGATTTCACTTATCTGTGTGTCATTCAAGAATCTATTACGATTAGTTATTAAAATATATTCATTTTCAGTTTTACTGGTACATACACATAGTTTTGTCAAAAGGAAAAGTCGACTTGCATATGGCGGAATTTGTTCGGAATTGTCGAAGCGTGTCGGTGTCCATATTCAACTATTCAAAAAGGACGCCTCAACTTTGTGGGATATCCTGCTTCAAAAACGAGTTGAATCTATAGTATAGGGTCTCAAATGGCCATAACTTGAGGCTCATACGCAATGATTTTTTGAGTTTTGGTTTGGTTTTTAATTTTTTTATAATATCACAGATTGCTCGAGATTTATGCATTAAAATATATATAAACCATTACTTCACGTATCGTCAAATGTTAGGCAATCTCAAACACAAAAAATAAACTGGGAGGCAAGATAGAGGGGTAAGACTGGAAACGGGATTGAAAACTAGATCTGTATCTTTGAGAGTTTGCTTGATTTTTAGGGTATTGACTACTTACTATAAACATCAATTATAGTGTGGATACAAAGTACTTTTGTTAGTAGTACGTCTCCATTTGCTAGCTTGTGTTTGGTTGGGTTTTCTGAAAATTCTGGCGAATGCGTTTCCCGATTTTTACACCCGAAGTTTGCAGATAAAATATTTCAAGTCACAAAAAAAAATATTGTTAAGGGCCAAAGGGTGGCTTAAAAAAGTTGTTTAATTTCGAAAAATAATTTCGGCCTTTCGCTCTTCTCTTCTAATCCATTCCAGAATATCTCTCTAGGTTTTTGATTTGATTTGTTATCTAAATTTCAGTTCCGTTTTCCCCACTTTGTATTCGAGTTACATTTTCATACGTTCTCCGTTTTTATTCGTACTCTCCAAATCACAATTATTAGCAATTAGCAATTTAAGAATAAAATATAGCTACCCAGTATGTTTTGTATAATTTCTGTTTCTGTTGTGTATATATAAATTTCTTATCAGAGTTTTAGACTAACTTTACAACTAGAATTATTTTGCTCGGGCCATGAACATTTCCACACGAAAACTACATCCAGAGTCTATGCAAGTACATACCTAAAATTCTTATGAATAACGTTTCTTTCGAGAGTAATTAATTTACTTGGAATATGTCACAATATTTTACATTTTATGCATATAAGATTTTTACACCAATTCAAAATGACTAATTGTGGTAGAATTGTATTCAACTGGTTGGGTAAACTTTAGATTGTAACACCGAGAACAAACAAATATCTGATATCTGTTATGGAATTTACATTGTATTGTTTATTGTGGCTAAAAGGTGATTCCATTGGCCAGCAGTTTCATCCTTCTCCAGGATTCGTTTAGAGCTTCAGGAACTCGTCGAGCATCCGCTTGCGCTGCTGGTGAAGAGCCCGCTCCGACAGCAAGTACATCCCAATATCGCTGTAGTTTTTCATTAGTTAGTTATTGGAATTACTGAAGAGTTGGTGTCATAAGGCTGTGGCCTCCTCCGCGCTGTTGCTGCGACCCAATCCGCCCAACTGCGACTTGCTGTCATCTGAAATACACCGAGGTTTACTGCTTTAGTTGGAAAGTTTCAAGAATCACATAACCAAAGCGAAATAATAAGTGTAAGGCAAATAATTGTAAACAAAAATTATTTATTCAGGCCATTTCTAAAAGTATACGCTTCACATTTAAATAGGGAAATAATAATAATAACTAAGGATTAAAACATTTAGAATTGGATCTAGGCGGCGCTGGCAATACATTACAAGTTCTTGTATAAATAAAGATGCTGACTAACAACTAAATTATCGCTTAGTTAAATGTTACTGAAGGTAGATGTTAACTAGTTCCGATCCGAGGCGACTTTTCAAAACTTAAACCTAAGCGTACGAACAATCGCTACACTGGGCGACCCACTCCCGCCAGGGGATCATTCATCATCTGGTGGGCTCGGCAGTGGGCGTGGCGGCACTGGTGGACACCTCGTCGCTGGTCAGGGCCGCCGCCTTGCTGGCGCCGCTGGTGCTGCTGCTGACCACCGGCGGCGGGGTGGTGCCACTGGTCGTGGAGGTCACCCCGCCGGAGGGGGACACGGTGTCTGGGGAGGCCATGGCCAGGGTCTTCGGAGGAGCCGGTGCCGGCGACACCGACAACCTGGTGCGCTGCTTCTCCTCCTCTATGTCTGTCTTGGGTGGGGCAGTCGTGTCCGAGTCTAGAATCTTTGGGGGCTCCTCTTTGCATTTACCTGATGCTGCTGCACCGACGGCACCGACCGCCGGCATCGAGTTGTTGGTCTCCGACTGGGGGCTGGCACTTCGCCGGGAGGAGTTCTCCGGCGAGCTGTCCGGATGGATGGGTTTGTCAGCAGCCGCGGCATTTGGCGTGGTGGGCTTCTTTTCTAGTGCCACTGGTGGCGGAGAACTCTTAAGCGGATCCTCTTTGTTGGCCACCACCTGCTCCTTGATCTCTCCCTGCGATGCTCCATTGGATTCGCCTCCATTCACCTCGTGATTCGCCGGCTGACCACTGCTGGCATTTGAGGGCGCCTGGTTACTGGAATTCGAATTCGATCCGGTCAAATCCAAGGTGGCCGGCTCATGCGTCACCGGCGTGGCTGCCTTGTCTATCAGCGCTGATTGTTGTGCCGCAGCAGCCACCGCGGCCGCAATGTGATGCCTCATGGCATGGGGGCTACCGCCTGCTCTGCCGCCATTCGCCGAGGAAGATGGGGTGATCGGGGGCGTGATCTTGGGCGAGCTGGGCAGCGAAAGTGGCTGCTGCTGGTGGGCAGCCGTTGGAGTCATTCCGCTGGCCGCCGCCGCAGCCGCATGCATGGCCGCCAGATGGCCGTGGTGGTAGTAGTGGCCCATGTTGGGAATGTGGGAGCTGGAGGTGGTGGGCGGCATGCCACTGCCACTGACGCCGCTGGGCGTCGAGGTGGGCACCTGGTCCGCACTCAGCTTCACAGCTGCCGTCAGGTTTAAGCTGGTGTGCGGCGAAGATGCAGATAAGCTGGAGCTAGCTGTCACGGGAATGGAGTTGCTCATCCCCACTCCGCCGGCCGTGGAGGTGTGCGGTGGCAACTGGTGGGCCAGCGAGGCGGGATGGTGCGGCGACATGTGCGGATGGCTGAGGTTCAGACTGTGCGGATGGGCACTGAGTCCGAGGGCAGCGGCCGAGAAACCAGGATGCGTGAGTCCAGCAGCGCCCGGGTGAGCCAGGCCCATGGCCGCCTGCTGCAGGTGGTGCTGCAGATTGGTCCCATGGCCGCCGAGTGGAGACACTCCCACGCCTGGGAGCCCGGCCATGCCCAGGTTGAGACCCATGGCTCCGTGGGGACTCTGCCGCTGGGCATTCGCCGCCGCAGCATGGTAGTGCGACATTCCGGGCAGACCGTGAAGGGCTCCTGGAGGTCCGCGCAAACTCATATTGAGATGTGGGATCATGGAGCCCAGAATATTCCGGTTCAGTGGGGCGTACAGCTGATTCGAGTAGTGATGCGAGGCATTCAGCAGCTGCTGGCGTTCCCGCTCCCGCTCGCGCTCCTCGTCCCGGAGTTTGCGTTCCCGCGCCTCCTTTTCGCGCTGCTCCTTCTCACGCTGCTCCCGCTCCCGCTCACGTTGCTCCTTCTCCCTCTGCTCCTTCTCCCGCTGCTCCTTCTCACGCTGCTCGCGCAGCTCCCGCTCCTTCTCGCGCTGCATCTCCCGTTCGCGCTCCTCCTCCCGCGCCAGCCGCGCCCTGTGCTCCTCCTCCAGCTTCATCCGGTCGTGCATCGCCGGCGAGATGCCCAACGCTGCTCCGGGCATCATCGAGTAGAGGTGGGAGTAGGGCGAGGCCATTTGGGGATACAGTGCGGCCGCATGCGGATGCGAGGGATGGGCGCCGGCGGCGCGGAACAGTTGGTAGCGATGCTCCAGGTACAGCTGCTCCGTGTACGGCAGTCCAGCAGGATTCAGAAAAGCTGCAATAAGCAAGGAGATTAGGATTTACAGTGAGCATTAGTGGCAGTCAAAATAATAGCATCTTAAGTAGCAATTATCTTTCTTTGGTGGGGTCATATTTTAAATTTGGATAAAATATTGTATATAATTTTTGCAAATATTCTAGGGGTGACACAGAAATTACTTCCAATAAAATTTTAGCATTTAATTATTGGATATAATACAAAGTAAGTGATCTTTCCAAGTTTGTTTTTAAGTAGTATTTACTTATTCTGAAAATGTAAATAAGTAATATAAAGTGTTTAGAATGTATGGAATTTAACTTTTTCTAGTCAATTTAAACTATCTTTCGGTTTTAAACCATTTCTCTTGTGCTATTATTTCAATACCAGCTTCAATTTGTGTGCTTACCTGCTGGCGGAATCCCCGGCAGTCCCGCAAAGTGCGAGTAGGCCTCCAGGGGAAAGGCGCCCGCCGGATGCATCAGCCGCTCGTCCGATCTGTACGGCTGGAATCCGCTCCTGGCCAAAAGTTCTGGCTGCAGCGCTGTTTGTGGTGTGTGACTCAGTCGGGCGATCTTCTCCGGCGGCTGCGGTGAAGGCGGTGAACGCTTCTTGTTGCTCGCCACCCGATCCTCGCCAGGTCGCTCGGATCCCACTCGCCCTCCGCCCGAGTTCAGAGGTCCCTGGCCCGACGACGACGTGGGCGGTCCTCCGGGTCCCGAGGAGGGCACATTCCTGTCTCCACCCACATCCTCCTCCTTGATGTCCGCCTGCTTGGCCAGCGTTCGCAGGGCGGCGGCAAAGGAGCCTCGACTACTGGCCGATGCGGCACCAATGGCTCCTGGTGGCAGACCCACTCCTGCCGCCAGCTGTTGCTGCACTGCAGCCGCCACCGCCTGCTGTTGGGCCTGATGTTGCTGCTGTTGCTGCTGCTGCTGCTGTTGGTGTTGCTGGTGCTGTTGATGTTGCTGCGGCGACGGAGTGCCGATGTGGTTGCTGGGCAGGGCGTGGTTCAGCAGGGCATTTCCACCGGCCGACGATGGCACCGGGCTGTTGGCCACCGAAGATCCGGGTAAGCCACCACCGCCGCCGCCAGGAGGCGTCTGCAGGTGGTGCGGCACGGGAATGTGCGGTGCGGGGCTGGTGGCCGGCCGCTTTTGTCCAGCCTTCGGCGGCACTGCAATGTGGCAAAAATAAATTGGTAAGTCAGATGTGTTGGACAACTTATATTTTATAGCTTTCCATTCAACTAGCTAAAAATAATAAAGGCCTTTAAATACCTTAAAGTTTTAAAGCATTGCTTAAATTTAAAATCATAACTCTAGACTCCATTTAAAGAAGTAAGAGGGGATATTTCCATAATCTATATTCTTATTTTTAAATCCTTGGCATGGGCAGTTTATTTTAGAGAATGTAACAAGTACAAATAAGAATAGAACCAAAAAAGGTTTATCAATTTCAAATATTTGTTTTCAAAGTTATGTATGTTTTAGCAAATGAAACTCAGCTGGAATTTAAAAGGCAAATATTTTTAATAAGGAAACAAAAACTCCATGTTTTATACAACAAAGAGTTCCACTGTAATTATTAATGTCACTGTGTAAAAAGTGTTAACGAAGTGGTGGCTATTTTTTTTAAGGGTTTCCAGAAATTCTCTTTGCCAAATGGACTTTGCATGAACTCAGTGGGAATACAAGAGTTCAGATTATTCGGCCCTGTGTCCCTGTAACTCGACATAACACCAGATTCCCAAAAGGATGAGGGCAGATGGTTGGACTGTGTTCGCTCGCATTTCCTCTGCTAATATCTGATTGATGTCCGCGAGTTGTGTGACGGGCAAAAATTGCGCATACGCCTCGTTGCATTTGCGGCAATTTGCATAGGCAGGCGACAAGGTGGATCCCCGTGCAGGTGTACGAGTGGCACTGGTACTGCCACCACCATCGCCATCGCACTCGCCGTCAGGAGGAGCAGAAGCCAGAACAAGAGCAGTCACTCCATGGCCAGCAGCAGGTTGACGCTGGTTGAATGCAAATGGCGAAGGCCTGAAACTTGAATTTCGGACATGGTCCACTCAGGCATGCGAATCGAACGGGATGAGGGGGGGAAGCGGAGGTGGAGGATTTCGCCTACGCAGCCCCACCTCTGTATCCATCCACCACCACCTCCTCCTCTTCCTCCTGCTCCTCCTGCTACGGTGCCCACTTTTCCTTTGAGGCTCCTCCGCACAGCGCAAATTGCACGCCCAACGAATTTATCGATTCTTGTTACTCGTTTTCGGGTTGCCCGCTCCGAAATTGCTTTCAGATATGACAGCCACACCCCCGAGCCCGCCCCTTTCAGGTCGCCGAGCCAGGAGAGGACTCCTGGCTAGTCCTGCTGCTCCTGCAGCACCATCTCCGCATCTCGCATTCAATGCCGAATGGAATTTGCAACGACATCGAGGAGAACGATGTTATGAGGCCGGCACGGCATGTATTTTGAAAACCATTTCGCTGGCTGGCTGGCTGGTCCTTTGTGGACCTTAAAGCTGCTCGGTCTCAAATGGAAACCCATCGGATTGGAAGTGGTTTTTCCGGGACCTGGAAACATCGGGGATACTGGGGGTGGGTGTGCCAGCTCCTAGAAACTGTTTCGCTTCGAGTGCTGCACATATTTCGAATTTTTGTGAAAATCAACAATTCAACAAAAATAGAGAAAAACTTCTGTGGTTGGGTAAATATTATCACCTCTCGGTAGCCTTAGTTCTGCTTTGGATTTTATTTATTTACTGGCTTTCCATCCAAGTGGAATCTGGTAGTCAGGCAGTTCTTCAAGAGCTTTTATTAAATGAAGGAAAAATGCAACGAAGAATGCAGCTGCATCACTGGCTTCACCATCACCATCCTCATCATCATCATCATCATCTTCAGCTGCAGTTTGCCCTCAGTAGAACATCATGATAACGTCTGCTGCATAAGCTCATGGTTTAGAGCGTTTTGTGTCGTTTATGAAAATGGGGTGAGTGCAGGCTGGGATCTGGGCTAGTATGTAGATGCCCTGGACATGGAAATGGGTGTGCATATGGGAATGGAAATGGGAATGGGAGTGGAAATGTGTGCATGTGCATGTGCTGGCTGCTGCTGCATGTGTATTTACCAAACTAAACCGAAATAATGCCCGAAACTGCAGTACCAACATCGATGTCGACGAGTAGAACAATAAAATGCCGACGACTGCGAATGCGAATGTGAATGTGAATGAGTTTGGAGCGGGTTTGGGTGTTGGGGGTTGGTTGGAAAACCCCACATCTGCACTCATTTCTACACACACACACACCCACTCCCACACCTAAAACCCGGAACCCAACCTCCTGGACAAACCAAACAAAGCTCCTCGATGCCGATGCCGATGACGATGATGCCAACGTTGACGTGGCTGGCCGTATTTGCCAGTTTGCCCAACTCAGCCTGTGGGCTCCTGCCAAACGAAGGGTGGGGAGGGGGGTGGTACGGGGGGTAGTATGGAAATGTAGTGCCGGGGAAAACTAGAGTCGAGTCCCTCGGCCTCTACCCTTTCCGCTCCCGCACTCGCTCCCCCTGCCGTTGTTTGCCATGAAATGCCTGTTTGTTTGCCTGGGTTTTGTGTACTTCAACATGGTCCCAGACCCCAGATCCCAATTCTAGTTCCTAACCTGACTCAGATGCCACACCCTGCAGCCAGCATCCGCACACACTCGTATATGGAGTGATATAGAGAGACTGCTTTCGCATTGAGCGGCGATTTGCAGGCATCAGCGATATTTGCCGAATTTAATCAGCGCACTGACACGAGAGCACCGCAAGTCTCGGCTCCCGTTTCCATCCAAAGTGCGGATATATGGCATGGTGAACTTTTTTTTTGCCATCATAGTGCTCCTTAAAGCGCCCTGGAATTCCAATAGTCCATCACGCGGAATTTGAACTATCGGCCGGAACAGAAAGTGTAACCCTTTATTGGCTTATACCACGCATATACAATTTTATTAAGTTAAAAATCGTAGAAAATCTATTTGTAGATATAGCTGTCGTAAAGTTAAATGTTCGATGCATTCAGATAAGCATTTCCACTTCTTCACAATTTAAAAAAATAAATATAAACAACAAAAATGTACAACAAATTACTTCCTAAGCTTAGTTTTTTAGTCATGTTCCACTTTGACACCTGTTTAGCTCATTTTATTGCTGTTTAAAAAAAATAAATATTTTTCACTTCCTTCTTATTATTTTCGACCTAAGCCTAAAACCCTAAAAATCTACTTTAATGGTTTTAAAATACACATTTTTTTCATAGTACTTGTTAACTAAAAGGTTTTTAAATAATATTACAAAAAACTTCCTTTTTGACACACTTAGATGAAATTCACGAAAATGTAAAGGGGGCCTACGTTTGTTAATATTTTGCGACCGGCAAAAATACATATTTCCTATTTAAAAAAACCTATTTTCTGAAACATGAACTAAAATCTCACATCTAATCGTTAGTTTAATATGCTCTTCCATACATAATCCCCTGCAATCAGAATCCTGGCACAGAATTGAGTTCAAACCTCATCCACAAGGGATACCAACTTCAAATCTCATATCCACTGATTTATTACTCATTTATTAGCAACAATCAGAAGCCGGGGAAGGAAATGCGAGGGGGGGGGAGGGCTTATTCATTTCAGTTAATTTGGTCAAATGCAAATGTAATTTTGTAAAGTCAATTAAGTGAACCTCAGACTGCAGTCCTGCCCTTTGGTTGCCGCCCGAAAAGCTCTTGACAGCCACATAATGCAAATCATAACTGCCAATAAATAAATGTTGAATAAATTATGCACAGAAACAATGCTCCCCAATGCACGTTGCTCCTGCTGCTGTGGCATTTGTCACATTTTCCATTTTGGTTCAATGCAACAAAATTGGTTTTCTCGCTTGGGTAAATTAAAATGTCACCGATTCCGAGAAAGACCAAAATGCAAGCACCACCAACTGCCCGCACCACCCGACCACCCGACCACAAGTGGTGCCCCGCCCAACTTCGTCCGCAGCCCATTATTGTACACATAAACACATGTTTCCATCCACATCCTCGTCGCGCTGCCCATTCCCCGTATTATTATGGTAAATTCGTAGGGACTCATTCCGAATTTATGCCATTACCACCGCCCTCAGATCGCAGTCCTTTGACCCCCACTTCCTCACCCCGGACACATCGAATCACGCACACACTCCCACACTCCAACACACACACACACACACACACTGGGAAAGTGGAGTGGACTACCGAAACCACCGAACATTCCTTGCCACAGAGAAATGTCGCCGGTCGCATGCGATTATTCCACCACAACTAATTACAGTGGCAAACGGAACACAGGACCTTCCTCTGTCCACCCCCTCCACCCGCTCCCCCATCACCCCCGCACCCAATTCGCCTCCACACATCCTGCTGTGCACCGGTGACGGCGCTCCTGCGGCCAGGACATGTTTAGGTCAGCCACAGCACATTCACATGGCGAAGTGCACTCACCCTGGCCATGAATAATTTATTTAATAAATACATTCACAATTAAATCAAATGCGAAAATTGCGGCGCCCCCATTTTGCCTTTTATTCGGGCATTTTGTTGAATTTTAGATATAACTGGCCATGAAGAGGGCATAATGAGCCAGATGGGTGTACCAAATGAGAGATAATGAATGTTATGGGAAGTGCTTTTTTCTTCGTTTTAACGGCATGAGTGTTAAATCTGTAAAGTAACTACAAATTGTATGACTAATTGTACTAACTAACCTAAAATATCAATATTTCGTTTTCAATTTGGGTGATACGGAAATCTTTTGCTTTAAATTTTAAGTACGCGTGCAATAATTTTAAAAAGTTTAAAAACAATTTATTTTTTCTGTTACTAATATAAAGGTCTAATTAAAATAAAATCGGTGTCAGGATGATTAGAATTACGACTGTTTCTTCGTGCTTATGTTAAATACAAAAATGTAATTAAACTGGCCTTGAAGGGGTAAAAGCGAAACTTTAATCCAAGTATAAGTTAAATTCTAAATAAGGGTTTCAAAGAAATACTGACTAAACAAATACTTGTATTAGTTGTATATTACACACATTCTTTCTAAATATTGGTTTGAGCATTGTCAAACTTCTTATTAATTTCAATATATTTCAAGATGCCGCGTCTAACATTTAAAAGTTCAAGTTTAACTAGCTCAAGTTTTCTTTTTCAGCATGCCGTGATCAAGAGTCGAATAGACCTAAGGCTATTGAAATCCCAGCAACAATCATGCATCCTTTGGAAAATCGGAATCTTCGGGCTTAATTTACTTTCGCAATTTACTCACAACGGCACCGGGCCCAACGTGTGGTGCACAAATGAATTATAAATTAAGTTTGATTCCATTTCAGTCGACCCTCTCACAACTCCCCTCCCCCCTGGAATCCTGGGCATGTCCTGCGGCTGCCGTCCTGCTGGCGCACTGCAGCAGAGGAGGCCGTCAACTGCTCCTGCGGTTTCATATGCAATTATTTGCCGTTGGTCCTCGACAGCTCCTGGATCCTGCGCATCGTCCAGGGGACACAGCCCTTTTCCCGGGGCCACAATGAAAAGCGGATGGGCAGGCGGCACCGACTCCGGCTCCGGCACTGGCTTCCACTCAAGCCGTAGAAGTGGCCGGAAGCTGGAGGAGGGTGCGGGGAGCAGGATGGGGATTCCGGTGCCTGCGAGTTTAGTTAGTTGGCAGCCGGGCAGTTGTAGCAGCAGCAGCAGCTCATGCATTAATTATTGCTGGTCTGTTGCGGTCGGAGTTTCCCAGCGGAGGTCCAGCCACAAAAGCCTAGCCAGGACACCATGGACGCACAGGCAAAGGAGCTCAGTTTCAGGATGGAGTGGAAGGAAGAGATTCCCTCCCAAAAACGGAGGGCGTTGTAAATGGCTGCGGTCATGCCTCCATTAAACCGACCAAAACTACCAGGAATTGCGCCCATCTAGGCGTATGTGTAATATGATTTGGGCCAAACTCGATGGCGATGGCGATGGTAGGTGTGGGAGAGGGAGAGTGTACTGGACAAACAATATTATTAAGCAAACAAAGCAACAATAAATATGCATAATAATTCCATGCATCATCGGGCAGTTGCAGTTCCTGTTTGAACAGCACCGAACATGCACATCCAAATATCCTGCATATATCCTGCTGACGGTGTCGTGAATGTTGAAGAATCGAATTTCATTTCGCAAATTGGCAGCCGTCCATACATAATTATAACTTGCCTGACTGACCACTAACAAGTTGATATTATAGTTCAAGTTTCCCAATTATAACTATATTCAGGTACATTACTGCGCCATATTGTTCTCCCTCTTTCGATAGTTATATTTTTTCCAACTTGATTAATTTACCCCACCTTTTTGAAATTTGTTCAATGATTGAAGTACAATTACAAGATAAGCACATAGCGTGCCGCATTTGTTTTCCTTTGAAGTCGTTAAATTAATTTCATAGAATTAAACATCGATTTGGGTCTCCCTCTCTCTCTGTCTCTCTCTCGCTATCACTTTCCCCCTCTTTTCTCTCTGTGTACCCCAGCAGGAGCTCATTTTAATTAATTGGAAAAGCAAAAGCATTTCAGCAATTTTGTCTACAAGACGGCAAATATCGCCTCACAGCATTCCGGCACGCACAGAGAAGTGGTGGCGAGGACGATGGATAGCTGGATGCCGGGATGCCAGGACTCCAGGACTTCAGGACGTGGAGGTAAATGGCCGGGGCGGAGGCACCGGAACCGGATCCGGATACGGCGCAGGATGCAGGAGCCTGCACCGGGCAAGAAAAATGTTTGCAAACTTTTCGGTTCGCATTCGTACACAATTTAAATAGTTCGCAGTCACATTCCGGCCCGAAAGCACACACAGCACCTCCCTTATGCGGACAATAAACAAGTGCCGGGAATCACGAACACAAAGGAGAATGCCAGCAGCCATCCCATCCGCCTGCCCCGCTCTACACTGCAAGAAATTGTCCTGCCCTGCTGGTGGCCTCGTATCCAGTTGCCATAAGCCAGGAGCTGGGAGCCAGGAGCCAGTTGGCAGCACAATGTCTGAAGGCATGGCCAGAATGAAGGAATTCCACACTGGAAATTCCCAGCACGCGCGCAAGAAATGCACAACTCCATAGCATTCCAATTGCAGAACGCATTCAAGGCGGTCATAAATGGAATTTCATCCAAACTCTGCGGGCAGCAGGCGAAATGAGACTGGCAGGCAAATTGAAGCACTCGCACCAGGTGCAATAGATCCCACATTTGGTTACACTCCTTGAGGCGGACTTATCTTTAACCAGAAATCGCCAAGATTCTCCAGAAAAAAAGAACGACAGATAGACACCCCTCGAAAAGCATTTCCAATTAAATCTCTAAAATCATTCTGGAAAAGAAGAACTTCAGCGGGGGGCGGGGACAGACAGCTCAAGTGCCAGAAATGGCAGCCATATGCCGAGGACACTGCCAAGAAAGGAGCCAGGAAATGAATAAGGATGCATCTACATATGTCCACATGCAAGTGTGCGTGTCTGCGGAAAGGACATGCCTCAAAGGAGGCAGAGCAAAGACACTTGACTGCGAGTGTGGGTGATACACATATCCTTGTGCCAAGCCAAGTCAACTCATTCGAGTTGAGCCCACCTCACGTCCTGGCAAGTCCTTTTCAGGGGGTGTCTCGCACGAGTATCTCGTAACTCAAAGGCACAAGTGCCCAGGCGAACTGGTGTACAGACCCCAATTAGTCCTTTGGCAGCCTGCGGCACGGATAATACTTACAGTAAACGACATTTGGTCAATGCTAGCTAACTAATCGCAGTGCAAAGGAAATTGTTCGGGTAACTCACCTGCAAGAAACAAAAGAGAGAATAACGAATTAGTTAGGTGCAGGATTTACATATAATAAAAATAAATATATGGCCGCCTATCTGTTGTTTAATATTGTATATAAATAGAGATTTTCCTTCTTCAAGCTATATTTCATATTTATGCAATAAATAGTTTTAGTAAGTTATGCCAGTTTAAATTGTTGAAGAAAATAGCTGGAAGCCAACTACATTTTATTGAAATATGCAACCAATTACAATAAATACTCAATTTTCGTTAGACAAGCTAAATTGCAAGGTATCCATGACAAACCAGACTAAAACTAACTCAACTAAATCTGAAAACAGCACACAATGCCAAATGGCAAGCTAAATAAAAAAGACAGCTTAAGTTAAGTTATCCCCGTTTACATATTAATAAAAAATTCAAAGAAACAGTAGTTGATGTTCCCTGAAGTTAGATTGTCCCTGATAAATCTGGTAAGCGTAACTGATGGATTAGCATCATCATCATCATAAAAGAGAATTCACTCTGATTAAGTCCCGCAACTAATTCCGCTAAGACCTGGCAACTGTTTCACAGGATTTCCGACGACTTCAATTGGTTTCCCTTTTCATGGACACACTCGTCCCATTCCCATTCCCATGCCCAAACGAAACAGCAATCTTTTGTGATGCATTGAAATGCCTAATTTCGGTCGTAAGCGATATGAACAGGGTTGCAGGCCCCGGAGCAAAGCCATCCCAAACAATCCAGGCAATCCCATTCAGACCAGCAAAGGCGACAACTGACGACGAGCACTTTGTTAATCCCGTATTTATGCGCAATTACGTATTTTTCGCATTAGTCAGCCAAGCAGTCAGCTTTTGGGCGAGTCGAGACGGATGGCGGACGGATTTAGGGATTGAGTCTGAGTCTGAGTCTGAGTCGCAGTCTCCCGGCTAAGGGATGTTGTCCGTTTGTTGCCTTTGTGGGTTCTCGTCCTTTATGGGCCAACCCCCCGCATTTTGCACGCCCCGCCCTTTTGCACCCTTGCCCTCGCAGTTGATCCTTTTATTTCGCATTTTCCCTTTTTTCACAGCGTGTTTTGTATTGCTGCCATAGAGCAACCATGTTGTGGCCGCCTTTTCTTGGCTTAGCCGTGTCCTCCGCCTTTGTTGCTCCTTACTCCTTGCTCCCGGCTCCTGTCCTCTGTCTTCTGTCTTCTGCCTTCTGTCCTCGGTCTTCACTCTCCGCAATCGTTCCACGGAAAGGCGTTGCTCGGTCTCGCCTCTGCCAGCTGTCCCTGAGCAGCCCATCCTTCGGCCTTCTGCCTTCTGTCTGACCCCCCGCTGGCCTCTCACCCCCCGCCCTGGCCGCCTCCCTTATCCTCCGTCCTCCGTCCGCCGTCTTGAGTCATTTACTTTTTACTGCCGCATAATATTGTCCCGATTAGCACAAACACAACGTTTTACCACAAAATCATCATCATTAGTGACGCTAACGCAAATGCTCCGGCTCATTCGCAGGATCTGGTCCTCGGAGCCTCGTTTTCGGCACAGTGGAGCAGGTAGACAAGCCGTTTTGTAGGTATATTTTGGAATGGTTTTTTTTAAATAACTGGCAACTGAATTGTACAAAGTAATAAGGGAATTTACAGGAGAAGAAGACTTTATTTTGATAATGAATACTAAGAGCAGTTTTAAAAACAAATACACAGCTGCGTATAAAAATAGTTTATAAAGTTGTTGATTACATTTTCTACATAGATTTTAAACCGAAATACATAAGACATATAAGAAGTATTAATATGTATTTGAGAAACAAGTAAACTATGATTTAAAGTTAATAATTAGAAGCTCAACAACTAGCTGTTTGTAGTTTAAATGATGATTACTTAAAAATACTTTATTAAATTCATTCGCAGAGATTTAGAGTTTTCATAAATATAGAGTAAGTAGACATTAAACACACGTAATGTATTATATTCAACAGTTGTTTGAAAGTTAAAGTTTCGTTAACAAAAACTAGACACAAGTATTTTACTGTAATCACACTGCTACTCCAAGAATACCGAATTCTACCCACTGTGCCGAGACGCAACAAAGCAGAAACACGGCAGGAACGGAATGGCCAAGGACGTGGGCCAAAGAGGATAAGGAGGCGGTTGTCGAGGGGGCGGGGTCGAAGGCAGCCGTAAAATAAGCAGCAGGCAGAATGGCTGGCAAGGCGTCTATTATGCGAAGGCATCATTTAAGGGGATTATTTTATTTGGGCTCTAAACAATAAAGTGGGTTTATTAAAGGCACGCTCCCCACGCCCGCATGCCCGCAAAAGAGTCCCCCGTTCGGCCCCCCCTCCTCCTTCCCGCAGCCTGCCTTTATGTGCGAGCTCAGACCAAGGATGTGTGGGGTTGGGAGGCGGCGAAGGACGAAGGATGTCTGTGCACAAAAGATGTTGCGCTATAAAAGTGCAAAAATGTGTTTTTCGCTCTTCACAGTGCCCTGCCCCACGGCTCCTGCACCACCTACCCCCCACTCCCCCCACTCCGCCCACTCAGCCCCCGGTGCTCCTTGCTCCTTCGTTATTTCCGCTGCTGTTTGTACAGTTGCGCGAAGCGGGCGACGCCTTGCAGCCAGTGCGCCTTGCCTTGGCTTTATCCCTTTCTTTTAGCCAGCCTTTTCCCCGTTTTTGTATTCGCCATGGCCCGAGGAGCCTTTTTGTGTGTGGCATGGATTTTAAATTAAGTTTTAATATTCATACTGAGCCGGCGTGAGTCCGCTCCTTCCCTCCACTTCGTCCTTTTGCCGGGCAAACACTGCAGGACCGCAAACAGCTTCAATTATACACGAGTTTGAGCAGTCAGCAGTGAACAGTGAGCGGTAAGTTACTGCTCAACACATTAGCCACGGCTAAGCCGCAGGATGAGCAGGACCAAAAGCGAAACGAAGACGAAATGAAGTGCAAGCTCAGCTGGGCTCAGCGCCTGAAATCGCATTATCGGATGAAAGGCTGATTAGCCAAAAGCAGACTGACCGACAGCTCGTTGCTTAGAATACCTTTCAGCACAAATTAATTTCTAACAATGCAAGCGAACAGCTATAAATGCTTATGGAAAATTAGAATTCTGATTCTTTAGGGAAACAAGCTATTTAGCTTTCTTTTCATTTAAATTTAGAGAAATTTGGTTGGCTTTTGTCTTAGAGTGCAAAATCCCTAAATAATTAATAGTTCATCTTTTTTTTTACCACAAAGTTATTTCCACTCACTTTCTAAGGATCAATCTGCCCCGAGAAAGTGTTTTAAATAAATAATTTTGATAAGTTTTCATTTTATTGAAATACCCATTCTAAATTTAAACCATTATAAAATAATAATAACTTTAATATCTTTATGGTGGTCTCACAAGCTTTGCACAGCGAAATAAAATCGAATAAATGTCAACAATCCCTTTTATAAGAAAAAGTTCTTAAGTGTAGCAATGATTAAAAAAAATATTTATGACCTCAAATTTATTGGCTAATTTCCCGGCGACCAAGAAACGATTTAATTAAAGCTCCTTGACATTGTAGCTCCATTATCGCTTGTACATTTTGGTGTATAATTAAAAGAGATTTGCTCATGCTTGCCTGAATTTCCACACTTATTCCCATCGCCTGGCCCAAAAACTCCTCACAAATTAGATTAGATTGCTTTTAACCAAGAGGAAGGCAAATAATAGCAGACTATTGAAAACTCCTTGGCATCAACTTCCTTTAACACCAGAGTAACCAAAAAGTTCCAAAGAAGATTGTGAAGTGAGGCGGAGAAAACTTTGTGGCGACATATTCTTGGCAGGATGAATGTGGCCGTTTTACCCCCGGGGCGGGGCAGAAAGGTTAAGCGAAACGAACTTGCACTGATGGGCGGCAGACATGGGTTAAGAGGTTACGGGTCAATGGGGGCGTGCCAGCAGGCCACAAAATGAAAAGTTTCTCGAAAAACTTTACCACATAGACACTGTGCGAAGGAAATCTTCATAAGCAAACAAACGATTTTTGGAGAATACTTTTGCCGTATTAAAATGTGTGCTTCATGTCATCCTTTTGCCCTGAGTGTGCGTGTGTGTGTGTGTGTGTTGTGTGTGTGTGTGGTTAAGTGTGCTTCTTGAACACAAACATGTCCTGTGGTTGCCCTGGTGGGCGTGTCCGCATGCGGCTGGCTTTTTAGTGTCAAAAGCTGTCGCCCTTCCGTGTCTCCATGCCACACAAGTTGCCCGGGGCACCAACGCAGGAGTTGAGTTATAGGGGAGGATGTAGCCGAAAAAGGTGCAGATGTCGTCCTAAATGCTGCCAAACGACAACAGCATGTTAATGACTCTGACCCCTGCGGACGAGGGACTCGAAAACAGGGGCAACAGCAGGGGGGGGAGGGAAATCCAGATCCTCTGGGTGCGTCTGGTCACTTCATGTCTTGTCTTGTCTGAGCTGCTTAAGTAATTGGCATACAAATTTACTCACTCGCACACTCAACTCAGACCCGCCTGCCTCTAAATTCCCCGAGGTGGCTCGTTAATGTCATTCCTTCGTAGGAATGCCTTGTCATTTAGCTGCTCTCGCCGGAGTTTGTACATTAATTTCCAATCCCCCGAAAATCCATGTTGCAACACTCAAACGCACAGCTGCCGGGCTGACATTTTAATTGAATGTCTGTGCGTGTGAGCAAGAGATACTTTTATGTGCGGGTTGCCAGATACAGATACAAATTGCCCGAGTGTTTGGTTAATGCTCGAAGTGCGAAGAGTTTACTGTAATCGCTTTCTAGGCTGGGGGGCCCTCTCTAATTCAGACATTTCTGTGCCTTGTAATAGGCCAGCAGAGTTGCCCAGTATTTGTTTGTTATTTTAATTTTATGGCCTTTACCGAAACATTTCCTTCGGTGGCGAAGAGATGCTTTCAAAAATAAAACACACATGTTCCGGCCACTGTTTACACGAATTATTATCATTCCAATGCGATTTTCAATGCGTTTATTGCCATTGCTGAGCAAATATTGATTTTGGCCCCGAACAAGACACCAAACAGACACAGCAACTAAGGGATTCGAGACCAACAATTCATTTGAACGATTGACATTTAACCAACAAGTCAATTGTGTATTATTTTTGGGAATTAATAATGCGTTTGACAACGTTTATTTGTTTGCAACTAATTCAATTTGCCACAAAAATAACACAAAAATAACTGCAAAATTAATTATGTGTTGTGCCATTGGCATTCCTCTCATGCGGCTTATTTACACGGACGGACAAATGAATTACAAAATTTGTGTATTTGACACAAAAAGGGGGGCGGTGCGTTTGAGGAAAATCAACTGCATGCAGCTTATTCAATGTTTAATTGACTCTGTTAAGGCTAAGTCCGTAATTAAATGAATATTTATGCAAATGCATACTGGAGCAGTTCCATGAATATTTTCAGGTAGAATGCTTCGATTTTCCCCCTCGTCATCAGATTTTCTTTACACCTCCAGTTTGTAACACATCGAGTCCGAAAACGTGTTGAGAGTTCTCGTTTCTCGGTGTGTGGGATTTGTTGTTCGTGAAAGACAATTTACAAGGTGATAATTTTTCCATGGCAGCGCTAAAACAACACCGAAGATCGTTGGAAAAATAAACAGAGGCGGCGATCCGATCGACTGCAACAGCTGCCGTGGCAGCCAAAACAAATAACTTTGATCTGACATTTCCACCAACAGCTATCAGCTGTGCGTGTCGGCAAATTAATCAATTCCGATCGCTTCGTGTTTATGTTTGCTTTCCCGGTCCTAAGTGACGCGATCCCATTTCCATTTCCATTTCCTCCCCAGCGGTAATCCCCTGAAAAGATCTTGCCTCTATGAGTCTCCGGAGACTCTGTTGTGCGTGTTGACATTTAATTGTCGGCCTAGGGCCTCGATGTCAAAATAAATAGATGAAAATTAAACGAACTTATTGGTTGGGCAACCTCCATCTCCTTCCATCTTTTACTATTTTTATGGTACTCTATATTGGTCGCTTGATGGGGAGGTTGAGATATTTTCGGAAACACGCACTATTCGAATAGCAGAGACAATTAATGCCAAAGCACTTTTGACGCTGAAATTGAAATTTTATTGGTGTTCAAGGTGGCGGGGGATTAGGGTCGAGGGGCGAGGATTTGAGAGGTTTCGAGGGCTGGTGAGGCGCAGAGCAATTTATGTGTTTGACAAACGTTTTAGTTGATAGCTGTTGAAAGTTCTTTATTGCAATGCGGGGTTTATGTGAATAATGCCTCCAAGGCAATATAAAATAGAAATACTTTATTTAATAGTAATATTTGTCTGGTGCCATTGTAATTTTTATTTCTTTAATATTTCTTTATTAAGTAATGAAATATAGAATATTTTACTCTACACTTTTAGATTTTGTACTGTTTAACATAACCTAAAACCTTCATTTAAAAGTTTTATAACAAAGAACGTAAAAGTTTTAATAGTAGAATTAAGTTAAAGGTTCTAAAAATGTCAAGCTTTTACCCTTAACGTGGCCTATAATTTGGGTTGTAATGGGTGATAGACACGCAAACAAGGTTTTAAAGCTGTTAGTAAACTGTTTCTAATTATTGTGGCTCTCCATGAAAACATCTGTATAACACAGTATGTTCTATAAAAATGAATAGTTTATTATTTAAAGCTAAGCTTTTTGATTGTTATCTGTAAAATTACATTTAAGAGGATTAAAGCATTACAAAGCATTTTAAAAACCCTGAAACTCTGAAATCCTTGCACAAACCCCTTGCATAAAGCAGTGTAAAACGATCCTCTGCGGGTAACTGGATCCAAATCTCATAAGGGACGTCTACTTTTTGGAAGGACTTTACCAAGGACTCACCACAAATCGGTATCGGAGCATGGATGCTGGGTAATCCTCTTGGTAGCCATTCCATCATTTATTATGGGCTATAATCCGAACTGGCTGTCTCTCTCTCTCTCGCACACTCCCACGCTCTCTTTCTTCCGAGGAGTGTGTGTATTGGGTTGCACTGGATTGCACTATGCGTACGCGTAATCCTGGCTCCAGGATCTGAGTACAGATCCTTTTGTTTTCCCCCACTTGTACTTCGATTTCTGTTTTTTTTTTTCTACTCGTTTTCCTTTCTTTTTTTTTGTTTTGGCTGCGTCGCGGGACAACAAATTGAGTTAATCCAAGGAAACGGAATAATAAAACGGAGTGGGGGCTTTATAAACGATGCCTCGACCTGCGTGCAGAAGGTTGAGATTTTCGCGAGAAAGGCATTAATGAAAGGAGCGCTAAGAGGAGTCACAAGGCGAAGGATGCAAGCGGAAGTTGTTTTCTCTACCCGCCGACGCGTTCTCCTTGCTGCTTTCTCCACCTTTCTCTTCCGCTCGCTGCACTCCACTTCACTTCCTTCCTGCTCCTGGCTGGTTTTTCTTTTTCTTTTGTTGCACTGCACCGAAAATTTGCTGTAGCCGTCGCCTTCGCTCGTTTTTCTTTTTTTTTTTGTGTTATTTCTTTTTTCGCTTTCTTAATTTAATATTTACTTTGCACTTTGTTTAACTTTTACTCGAGCGCTTTTCTTTTCATTTTACTTTTCCAATTTAAATTCCACGCCAAAAACTTTTGCCTTTCGACTGAGGGGGGCAGCAGCAAACTTTTGCCGCTTTTCGTTTTATTTCGGGTTCAGAGGGGTTAGCTTAGCGCTTGCTAGCTGCACTGCCACCAAGAAATGCAAATGGGCGAGGGGTTTGGGCTGGTGTTTGGGATTGGGATTAGGTTAGACAGCCGAATTCTGCGGGCGCCCACACAATTCTCACGCCTCAAGTGGCGGCCATAATTACTGCAATCGTAATCGTAATCGCAACTGTAATTGTAATTCAATTCGCTCGGCCGCCTCCTCACTCTCAAACACTAAATCACTGAATCACCGAATCACTGAAGCTCCCACACTCACTAACGCACTGGAAATCACAATCACAAGCACGAGACTCGAGCACCACGCGCCTTAATTGGCAGCCGCTAATCGCGCAATCCAAAAATGTGCGAATTGGCCAGGAGAGAGAGCAGCAGGCCAGCAAGCCGAGAAACCAAAAACCGAAGACACGGCACTGGCGACGTTTGCGAAAGGACTAAACGGCGGACGGCCGCTCCACTCCGAAGCGGGTAAGACGTCCACGTCCACGACCGTCGCACACTCAGACGCCATCGCACTCACACTCACACTTGCACTCGCGCCATCGGCCCGCTCTCAGAGAGACCCACGAGAGTAAGGGCAAAAGAGCGTACACTGGGAGAAAAAATTAGACTCCGTGCGGAAATTAATATTTTTTGAGTTAAGAATTAAAGTACTCACTGGTACTTTTATGAACCCTGCATAAGCGACTGATTTTGTCCATCAAATTTAAATTAAATCTATTTTGTTTATTGTAACGTTAGAAAATAAAAAATGTGTTATAAACAAAAACCAATTTTATATTAGAACACTGTATATAGTATATACGAAATACTCAACAATGAGCGAATAGACTTGTAGACTAGTTTCATACTATTTGCAACAGACAGGATCGAACCCCTAAAACGCCTACGGAAAATTATTTAAAAGAGTTGCATAAATGGAAAAACAGCCATTTAAAAAGATATGCTTCATGTTTTATTTAAAAAAATAGTCTTAAAATAGTGATCGTACAAATTAAATATATGTTATTAATTTCCAATTCTTCTATCAAAATCTACCGTTATATTCAAGGGGTAAGCCTACGGCATTTATTTAAGTGTACGCCCGCTGCTTAGAAATGGCGAGTGAGTAACGGCAACGGTCGGCGTCGGCGTGTGAGTGAGTGAGCGAGCGGCGGAGAGAGTGAGCAAGAGAAAGAGCGGGCGAGGCAGAGAGTCGGAGAAAGTACGTCGAGTGCACATGTAGTTGTTTGTGTGGAGCAATTTCGATTCGTGTGCACTCTGAACTGCTGAACTGCTCCACCTCCACACTCCCGCTCCCGCTCATTCTGGTGCACATTTTTGGGGTGGAATTGATATGTTCCTACTGCAATTTGGGGGCGAGAGCGGCGGAGAAAAAGAGAAAGCAGCAGAGAGAACCGGTGAAGACGCAAAATGGTGGCCACCGCAGCAACAACAATAACAACGACATCGTTGAGGTCTGTCTCTCTGGTTGTTTTTGTTGTTGGCTCTTTGTTGCTGCAACACCAAAAACAACACCACCAACAATAACAACAACAACAACAACAACAAGTGAGCGCTGTAAACAAAACCTGCGGTTCGTGTGTTCAACACCTTGGCAGAACTGCAGCTGCAGCGCAGCCGCTGGCCAACAGAAGCATCGTGGCGTCCAGTTATTTCAAGAGGGCGCAAAAGTGGGTGGGTGGGGTACCTCCGCTGCTGCTGCAGAAATATTGTTGCATACCTTTTGGGGCGGCGACGATGAGAGCTTAAGTTGAGTTAATTATTGCAAAACACAAACAAACACGTATCCGCATAAAAGTCGAATGTGGGTTGTAAAGTGCAAAGCCACAGAGCGGTGGGACATCTAATTGGTGGTGCCGACTTCAGGGTGGGTGGTGCCAGGAATGGGTTAAGCGGTCCAAAAGATTATATTTTGATTGCTGGGGAGTGTGTTAATCAGTTCAGTGGGTTGATCTCAAAGGGATTTAAAATGGTGGTTCCGGTACATACTGGAAACAAATTGGGCTCAAAGAATAATACATTGTTGACAAATAATATAAAAAATTTTAATCTAATCGTTTAAAAAAATCAAATAAATGTATTTCATTTATTTCTAAAAATAAATGTAGAAAATTTATTTTGAGAATTAACTTATAAGAATTAAACTGTTTCTGCAAAACTAGGAAAGGTTTACATTTAATTGGGTAAAATATAATACATCGCAAAATCAAATTGAGATGGTTGCTTTTCTTAATCCGTTCATACCATTCTCATTTATGCAATCCTATTCGAAAACCTAATTTAAGGATCGTTTTAAGCGGGTTGTCAACCCGAGTACCCTGAAACCAAATTGATTGGAAATAAATTGAGCTTGAAGGGTTGAAAAAGATACGATCTGCGGATCCCCTAGTCCAAAAAGTGGCATACCTAACCTCAAAGGACAAAGAGGTGCCAAGGATTTGGGTATATAAAAAAGGACTCTCACTGACAAGCTGAAGGACATGTGTGTGAGTTTGAGGGCCGGAACAAAGGCAGCCTTCATGATATCCTCGGATGAGCATTTGGCTGGTATGCAGCTTCATGCTCAGCCTCGTTCTCTCTGCTCCTGATTCCCCTTCTTCATTCTGCTCCTGATGCTTCTTCGTCCTTTCCTTAGTCCTTATGGTTGTTGTTGTTGTTATTTCAGGCTCTGTTTATGTGCACACACACTTGCACACGGAGCAACGATTACGATAACGACGTCGCTGAGACGGCGGCAGCGCAGCAGGCGGCATCATCGACAGCGGAACAACTGTGTGAGCACATTGGCACATTTAACAATACCCTATGTGTACAGTGAAGGTCAGCGAAATGTTGCCCAATAAAAACAAATACACCGAAACTTTTACAAAAATTGTAGAGACTAGTAAACAATAGTACCACAATTTTTAGGTATACATTTAAATGGTGATAAGAATGTTATTCAACCTGTTTTTCCATAAATATCACGTTTATTTGTTACGTAAAGACGTATGGATAGATGGAGCCAATAGTGCCGGAACGAGCAATCGTCCAAATCAATGACGATTATCCTAACAAGTAATACACAATATACAAACCGATACGAATTCAAATTCATAGAGCAACAAAGATCGAACCAGCAATACCAATGGTTGTATAAGTATTAAATATTAATGATGCTTTCGGCAAGCCGACTACATTTCGATTTCTATACCTATGAATATTACTAAAATCATTACTATGTCGATTTTGGGCTGCATTTTGCCATCGTTTTTATGGCAGCTATATGATATTGTTGTCCGATTTTAATTTAATAAAAACCGTAATTCCATAATATTAAAATATTACCAAGACCCAAAGAATAAAAAAAAAATTAAAAACAACAAAGTTATATTTTTTTTAATTTGTTTCCGATTGTATGGGAGCTATATGATATAGTCGCCCGATCTGGCTCGTTCCGAATAACATATATAATAAGACAACTATTCGGAAAGTTTCAAGCATATAGCTTTAAAACTGAGAGACTAGTTTGCGTACGGACGGACAGACGGACATGGCTATATCGAATCTCCTAGTGATGCTGATAAAAAATATTTATACTTTATAGGGTCGGAAATGTCTCACTTTTGACTGAAATTACATATAATACCCTCTGCAAGGGCATAACAAGTTGTATTGAAATTGTTATAGTCCATACTGCAAAAATAAATGAAAATACATTTTCGTAATAGTTTTACGCTTCATATAAAATACAACTACATTTTAAATATTGATAAGAATGTTTTTCAATTTGGCTTTCCATACCTTAATGTCTTGTTAATCATAATCTTTGTTAATCTGTACGTATATAAACTTATAATTGACTGATAAGAGTTTTTCTTTCACTTTTCTACTCAAGTTTAGTTAGTTTGTTGAGCTCAAAATGATCGCCTCGCAGTTCCTGGCTTTTTGGATCCCTTTCCTGATGTTCTTAGGTCAATCCGACCAGATGCCGAAGGATGCCGAGTTTTTTGAGAAGCCAACCATCTACGGCTACAGCTACTCTTTTCAAATTCAGTACCCCAAAGTACCTCCCGTATGGATAGAAAGAGCAAATAGTGCCGGATCGAGCAGTCGTTCAAATCGAAGAGGAATTGATTCTCTTAACAAGTAATACATAACATACAAACCTATACGATATCAAAATTATTGAGCAACGATCGAAGCAATAACACTAATGGGAGAATAAGCTTGCTTTAAACTTCCATTAGCATAAAATTTAAATTTAATTCGACTTATATTTTGTACAAAAGAAGACTTTCATAATAATAACAATAGTACATTTTTTACATTACCAGCTTTTGTTTAAAAATTCGATGTTTGGCATAAGTATGAAATAAAAAATTTGATTGTAATTGTTATCGTCAGCCAATATTATTTTAATAATTCGAAGCTTGCAGACTGCCATCTCCAAACTTTTTAAGCTCCCGATTTGAAGATTACCGGATTAGATGACAGTAAGTTTCAGGCCGCTAAGGAGTGTTCACAGTTTAAGGTACACAGTATTTGAAAATAAACACCTAGGTATGGTATCTTTTTTAATTTAAATGTTGTTTGAACTAAAATTCAATGTTATTTTATATTCTAGCTTACATAAAAAAATAAATAATTTTTTGGTATTAAGCAAGTTTTTTAAGCAAGGGCTTCTTTGAAGGTATATAAAATACAATACATAGGTAGGGTAGCAAAATATTTTGTTATCAACAGAAAAGTATTAAATTCCCAGATCATGGTATTCGTAATTACAAATTGGCTGCTATTGCGTTGACCGCCGCTGTGCGTGTCTATGTGTGGCAGGCAGGCGGATAGGCGGAGCCGGCGGAAGGCGGGCGGCGCAGTGAGGCGAGGAGGCCAACTCAGCAGGCGATGCGTGTAAAAAGGATAATTTGTCAATATGTTCGTTCGTTCCGGATTTGCACGGCCTTTGCCGGCAGTTGCCAGTTGGCAGTTGCCAGTCGCCCATTGCCATCATCATTGGGCCGACGAAATTCGATTGGAGTGGGCCGGGCTCCGTGTTCTGGCTTCTGGGTCCTGCCTTTGGGCCCTGTTTGCTGTCCCGTTCCCCCACACTACCCCTTCGCCTGTCCTCAAATTCTTTGTGCGCCTCTGCCGCTTATTCAATTGCTCGCTCAGTCAACGCAATCCTGCCACGCCCCCCATACTCCCACTTTTCCCGTTTCGCCCCTGCCACATCCTGCCCCCTTTTCAGTTGGCTGCCTGCACCATTCGGTTAGCAATGGTTAATAGGGCTTAGGAGCAGAAATTATTGCCTTGTTCAGTGTGAAGCAGGCCAAATCGGATGAGTATGACCAGGATATTGCCTGCTCTTTGCGGACAGGGGGTAAGGGGGTTTTGGTAGGGTGAAGAGGACGGAACGATAAACGTTCGATGATTGGGATGCATTGGATGCATTCGATCCCAGTGAATTAAGTGGTTACACTGGGCAGCAGAATAAATTTGTGAGGCTTAACTAGGTGAAGTGGAGTATTTACTCAAGATATTCAGAGCTAAAGATCGTCTTCATATCTTTAAGGACACAGGCTTTAATTTGATTTTCATAGTAGAGTGGCCTTATTTCTACATAAAATCAGTGTGACCATGTAGTCTGCAGAATTTGGGACTGTATAAAAAGAATTCAATTTTGAGAATATACACTTGTAAAACAAAGAGTTATACATTTTGTATATTTCTTTAGAATTGATCTTGCATTCATTTTTATTCCCTAACACCCATCAAAGTTTACCCAAACTGTCCGAAAAATATGGGAACTTGTTCAAAACCAATTACAGTTCAAATCTCTAGTGGCGAACACATTCCAAAAGGACGATAAGTAAGGCAGGAAAGAGGAACTGGCGGCCAGGGAAAGGGAAGCAACAATCAGAAACGCCAAAGCAAAGCAAAGTCATCGCCAAAACCAATAACACAATAGACTGCCAGCCGCACGAAACTCGACCGACCCACCTCGCACCACCCAGGAGAACGGGAGAACCGCAGAAGCCCTTTGCACTCCCTGAACTCCACTACACCACCCTCCCCCATTCCACGCTTTCCAATCCCTGTGGGCAGCCTCGAGACACTTCTGCCATCGTCGAGGACAAAACGCTGGCGATGAGATTTTAAAAGCCATTTAGAAAAACACCCTCAGACACAAAACAAATCCACAAAAATACCGACACGGATACCAGAGGATGCACCAATACTAGTACAAAATTACACATATACAACACACACATACAAAACTCGAAAGCAGAGTAGAATAAACGCAAAGCTTACACAAAAGTGGCGTTAAAAATGATGCGGAAACACGATGTTCATCAGTGGGGAAAAGGGGAACGAAGCGGCGAAAAGGGGCACACAGAGTACGGAGTACGGCAATATGGGCAACAGGGGGTTAAGGGGGTTGGGGGGAGGCCGAGGACGAGGACGACGTCGACAATGAGCCTTCGAGCGAAAACCGCTGCTAAAACTTCACGCTTAAATATTTTTCACACCACATAGCGACAAGTTTGTGAAGACAGGCAAACAGCGAAAGAGACAGACTCACCGCAGGAAAGAGACGGGACAACCGAGTGCAAAAGAGAAGGCAAGCAAGGCTTCAGGACTTCAAAATGGCACGGAAAGCCCACGGAAGTGCGAGGAATTCGCGGACTGAAAAAGCTCCAAGGCAAATGCCAGACCTAGAGGGAAAATGTGGGGAGTCAGGACGGGGCTAAGTAGACGGCAAATGTCTAAATACCCTTTTGCCAGTGCCAAATGCCCGGCATTCCGACAGGCGACCGCAGATGACTTGACGAGTGAGCGGTTTTTGGAAGGCAATTGGTGGATCTGTTTCTTGGACACCGGAAGCAGATTATAAGTGCCCCATCGCTCCATGATGACACTTCCTAATGGACACGTGAAGGCTGCCCAGAAGGGAAATGCAAATCGGCAAGAAGAGTTTTAATCGCACTAATGAACTATCAAACGAAAGCCTAATTAAGACATTTTACGATGCCAAAAAGCTTTTGTGATTGTAATGGATTCTTGTAGCCTCACAATAGTGATAATTATGAAAGGATAATTACAAAACTCATATTTTATTGAGCACGATTTACTTTTTCCTTATGTTTCGAAACCAAAATTAGTCATTGAAATAATATTCACCATGTTCTATATTATATAAATAATTTGTATGTTTTTATAAGTTTATAAGATAATTTTATATTTTTATATTCTGTGCAATACTTTCACCGAAATCCGTATATATACATTTTTAAATAAATCTTTTCATTATGTGGGTTCTAATAACGCAAAAAAGCATTGGAATACATTTGGCAAAGCAATTAGTGTTTAAAGAAGAAATTGGAGGCTTAAATTGCATCTAAAAATCGATTTAATTACAAGCAACTAACGAACTAAACTTAAAAGTTCGAAATGCAGTGAATGCAAAAATAATTGCCATGTCCCATTCAATTACAGTTTGCAGTGAACTAATTCTGAATGGTATTCCCCAGAAATCAATATGCTCACTTCTTTGGTTCGTAGGGCAAACGAGTCAAGAAACCGCAAAGGATGAGGAAGGAAAGCGAGAACCCAAATCTAAACCGAAACACAATTGTTAGAAATTAAAAGGAAAACTTTAATCATACCCGCGGGCAGTCGCAGCAGCCAAGCGGGAAAAGGGAAGTGCGGGATGGGATGGTCTGTTTGCAACTGTCTGGGAATACAACGAAACTTTTCCAAGTTTCCGGTCGTGTGTACAATTTTCCGTGCTCATTTCCGCAGCCATTTCCTTCGGCACACTCACACACACACACACTTCCTCACAGTAGCACAAAAGCTGTCCGAAAGGAAGCAGCAGTCACCAGTGGAGGAAAACTCGCCAAGTCGCCTTGCTTCGCACAATTGTTGTTCTAAGAACGAAAAGGACTTGCAGGCAAACTTCCACTTGAGGTCAGCGGGTGGGCGGAATGTTGGGCAGTGAAAAGTGGCTGGATGCACAGCATACACATGTAGCGATTACTTCTCTCACTTGCTCCCAAAAAAAAATACAGCGAGCAAGTTAAGCTAGTCACTGCACCTCTCTCTCTCTCTCTCCACTAAAACAGTAGGACTTCCATAACTTGAACTTTTATCAGAGAGGCCTTTTTAGACCTAACTAAGTTCAAATAGTTTTTTAACTATAATAAAACTCAGATTAGTTGTTTTCTCTATCACTATATATGTACATGGTTCCAATTTTTTTATATATATATATTTTATTAAAAAACTTTTAGATTTTTTAAAAGTGTTCTACCTTTATCCATTAGTGGCTAATGTGGTCTAAATTTCTAGATTTCTAGATTTTTATGAAATTGGTGTTAAAGCCAAAACCCTATTTTATTTAAGGAAGTCCGACTGCAGTTGCCTCAGCTTCCTACTATTCGGAGAACTTTTTCCTCGACTTCCTCTGCCGCTGACAGACGTCAAGGGGACGTGAGGGGTCCGAGGGTATGTGAACTGAATGAGATGAGATGGAGGGCTGAATTTTTGCATGCTAGCAGGATGCTGCGGTACGGTGCGGTGCTGTCCTGTGTGCACAGTCAGTCAATCAATACGTCAGTTGGGCTCATCAAAAATTCCAATCACAAATTGGCAGAGAGTCGAGAGTCGACCGACTCCTCCACCATTTTACCCCTGGTCCGGATACGCCTCCCCCTTCCGATTTCCCCCCACACTTTCCTCGCTTGATTTCCCGCACTTCCTGCGAGAATTTGAGTCTGTGAGGCTGCGAGGTGGTCGCAAGTCAAGCGCAGGCCCAAGAGCAGGACCTCCACTCACTTGACTGACCTCCGGGTGGACAAGAGGAGGGGGAGGGGTGGTTCGAACATCAGGGGTGGGGGGTTTGAGGGGTTGTCTGGGGGCGTAGGCAATAATGGCATTTAAATGCAGGGTCACGTATCAATTTACTTGGTTATTAGTTACGAGCCCTCGCTTCGGACTTGGCCAGTGGTCAAAAGCAGTCCCTCTCTCTTGCTCACCCGCTACCTGTCTCTATCTGCCACTCTAGATATCTGTGTGCGTGTCTGTGTGTGTGTGTGTGCCCCCTCCATTACCCCACTTGCCCTTTTGAACCGACGAGCAAATCCGGGCTGAGCGCTCAGTTTGTTGCTCTTTTCGCCCGCTCATAACGGATATGGCTTTGTGCTAAACTGACAGCACAAGCTCCGCACCTGACCCGCAGTCACCGCACCGGGAACCACCCACAAAGCCACCCAGTAAAACACCCACTAAAAAACCAACCCACTGCACCATGCCCATTCCAACCAGAAGAGAACCTCCAGTCAAAAGTTTTTCACTTTTCAGGTTCTCGCTCTCGGTTCTCAGTAGTTGGGTCGTCTCCTGCTCTCGGTGGATGCACCACATCCACATCACAATCAAACCAGCACCACCCTAGCACCTCCCCCGCAGCACAGCCCCATGCAGGCCCCTTTTTGGTTGCAGTTTCGGGCTCAAGGAGCAACTGGCAGGCCATCTTCCAGCCGAGCCAAACACACACGATTCGTGTGGCCAGGATACGATGCCTTCATATCCTTCAGCTGAGAGCAACGGAGGGAGACAGAGAGTGTGGGAGAGAGACAGCAGGAGAACGAGTGCTATAGCTATGTGGATAGGTGCCGTGCCACAGCGGCAACATGCAATGTGCAACAGCAAGAGCAAGAGCAAACAGCAGCAGGAACGGCAGCAATGCAAGCGAAGCAATCTGCGATACACAGATAATTGCACAGAGAGAAATTAAATACCAGTAATCTGTAAATGCTGTGAATTCCGAGTGCAAACTTTGAACTTCAAAGTCAGCATTCATCTGGAAGCAAATTCCTGAAATTAAGCTAATTTGCAAGGTATGTAAATGAAATGTGATTAACGGTTTAAAGACAGTATTAAATATTTTGTTTTTGCAATACGGTTTCTTCTGTTTCCAAATCCTAAAACATAATAACTTAAAAAAAATTTGTTTAATAATAATACTACAATTTCTTAGATGTTTTAACGAGAATGGCAAAGGAAACTACTTTGAATAAGTTCTTCGTTCATGTTATTCCCTTCCATTGTTCATAAATCTTATATTCCAAAAGTACGAAAAAGCTTTATTACAATTAAAAATTTCTTTTAGTGCTCTGCATGCAGGCGAAAAAAACCACATTTCCTGAATTCGGCTTTCCATCGATACCTTGACACAGGCGTCAGAGCTTTGGGAGCTGGTGCACTCACCCACACAGCGATCCCTCTCTTCCCGAGCTGAACAAAAAAAATATTTGCACGAGAGGAGCGGGAGCCATTTAGGGTGAGCAAGTGTACGCTGGCTGCCACAACAAATCCCTAAACAAGCAACAACAACCGGCGCACAGCACAACTTCCGACGTCGACACCCAGCGTCAATATTCCTAGAATGGCGGAACGCAGCCTCGTCCTCGTCCTCGAAAAATCCTCGTTTTCGTCCTTGTGGGTGGATATGCCCCCACTTAACGAGTCCTGCTGTTTCTGGCGCTGCATTCTGCATGTAGAGCGGAATTTCCGGTCTAACCTCACAGCGCCCAAGCGGAAATACAAGCGGATTAGCTTTTAGATTTATATACTAACAAACACCGATTAGACAGGTGGCCAGGGTGGCGAGTCCTGATCCCAGAGAGAAACCGAGAGACCAAGAGAGAGGGAAATAGACCGAGCATTGGGTTCCCGGAGAGCAATCGAGAGAAATTTGCTCTGTTCTACATGGCTAGGAGAGATTGTACTTGCTGAAAACACGAGGAAGGGAACGGGGAATGGAGGGGGAATATTAGCGAGAGTGTGAGAGAAGGAGGTTTCTCTTTGGGAGAAATGGGGGTAAACACTCTCTGCACTTCTCCAGTCGGCTGGTAACCTTGTTTTTGTTGCCGCTGTCGCTTTTGGCATTGCATTTTAGTGTTTCCTGCTCGAAGTTCAAATGTGAGAATATTTTCAAATTTTCTTTCTCCTTTTTCTCTCTCTTTCTCTGTCTCTCTTTCTATATACCTTTCCCGTTTCTTCCCTCTCTAGCTTTGGTGTTAATTTTTCAGATGCCAGCCAACTTTCGGTTATTTTTCACCTAATAGAGCGCTTACTCGTCCAGCACAAAATCGAACTGAGAAATTCAAGTCGAAACTATTTTACGAGCATTTTTTGTGCTGCTTTCCAAAATCAAATAGTGCACTGCTTGAAAAAATCAGAATTAGAAAACAGATTGAAACTAACTAAGGTATTTTAATTTTAAATATAACTGGTTGCTTGAGCATTTTTGTGCCAATACATTTCTTAATTTGCGAGTTAGGAGTTTACCTTTTCAGCCAACACTTTATTTTTTTTTGCAAAGCAGGTGAAATTAAAAACAAAATAATTTTTAAATAGTTTTATCATCTATTCAATGAAAACGTTTTGTTTTATTTTTTCATCTAGATGTTATTATTTCATTATAAAAGAAAGTTTTAGTTAAATAAGTTAATCATTCAAGCTGAATTCCTTAAATATTTTTCTAATCATGTTCGCCAAATTAAGCAAATTGTTTAAAAGCCCTTTAAAAAAGATGTAAAAACTTCTGCCATCTGCTGTTAAACAATTCATGTTCAACTATCCTTCTTTTGTTGTTGCATCACAATTTTTCGTTATGATTAAAGATTCAGTACCCATGAGCAAAGGAGCAACTTTCAGCTGCCATCCTGCACAAATCACAACTCCCAGACTATTAGTCCGTATGAAGATATAGATATAAACCATTTTTTGTGCGCTACTTGGGTTTGTTTGGCCCTCGAAGGAAACGGTTTGCCACCTTAAAAATTGCAATGAAAGTCGTCGTCAAATTGTCATAAAAATGCGATAACTCTGCTTTGTGTTGTTCTTATTCGTCTTTTTTGTTGTTCTGAAGTGTGGTTGTTATTGTTGCTTTTGTTTTATTTTTTGTATTTTTTTTTCGTTGAATTCTTCTTGTGTCTGTGGTTGGGGTGTTGTCGTTTTGCCAACTACGAGAGCATGATAAATTTTTACGATGTTGCTATAACAATAAACCGAGCTTCGGCTGGCTCCGGCATTCCAGCGGCATGTGAAAAGCGCGCGCGGAAAATGCAGAACGTGAAAAACTAATAAAAATCTGCTGCTGCTCCTGCTGTTGGCAAGCTGCGAAACTTTTATGGCCAAACTACGCGCTCCATCAAAACGCAGAGCGAAAGGCGTAAGAGGGGGTGAAAGGGGTTGTGCGTTCGGTGCAAATGTGAAAAGTGCAAAAATAGCTCAGGTGCAGGGCCGGATAAGCGAGCAAGTCGTCAAAAGGGCTGATGCAGGGGGACAATTCCGGACCCCCAGCATAGACGACTTTTGTGTCATCCATAGCAGCACCATGGCAACGCCATTCCATCCACTTCCGCCATACTGAAAACTTTTTAAAGCCCAAGAAAAAAGGGGAAAACAACATTCTGTATGACAATGAACGATTATTTTTCATAAAAGTGTGAACTTTGATTGACAGAATCTGAAGGGCCAGGAGATAAACTGCCATTTTAATATTTTCTATAGAAAAATATCAACCATGTTAAGCACAGGATATATTTACTAGCAGTATTTCATACGTACATATGGTATTGAATATATCAAAAGGATTTCGATACAAACTTAACGATTTTATTATTTAAAAATATATAAAACTAGTTATAACTATTCTTTTTGATTCACACATTTAAGCAAGTTTAGGATATCTATTTGTTGGACATTAGTTGCCGAGATTTTCCGAAATCTTATAAAAATTCTCACAGAAATATATAAAAATAGACTTTTATGTTTAAGTGAAGTAAAAATCTTCTCTAAGAACTATATCTGTACAGTTCCAGATCCTTTTCCTATCAAATTATCACATTTATAAACCTTTTCCGAAAATCCTAGCATACATTTCTGGGCAATTTGTGGTTGAGCTACCCTACCTCTGGTAATCTGGCTCTCCCTTCAATTGCTATCCTTATGCAGATCAATCATCCAAGTCACGAGCTCAGTGCCCATTTTACATAAACTTTTTTTTTGGGTTTAAGCCCGGGGCAAATGCTTACATGCATATATAAGAGTATGTGCATGAAGATACTGCCAAGTGATGTCACCAAACCATGAAAATAGGCCTTTTTTGGGAAAGGAGGGCAGTGGTTGAGGTAAGCTCCTTGTTTGGCTTTGGGATATTTTTGGATTTTGGTTTTGCAAATGGATTTATAACCCCTTGTGTGATTTTATGGGCCCTTAAGCCATTGTTCAAATAACCCGGCGTGCCAAACCACCAATTCCTCGTGCCTCACCCGCTGTCAATCTGTCCACCCCCCTCCTCCCACACTGTTGACTGACTTGCAATCCTGGATTCATGGGAGGCGTATGCGTATCCTTCTAATGATATTTGAGGAACGGATGTGTATGTAAAACCAATAATAAGACGACCGCACAGGGGCATGGGTGGTGGTTGCAAATGGTAGATGGATAGATGGATGGATGGACGGTGGTATTGCAGGATATCTAGTTGGAATACACAGATGGGTGGATGGTTAGTGACTGGGTGGTTCGTTCAGGCCGAAATGGTTAACAAGTGGTGCGTGTATCAATTCAATTGAATTTGCAAATGTTGTTGTTGCCCACTGATGCATGAAGGGCCCATGAATGCCCAGGAGCAGGATCCGCATCATTATCATCATCATCAGCTAACTGAAGTATTTTATGATGTATCCCAATGCCACTTGATGTTTGTCTTTCCATTTCGGGGGCAAGCAAAGGGATTCAAGAGAAGCGGATTTACGCAGTTCGAGGTACAACTTTTGGGGATGGAAAACTCGCCAACGAAGGCTGAAAAAGAATACGCAAAAGAATACGTAACTGGAAATACGTCTCGAAATTCAAAAGTCTTTCAAGATTTTGTTACACTTGTCCAATTAAAGTCGAGAGTAAATAGGAATAGAATTCCTAATTCTTTAAACTTTAAAACATTGATTTTATTGATAACATATTTACTATAATTTTATTGAAATTTGTATTGATTAAAATTTCTTTTATTTTCTAAATTCACGCTTGAAGACTATTTTTACTATTCTTTTTTCATTAATATATAATCTAGTACTCCTGGCTCAAATTTTAAATATTTATAAAGAAAGCCTGCCATTAAAAAAACATAAAAATGAAAACATTTCAGAATCATATATTAAATATAATTATATTTTACTCTGTACTCTCTCCTGCTTCGAAACAATGTTAACACTTTTGGCTTATCCAAATGAGCGTTAATTAAAAAATCGTGAGGCGGCGTAACGCAGCACAAAAGAAAAGTGAAGGAAGCGGTAATAAATACCATACAGAAACAACCAACAAAAGCAACGACAACAATCGGAAACAACGTGAGCGGGCAAAGCAACGGCAACAATTCAATTAAAATGCCAAAGGGGCCTGAATGGCATGCAAAGTGCTCAGGGGAGCGAAATTAACCCCTATAAACTGGTAATATGCTCAAAATGATGCACTTAAAAATACATTAATCACATCGACAATTATGCCGGACGCATGCAGGCATTTGTGTGCGTGAGCGAAAGAGGAGAAAAATGCCACTAGAGATGGAGTGGGTGAGTGAAGAAAAGAAGCCGACACGTGCTTAAAAATAAACGGGGATTCTCCCAACTCTTGAATGGGCGGCTTAAAAAACATGGAAAATTAACGAGAAAACCAAGCACCATGGATATAAACAACTTCCAAAGAAACACATGAAACATTCAAATAAATTTATAAGTTTAATTTAAAATTGGAATATATCGTTTCTTATGAAAAACATATTAAAGCAACTGTTGAATGCACACAAAAAAACACACTAAATTAGTAGATTTGGAAACTGTATCGATTCCACATAAGATATTGCCATTTTTCTGATTATATTAATTTGAACAAATGAAAATGTCGAATTTCATGTCCAAATAGTATTCAATATTCCTATCAATAAGCTTTGAATATCACCAATATCATTTTCTCAGTGTAGACCAACTGGACCCCATTGCACACAGAATTCAAAGCATAAAAGCTTTCGTGTCGTCATTAAAAACTGTTTTTGCTAATTAAGTGCTCAATTGAGCATTCAATTTCACACACACACAAAGAGGGTATGAGAAGGCGAGAATGGGAGAATGGGAGGAGTGAGTACACAAGCAAATAACAGCGAAACAGGGTAACTACCCACCCAAGCAGAACAAAAGCCCAGAAACAGAAACCAAAGCAGAAGCAGAAATATCAACAGCAAACAAGGTCCACAGCTTTAGATCCCTCTACCTACTAGCACCCCTTCCCACCTTTTCCCCATTCCATTCTTAACCTACGGCAAAGGCAAACGAAATGAAATGAACGAAAGTATAACAAAGTTGGTTTATTTGCTCTGTTAATGCAAAATGATTCCCCAGGGGAGAGGTGAAGAATCAGCAGTGCAACCACAGTGGAGACTGTCTAGTGCGGAATACAGTGTTGCTTAGCTGTTAAAGAAAACAATGGTGTTTTAGTAGAAAGAAAACTACGAAATCTTTTATGGAATATTTCTAAAAAAAAAAGTTAATCTTCTTCTAAATCGCAGTAAGTTAATATCAAAAAAATGTAAGTCTTAAAATCTGCACTTAGAGAATTAAGAAATGAGTAAGAGTACAAAATCTTGTATGGAATATTTAAAAAAAAGTGAAATTTCTAGCCAAAAATCGTTTTCTAAATCTCTTAAGTAAATATCAAAAAAATTTAAGTCCTGAAATCTGCACTTATAGAATTAAGAAATGAGTTTAGGCAATGTATTGCCTAAAAGATGAACACAGCCCTTACACATTGAATCATTCCTTTTGTTTTTAAATCATTATTTTAATTTAGAATGCAAAGTTAAAAGAAATAATTTTCGCCTAAGTGGTTTATAAGGAGAGTTTGTGAAAGGATTTAGGAGTTAACTTTTAATTGCAAAAATCAAACAAAACATAGCTCTCAAATATATTAAAATATTTATTTATTTATAGCGACTGATTTGTTAATATATTACAGCTTTCGAGTATCTTAAAATGTACCATTATTTCTGTGTAGCAATACAACACAAAAAAAACACAAGCAATTGAAGGCACAAAGGGGCGGGTAATAAAAATGAGTAAAGGAAAACACAAACAAAACCCAAGTCGACATAAGGGTAAACACGATTCAATAAAATTACGCTGAAAAGTATGCAACAGAAACAAGCAAACAAAGTGAAAGGGGCGAAAATGGGGTGGCGGCGAAGGACGGCAAAAGCTGGTCTGAGCTCATAAAGCAAACAGTTACTAGGCGCTGACGAAGAACTGAATAAACTGGGAATGAATGCCAAAGCAAACGTGGCGAAAAAAAATGCAAAGCAACCAGCACGAAGAAATACAAAACCGAAACCGAAAAAAAAAACCAAAGTACGCCAAAGGAAACGAAGAGAAAAAGTACTTAAAAAGCTCACAAGCAAATATTTATAACAGTAAATCACTTTGGCGCTAGCACACATACACAAACAGACAGCGAAAAGAAGAAAAAGAGAGGGTGGAGCAAGTGAAAAGTGCAATAAAAGAAGCAACAATGGTGCACTGAAATAAGGGGGTATTTTAAACCAGATAGTATATATTCGGTTTTTGAACTTTTAGAAATTTTTAATAACCATTTAATTACTTTTTACAAATTATTGTGGATAAGATATTTTTTATAAAAATGTTATATAATCAAATATAGAAACACCCATGGTTTTTCCCTGTGCACCAGCACGAACGAAATTTGTGCCATACAAATGTTGTTGTACCTCTGTCTCTGTTGCTGTTTCTCAGCAAGGAGCAACTGGCAAATATTTAAATTCGTGCGCTAAAGCACACAATAAAAACGTAAACAAATACAAAGTAAATATGGCGGCGACAGAAGCAACAACAAGAGCCAAAAAGAAGAAGAAATTCGCGCAGTTCGTGTCTTGGGGCTTTCACCTCCTTTCTCCATTTTATTTCACAGTTGCACTTCGGGGGTTGATAAAACTCCAAGTCAGTTTGTGTATGCGAGTCCTTAGTTGTTGTCAAGTTTTTAATTAAATTTGGGACTGCAATTTTTGCAACAAAAAAGTAACGAAGAGTTAGGTTGATAACCCAAAAGTTCCAGCATAGGAATTAGCTGGAAAAGGGAGCAACAATAAGATTATCTTTAGGCAACAACTTTTTGGCAGCCAACGAAGGTCTCAATAAGCCTGTCTAATAGAAATCTTTCACAATTTATACGGCAGCAAAGGATGTAATTTGAACATGAAAACTTTGGGCTACATTTTTAAGGGGGAGATGAAAATAAAAATATTTTTACAGAACTGCATCTGCAATTGTAGGAAATAAATCGATGCCTTCAAATTGAATAGGAAAATACAGAAATGGTTACGTCTAACTCGATGTTCCGGGCCAAAATCGAACAAAAGAAAAACACAGTGAGTGCCGAACGGAATGAACCACCGGCCACTACCCTCAAATAAATATGTTTAACCAAATTGCTAACCAACAACAGCCCCCTTGGACGGAAAAAAGGACGAGTCAGGCGTAACATATTTATTGACATTGCGGTTGCCGGACCCAGAACTCTGGACGGAGAACCCGAAACCCGAACCCAAGCCCAAACCTGTATCCGGACACACATTGGATTTCAGTTAGCAGTTAGCAGTTAGCTGCCAAGCAACCACCACCACTAACCACTGACACCAGGGCCACAATCCCCACGATACCTCGGGTTCCCCAGCCCCCAGCTGCCCAGAACCCGGAACCCCGATCCCCAGAAACCACCGAATGAGTGGCACTTGCAAGTGTGGTGTTTATGTTCCATACATCAAGGGTTTATGGGCTAAACGTTTATGTGTCTGGCAACAACAAGCTTTTAAAGGGTTTCCATACACTCGCCCTCACATATACAGCAGAACTTCTTTAGCCCGAACTGTTGTGCCTCTTGCAATTGTAACTTCATTAACTTAAGTTTTATAAATGTCTATAACCCGCACATCACAAAAGAAAAACAAACTAACTTTTATAATCCACTCTTTAAAATTTGTACTTTCAAAAACCATACAATGATTATCAATTGAATTTCTATATTAACACATAGAAGGGTATATGTTTGTGGGCATGCTTAACCAATAAGTTTTTTTAAAACAGAACTTCCAACCCCAGTTTCTATTCTTTGTTAATACAAATTTCTTGAAACCGAACCAATATTACACTCCTAATTAAAACTTTCAATGCAGAGGCTAAATATTAATAAGGCATTGCAGAAACTTTATTCAAAGTTTAATGCTCTGTCTTTTGAATCCATAACTCCAAAAACTCTCAGTAACTCAATTTAGAAATGGAATTGAGTTATGGAGGTTCCACTGTAGTCACAAGCACATGTGGAGGGTGGCGCACTAAGAGTCAATGCCGAAGTTTGCCTTGGTAGCGCCACTTGAAATTTCACTTACACCCACATGAAATGCCTTTTTGTGCGTCTGTGTGTGTGCGAGTTGACGTTGCACACTTCGTTGACTCCCAAAAGACGCCCACACTCAAACGGTTGACCTCAGACGTCCGCCCAACCCCTCGATAAAGGAGGGGGGGCGATCGGGTGGTGGGCTAACGTATTACAAAATGTATTTTATCTTCATCGATTGGCAGAATTTATATGTTTTTTCATGCCACATCAGCGCTTTATGTGTGCACATGGAAGGAGAAGAAAAGGCTGGGGGGAGGGGGTCGAAAGCAAAGGGGAATTCCTTGTAAGTGAGTTGAGGCTATGTGCTGACAGCCACGAGCACCACCATATGCATATCTCTTCGCTGTGGGTGTGTGGGATAAATCAGCTGCTGCTAACAGATGATGATGATTACAAAGGGATGAAGTTGTAAGACTGCGATACCAACAAAGATGTAAAGCGTGTTGCTCGGAATGGAAAATGTTATGTCGAAATGGGAACGACAATAAACCGTTTTAACATGCGAATCAATTGGCGGAATTTGTAACATTTGAAGGCGTGGTTGTGAAAATTACACTCAACAATTTATGTCAATGGAGAATGTTATTATTTGCAGGTAAATACCAAATCGGACAGGGCACGATATTTTCTTTACCAGTTTATAATAAAAATCCTTTCAAAATTTAAACTCTTCCTTTTTAAGTACCTTTTTTGATTTTATTGAAAAATGTATCAATAAATCCAAAGAATTCTACCTTAAAACCTGTACTACACTTTCGCACAAAAAAATTTAGTTTTCGAGTTCGCCAAATTTCGACGGAATTCGGAAACGGAAAAACACCCACCGTTTATTGAATATTCACAAGTAAAGAAAATCACCATAATCTACGGCCTGAAGTCAATTTTGTTTTGCATAATTCCCCTCGAATGTACATCATACACACAACACTCCACATTCTTTAGCATGAAACTCCTCTGTCTGCAATCATGTTTGCCAATTATGCAAATGACGATGCGACCCACTGTGCGTGCAGATGGAACCACTGTGGGCCGCAACCGAGTAAATACTCTCCAAACACTTGGCTTCGTGTTTACCACAATTTACTGCGACTCGAGTCAGCCAAGCTCTAGCAAGAATAAATGCAATGCACATTTTTTGCCCACAATTTCCTGGAAGTTCCGAAAGGGGGTTTTGTGAAAGCGGGTCGAGCACAATAAACTGAAAAGGCGATGGAGGGGGGTCGAGTGGCGGGGGTTAGGTCGTAGCTTGCCACAAGCCAAATATGTCTGTGTCTGGGCCTGGTTTTCAACCCCCTACCCCCTACACCTACCCCCTCCACCAAACCTACACCCCTGCCAGAACTCGCTGTCTCGTTCACACTTTTCTTTCAGTCTCGTCCTGGCATTCGTGTCTGGAAAGTGTGGCAATAAAAAGGATAATGTAACTGTTATTCTACGCAAAACGGAAACAAAGGAGGGGGGGTGGTGGTTTAGGGTGGTGAGTGCTTGAAATATTTTTGTGGCAAAGGTGGCAACTTGGGCAACAACAAGATGTGGCAAAAGTAAAAAGCACAACCAAGGCGGCAAAAACAGAATTGTGGTTGTGGAGGGGTTGGAGGTTGGGTGCCTGCTGAGTGACTGACTGAACAAGTGGCAACGAGGAAACGGCTGTCAGTCAAAAGAGGGGAAAGTGGTTGGGGCTTCCTTGCGGGGTGGTGGTGGTGGGTGGAAAACCCAACTTGGTGGTGCAAAAAACCATGCCGGAGCGAACGAAACGAAAAGAGACGAAACGTAACGAAACGAAACGAAACGAGACGAGCCAAAGTGCCAAAGAGCGAAGCCGGAAAATTGTGTGGAAATTTGAGCTTCTTTTGAAATTGAGGCCGGAAATGACACCCACACAGCCCACTGTGCAGAGTGAGATAGCCATAGGCGGTGCAAGCGGGACAGAGAGAGATAGGGAGAGGGAGTCACAACGACGACGACTGTTGTTGTGTTAAACAAAATGTTTGCGGGTGCAATAAGCGTAAATTCAGTGGTTTTATGTTTACTTATTCAACTACTCAACCACCCAACCCCATGGAGCATAACTTCATTTTATTGGCAGCAACGGGGGGGTGAGGGTTGGGTTTTCCCCCTCTTTCCGGGTGGTAATATACTTTTTGCAAATCGATGCCAACTCCTTAAACGGTGGGTGGTGGGGTCTCGGATCCCCGGGGGAACTGGGTACAGTGGGTGTACACGGGACAGGAAGCGTGTGGCATGTTGAATGGTCTTGAGTGTTTTCGTATGGTTGACAGGATAACACGGAGTAATTCAATTCGAAATACTTTATGCTGTTGCTTTTATTATTTGTGCTTGCTCGGTCGGTCGTTCGTTCTCGTTCTCGTTCTCCTTTCGTTTGGGGATTTCTGTTGTCGGAAGTGGCATTTGTAGGTGGTTTTGAATGGGTGGTTCGTTCGATGGGTGGTTCTGGGTGGGCTGCATAAAAATTCGTGTGGAAAGTTATACACACACCCATATACAGAGACCGTCTGTGTGCTTGTGGTTTCTCTTGTTTATTTATTTTTATGATGTTTCCTTTTTGGCATTTTATTGAAGAAGTTTACCGACGCCATTGCTGCTGCATAAATAAGCAAGAAAAGAGGGCGAAAGCATTCACCGCCACCCCCAGCCCCATTGCAATTCATAAAAAATCAATATTTATTACAACAGCTAGTACATGGAACCCTCCTTGTGGTCTCAGCTTGTTATTGGGCATTTAATCAGTTGATTTCTTATTCAGGTTGAAGTTTTTCCTCTGCATTCGTATTGGGTAAATGCAATTAGAGAAGCTTGTGCTGAGATTTATCCGAGTGCATGGTGGGTATTCATGTGGGATTAAGGACACTTGAGTGCCAGGGGCGAAACATGATATAAACCGAAAAAAATTAAATTTGGGGAAACGACAAATGCGTATTTCTACTCCTTAAATTGAATCCCAAAACGCCAGACACTTGGCATGAATCAACAATATGATTATAAATATAAGAGACAAATATTTTACGATTAAATATAAAAGTTTGTTTCTTCGAAAAACATTGACCATTCCCCTTAATAACCTTTTTGGCAAAAACTTTTTAGTTTAACTCCCAAACACGAATCTTTTAAATATTTTAATGTCCTCTTTTTCAAGATTATCAAGCCCTGCGGCCATATAAAATGCCTGGAAGTTTTAACATCTTGTCACAGCATCTTATTAAACAAACTTTGCATTTGCAGAATACTGTGAAATCCGTTTAAAAACAAATACACGGACTACGAACAGATTCCTAACAAATGCTCAACTCTTTCTGTGGCAAAATGCAAAATAATCTTCCAACCAAGACATACTTCTGCCCCTAACCAGTGAACAATGTTTCGCTTTGAAAAGCTAAACGAGCCGAGCTAAGGCTATTATTGAACTGTCCGAGCAAAGCGGGCAACGCCGAACACTCAAAGTTAAGTGAAACCAATTGAAATTTATTGACGCGAATTGGGTTTCACTTGAACCCGCTAACCTCGGGGCGCTGGCTTGGCGTTTCGCATTACCAGAAGTCGGGGCGAAATCAGATCGGCTTCCCCCGCCGAAAGGGGAGTCACTTACCTTCTTTCGACTTGTCGTACTGCTTCGGCGACGACGTCTTCTTCCCTGGCACGGGTCTCAAGGCACTGCTGATGAGCTGGGGGCGAGAATTGGCACATGGACACGGGTCAGATTGCATTGCCCAGCTACTGGAACGGCAATGAATACTCACAATGCGATCGGAGCGCTCGCCGCAGGGCAAACGGGCCACAGCGGACTCGGGACTGTCCTCCGGCGGAGGCGGTTGGGGCACCCAGTTGTAGGCCCGCCTGGAAATGGGCACCCCAAAGCGATCGTGCTGCGAGGCTTGTTGTCTATTCAAAATAAAAAAGTTTATATTAGTAGAATCAATATCTTAAAAACAGGTGGTATGGGTTTTCGCTTTCATGCGCACATGATGTTTTTCACAACTTTCTTATTGTGCTAATCATCCAAAAGCAATGACCTTATTATCAGTGATGCAAACCAGTTCTCATCCAAAAAGAACTGCTATTAACATGAAACACAAAACGGAACAACTACACCTAAACAAAGTTCTTAGCAAACAAAAATGTGCTAAAGTTTAAAAATAAATCCATTAAACAAGACATCCCAATTTAATTTTGTGGAAAAGAAATGTATATGATTTCATTTATCTGGAAATAAGTAAAACTTCTTTATGACTTTTTATCATATTCATATCGTATGACTGATTCTGAATAACGAAAATATATAAATCAGAAAGGTATTCCATTTCTGTATTATTGACTGTTATTTCGGATTTTATAAAATTGTATAGGAGTACTAATGGGGGCAGAAAAACTTATTTTTATCGAATTTCAATAGAACTATAATCTAATTTTTTAAAAAGCCTAAGCCATTGAATAGATTAAAATAAAAATGGTTTGCCAACTGACTTTACTAAACATCTAACATTGCCATAGACCTTATTGGACAATTTTTAAACGTACATTAAGCAAATGTATGAGAATTTACCTAAGCCAAAGCAAAAAGCATATATTTTAAGAAATACAAAAAAATTTCACAGAATTACATTTTTAAAATAGAACATCTTCTGATCTGATTTAAACCTTGCATTTTTTGTATCTAGGATAAATGATATGATATTCTAAAAAGATAATGCCGGATCACTAATCTAGGGTTAGCTTCACACCTTAAACTCTCATAGCAGTCCAGACAGACGACCGCGTATTCTCCGTTCTCTAGCAGTAGGCCATCGTCGCTTTTCTGGTGCTTCACAAAGGGAAACTCGTTGACGGGGAGAGCTCTTACTCTCTTCCGGTAAGTTGTAATGCCGCACAGGTGACAGTTGTAGTCGTGCCAATTATATTTACGATCTGCTGGATTCACGCTGGGACTTTGCGCCTCATATCTGCAGGACGGGGAAAACCCATTAATGAATATTTGTACATTTGATATTTAAGTCAGTTGACTTACTTGCGCCACTGATTCAACATGGAATGATAACAAAAGGTGCAAACCAGGGCCGAGTTATTCCTCAACTGCTCAGCATTGGGTAGTGAATTGTGTTTTAGCAACAATGGAAAATAAGGACGCGAACCCTGAAGATATACAGAAAAGAAATTATGTTACAAACGCTCTTTAAAGCAAAACTAGTAAATTGGATACAGACAAACACTGATTATATGTTAAAGTAATGGAAATATTAAAAAAAACTTGATCAAATTTCAGTTTGTTAGTTCTTTCATCTATACATTAAAAGAACGGCCTACATTTTTTATCGCTTTTATAATAAAGTAAATACAGATTCCAAAATAAAACAAAGAACACCTAAAAAACCTTATAATATACAGGATTTTGGTGTTATCTCTTCCGTAATATACTTGTGATTGCTAAAGAAGTAAACAAAATTATATTTCATTACTTAATTAAACAGGCTCATTTGTTAATTAATGCACCACATAACAGAGATAATATTATTTGCCATCTGCACTGAGTGTAATCCAATGCGAACGCTATCTAAAACAATCTGCACACATATCGTGTAACAATGTATTTACTCAGAACTGGGTATCTATATTGATTGACTGCGATTGTGTCTTCATTGAGCAACACGAAAATACCTTAACTAATCAGCAAATTACATGTTTGGCAAGCGATCAGAAATATTATGCACACACAAACGCATTTATACAATGTGGCCCAAATTAAGTGAAGGTCTAACGAGTTGAGCCGAAACACAAATTAATCTCTTAATACCCAAGTCGATGTCCTACTAAAGCCTAACTGTGATTGATTAAAGGTTGAAAATTGTATTCGATGTGTAAATTATGTGTGTAATGCAAGCTTCTAATATTATTAGTTCAGCTTGAGTGGTTCTCGACATATTTCATAGTTTTCAGCTCTTAGACAAACGAGACTGTTATTTAAGTATGGAGGTTAATTTGTTTAAGCAGTTTTCTGTTTTGTCTCATGAATTTAGTTTTGAGTTTTTCTTTAATTTACAATTGGCTATACAGCTTATAATTAAAAGTGGAAATATAAATATTCCTTCTTCATAAGTTTCTTAAATCAAAATTATCTAAAATGTTCGTATAAATTTACATGAATATCCTATAAAGCTATATATAGCTATGTCTATAGTTTAATGTTAGCCCTTTATTTGCGTGAGTGTTTTGCATAGTCCATATTGTCATTAAATGTGTAAAAACCGCTGTAGCATAAAATGCATGTGTCGGCAGAGTTCCGGCAAACACTTTCCTATGGCCGCGAGATTGTAACGTGCCTATCGCTGTATTACAACAACGAACCTATCGCTGTTTTCCCTAATTAATAATTTGATACCATTTTGGGCATGTGCATTGCTCTGTTGGCAACCTTCCTAACTAATTTGGTGACTCTACCTCTTTGCTGGCATAGAGAACTCTGGCTAACGTTAGGTCCGAGTGCAGGCCGCAGAGATAGCAGTAGATGGATGTGCTGGCAGGCGTCGAGGATGATATGGATGGTGTGGAGGGCGGAGTGTTGATGCTCATGGCGCCGTGCCGAGATCCGTTTGGTGAGCTGGAGGTCAGCATGGGCGAGGGAATGTTGTATCTGCAAGATAAGACCATAAATTAGACACGTTTAAGGTAATGCATGGAATTCTAAATGAAGAACCTTCTGTGCTCGAGGGGAACCCGTTCCGCATCCATGGACTCCCACTGGCTGGCCAAGTAATCCTTGCAGTCCTTGCAGGCCAGCACGCGATTGCTGTTTAGCTCGTTGTTGTTATTATTGTTGTTGTTATTGGTATTATTGTTATTGTTATTATTACTGGTAACAGCATTGGCCTTGAGACAGGGAAAGTGCATGGCATGGGAGTTCATGTGCTCGGCACTTGTGGACAGCCAATCCATTTTGTTCGACGGGCAGAGCACTTTGCAAATGGAGCAACTGCAAGATGAAAATGTTAGCTTTAGATACAAGTACTGACAGGCTGCCATAGCCGGATAATTGACTTACGGATACTGCCCGTGCCCATTCTCGATGGCTCCTTGGCTGGAACTCGGCGAATTTGGGCGCGAATCGCTGCGACGAATTTGTTTGAGGTCGCGTGCCGTGTTTGAGTTGGAATTGTTCGAGTTCGTCTCGTAGGGCTATTAATAATATAATGAAAATGAAATCATTCAGATTGTATAAGCTATTTGTGTATTTATTCTAAGAATATCACGCACACGCCGCCTCCAGAGAATGCCTACTGATTCGGCGATCCCCAAAGACTAACTTCGAAGCAATCTTATCAGCAAAGCAAACAAATCGAAAAATAAAGTCCACCAAATTTTATTAAATATTTTATACAATTGATTTGCTATTCAAGGAGTAGGCACTCGACTATGACTGGCGTTCGACTGGGTTTGCTTTCGGCATTTGCCGTAAAACCGATTCCATCCGGTTCGAACCGTGTGCGGTTCACTTATCTCCCTTCGTTTTGCGACTTATATTTCGAGGGCGAGAGCGAATGCCTCTCAAAAACCATAAGCTCCTTATCGCGGTCCGTTTAGGACTAATTAGATGGTTTGGGGTTACGAAAGCTGGTATCAATCATGGCTGGAGTTCAAAGTTAAGCACAGCTGTTTTTTGATTTATTTGTTCACTCTTTTCCATCATGACTTCAGAGAATTTGGTTGATGTATGTCAACACTGTCTATATTTGAATATGATTTGATTTTCAAGGGCCATTTAAGTCAATTGGGAAACGCTCTTCTTCTTTTGAAAAATGTAATCTCATCGTGATAACTTGAACTGTGAGTAGTGCTGCAAACAAAGAAGCTAAGAAGGAGGTTATATCTATTTGTCAGATCTGATTGAATAATTTTACTGCCTACAAATTGATTTGAAATATTACAAAACTATTTGCACTCTCAGTATTTATCAGCATTTAGTGTTATTTACCACTCAAGAAAGTTGAATGACTTGGCTCAGTGCGAGTGCAGGTGTTTGCTTAATACATTTACAACCTTTTTTCTTGTGTTATCTGGGGGAAGGACGGGAATGATAGTCACTAGATATGGATCCCACTCAGATCATGTGTTGCCAAGCCAAACATTTGCAATTCAAAGCCCTGGGACCGTAATGCAAATAGTCGAGAGCGACATGAAAATGAAAACAGGAATCAACAAATAAGACAATGCAAATGTAAACAATTCGGAAAGAATTGTTTAAATATTGAGTTACTGTTGTTGTTATTGTCGTTGGCGTATTGATAAATATTTGCATTTATCTATATTTAATTTCGTATTTTGTGCTTCAGTTTACTGTTTCTTTATGCAAGAAAACGAGTTTCGAAAACTCTGCCCGATTGTGCAATGACCTGAATAAACCCAGAATACACGCAAGTTTTTATATACGCACGCTGTATTCATATTCACAGATATAGAAAATAGAGCAAATGTTGGACACCTGTTTAAAGATAAATTATTGTCGAAATTCCGCCTTTTCTTCGACCCACACGCTTAGCAAACGGATGACTTCTGTTTAATCAAAGCTAACAAAAATGGCAAACAGTTTGAACTACTAAAAAAGGAATATTCCGCAATTATTTTAGAACCAAGAAAATAATTCGGGCAATATAATTATATTCAAGTCAATCAACTCTGTCAAGGCTGCGGATCATGCATGAGTTACCCCCAAAAAAATGTATAATTTAAGCTGTAGTAGAATTTGACACAGTGCTGTTTAACCAATATAAATAAAGATCAAAGGCCACACAGGAAACAATCTAACAAAACTAAAAAAAGCAAAACGAAACAGTAAATCAACAAAAAACAGAAAGAGAAAACACTTTAAGACAAATTAAGCTATACAAATAGTCAACAAACATTGGCAGATTAAACAAAAGTATTTACTATATACAAATGAATAAAATAAACATAAATCTAAGCATATTCGTATGCGAATATAAAGAGTAAACTGAAGAGGATGGTAATAATTTATGAGCTAGGCGACGACAAGTCTTTCAATTGTCTCGGGGCAAGACGCTCAAAGATTTCAAATTAGAAATGAGGAAAAAAGAATGCCAAAACCAAACTAAAAACAAAACAAACAAAACTAAGACGCTGGGACAAGAGCAACAAGAACCACAGCCGGCTATAAATAAAAAGCGTTTAAGTAGAATTAAGCAAAAAGCAGACAAGTAAACCGGTTCAAAGCAGATGCCTTAAACTGACAGAAAAAAGCGACTCAGACTCGACCAAGTTTACCCAGTTTTTTATTGCCCCCGCATGTGTGTTGTCTTGTTTATACGATAATTTCATTTCGGTTCCCTCCTCATTCACTACTCTTGCTACACTTGCTCTATATTTATTTGCTCTTCCCCCGAGAGGAGAACATGTGGAGTTGCCGTGGGTTCCGGCTATCTAATCTCGACATTTGTTGACTCAAATTGGTTAACATGCTGGCGATCGAATTTACTCTAGCACCCTGGCTGTATTAGGCGGGCAACTCCCACTCCCAAGGCTGATTAGCTGGCTCAATCCCACTCTTTCTTCAAAGGCCGTCTGGCTGCTAATGAATTACTCAACAATTTCAGGTCGTGAACCATCCACTGCCATCTATCTGCCGACTATAGGCCCACTCCCAGACGCCTGCCACTTTAATGGGGCCCGGTTCAGTTGGGTTATCGGTTTCCCGAGGCGGGGGCAAGTGAGTGCGGCTAATCGCTGGAAATGTGAGCAATGTTATCGCTACTTCGAGTGCCACTGCTACTGACCCAGGCGATCCCATCCGATCCGATCCTCTCAGTCTCAGTCTCCCACCAGTTGCTGTAATAAGTGCAATCATTGTTTTTCCTATATTTGTACACCATAACTATTATCTGCCGCGTACTCTCTAGTAAATTTCCATGTTTGCGTACTTGGTTGATACTCAGTGAATACACTCACATACATAATGGATTATTTATGATGCAGGCAAATGAGAATCTCGTTCGAGTACACCTCACAAATTGTTATTGACAATCGATTCATTCGACTGCGTCATCTATGAAATAACCGATTTCTTCAACACAAACTGGCAAGATTAGGTTTTATGAAAAAGGCATTTCCCATCATAACCGATACAAACGGGTTTTGGTCAGTAGCATACTTAAGATACAATTCTTTTTTATAGATTTTCGTTAACAGTCATGTCGCAAAAAATGACAAATGGCTCCGGTTGAAGCCAGTTTTCATAAGAAAAATCAAGACTTCTTTTTAGGGTACAACATTTTCTTGAAGCAGAATCTAAATGGTTTTTCGCATTATTATTTATTCTAATAACCACTTTCTGGCGAGCGCCAGTTCATTTAAATTTTTTCTGGCATTACCGATACAAACGGGTATGTTGTTATATCGTATATTAATAAAACAGTTTTTTCAATTTGTTTTATATCTAAATGTTTTTAAGATGAAGCTAGTGTGTCACAACTGTAAGCTAGGTTTTTAATATATGTATATTTTTCCATTTATACAAATATATTTTTTTCTTCGAAACCCATAAACCCACACAAATTGGAAGCATGTTGCTACATGAAACACATTCCTAAACCAGGGACCTTCACGAATTCTTTCTTTCCTAAGAGACCTATTCAAACATCCAGTTATCGGAGACTCTCTTACCCTAAACCGCACATTACTCGTAGAGTCCGAATTGGCCAGGGACTTCTCCGATGGAGAGTTACGACCCCCAAACTGGACCCCACTGTTTCCGGCTATCGCTCCACTGGCACTGTACATGGCCGAGTTCGATTCCAACGAGTGACCAGCACTTGGAGAAGCTCCACCCACAGCGGAGTGGGTGCTGGATGCAGCTGGAGGTGGACCACCCTCCGCCAAGCCGGTGTGCTTCTCATTGCACGTGGAACAGACCTGAACCATGCCTGAATGTCGGGAGATAATTGCGTTAGTTAAGGTGAGCAAACGTGTACTTAGCGCACTTACCTTGCGGACTAATTGGACTAGCGTTTTTGTAGACTTTCATGGTCTTGATGAACGGATAATAGGGTTCCCTTTCGGCATTTGGACAGCAGTAGACAAGGCGCAGTTGCGAAGAGGGTGTATCCGTTCCACAGGTGTAGCAAACGAAAGTGGTTCTTTCGGCCACGGGCGTTGAGCGTTTTCGCAGCTGATAGGATCGCTCCAATTCTGGTTTATGGGTTGCCTACAAAAATATTTGGAAAAAAATGCCATTAGTCATTAGTTTATGCCAATTCAAAATGCCCAGTCCGGAAATTTGCAGATTCATTTAGCACAATTATATAAGAAATCCCATCAAAAGGTGTGAAATGTACAAACATGGTTCTATTTAAAATCGATTAACAAAGATGAGATTTTTAGCAAACAACTGTTAAGTCGTATTTGCAATAATGACCTCTACGCCATGTGAATAAATACAATGAAACAGAGATTAACAATCCGGCTTAATGTAAAAATCCCAAAATAGAAATCATACATTTACTTTTCCAACAAGTGTGAAGCTTTAATTGACTAAAGCTTAATATTTTGATTGCATTTCAGTTTCTACTTTTAGTTGAAGATCGCAAACCGGCTTTGATGTTTGCAATTGTTCAAGATGCTGACATAGAAACGACATTGATAAATTACATTTATGTTGGTAGATAGATAGACACGCATGAATAAAACATTTAATGATGCAACTAGCAACAAGCATTTAACAACAAAATGTTAGCGTTAAGTCTTTCAGATTAGTTATGGAATTTAAAAAGCATTACAAAGATAGTTGTTTATTTAAGAATTAACTTGGGATAATTAAAACTAAACTTTAAATTTCGTTAAAGTTTACGTATAAGATGCGCTTGTTTAGAGTACTCCATTAAAATAAATTTAGTACATTCAACACTGTGTAGCGCACCTGCAAACAACAATTTTCCGCTTCCTCGCTGTCATAAACAGGCGTTCGTTACGTATACGACCTGTCAAACCCCTACACCAAACCCCCAAACCCTAGGGAACCCGTAACCAGACGTCATCTGTGTTTATACAAATTAATATACGCACGTGGGAACACCCTCACGCAACACTGGAACGCCCCAAAAAAGAATATATAACAGCTCGTCAACAAGAATGACAAGTGGCATAATATGTATACGACAAGGCAGATTGTCTCATTTTATTTGAATATTTTCATGTATTTTTTGATGGGGCTTGCTGGTCTTTTATAGCGACCGCCAGAATTTAAGTATCTATGCATCTTCATCGCCCTTGTATCTGGGCAGCCGTCCACTCAGATTAGAAAACCAGGGGCGAGACGGGGGGGGGGCACATAGCATTCGTTTATTTTATTAGGCACTAAGTAAATTTAATTGTTTGTTTACTTTCCGTATTTCATTGTGTCAGATTTTCTGACATTGATAGGCGCGCATTTTGATTGCACAACGGACAACTGGCGGCATGGGTAACTTTCAGATACAAAAGTATCCATACCTACGGGGAGTATTTATGCGCGAGTGTTTCTGTTTCTGTGTCTGTTCTGTTCTGTTTCCATTTTGTTTGTTTGCTTTGTCATGCGGCTCGCACACACATCACATCAATCTGGACAGTGCCATGTCATCTATATTTATTGATCCAGTGGCTCGGTGGCGTCTCCACCTTCTGTTCCCCGCCCCTCCCCCTCCCCCTGTTACGCCCACTTACAAGCCGAGGTCTGACAGTTGGCTTTATGGAAGAACAAGTTCGTCATATTTTTTTATATATGTTCTTTTCTGCCGTTCATTTTTTATGTTCGCTTTTCATGCTCTCTCGTTGACTTTATTTTCCTCAACTTCCAAACCCCCCTCCCCCCCCCCCACCCAAAAAAAAACACTCTTTTAGACCTCATTCTCGTTTGTTTGTTTGTGCTTTTCATACTGCTGATAAGCATTTCGAATATGGGGGTCATGACCGTTTAATAACTTTTTATGGCAACTTTTTTCTGTTCTTTGAAAACTTTTGTTGCGTTTGTTCTGTTAATTATAAAACAAAGTGGGAGGAAATCTGGGATTGCGTTAAAACCACTTTTTGTTTAACATAAAAGTTGTTTACAACTTTTAAGTAGATATAAATAAGTATTCTGGGCAGTAACTTTTATTAATTAATGGTACTTTTTCTCTTCCTAGGGATTATAAAATACTCAGAATCGTGTCAGCTCACTTCTTTATCTCTAGGTTTTATTATTAATTGTTTGTTTGGTCTATAATTTGGGTCAATATTGATTGATTGCTTGGGGATATTTAATACCTCGAAGAACGCTTTCTATAACAAGCGATTGGCATTGTTATCTATACAGATACAATCGAAATTATTTTATGTAATGCAATAGAGGGGTTTCCAAACTTAGATAGTAGATTCTTTTCAATTGTGTTTACTAGGGAAGTATTTAGGTTACAATCGGTAGTTGTGAAGAGTTTGTTATTCTCATTCGATAGTTCCTATCAATAGAACCTGACAGTCTAGAAAGTTAAGAAATAAAATATAAGCCAATCAATGTTCATTACTTCCGTGTTGAAATGTGTAAAATGTATTTGGATAGTAATATACTTTATTATCGAGTTTCCAACGTCGGCATTGTTACCTTTTCACTTTGCTGGTCCTTTAGAATGAGATATGTTTTCAATTTCTTGTAATCCTTCCAGCCATTCGTATCCTTTGGCTTGAAATTAACCGATGTGTTGCTGCTGTTGCTGTTTTCATTGCTGCTAGTTGTACTGTTGTTGCTGTCGCCCAGCAACATGGTCAAGTTTTGAGCCATTTTGAGCTGGGGAAAATCACTTGTTCACTGAGCACTCAAATACTTTGTATTTCTTTATTGCATAAATGTAGATCATTTTTTCACAGCATTTCAATTGCTCAATTGTTTTCAATTGAGATTGAATGAATCACTTCTTATTAGCCCAGTAGCGGTTGTTGTTGTTGTGTGTTTGGTCTGGCAGATTAATTAGAGATTTCTCGGCGTCTGAGTGAGTGTGTGTGCGGCACCTTAATTACAACACGATTCAAATTAAATTTAATTGAAATTGATATAAACGTTCTTGCTCTCCTTCTGTTTATGTTTGCGGTGTGCAGTTGGGCGTGGATAAAACGCGAACGCGAACGCGACGACGGATGACGCCCGAGATGATGATGATAATGATGATGTCGATGATAGTAATGACGATGATAATAATGCATCCGTATCCGTTCCCGGGGGTGCTGCGAAATTCCGCAAACACACGCGATCACCCGCCAAGGGGACGCGGTCGATTAAGAGGTAACTAATTATGCATTACATGCAACATGCCAGGCCTAATGGAAGTGCAGCTCCAGCGTTCATTAAACCGTACAGAAGATAATCTTTTGTTTTTATTGCAATCCATGAGATACTTTTGTTTTAAAATTAAGGTTAGTTGTGGAATTTCAACTTAATCGGGTACCATAAGAATCAAAACGATATTCGCATATTTGACACGTTTATTATGATTATGAAATCGTTAAACTTATATTGTTTATAATAATTTTTAGAACCAACAATTGTTGATAAACTTTTTTGAGAAGCGCTATATATATGTATGTTTTATGTTTATGTTTTTAAATTCAAAACTTTTATTTCCTAATATATGTTAATACTTGTCAGTTAGATGAACAGAGTTATATACCTCAAATAAAAAATTTTTTTTTAGTAAATCGAGAGGATGGTAACCTGTTGCTCCGCCAAAATGCAATTGAGCACAGGGCACAAGCCACAAATGTTCCATGCGATGAGAATAAAAACCGCGTGAATACGAGTACTGGCACGGTTTGAACCGCCCCCTCATCAGTCAACCCCCCTCCTCATCACCATCCCCCTCTCATCTCACCACAGACAATCAATTAAAGCTCGTGCGAAAGGCGTGGCAGTTGAAAACCATAACAACAGACAATGGGGGTGCAAAAACAGTTTTGCACAAGTTGGATAATAAGCTTCGCACTCGAGTGAAAGTAAATGCAAAACATGGGATTGAAAAAGGTTTAGGGAATTTCCTAGAGTTTGCCAACTTTTGATTGAGTTTTCGTTTAAATAAGCTTTCAAGAGTAACTTTTTGTTTAGAAGGAAACCAACAAACTGCAAATAACTATTTAAAACTTAACTTGAACGTTTACATAAAAGCACGAAAAGCAAGCCAAGGGATTGAAGATTTTAGAAATTTCGATTAGAATTACAGATTTAAAAATTCGTTCAACCTAAAACACTAAATAATTTTTCAAAAATGGTGAAAAACCTTTCCCTACATTATTGATTTAAATTATAAATGTGAAAAGCGATTGAAAACTTTGTGAACACTAAATATTAAAGTCGTTAACACGAACTTGTTCAGATCCTTAATTCCAAGCCCACTGTTTAAAATTGATTGGTCTGTCTGTAAACAGAAGTCAATTGTGAGTGGCGTCGTGAGGTATGTATGTAATTGTGAATCGGTAATGGGAGTAAAAAGCTTGGCCTTGGCCAAAACAGAAAACAAAACCAAAACTAAAACCCAAGCTCGAACTCGTGCCACGCCCACCCAAGTGGGTCAATGTGGGAGGACAAGGACAAACAGTAAGTAAACTGTTTTGTGTGAGGGGCGAAGTTTTTGGGGGGGAGAGGTGGGCAAAGGGGGCGTGCCAATTATTTTTTGACCCACTTAAGTGCCCATGTGCGTGATAAACCATGGGAGTTGATATTGTTGTTACAGTTTTGGCTGTTACTCGCTGCAAGCGATATAAATCAACATTCGCCTACAAATAAATCACATTAAATAACCGATAACAAATACACGAGCTGGCGAACAGCAATCTTTTTCTATTCGTCAGGAAGAAGTGGAAAAGATGTTGTACAAGTCGAAGAGGTATACATATATATAAATAAAGGAGGGGGGAGATTGCACATGAAACGGTGGCTTTATTTTTAGAACGGTACACGCAAACAAACGCGCGGAAAACGGCAGAAATGCGCGTGTTTAAAAACGCGCAAAGTGAAACGGTAGTTGTTGTTGTTGTTATTGTCGACTTGCGCCGCCTCACTTGTTTAAATCGTGTACTTGTACTTGTACTTGTACTTCAGCTCATGGCACACAGATACGCACACACACAGGGGCATGCTTAATGGCTCTGCCACCTTGCTGACAGGTTAAGATACACTGAACAACAGCCAACAAAAAAAAACTTGACCCGCTTGGCCCTAGGGGTGGAATTTGCTACCGAAACTACTAGTATCAAACTAAAAATTGAAACTAAATTAAACAAGTTCAATTAACATTCCTAATACATTAGTATTACTTTTTTAATGAATAACAGAAATACAGTTTTTTAAATGGAAATTATTTTTACAATATTTTTTAGTACCTCAATATTTTCTACCACTTATGTTACATAAATAAAAACATATACATATATAAAACAGTATCGTGTAATTTTCATTAACAAACTTTTTTAGGAACAAATAAACCACAAGTTTGTATTAAGTAATTATATTAAATCGTTTTGACACTTGGGGAATGGGATTTTATTTGTTGCATTTTGATATGCATTTTTTTTAACTAGGATCTGTAAGTATATATCTTATAAATCGCTTTTTAATATTTGTATAGATTTTGTCACTTCATATACGGAATGTCGTTATCAATTATTTTTTAATTAGTGTTTATTATGCTTATTGGTATCACATTAAAATCTATTCAAATGGTAACCGCTATGCTTCCTTCATATAATTTTCCATTAATTTATTATATTGTCACTTATAACGGTATTCCAAGTGAACAGCTTTAACTGCTTTAAATTGAATTAATTGTTGCAATTGCTGGTGACTGTTGTTCAGTTTATTAGTACCCGTATGGAAATCATTGAACTGCCTCCCAGCAATTCAATTATCAAATACACTGAGCCAAACTTTCATCGTTGGGTAATGATTGAAGTTGAAATCACGCGCACATCTCTAACGTCTGACACCTTTTATTTAACCCTTGAAGATGATAGCCGGCGATTAACTAACTGGAAAAGGGCACAAAGTTGGACGTTAAGGTTTTTTTTTATTTTTTTATTTTGAACAGAAGCAGCGTCGTTAAGTTGGCGGTTATATCTTTTTTTTTTAGTTTATTTTTAAAACCAGTTTTGGGGCACTGCCACCGTTACCGGCTGCTACAGACATTGAACTTTTGTTTGCTTTTATTATTAACACAATCGTTTAAGCTGCTGCTGTTTCTTTTGTTGCTGTTGTAGTTGTTGTTGTTGTTGTCACACTTAATATTGTGCATTTATCAATTTTGATTTGACACACATACATTTCAATTTTGTTGATAACACACACCTACACTTTTCGAGCAATAAACAATTGCGAATTGAGATTGAAAATCGCGTGGCGATGGAACGGTAGTATAATGATGCCAGCGACGGCCAACGACGACTGACGACTGCGACTGCGGCGGCAAGAACGGATCGAGCGGACGCTGCCGACGTCGAAGTTGGCAGCGACGCTGGCCGCGACGTCGCCGTCGACTTTGCTGATAGGGCCCTGCGCTTCACTGTGGTTGTTGTTGCTAGTCGTTCTTGTGCCCGCAAGAAAAACAAAGCGAAAGGCAAAAAACAAAAAGCAAAAGGCAGGCAGAAAAGCAGCTAAAACAAACGCAAACAAACAAAACAAACAACGCAGTCGCAGCGGCGTCGGCAGCGGCTTCATGGGGAGCTCTCACACACACACATACACAAGCCCTCTCCTGACCCCCACTACTTACACCCACACAACCACACATCGCACGGTCTACGAATCGAAAGCCAAAGCGAAGCAACAGCAACGAAGTGAACCACATTCGCATTCAATTGGAGCGGCAAATGGGGAGATTAAAAACATCGCTGAGAAATCAAGGAACTAGTTCGGTAATCAGTAAGGTTTATGTTGGCGACTAGTCTGATAGTTTGGTAGTAATCCATTTTTTGTACAGGAACTAGCTCTGTAGTTAATCAAATTTATTACTGAAATTGGTTTACTAATTATCTGCTTATATTATTATCCAATATATATATCCCATATTTCGGTGACAACAAAGACCTTTTTTTTAAATCAGTGAGATTTTTAAAGACTTTAAAAAAAAACTGAGATCTTGAAAACATAATATCTCATTGAGGTCCTGAGACATCCGCAAAGGGAAAGTTTTTTTAACTTCTCCCCAGTTTTTTGCCAAAAAGTATGCAAGGCTTTTTACTCAGACTGGACTTTCGTCCTACAGTTATGACATAAGATAGTTTTTACTGAGGAACGATATGTTTTCTTTTGCCGGGAGCTTACATTTATTTAAAAAATTATTTAATAAACTCTACGTACAATTTTTTTTTTAATATTGAACTAAAAGCAATTCCATTTTAAATTACTTTTATTTATTTAAAGACACGATTATTTTTACATTTTAAAGGCTCTATTTTTATAATTTGTTGCAAGTTGCCAGAACTAGTTCGCAGAAACCGTGAGCATAAACTATTTCAATGGGTTCGGAAACGATGAACATTTAATTATTATTTAAAAATGTACACGAATATAAAAAAATTAAAAATTTGAATTTTCAGCAATTACGCATGCAAATATTTTCAAATATTTACTCACGCTATAAGTGCCCGAATTAATAAAGGCTAAAAAAAAATACGCCAATTACACTCAATTTGCAAAATAATAATACCATAACAAATATTTCAAAAAAAAAAAAAAATTTTAATTTAACTTTCAAAATATACAAAAAGAGTGTAGTCTATTTGAAGCTTTCATTTAGTGCTCTTGGCATGACAAGCAAAATTGATTGATTTTGTTTTGGTTTTCGGATTTTAGCAAACATACTTTTCTAATTGAATTGAATTCCAAATTGACCCCACACAGCGGTATTCTGAATAAAGTTTTATTGCCTAAAATTCCTCTGTTGACGGCAACCCTGAAATATGGACAGTGGCAAAAACCAGCAAAATCATGGAGCTAAAAAAAACTGTAGAGGAAAAACAGTAGTAAAAAAGGAAAAAGAAAATTGATGAGGAAAAACAGTAGCAAATAAAAGAAGTGGGACAAGGCGAGGGGCAATGGGTCGGGGGTCGGGGGTCGTCACCTCTGCCAAGTAGGCGCTGCCAACTTCATGTAAACACTACTATAAAGAGAAGACGACGACGAAGATGCGGGTAAAGAGGGAGACAAAGTGGAGGAGGGGCACAAGCAGACGCAGGCACTTGGAGGTCGTCATGCCAAGAGCGAATAACTCGTGGATGGAGTGCACATATAGATACAGTCCAACTTCTGTAGCTCCAACTTTCAGGAGACACTTTTCCTGCAAGTCAAACTAAGTCAAGTAATATTTGAAGGCGAAACTTTTTAGAATATTATCTCCATAACTTAAATAACTTTAATATCTTAATTCAAGGGGGACAAAACGACCCCAAAATTGTACCTACAAATATTGTATCAGTTTAAAGTTAAGTTCTCTAGATATTAATTGTATTTTTTACATAAATTGTTGTTTTCCTTTAATACAGTCTTAATTAATTATTCAAAAATCAAATGAATTTAAAAATCACTAACGATAGAGCAACAAATACTACCAATGCATTCTTAATTTTAAGCAAAAATTAAATAAATGTTAGTTATAATATATAGTGTATAAAGTAATAGCAAATAGCCCCTATATTTAGCTTTGCCATCGTACATGAGTCAGTTAAAGCTAGGGGGTTTCCACTATAGATGGATATAGACAAATGCGTAGCCTGTGAGCAATTGCAATGGCGCCGAGCTGAAAAGCGGAGCAAATAAGAAAACAGCAACACAGCCAAACAAACGCTCCCCAACATAGATTGCAATGTTTATTTATTTAGTCGATGGCAACACCAACAGCACAGCACGGAATCTGCACAATGTGGATATTTTGGGGCGGCTGGTGGGCCAGAATGTGGGGGAGATGCACTCAGACACACTTAGAGACCCAATAATCCACCTGGCAACACAAAAAACGGAAACAATGTAGGCGAAATAGCAAACAAAATTGAGTTGGACAGACTAAGGACTGAATAAAGGGGTTGAATGATTCAAGATTAAATTTAAATCGCAGACAAAACTCCTTAAATGCTTTAAGAAATGAAATTAGATTTTGCACTCAAATTACTTGCAATTATTAAAATGAAAGTATTGTTAAAAGGGACGAGCTCATCATACATTTACATATATTTAAATCTCAAACAAATTAGTGTAATTAGATTTTAAATGCTAATCAAAATACTTGAAGTTTTTATAAATAACATCATTTTTTAGTTATTTTGAAAATGTAAACAGTTTAGAAATTTTAATTAAGCCAACAATAAAGAGATAAACTCAGCAGTCTTAAGGTTTTATAATTACTTTATGTTTTCTAAGTTGATCAAAAATAATTGAATTAATTGAAGATAACAGGAATTCAATAATAATATATTTTAAAACATAAAATAATTTATTTTTTTATGATCATTATTTAGAATCTCTCGAACAAGATTTAATTTGACTAAAAGTGGTTAAGATGCAAATATTTCTCTGCTCAAAGACCAAAGACAAATGCAACAGAAAGACAAGAACCTAAGCGCAGTCAGAGTGATAACAAAAGTTAAGTAAGCACACACAAACACACAATGATACAGGGTAAACAAAAGAAGGCAAACAAACCAGGGGAAAGGAGGAGGCGATGCTAAGCCCGTGGGGAGTGGGAGTTGGGCCAAATTAAATGTTAGTTCAAAGCAGACGAAGTGTGAAATAATCACATTAACTAATGCACAAACAACGTCAAAGAACAGGAGGCGAGGCCAAGGCGACTAGACAGACGGAAAGAGACCGAAGCCGCAGGAGACACTCGTTCAGAATTGTGTGCTCGTTACCAAGGCGACCGCCCACCGCACCACCCACCACTCCCACTTTTCACCCAGCCACCCACTCAGCCTCTTAAGTCATCGCCGTCGTCATCGTTGTTTGGCGCAAACAAGTGGAGGCAGCATTGTAATGCTTAATTAATGACAGCCACGTTGTCTCTGCTCTTTCACCCACTCAGTACAATTAAATTCTATACTTTGCATCTGTCAGAAGACTGCAAAAACAGATCCACAAGCTTATAGAATTATTTGGGTTAGCAAGTGTCAAAATGGCCATTAAGTAATAAACTTTAGAACGTGCAAGGTGAGCGAAATCAGCCACATCTTGGGTCATTAAATATTTAAGAATAAAAATAATAATGAAACTCGAACAGAAACGATCACGTTTGTGAAACGTGCTTGACTTTAAAATATTTTTTAGGAGTGCAAACATTATTAACATATGTATTTAGATTTAGCTTGCCCCTTGAACTAATCTAAAACAAGGCTATAATATAATAATATATATTTAATTAAATTTAATTATAGTTCATCATCAATAGATACCTAAATAAGTGATTTGAAGCCATTAAACTGTGTCCTTTTAGTTCACAGTGCATATATTATTAACATTTGTATCTAGCTTTAGCTTGCCCCTTGAACTAATCTTATGATAATCACCACATAAACCTTTCCATTAACCTGAATATTAAATCATTATAAAGTTAACAACTAACATTAACTGCCCTTTTTAATCTCTGTGTAGCCGTATTAGCTATAAATATTTGATTTCCAGACCAATCTACCACTCGAATCTTATCAATTTGTGTACCAAAATGCGGCACTGTCCGAACTCAATTAGGGATTGCCTGGCATAATACTTGGCCAGATATTGCCAGCGACTGATCCACATATGGATGAAACTCGAACGAAACAGCGGCAATTATTATGGTCGCCCCAATGGCCCCCACTCGAGGGCGCGGCGACTATCTAAACAATTTTATCATCTACTGGAGCGGCGAGAACCATTTTCAGTCTCTGGCTGGCGTTCGAGCTCGTTGGAAGTGTCGGGGAAGATTGCGGCCAAAAAGTAGATTAAATTTGTAATACATTTATTTGTTTACTGGAATAATAGTGAGCAGGCAGATATGGATTTGCACTTGAGCTTTGGTGAGAAGTTAAAGTTGGGCGCCAAGTGAGTATAAAAGTTTGCCGAGTAACTAGAACGATGAGTCATAATAAATTCACATATTTTGCAGAGTCATTGGCCATAAGGTCGTCCAGTACAAGCTGGGCACGGCTCACACCAAAGAGTTGTCCACCAAATATGGCCAGTTGAAGGGTCAGCAGCGGAGGACAGTCTACGATGGTGAACTCTACTACTCCTTCGAAGGCATTCCCTTCGCCCAACCTCCAGTGGGTGAACTGCGTTTCCGCGCCCCCCAACCTCTGCAATCCTGGCAGGGAGTTAGGGATTGCACCTTTGCCAGGGAGAAGCCCATGCAGAGGAACTCTATTACCAACACTGCCGAGGGCTCCGAGGATTGCCTGTATCTCAATGTTTACGCCAAGAAACTGGAGAGCCCAAAACCACTGCCCGTGATGGTCTGGATTTTTGGTGGCGGTTTTCAGATAGGTGGAGCCTCCCGAGAGCTCTACGGACCGGACTACTTTATGAAGCACGATGTCCTGCTGGTCACCCTGAACTATCGCGTGGGTGCACTGGGATTTTTGAGTCTGAAGGACAAGGCGCTCAAGATACCCGGCAATGCGGGTCTGAAGGACCAAATCCAGGCACTTCGCTGGGTCAAGGACAACATAGCCAGTTTTAATGGCGATCCCGAGAATATAACCCTTATGGGCGAGTCAGCGGGTGGGGCCTCCACCCACATCCTCATGCAGACGGAACAGGCCAGAGGACTCTTCCATCGCGCCATCGTTCAATCGGGTTCGGCTTTATGTGCCTGGGCCACGCAACCGGATCGGAAATGGCCCCAACGTTTGGGCAAGGAACTGGGCTATGCCGGTAACCTGGACAGCGAGAAGGAACTGCTGGAGTTCTTCCAGCAGATACCAGCTGCCAAGTTGGCCCTGTACTGCAATGCGATTGTGACGCAGGAGGAGGAGCGGGACTATGAGATCTTGGCCTTTGCCCCGGTAATCGAACCGTATGTTGGCGAGGATTGCGTGATCCCAAGGACGCAACAGGAGCAGTTGTCCAGCGCCTGGGGCAATCAGATCCCGATGATCATAGGCGGAACCTCCTTCGAAGGACTCTTCTCGTATCAGACCACCTTGCAGGATCCACTCTACATGCTGAGTGCCTTCGAGGCAATCATTCCCAAGCAGGTGCGAGATGCCATCGATAAGGATGAGCTGGCGGAGATGGTGAGGCGGCTGAAGAAGTCCTACTTCGACGATCCTGAACGGGCCAGCATGGAGCTGTACGAATGTCTGCACATCCTGAGCATCAAGAACTTCTGGCACGACATTCATCGCACTTTGCTCGCCCGATTGGCCTATGCACCCAGCTCATCCACGTATCTCTACCGATTCGACATGGACTCGCCCCACTTCAATCACTACAGGATCTTGAAGTGTGGCAGAAAGGTGAGGGGTGTGTGCCATGCAGATGACATCTCCTACTTGTTCTACGGAGTACTCGCCAGTAAATTGGACAAGAAATCCCCCGAATACCGCACCATTGAGCGGTTGGTTGGCATGTGGACAGCATTTGCCGCCACTGGAGATCCCAATTGCGAGATCATCGCCCCCGTGAAGTGGGATCCATTGCGACCAGGTGGCCCGGAAAACTGCCTCAACATTGCCGATGGTTTGGAGTTCATCCCATTGCCGGAAAGCAAACAGTTTGTTGTTTGGGATAGTTTCTACACCAGGGAGAGTCTCTACTGAGAAGATTGCATAACTATCTCGATTCGGGAAAATCAAGCAGCTTTAAATGGTGTTCTTATTAATTAATTGATCCTCCGTCTATAAAGTCTAATATAGCTAGTCCAGCTTAGATAAGAATGAAAGTTGTATTCCTGAATTCATTTTGCATGGTTTTTATAGGCTTTGTAAACTTTCACTTTTATATTAAGGTCAATAGACTATTTAATACTTTGGAATTTATTAGCTATAATACCGGTTAATTTTACTATTTTTCTATGTCAAACTTTGAACAAATTTTAGCGAAAGATGAAACAAAAAATGTGTCACAGACAAAATCAATAAATACGTAGTAAGAATTTCATAAAGTTCTGCTAAAACGTATAATAAATGTTTCCTTCAATATGACACGGGAATTAACCCATAAACAGAAACCGACTCATCCAATTATCCCACACCAAAAATTATTTGCTTAATTTATTCTCTTGTATTTTATTTCATTTTATAATGGCAACGTTTTTCGTTTGGAAGTGATTTCGCCGCCAGTTTTATCCGGATCTAATGTCTGGGTCGTGTTTGCGTTTCTTTTATTGACTTTTGGGCAGGCTGCCAGGAAATTCTTGGGAGCCAAGGAAATACCGCAGGTCATTGTTGTCAATCTCATAATCTGTTCTTTTTTACTGGTTTGTTCTACATTTTCCATCCATTCACAACCCCATAAATTAAGGAAATGTTTAATCAACAATTAATTATCGGCTTTGGGATATAAAGGCCTGCGATTTTAAAATTTTTTAATGACATTCACAGGAACAGCGAATTTTTATAGAGAATTTTATAATGCCATGGCAAACATAAATTTGATTTATTATTGGGGGTATTTAAAGACAAGCGAGAAACGAGTTGGGTTCATTTGCACATTTATGTGGATCTAACTGGCAAAAAACATGATTTTAATATAACGAAGTGTGAATTACCCTGTAATAACCTTTAAATTTAAACGAACTGAAGGTCTCAATATCACACGAATTGTTTGGGGTTTTTGAATAATATTTTACTCTTCATTTTTGATTTTTAAATAATTGTTAGTAAATAATTTAAATATTTTGTATACCATTTTAATATATTTTAAAAATACACGATTTTTGTTTGGATAGTATAATGCCCATTTTTTTTTTTAAATACAAAATTGACTTCACAAATGTTAATACGAATTTCGATTGCACACTTTAGAGGGTATCTGTATCTAAAGAGATTTGTTTATACCATTGTTTATAACATATCTCGATATAGTTTATGGCTTTCGTTTATTTCGGTTCTGGCATCGAGCCAGACCAACGGATCGATTTAAATTTTCTTACTTTTTTCATGATTTGATTTTGTTTGGCTTCACTCGGTTGGCTTTAAATAAATTTTGAGCATAAATATTTAAATTGTTTTTCGCACTTTTCGTTGAATGGGAAATGGGTGCACGTCATTTGGGGGTGGGGGGAGGAAAACGCGTCGTAGGCTCGGTTTGGTTGCTTTCCTGGCAGCCGGCCAAACGAGAATTTCCATGGTTTACTGGGTTAAATTTAATTAATTTGTCTCGTCGCCCCAGCCCAGTCGCAATGATTTTCCCAGTTTGATTATTTATTCATCCTGCATTTCCCTGAATAGGCTGCACACTCCACAGCTCGCACGCCCTTTTCTGCATTGCAGCATTTGCCATTTTATTTGTCTTTATTTATTTATTTATTATTTCGCGGGCATTCATTTTTTTCCACCGTTTATTTTTGTTTGGGCTTTACTTTTTCCTGCGAAATTTACACAATTCCAATTAATGGTATTTAATTATTTATCCGGCATTTTACACATTGCATTCCCGAGTTTCGCGAGGCGACTGCGATGCCAGCAGCGACGCCGACAGCGACGTCGGCAGAGCCTCACCAGCTGTGAATTTTGCATTTTTATAGCATGTTGGAAATTTCTGCGTTGAATTTAAAATTCAAATTGTTTTGGTTTCGTGCCGAGGGCAGGCGGTTGCGGTGGGTGGCGATGGGTGGTGACGGGTGACTGTGGGGGTGAACCTCTACAAATTAATTTACATTTGCGGGCTTTGTTGCGTGCGAACGAGTGGGAGGCGAATCGGGAGTGTTCTCAAAAATTGCATGGAATTAAGTTATTTGTTTTTTTCTCTTTAAAATCGAATGCCTCAAAATTAAATTATCCTTTCTGATAGCTGCAGTAACCTTGTTATAAATTCAAATATTTAACAAATTTTTCGACCATTGAATTATTTATTTATTGAACGGAAGGAATGACACATTTTATAGTGAAAATTTGAGTATTTTTCGGCTCTTAAAGGCGTTGAGGCCAAAATTATATTAAATTAAGTTATTTGATAATTTGTACACTTTAAAATCGAATTCCTTAAAATTAATTATCTTTTCAGATAGCTGCAGAAACCTTGTTAAAAATTAAAATTGTTGTTACAAATTGTTCGAGCACTAAAGATTTTAATTGTACTAAATATTTATTTTTTTAACGGGAGAATTTTGACATTTTGTAATGGAAATATAAGACCATTTTTTTGTCCGCATTGTAAGCTAAAAGTAGGTTTTGAAACTGATAAAACGTATGGAGTTTTTTTTTTTTTCTCAAATTTAAAAATTTGTTGGCTACGATTTATTAAAAAAAAAAAAAGTATTGTAAAACCTTTATAAAAGGCATTAATTTAATTTAGGGTCATACAAACTTTTAAAAACCCTATGTTAAACAAGGACATTTAATTACATAGTTTCGCCCTAACAAGTCATCATAACTCGTTGGGTAAAAAACCTTTCATTAAAGTAGTGAATCATTCAAGAAACACTAAGCAGACTGATACCAAATTCCGTGCCCCACTCCCCGAGACAAGGTGCACCACCGACCACTATCAATGAGTGAAACCAGGGCGATGTCTCAAATTTATAAATACATTTTCGCATTCAGAAATAAAATCGAAAGACGAAAAAAAAAGACTGTGCTGCGCGGCGACAAAAAAAAAAAAAAAGAAAATAAGCGAAATGCGAGACAAAACGAAAGAAGCGAAATAATCGCGGAAAGCTATTAAAATTTAATCAGAAACACAAGCGACCCTGCGGTCAAAATTCCCACAACATTCGCCGCCTTTACGAGGTCTCCTCCCGCGTGACCCCTCCTTGATCCCCCGAGCTGTGGATTGTCGGTGGATGATGATAATTCCCTCTGCGGGCGGGGGAGAGGGGAATAATATACTATAAAGTGTGTGTGGACGACGACGACGACGACGACGACCCCACTGATTAATCGTTCGCACAGTGGAGAGCCTTACTCCCGGGTCAATCTCCGTGGCGCCAACATCATCATGATCATCATGATCATCGTCGTTGTCCAGCCTCATCGCTATGGTCATCATCATCATCATCCGCATTGGGAGCTGTGGCCATATTTTTGTTTATTTTGATTCGTGCGACGCGAAAACTGCTCTCGTAAATTTGTTTCTCCTTTTTTGCTTTATGTTTTTGTTTTGTTGCCAAGGTTTGTTTTTGCCATTTCCCATTTTGCATCTCCTCATTCTTTTTTTTTTTTTCGACCCAGCGTGTGGTGCTCCCATTTTTCACCGCCCCCTAACCATTTTTATTGAATTCCATTATTTATGCGAGAGTGCACAATATTGAAATTTTCACAAAATATTTGGAAAAACGATGGTATGTATACGCCAGCATCCATAAACATTTCTATTTGCATATTCATACATTTTATGCGGATACGTACATGCACATTTGGGGGGTTAACTTAAAGCGAACCCATTTTGATAAATGTTTAGGTTCGAGAATTTGCTGGAATTTATTATACCCGTTACTCGTAGAGTAAAAGGGTATATTGTATTCGTGCAAAAGTATGTAACAGGTAGAAGGAAGCGTTTCCGACCCTATAAAGTATATATATTCTTGTTCAGGATCACTAGCCGAGTCGATCTAGCCATGTCCGTCTGTCCGTCTGTCCGTCTCTCCGTCTGTCCGTCTGTCTGTCCGTCTGTCTGTCCGTCCGTATGAACGCTGAGATCTCGGAAACTATAAAAGCTAGAAGATAGGCATTTTGCATGTAGATTTGAGGAGTTCCTACGCAGCGCAAGTTTGTTTCAAAATGGTGCCACGCCCCCTCTGACGCCCACAAGCTACAAGCTGTGGCCACAGTTTTGATGCTATTGTGAAAATTTTAATTGATGTGTATTTGTTTCGTCAATACCTATCGATTGGCCTAATAAAAGTTTGCCACGCCCACTCTAACGCCCAAAAACCTATTAAACGCTTAAGCCTGGCTAGCGCCTACATTTCCGCTTTTCATGGCGCCATCTAACGGATGACTTTGGTACAGCTGGCCAAGGTACTCAACAGAGTCAACTTTAATTCTCGATAAGGATTTCTATTAAAGGAAATTGCGATGGTTTTCATTTGTCAATACCGAACTATATCCCAAGAACTGTGCAAATCAAATCTAGTTAGCCAAATTGGAGGTCTGAGTCAAACAATGGCGTATGTGTGTATGCTGGTGCAGGACAAAAGTTGCTTGCGCTAAAGCAGCGCTGGTGCTGATGCTAGTGCTGTAAAGCTGAGATCGCCGAATTCAAATTGATAATTTGAACTTTTTGTCCTTTTTTCCTGTGGTCACTCTAATTCACATTATGTTAATGCAAAATCTAAAGTTGTTTAGCTGAGTAACGGGTATCTAATAGTCGAGGCCCTCGACTATAGCGTTCTCTCTTGTTTTCAACTAAATTTATGACATAAATAAAATGAAATATTAGATTGCCTAAGAGACATTCCCTAAGAAGACATTAGCAAAATTCAATGAACTTAACTTTTAAAGTTGTCTTTGAAGACTCTACATCTTATCTTGAGTTTTAAAAAGAAAAAAAAAGGAATAAAATAAAAGGAATAACTTTTTGGCGGGGAAACAACAGAACGAAGTCTTATGAGTACTAATTCCAAATCAGCAAAGATAATCCATTACTTTTAAGTCAGAGGTAATACATTTTTTCCCCAGATTCCATTTCCCCGCTCTGCAATTCCACGTTTTTCATTGCTTCATGTTTACCATGAGAACAAAGAAATCATGCCCAAGTCCCTAAATTCGACTAAAGCCCCCCATTTCACCTCGACACCATTCCAGATCGAGATGTTAATCGAGAAACCGCCGGCGAGACCGGATGAATCTGCTCCATATGCATGTATGCCAATGACGGAACCCCATATTTGAATTGCAAACTCACCTGGTGGGCGTTCCATTGCTGCATGAGGTCCTCGTAGCAGGGCAGACACGCCTGGATCATGCCGCGTGGATCCTTGGGACGGGAGCGTGCTGGTCGAGGATGCTGCTCGTTGAACAGGGGGAAATAGGCCACAGGCTGTCCCGGTCTGCCGGTTTCCCTAGGCTTCACTGTACTCAGCTCTATGAGGCTGCCCCTTCGCTGCTCATCACCACACACGTAGCACACCTCGGTGATGGAGTTCTTGTCCGGCATGGAGAGGTCCAGGATTCCCACCTCCGACTGCGGTTGACTGGGCGGCGCCACCGACGCACTGCTTGCCCCATGTTGCCGAGGTGCCGGTGGGGCACTGGCGCACGAGGAGTTCCGCAAATCCAGCACTGTGGCATTGTCATCTTCGAAAGTGGACGGCGCCGGAGGTCCGAGTGGTGCACTTCCTGGCGATGGCAGCGCACTGTAGGGATTGCCCTTGTAGTGGGCCGACTCCGGTGCTCCGCCGCCGGCGTTCACCTGCTGCTGCAGCAGATGATAGGCGGCCGTCTGCTGCTGCAGCTGCTGATACTGGGCGGGATGGTACGGCGCCTGGCCCTGGTAGCCAGGTGGAGGTGCTGCCGGGCTCAGCTTGAACTTCTGCTGGGCATAGCCGGCGGATTTCATGGCCGGCGGTTCGCTGGGCGGTCGTGATGTGGGCGAGGCCACGGGCATGTCCCGCGACTGCGGCCTGCTCAGGTATCTGTTGTGGTTGCTCGACGGCGTCGAGTTCCTGGGATAGAAGTCCCCACCACCACCAGCGGCGGCACTGGGGTTCGGCGAGGGCGAGGCATTCCTTGAGGTACTGTGGTGGTGGAGCGACTGCTGATGCGGCGAGTAGTGGCGTGCCAAGGCATAGGGATCGCCATGCCCCTCCACCAGGCCGTTCTGGGTGAGATGCTCGGCACTCAGGCCCAACACCTGGGCGGCATACTCGCTTTGGGTGGCCACATCGGCGCCTATGTAGCCCTTTCCGTCCACCCGCTTCATGTGGTAAATGCGCTGCAGCAGGGGCTTCTTCTGTCGCTCGTAGGCATCCCACTGCTCGTTCAGGGATCGAAAGCAGAGCATGCAGGCCCACACGTAATCCTGGCCAGGCGTCACCGCAGGCAATCCGTTCGGCGGTTCATGACGCTCCAGGAAGGGGAAGTATGATTCGGCAGGACGCTCGGCATTGTGGCGGATCCTGAGGGGATGCGGCTCGTAGCCACCATGTCCGCCACACACAAAGCAAATGGTCATGGGCACATGGTGATGATCAGGTGGTGCCGACGCCCTCCCCGTCGACTTGCCCCCCGGATAGTAGTGCTGGGCGGGATGTGGCTGATAGCCCGCCAAGTGGTACTGCTCGCCGGGCGTCCGACTGCTCCGATGAGCCGCTGCTCCGGGCGAGGGCATCAGCTCCACGGGCGGATAAGGCTGCTTGGTCGCTTGGAGCGCTCCAGCCGAGGCCGGCGAGGTCGGGTTCGGCGTGGTTGCTGGCTCGGATTGCTGGCTGCCACCGCGAAGTTCATTCTTGATATACGCCTTCGCCTTTTCCATAATATTTGCAACTGCAATGGGAGAAATACAAGTAAAAAGGATATTTAGAAAATGTTTAGTTTCATCTATATAAACTTAAAATTTATAAATTCTAGGTATTGCATATGACTTTATACATTTTAAATCGTAAAAAAATGTATAAAACCCTGATTTCAATCTGAGTTCTTATCAGAGTTTTTTTCTTTTTAAATTAATGTTATTAAGTTGTTAAGCTGACATCTCAGAAATAAGTTCGGAATGGCAACATAAATTAAAACAAAAAGTAATTAAAACTGTTATACTGTTCTTTGAACAATAACAATAAACCTATTCATTATACCCTTGCAGAGGGTATTATAATTTCAGTTAAAAGTTTGCAACGCAGTGAAGGAGACATTTCCGACCCTATAAAGTATAAATATTCTTGATCAGCTTCACCATGAGAGTCGATCTAGCCATTTCCGTCTGTTTCTTGATCAGAAATGCCATAACTTTGATGTTTTTAAAGTTAGGAAGTTGGGATTTTTTATGAGTATTAAGATTGCATCATATGAATAATTTTGGAGAATATAATTTACAGAATATTCTGCAAGGGTATATCAACTTCGGCTCCGCCCGAAGCTAGCTTTCCTTTCTTGTTTTAATCAAGAATTCAAAACTGTGCCACGAGTAAGAAGCTTAAAAAATGTCATTGCTTTCTGAGAAAAGAATACTTTGAACTTTTTAAGTGGGTATTTGACTCCCAATTTTTCCGAATTTAATCGTAACTGGGACAAATTTAATATTATTTTCTGGGACCAGCCTCCAGCCCAGTTGGCAGCTATTTGTGATCAGAGAATTGATGCTCGTTAATCGAACGATTGCCGATGGCGATAACCTATTTCAGCGCGGGTCTCGCGATAACCCGCATCACTCTGCGATCATGATCTCTGAGCTCTGGACATCAATGTGGGAAGTATAAAAAATAGCGATGGAAATAAGAAAAAAATGATTTGCATGTTAAAGTGATTCGACGATTTGTCGGCCGTTGCTTCTTGTTTCTGAGGCGATGTGATTTTATTTGATTTGATTTACTTCGCTTCGCGCTTCTCGTTTTTTGTGCGACGCGCATTTGTTTTCATTAATATGTATAGCGATTTCAGACATGTGACGCAAGTCGGACACTCGAAAGAGCCACAGAATGCCGAGCTGATAACGAGCGAAACGGAAAAGAAAAATCAGCGGAGAGGAAAGCCCCGCGAATATGAAATCAGATGTACGAAGATTTTTGCCACTTTGGAGTTCCAGATAAATCCGGTCAGTCGCCTGGCTAAATATATATCGCTCATTTGTTTATAGCACGGACCAGCTCCGAATGGTGCTAATTCGCTTTATCAAGTACATACTATAAATGCCCCCACAGCAAATTCGCTAAACAATTTTGTGGTGCCCTCGATTAGCGATTCTCATCATCATGGGGAACAACAGTTGAACAATGGCTCACTATTTTGCAATTGATTTATTTTTCAATCAAAATTATGCAATCATGGTATTTGCCCCAACTAATTAAATGTTTCATTATTTATTTACAAAAATGTAAGCAATTTTCCAGCACTCATTTTACTGGCCATAATAAAGTTGTATAATGTAAACAAAAGCATGCAAAAAGGGAGTTTTTTCATATTGCAATTATTTTTAATTTATTTATGCGCATTTTTATTGATTTTTTATTTCAGTTCGTGGCTCTTAAAGTGGGGGCAAGAAATTGTTGTTGCTTTTCAGCCAGCTGCAAGGGGGAAAATGCAGTTTCGAGCGCCCATATTTTGTATTATTTTTTTCTGGTGCAAGCTTTTGAGAGTTGTTAGCAGTTTTATTTTGTTTTTCGGTGTGTTGGATATACAGTTGTGGTAAAAATATAAGTATAACAACAACTAAAAGTGTTCAGCCATTGAAAAAAAACGAAGAAAACTTATTTTTTTGTAAATAGAGAAATAATAATTTTTTTTTTTTAAAAATCAAGATATTATATATGTATAATATAATGTTTTCATTATCAGCACTTTTACTTAAGGTCACATTTTCTTTATCTGGAAATTACAAAGCATTTGGCAAAAGACTTTTTATGGTTTCTGCGGAAAAATTTCTTCACAATAAAATTTAAAAAGGTTTTTTCTAATAATCGATATAATAAAGAGTTTTTAATGACCTGTTTCTGGACACAAAAGTGAATAAATAATTAAAAAAAAAATTTGTTTTAATTCTTTTTTTTAAATATGAAATATTATATGATAACCGCAACTGTTTGTATGTTTTCAGACTTTTTGCCTGTGGATGCACTTGAACATTGTTGCTTTTGTTGCCGCCCACCTGCCCCTGTTTTTCCTCGCCAGTTGTTTTTAAAAGTTTTTGTTTTTTTCCCAGCAGCTTACAGGAACATTTTTATGGCTCTCATGTCCTTGCTTTTGTTTTTGAGGGCGTGGCATAACCAGAACAAGTGGAATAGAAAACCCAGCGAACCAATGTTTAAAGTTTTCTTCCCAAAAAACAAACAAAATTTTAGCTTTAACCATTGAACTCGCGCTTATCGTCGATGTTCTTGGCTTTGTTTTTTCTATAGTTATAGTTGTAGCTGTAGCGGAAGTTGCGTACAATAACAATAACAACGGGGGTATGAGCATTGAACAACTTTTCCGGACAAAAAAGAAAAAGTTGCGTTGTTCGGAAAAGTTTTTAGCGTAGTTGGAAACTCTTTTCTTTCGCTCTCTTCTCGATTATATGTTGAGTTCTTTTTTTTTTTAGTTCGAGTTCTGGCTGTAGAGCTTGCAAAGTGAGTTAAGGTGCTTAAGTTTTGCCGTCTTTATTGTTCGTCGCTTTTTATCTATACTTTTATTTTTGTGCCAGTTTCCTCGAAAGGAAAACTAAGCGCCGCGGGAAGTGAGATGCATTTGGGAAAAATAGTAAAAATGTAATAATAAATCTCGGGATGAAATATGAATTCGCTGTGGAGCCAAAAAAAAAGGATGTTTTCTACGGATGTTCATATTTCATATTTCACATTTCCCAACTTTTGGCTAGCCTTTGATGCAATTGAAGTTACGAGCGAAATTGAATTTTAAAATTTGCATTGGCCAAACAAGATGAAAAGCGGAAACAAGACTAACAAAAGGAAGAACTGAATGGAAAGATAAATCCCGACCGAGATGCAACAACGAAAACATGGCGATATGACAGGCAGGGGGGGAAGGGGAGTCGAAAATGGAATTTATTAAATAGCATTCCGCGCAATAAACTCTTGCAAAAAACACAAACAGCAAAAATCCACACGCACACACTCGCATAATCAAATAAAACAACATGGACATGCAATTTTATGGCAGGACGTGGGTTCCCTCTGCACACCCCTCCCTACGCCCTCTTCCATTTTAAAATCCCCCTACCTCTTTTAGTCCCCTCACGCAGCATAAACAGACCAAAAAAAAACAATCAAAACGAGAATGAAGAGATAGAGACCGAAATTAAGAATGTCCATTATTCGTTTGGTATTTCCGTATATTTTTGTATTTTTAAAGATCAGTTTTAAAAAAGGTTTTATAAGTTATAAATTTTAATATTCATGGGGAATATTTTTTTATTAAATATATGCTTATTTTTGTTTTTTATTTTTGCTGTTTTTAAAAAAAAGTATGGAATATTCCCCTTCCCATAGGCCTAACTTCTCTCATGGATGTTTTTCACAAGCTTAAAAAAGTCAAAACGAAATTCTAAAATTAAATTAACCCTATTAAGGTCGAGCGGATATCTTCTATAGCATTACGAACTTTTAAACGAAATTATTATTAATACCCCCTGCAAGGGTATACAAAAAAGGGTCAAATAAAAAGAAGGACTAAAACAAAAAGACCGCTCAACATTTTTTCCATTAAGGGCACCAACAAAAAAACTGGACAGCTAAAAGGGGCTCAGAAATCTGGAGAGGAGGCCATCGCGGATTCAAGTTTCGGAACTGGTGATAAAAAGAAGCAAATAAAAAGGTTAAATTAATAACCGTAGTCGCTCTTTAAAGTTCAAACCAAATGCGGCAAATAAAGAACAGATACATATATGTGTATGAATGTGCCTACGACGAACGAAATGCATATTTAATTATTGTATAAATCATCCATTTTATTTTGATTTTCGTTTTATTTATCATTGGGTTGGGTTTTTGTTTGCTGAAAAAGGCGACTGCATCATTAAATTACCATTTTAATGATTATTTCGTTTCGCCGATTTCAGAAATAAAATAATTTGAGATTTAAATAAATACAAACATGTATTTATGTTTTATTCGTTTGTGAGATGGGGTCAATCGGTTGGTTAATTGAAAACTTTGTTTTGGGGGTTAAAAAAAATAATGTTTAAGGATACTATAATCTCCCATACTAAATGTAGTGATTTTAAATCCACAGAGGTTTGTGATGCAACTTTCGATTAATTTGCAACTATCAAAACATTAAGTTTTTAAATGCTATTTATAGCCGTAATACTTGCATTTGCTCATTCCCTGACTTACGCAATCTTTAATTGCAGTTTTATAAATTATTTGAGTTCGAGGCGGACACATGTGATTGAAACCAAATGAAACCAAACTGTCAAGTTGGAATTGATTTAAATTAATTGAATTTTCAATTTGTCTTTTGCCGGCTTGCGAACTGAACCGGTAACCGGTAACCAGTTTCAACCGATTCAAGGCGAACCATTCAATTGAGCAAACGGTATTTTAATATTTTAACTGATTGATGGCAGTTAATATGGCCTGATTGTTCCGATACTGACCTGTGCTCCGGGGTGCTTCGGCCTATTCCAGTTGACTCCTATTAATCCAACTCATGTGCTTGTTTTTGTTGGGGAATTATTGTGTTGAATGGAGGTGGGAACAGGTGGAAGAAGGGCTTTACCGGAATTAAAGCCGAATTAGGGGATTAAAGGGATTTAACTTTAGGGAAAACACATTTGGTTTCAGGCACTTTTCCCAACTTTTCTTTGGGTTTTCTTTGTTTTTTTATTTATTTTAATTAGCACTCTTGTTTATATTTCTTCACTTGCTTTTAAAGCTATTAAGAGCACTGGTGGAATTGGGAATTTTGAATTGAGCAATTTAAGTATTTTAGTTAGTTTATTAAGGTGTTTACGACACCCCTTGTTTCCTGTGTTTACAGTCAGATCATTTTAAATTAATCAGCTGTTTTCCGTTTATCTTTGTATTTATTTGAGAATGCGAGGAAACTAGAATGATATTTGATTTTTGGTCACTAATAGAATTAAACAATTAAAGAATGTGCTCGCGTTGTTTTATTCGTTTTGTATTGGCATTGAGTAAACAAAAAAGGAATTATAGTGTCTAGACAAGTAGAGTAAAAGTAGTCTTTTTATTTCTTGATCACAATCGTATAGATTAGTAATTTTATTAACATTATAATTATAATTTTTTTTCAAGGTTTTGGAAAAATCATTTATATTTTAATATTTAAATTAAACGGAATGGTACTTTATATTGGTTTTACTGTTAGCTGCTTTTGAGCATTCTTTTAATTTAATTTAATTTTTAAGCTATTTTCAAATTGGAAATTAAAAAGATTATATTGTGAATGCTTAAATTATCATGGCCACAACTTTTTTTACAGTTTACTACAGTGTGTTTAAAAAAATGTATTGCAAGTATTGACTTGTTTAATTGATAATTACACCCAACTTTTTTTTTGTTATATTATCGGCTTGAGTTTAATGCTGTTGACTTTTGATTTCTTCCAGTGCACATGATTCGCATTGTAAATTCATGAACTTTAAAGAGCATATATCGACTTGTTTTATTGAGTAAAATGGTTTAATGCTTGTCTTGCCAGCTGTTTTTTATATAACTTATTTGTTGGGATTAATTTCATGCTGCGGACTTTCGATTTCTGCCAGTGTATATTGTTCGCATTGTAAACATTTTACTGAATTCAGAACAAATTTCGTTTCATGGCCACTGCGGTGGTCTCTGCGCTGACGCCGGCAGCGACGCTGGCCGCGACGTCGACGTCGGCAGCGAAAGGCGACACCATTTCACCGGCGACACATGCGAAATGAGTGCGACAAAGACAAACGATCGCGATCACACGCACACACTCTCACACACGCGCTGCAACTGTTGCAGCAGCAGCAAGAACAAAAACAATACGGTTAAACAGTCACTGTGTTTTTTTTTTGTTTTTCAGCGCTGCGACCTTGGAACCGTTAGCTTTTCAAGCTGAACTCTTGGACTTGTTAAATTACCCGTAGTTTTAACACCTGAAAAGCGCTTATCCAATTGTTTGCCTTTTGCTTTTGTTGCTTGTTGCTGCCTCTGCCTCTGCTGCAGTCGCAGTCGCTGCCGGCGTCAGCTGCTCACGTACGTGTGTGTTTTGTGTGTTTTTCCGTTTGTTTTTATAACCCTTTTTTTGGCATATTTTTTGCCACCGTGGAATTGCAATATTTACGGATTATTCGCGGACGTTGAAGCTATTTGGCAATTTTAGCGCGGAGGTGGATCGGCGGAGACGACGGAACAGCGATATATAATTGCAGCAGTGGCAAGAAGAAGAGCCGACCAGCAGTGGCGGGCAGTGTGTCCACACCGTGACGAAATGGCCACCTGGCCGACAGAGTGGCCACATCGTTGGATTTTATTGCATTTTATTATAACTAATTGGATTAGATTTATTTACTTATTATATTTGTTTTGGGGTCTGCTTAGTTTATTTTCAATTATTTATTGCAAATTAAGGTGTTTCAAAAGGTGACTGTAAAAGGTCAAAGAAGAAGCAAGCCATCAGTTGCGGCTCAAATTTAATTAAGTGCTAACGCGTTTTGTGGTAATATTGGGCGCCGACTTTTAAACATGGAATAATTTGTACACAACCAAAAGCCAAATAAAAAATGTATAAAGCTAGTTAGATGACTTCTTAAATGTAAAAGAAACAAAACAAGCAAATAAATATATCTAAAAAAAAAGTAACGTATTTGTATTTTAAGCTACAGAACTAAATGTAAAAAAAACCTAGTATTTTTTCTCCGTTGTTGCTGTGTTAGTTTTTAACATTATATGTCCTGCTGTTTGTTTTAGATAAAAATTAAAAAAGAAAGCAAATAAGATACATCTATTTCATTTGTTTTCATATTTTTTATTTCCCCCTGTAATCTTCTTTGAGATTCAAAAATACATTTAGATAATTTTAAAATAACCGTCTGATCTTGAGTTTTCTTTTAATAAAGTCTGCATTTTTATTTAACTGTTGCATTATCCACAAATGACAATATCCACTAGCATCACTTTTAAAAAATCAAGTCCGCTTTTAAATATATCAAACATTACTACAAAATTCAAACAAAATGAATAACTTGCCAAGCAATTCCGACTGAAATCCATTGTAATAAAAACCACAAACTAAAACATCATCAAAATTAGGTCAATACTGATTTTTATTGTTCTGCTCCTTTGGGGTAAGATTTTCATCGGCATGACAGAGATTTGTATAATCTAAATATATCCAAGGCAGGCTTAATCATCTGGCCATAAGTTATCGGATCACCTGTATCCAATGATCTTCCAAGTGAAATAGTAGTTGCCATACAAAATATTACTGACTGGGTAACCTTGCTGGACAGGATTGCAGGATTCCTCAATATTTAAGACGTCTCAACGGATGTTGAAAGGGAACTGCTGGAAGAGATTGAATCCAGATTTTCCTTGAGATTTCAGTAAAGCAGGCCAAAACCGTGAATAAGATTAATTCAAATCACCACATTGAGCCACATCCAAGTGTGGGAGTTTTAATGATTATGCTCATCCTGATCAAAAATATTTGTTGGTGCACTGGATTAATTTCCTAAATTTTTCTGTAATCCTCAAACATTGTTTTCCAGAAGGATTCCAACGCTTTGATAAAGAAGGACATGAAAGGAGAAGTCGATGAGGTTTAGATGATTTTAAATGAGAGGAACTTGATGAACATTTTTTGAGAAAATAGTTTTATTTCGAATTCAGTTTTGGACGATGGACAGTTGAAAGTAAGAGAAGAATAAAAGGTATCCAAATTGACAAATGAAAAGATAAATTGTAGAGAAATTCCGAAGCAAAACGAAGAAAAATGAAACGAGTTTGTCCAGATTCAAAGAAATATTCCAGGTAAAGGGTTCAACGTAAAACAGCTATAAAAGAAGTTTGCACTTCCCAAATAATAAACAACAGATAACGAGGTACATTTAAGATTTCTTCATTGGTTTTCTTTTATATGTGTATATATATATATGTATATATAGTATAACATTGTTAACATTTATTATTGACTATGTAATATCCACTGCAGAGATACTTTTCGTGTTTCATGTTCTGTTTCCGTTTCTGTTTGTTTTGCAGGTACTTAGTACTACTTTGCTCCTTGGGTTTGCGATTATTGTACGCTTGTCCTATATACACACGCTAACATATATATATATATAAGTATCAATAGGGTATATATATGAGAATTGGGGCGTTTCTTGGGTTCTTGGGTTTTGGGTTCTTGGGAGGGGGTGGAATACTAAAGAGTTTAGGCGTTAATAAATACATCTCGAGTTTAGTTGGTAAAATTGCTAACATTTAGTAAGTAACTATGTTGTACATTCAAGGGCTATATCGTATAAGGTATCGCTGATCTATAACGATCGTAAATATATCTATGTGTATACAGTGTTGTATATGAATATGAAACAATCTGCAGTTATAGATTCTAGGCATAGGCTATGCAGTGAAGTCTTAGACGAGTTTAAATAGCACTTTCTCGAAGTCCGTACATCTATAAATGGTAAATATCGTGTAAATCGCTAGCATCTATCTAGATTAGAGTTAGATTTAGATTTAGATTTAGAGTTACAGTTACAGTTAAAGTTACAGTTAAAGTTTCAGTTGCTTATGTCGGTAAAATACTTGAGTAAAGATAGAGCTAAGATTGTTGACAGACTGACTACTCGCTTCTAATCCATTCGAAACCCACAGCGGGTTCACAAATTCCCTATGCAAGTTGCATGTTGCTTGTTGCTTGTTGCACTTTGCTTGTTGCTAGTTTCTCGTTTGTTAGTTGGTTTGTTCCCATTTAGGTTGTGGTCATAGAATATAAGTGGATCATGTTGGTTCTCAGACAATCGGCACGCACACCCATTCCATCAGCCGGAACAGCAGCGAGCACAACCAATTCTAGGCGGCCGTCGTGACCTTCGGCTGTCCGCCAGGTCCGGTGGCTCCTGCTCCTGCTCCTGCCACTGCTCCAGCTCCAGCTCCCGCCTCCAAGGACGTGGCCGGTGCCACTGAGATCTCCTCCAGCTGATGCAGTTGCTCCTCCATCGCCGGGCCATCGCTGCCGCTGCCACTGCCGCTGCTGGTGGTTGTGGCGCCGCTGCCGGTTTGGCTGGTGCGCAGCTCCGGCGGCAGATAGATTTTGACCACGCTGGTTATCTTCACCCGACAGTTGGGACAGTTGCTGCATCTGCAAGAGAGGATTTCACAAGTTAATAGGGGTTCGATATTGGATAGCAAATGGTAGAAATACATCTCTAAAATCATCATAGTCGCCATTACTTTAGAGATAAAATAACCTTTGTCAGAAAAATGTAATAAACTTTCAATTTATATTAAAAATCTAAGCGATAAGTTATTTATACTATTTTAAGATTGAATCAGTAATCGTTAATATCACAGAAAAATTAACTGGTACACAGAAATAGAATCCGAAAAGTGATTCATATAAAAAGTTCAGTTTTAAAATAGAAAAAAAAGCTGATTATCCAGTTCTGGTATAACTATAATCATAAATAACAAGCCGAAGGTTTTCAATTATTTGAATATATGTAATAGTGTTCCGATGGTGTATTAATCAGAAAATAATCTATTGAGTAATCTTAGGTTTTATTTATATTTGTTGTTTATAGAAGCTCTTGATGATTGGCTTTAAAAAAAGATCTTATGGTTTAGTAAGTAGAAAATAACCTATTAACCAACCATAAGCTTTAAACTTTTTTTAGAGAACCTCCTGATGAAAGGCTTTAAACCAAAGGCGACTATCCGAGTTTAGGGTCTTATTCCAAAGGGACAACTCACCTCGCAGCGCACTGGGCACAGGCGATGACGTGACAGCACGGATTGAACACTGTGTTGATGGCGCGGTCCATGCAGATCTTGCACTGCATGGCCTCCGAGATGCGCGTGTCCACGCAGCGCTCAATCGCCGCCTCACGCGCCTCCTTCTCGCGAATGGCCAAATCTATCTTGCCGGCCATGGAGCCGCCGGCACCAGTCGACATGGCCAAACCGCTCACTCCGGCCATGGCGTCCAACGGATCACCGCCGGCAGTGACGCCCAATCCTCCAGCGGCAGCAGCGGAGCACCCCTCGGCCCCCTCCGCCACCAGGTCGCCGCCCCGCTCGTGCAGCGTCCTCCTGGCCTGGTCGTGCACCTCGCGACAGGTGTGCTGGATGTCGAACACGTACCGCTTGCCCAGCTCCGTGTTCTCCATGAACATGGAGGCGATGGTGCCCTTCAGGTCCCGCGTGAACTGGTTCGTCACCACCCCGCGCACCTTGTCGCACACGTAGAAGGCGTGCCGCTCCGTGATGGAGCGGTACAGTCCGGCGGCGATGGGCTGCTTGGGCAGCTTGATCTCCAGCTCCTTGCGGTCGTTGTGGTCGTCCACGTACTCCAGCTTGAAAGTGCGACGCAGCGACTTGGCCGCAGCAATGGCGCCAAAGGGGATGCTAAATAATGGAAAACATAAATGTATTAGTTTTTGAAAAATTTGAACAAATCACTAACAATTCTGTAACTCGAATATGCGAAAGAAAGGTATAACAAACTCTGCATGGAAATCTTTTGAGATTTGCCAATAAACAATTAACCAATCTTTTGATGGAAATCTCTTGAGGCTTACAAAACTCAAAATTTAAATATTTGAGATTTGAAATCACTATCGCTATTTCGCTATTAACAAATAAATTTTTTTTATTTTATTTTATTTTTGTAAAATTACTGCTTCTATTAATAATTCTCGAAAATTCAAAAATTCAACAAAATGTATACTTATGTACCTATATAAAACTAGATAATAAGGTGAGGACTTCAAAGCTCTTGCAATTCAAATGTCACTTTCAAACAAACATTTACCTCTTTGTAATAATATTTTTAACTGGGTCATTAAGCCATCATTAGGCCCCATCATTCGGTTTTATAATCCAGAAAGTGGGTTCTATTAAAAATACCACCTTTGACAGTAATTTTTCGCTATCTAAACCTAAAGCCAAATTCATTTCGTAAAACAATGTCCGAAAATGACTATAAAAAAGCCATTTCATTATCCGGGTTAATGCACCATCTACTTTCAAGAATGTTGTTTTCGTTTTGCGCAACTTTATTCTCTGAGTTGTTATTTGAGGCTTCACCTTGACTTTTGTTTTATGAATATATTAAAATTAAGTCATTTTTATACCCTTGCAGAGGGTATTATAATTTTGGTCAAAAGTGTGCAACGCAGTGAAGGAGACATCTCCGACCCTATAAAGTATATATATTCTTGATCAGGATCACCTCCTGAGTTGATATAGCCATGTCCGTCTGTCCGTCTGTCTGTCCGTCTGTCCGTCTGTCTGTTTCTACGCAAACTAGTCTCTCAGTTTTAAAGATATCGAACTGAAACTTTGCACACACCCTTCTTTCCTTTGCACGCAGTATATATGTCGGAACGGCCGAGATCGGCCGACTATATCCTATAGCTGCCATATAACTGATTGATCGGAAATGCCATAACTTTGGTGTTTGTAAAGTTAGGAAGCTGGGATTTCCTATGGGTTTTATATTTGGTAAATAACTCCGACCTACCAAATTTCATAAGGATTGGCCGACTATATCCTATAGCCGCCATATAACTGATTGATCGGAAATGCCATAACTTTGGTTTTTGTTAAGTTAGGAAGTTGGGATTTTCTATGGGTTTTCTATTAGTTTTAGCCAATCAATCCGACCTATCAAATTTCATAAGGATCGGCCGACTATATCCTATAGCTGCCATATAACTGAACGATTGGAAATGCCATAACTTTGGTGTTTTTAAAGTTAGGAAGTTGGGATTTTTTATAAGTACTAAGAATGCATCATATGAATAATTTTGGAGAATATAATTTACAGAGTATTCTGCAAGGGTATATCAACTTCGGCTCCGCCCGAAGTTAGCTTTCCTTTCTTGTTTGATTTTTAAAAGTTAAGAAAAAAGTAAAAGCAATAAGCCATCATTAGTTAAACAGAAAAAAAGGAGTTAGCCTGATTTAATATTATATTTTAGTGCATATATTATTTTTATATTTCAAAATATAAGTATTAGAAATAATCATCATAAAAGTTTTATTTTTTGTTCGTATAAAACAAAATTGCACATTATAATTTCTTTTTTCAGATTTTGAGGAGTTCAAGTCAGGTCTAATTGTTAAATAAATCATGTTTGTTATTATATTGAATAATGTTAGAGAGGTGTTTACACCTTTTAAGCAAAAATCAGACTAAATCTCAAAAAGAAAATCAGAATGTATAAAGAGGTATCCACCCTAAAGTGTCCTGCAAGCTATTTTCTTCGAGTTACAGATATTTATCAAGAGTCAATGGTTATCCCTAAGGTCCTGGCACTCACCTCTGTTTCTCACCCCCCCGGCAGACGGTGATGCCGTGGGCGCCCACCGCGATGTCGCACCGCTGGGCACTCTCGTTGGTGGTCACTCCGCTGAAGAGCTCCTCGCCGTATCCCTCGAGGTCCTGGATGGACTGCAGCAGCCAGTACTTGGCCGACTTGAGGCTCATCTGCAGCTTGGCCAGCTTGCCGTGCTCCATGGCGATTTGCCGTAGATAGTCCGCCGGCGGATCACTTTCGGAGCTGGGTTGGATCAGGTACTCCTCGTACATGCGAAGTGGATTGCTGGCCAGTCGCTCATCCAATCCCGTTTGACTGCTGCTGTTGCTGGGACTGCTGGAGCTGCTGTTCGAGTGGGTCTGCGAGCAGGCGGATGTGGATGCGGAGGCGGATGCTGAAGCGGATGCGGAGGCGGATGGCGAGGGCTGCAGACTGCAACTTGTGGCACTGTTGGCCGTCGTGGGCAACGTGCAGATTTCGATGTGCTCCATGGACTTTTGCTTGGACAGGCGTCGCTTCTTGAAGCTGAGCACGTGCTCCTTCTCCTTCCGCTGCTGCTCCAAGCGCAGTTGCTGCGCCTGCTGCTGCTGCTGCTGCTGCTGCGCCAACTCCCGCCTCATCCGCATGGGGCACTCCGCCCGCAGCGACGCCTCATTGAAGCGCAGGCCATCCGCCTGGCAGAGCAGCGCCGCCAACTTGGCCGCTCCATGCCAGTCCGGCGCGGTCAGGCGACCCTCCAGCAGATCCCGCCTGGCCTGCATGTAGAACAGATTGCGCACGCTCTCCTGCAGGATGAAGTGCACCGGCACCCAGAACTTGACCCGCAGGGCCAGCATCAGCTGGATGCCACTGCCGCTGCTGCCACTGTCGCCGGACAGCCGGTTGCGCAGGTTGATCCACTGGCGCGTCTGCGACTCCTTCTGGTTGGGCGTCCAGTGCTCCAGGCCGAAGTACTCCATCTCGCAGATGATGTTCAAGGCACGGCAGACCTGAAAGCAAAGGGAATGGGGTTTAAGTTTGGTTATAATCATAACATATATTTAATTTATGTGTTCAATTTCTTGTTTGCTGAAGAATTCGCGTAGTGTGATAACCATAAATGTAGATATCAATTCCTCTTAAGTTAAGAGAGTAAAATATATATACCTTATTTGTAACGATTATTAACTACTCATTCGAAATATTGCATTACTTTTGAGATGAGACAATGTTTTTAGTGATGTTTTATACATTGGTTTTAGGCTTGGTTTAGACTCTTTTTATAAAAACTACGTGATGAATTTAAAGAGTTAAGATTTTGGGATTAAAATCTTAGAAGTGTGTAATAATAAACTTTATTTTTCAGTTCTCCATATATTTTATAGGCTGCAGTGAATATTTTTTTTCTTTTTTTTTTTACCAAATTAAGGACCAGTTCAAATAAACTAAAATTACAGTGTTATTCAGCCCTACTTTGTCTCGCAGAGGCGATTTAAAGTTGAACCTAAATGTTTTCCAATCTATTCTGGATCAGCGACTTATCAATTCAGCTTGACAGAGCCTGTCAACGACATGCGCCCTCGGCCAGCAGAGAAGGCGGCCAAAAGCGAGTCCTGCGTCGCCCATCTACCAACATTTCGCCATGACAGCGGCAACATCCGCAGCAGTGGCAGCAACAACTCAGTGGCAGTGGCAAGCGGATGGATTGGGAAATGCGCGAGTGAAGTGGGGGGAAAAAGTGGGTGATAGTGGGTGGTGGTCTACTATCAGTACAGTGGTTTCCAGAAATATTTGCTTATGCAACGAGCGTGTCATCATTCCGAATGGGACGAGTTCAGTTGTTGGCAGCAGCAGCACAAACAACATCCTTATGTGGTCCATAATGCTGATGATGACGCTATGTCCGCCTGTCGCTCAGTCTGAATGTCTGTCGGTTGGATTTAACAAGGCAAAACACATCACCCCATCGGTTTTCCCACTTTCCCAGCCAATCCCCCAAAGCCAAGTTGCATTGCCTGCCGCCGAAATGAAATTTCGAAACGTCAAAACAAAATACGAAACACGAAAATCAAGGGAAGCATGTTTGTTTCAACACTGAGCCGCAGGGCTCACCTTTAGGTTCTGCCACACTCCCCATCACCCCCAACCCCCCATCCCCCCGGGTATTCCTTCCCCGCCGCAGCACTTTGCATAATGAGATATATGTGTGTCTGAGTTGGCCGTGTGTCTGGGTTAGCCAAGGCAACAAGTTGCTCACGCATCAACGCCTTCGCACATTTTTCCCCCATTTTCAATTAGGCGAAGCCGCAAAAAGAAAACCCAGGGAAAAATAAAATAAATTGCGGGTTGGCGGGTGTTTAAAATTTATGAGCGAAATTATTAGCCATTAAAGTGAAATTCGAGACAATTTGTTCTAGTTTCCGTTTTTGACTCATCTTCCGGGTAATTTGGTTGCTAATGAGCTTGTTTTTGTCTTACAAGTATTTGCATATTTCAAAAGAATATTATAAGTGGGCTTTAATTAAGAGACAGGATATTAAGCTGATAAAAATGATTTTATTGCATGTTTCTAGGAGACCATCTTAAGATACAATTTAATGAAATTGTTATTAACTTTGTAAAGTAAATAGAAGAAGTTTTCTGAACAATTTAAGCATATTTGACATTTTAAGAAATTAAATAATTATTTTAAAACAAAGTGAAACGCTTTAGTGTATAATAGAGGTGTTGTAAATAATCTCAAGTGATTTAAAAAATGTGTAACAATGACCAAGGCAAATTCCTTTTTGCATGCTTTAAGTTACGACCCTTTGTAAAAAATTTCTATGATTATGGAACTTAAAGAATTTTCAGGGAAACGTGTACTCTTTCAGCCAAGGCTTTTCAAGCATTTCCCGGAAAATGCCTACTCTTCACCCACAGTCTTTCACCTTGAACAAAGGACATCCTTCGCCCGGGCGAGTCCCCATGAAATCCGATTCGCCAAACGAATCCACTCCAGTAACACGTTGGACTAATTAAGACGACAGATGCTGTCGGCAGTTGCGGTTTGCAGTTTTCCAACCGCTCCAAGTCGAACGCAATTAATTAATCAAGTACGCAGATCAATTTACATGCCACTCGAATGGGTGGATTGGGGGCGGCACTAAGAGCAGGGGGCGTGGCAGCTTAGTAACGGTTGTTAGACAGCCGACAGAGAATTTGATGTTCATCTGGGACGGAAGCTTTGTCCCCTTGAATTCATGGCCAAAACGAGGAGGTATCGAAAGTGGGGTCTTGAGAAGTGGAAATGGAAATGTGGAAATGTGGAAATGTCGTGGGTTGCCGTTGACAGCCGTGGAGCGAATCTAATGAAGCCTCTCGAGAGCTTTTCCCGGCATAATAGCTGAAATCTCATACTACGCACTTGCCGCAAGCGAAATGTTTAACAGAACTTGGGGAATCGTGAGCAGTTCGAAGTAGAAAATTGAAATAAAATAGCAGATGGCGCATAAATCTTTCGTAACCCAATGCCACATTGCTCCACTAATTACATTTTGTAATGAAGTAAATTCAAAACGTAGAAACATATTCAAAATATCAGGGTCAGCAAACGCATAAAGTTTTCAAACAAAAACGAGCAATAAATAAACAATAAATATAGTCAAATGTAAAATATTATGTATACGACTTAAAAATTGTAAAAAGTTTTCAGGGTTCCTTATGAACAAATAAGTTTTTTGCTTAATAATCTTTTACATTACATAATGTAGTAAAGTCAAAACGCAGAAATATTTGTATAATATTTTTATAAATTTCAGGGTCAACGAACCCATAAAGTTTCCAAGCAAAATAGAGCAATAAATAAAAAAAGGTATAAGCTAATAAAAATATTACGTATACGAATCAAAAATAGTTTATGCTTTTTATGAAACTAAGAAGTTGCTTGTTAAATAATCTTTTATATAATAAGAATATTATTTTATAAAATTTATTTATATAAACAAATTCTCATTGATGTTTAACAATATGTTCAATTGGTAACCTATTATTAGATAGCAAACTTTTTAGTTGTTTGTTTTATAAATAGTTTAGAATTTTATTGGGGCGCTTTATGAGGCAAAAAATCAGCCAGCATAAATGTTCCCGACAATTTTTAGCAATATTTCAAACCCGCTTTAATTTAGGCATCCTATACCAATTAGGCAACACATTCATTCCAACAAGTTGTGGTCATAGAAACAATTCTGTTCATTTATATTTTTCAAATCATTTCGGGTTGGAGAGCAAAACGTGGCAACAGTTGGAACAAAAACCAAATACATGTCCGGACATATGAACATTCATTCACCGCAGAATTAACAAAAAGTATACAGAAAATCGTCGCCGCTGTCAAGTGCAAAGTCCACTTTTGCGGATTTCGCTAAAATTAAATAAAACACGAAAGCGAATCGCTGCTGCCTGCTAAATGCGAAACGTGAACTTATTTTCAGCGCCACAATAGCAGCAACAACAAATAAGCCGGGAACTCAAGCTCCACCGAGCCTGACATAACCGTTTCTTTCGTAATTCCGCTACAAATATGCGAATTAACTTCGCGAATGTATCTCCGCCCCCAAACAAAAGATGACAAAAGTACCCTTCTTGATTAAGCATACGCCCCAGTGCATTTCGTAATACCGCGAGCGAAATATTAAGGCTTATTTGTCGTTATTACCGACCATTTTTGGGGTTTTACTATGGCTCGTAAATTCGGCGAGCAACAAGCGGGTTGAAAAATACCATCCACAACATTTGCACGTGCTGTTATTTTACTGTTTATTAAGAGTCTTGAGATATCCTCATTTGTTCACCTCAAGAAATTTAATGGGAGAACTAAAATTTCATTGAGTTTATTTATAGTTACTTGTACTACATTTCTGGGGAATTTCAATGAACTTATTTACATTTATTACTTTGTAAGCTTGTGGATTTTATTAATAGTCGTAAAGTCTGCGGGTAAGATTACATATGTTTGTTCCAAAAGAAAATACGCTCGCTTATTACCTTTCCTTTTCCTTCTTAATATTTTTTATAGTTTCATTTTTAAAGAATCTTTTCTTTAATTTTTGGGTATTTATTGGCACTTAAAAATAATCACCGGTAAATCCGAAGCCCATCTACACCTGTTTTTTACATTACCTTTTCTTAAGAGTCTTAAGACGCTGGCTAAGAGCGAGCTTAAGGGAGCGTTCTCCCCAAGGTAAACAAAGTGGAGCCGCGAGAAAAAGTGTAAATGACAGATGGGAAAAGGCAGAGAGCATAAATATCTCTCTTCCTTCGGTACAGACAGCAATTGTAAATAAGAGAGGGGGGCTCTTCGCGGGGGGGCTATGACTGGCTGGGAGCAGAAAACCCGACTGAATTGGACTTTGGACCCGAGTCTTCGAAATGCCAATTGGACTTTGGACTGGCACTCGCCTAGTGAGTGTTGTTTTCTTGCTGCTGTCGCTGTGTGCCTTTGTTGCGTCTCTTGCTCTCCGTTGTTTATTATGTGAACACATGGGCATACAAATACATATATATCACCGATCGCTGTTTGTGTTTTGTATTTGCTTAGTTTAATGGCCAGGCCAGCCGAAAACCGAAACTGTAACTGTAATTGAAACTGAAACTGAAGCCATGACGTCAGTGGAGTAGCCGACTTTTGTACTTTGAACCCGAAGAGAGGAGCGAAATCAGAGAAAGACAGAGAGAGTATAGCAGTTAATTACTGGGGATTAAATGCAATTCGAGCGACTCACGTGCAAAAAAAGAGAAATGAGTGGGCGACAGAAAGAAAGAGAAATTGATCAAGGCTGATGCTGTCTAACTCTCCTCCTCTTGATAAACAAAATAAACAAAGACAGATGGAAATTCGTTGTCTACAAACGGTTAGAACTTGTTCTCGTTTTTTGCTCTATTTTTTTGCAGGTCATGTGCTTATGGAGTGATCACCTCTCCCTCACTCTGCCGCATCCCCCTCCCCCTCTGACAGATGTGTCTTAAGAGAGGAGCGTGGGGAAAGGGGGAAGCAACAGCTGCACTCCTATTTGCACTGAGAAAAACTAAAAATACAAAGCAATAAATCTTTAAGTTTAAAATTGAAATTATTTTAATTATGAATACACACAGGGCTATTAACAATTTGAAAACACCAACATTTCGACACATTTTTGCCAAATTACAATTTGGCTTCTTTTGTTCGTGATCTCTTTTCTCCGTGTTATTGGGAATTAAAGTGCACTGAAACAGGTTCGATGCAGGGAAATTGGCCATAAAATGCACTTAATTACCTATGCGAGAACGGCGGAGGGGGGTTCACGTGCTCGCCATGTGCGCCACCTTATAAGTCAGACCCGTCTCTATCGACCTGCCCCGCCCCCTCATCACGCCCATAACTGTTTCATGTTCGGTGGCTGCCTTTTAATTGCTGACGTGAGAGCCGGCCGAATGGCAGAATTTATCTGACAAATGGCGAAAATGGAAATGTACACATGATAAATTGCGCATGAAATATGGAAAGCGAAAAGCGAGTGCAAGTGCAAATTAATTGAGAAGAAGTCTGGACCACCGGGCGCAGCAATTATCGGAGGCTAAGGATCGAAATGTCAAGGTGAGACGGTGTTTAAGCCAGTGATGCAACCTGGTACTTTTTAATTGGAACAACTCAATACGATGACGAAGCGTATCCAAGACTTGGTATTCCCAATCGAATTGCTCATCAAGCAACTTGAATATTGGCGAAATAGCCATATCTGCCTGTCAAGCAAATAATTGTATGATAATGCACAGACGGAATCAAGTGGCTCTTTGGGGGAAAAAAAAATAAAAAAAAGGTTCTTAAAAATAACAACATATTAAATAAAAATGTTAATATCGGTCATAAAAAAATGACCACATAAATTTATCAAAAACAATGGATTATTTTACCTAAATCATCAAAAAGTATTTATAAACGAGTTCATATTATTCAACCGTAGACCGAAGATAAGCATTTATTTTTTGGCTAAAAGAAGAATAGATTAAAAAGGTAGCAGTTCCAATATGCAATACTGTTATCCACGGAAATCTGTCGAATTCTTATTAGAAATGCAAACTATTAACAAGTGCGCAAAGTGTTTCAATTTCAACCTTCAATTTCAACCTTCGGCACTGCAATCAACAAGTTGTAGCTTCTTCAATAGAATTTCCCTTTCAATATGGTAACGAAACGTAATAGGGAAGCGCCAAAGTTGTTACTAATCGCGTTTTTTTTTTGCATGCCTTATCTATAAAATCTGGCCCCCTGGCATTTTGTTTTTCCGTTCAATATAAATGGGATTGAAATGAAAATAAAACTCTTCTTCGTTCTTATTAGAATGTTAGCACGTGTGTGCTGTCTCTATCGCTCTCTTTCTCTCTTTATAAGCAGCAGGGAGAGCGATTGCATTTCATTTTTGCAGCAGTGCAGCGACGCCGGCTGAGGCAGCGGCAGAGGCAGCGACCGACTGAACATTGGACTTTGATCGTTGGCCATAAATTTTATAGCAAAACCGAAACAAAAGCTAGAAGAAACTAAAAGCTAAAAACAAGAAACAACAAAAATGCTGCATTCAAAGTGCACACTAAAAATGCAATAAGAACAAATAACAAGTGCAGCGAACAGTGCGAACATTTTCATTTAATGTCAATTTACTACTGCAATTAAAAATCAAATTGAAATGGAGAAGTAGCATGTCCTTGCTCATTAATGTTATGGCTTTATTAAAATCCAACCAGAAGAAAGTGCTATAAAAACTAACTATTAAGTCGGAAAAACCTCCACAACTATTTAATTCAAAATACATAACTATAATTTAGTTATTTCATGATTCTATTATAAAAACTATGTGTTTAAATAATTATAAAAGTTAAAATTTTTAAAATGTTTAATTAAAGGATTAAAAAATATTTAAAGTGAAAAAATACAATAAATCATTTATTTTACCATTATTTATTATTATTTATGTAATGTTGCTTTTATGGAAATTGGTTTTCAAAAAGGAAATCGGATCGCTTTATAGGTTAAGGATTTAAGTGACTTTCTTTTTAGTATATTGTATAACCAAGTCTGCTCATCCTTAAACCTAAGCTATAAAATTGAAATTAAATTCCCAAAACTCACTACACTATACTTTAGAATGGAATATTTAAATGAAGATATAACAAAGGAATCCTGATCTTGTTGCCACACATTTATTGCCAGTGCAACTGTTGTCCTTGCAGTGATCTCATATTCTCGCACTCCCAAAGTGAAAGCACAGAGCTGTTGTCTCCTCAGTTGTTGACATTTCATTTGAAGTTGGGGCAAAGAGCCAAGTTTATGGAGGCAGGGCCATAAACACTCATTCCTCGGGCTTCTCCTTTATTTTTGGGCAATTATATGGGTGGCCCCAATTCGCTGAGTGATCCAGTGTGTCGGTCGTCGTCTTCCTGCATTTTTAATGAAAATGTTGTTTTGCGAGAGGCGCTCGTTTTTTGACTGTTTTTAGCTGTTTTGGCCAGTTGTACGTGACTCTTGGCACAGCACTCGGCCAAAACGGTTGCGTCAACGGCTAAAAGGCAACGTCAATTGCAAACGGCGGAGGCTGCAGCAGTGGGTCTTAAATAAAAATCATCAGCATCAGCATGATGTTGTGTTGTGTGTGCACCAAACATGGTACTGAAAATCAGGGCAGCCAAATGAAAATATATGTGTCCTCTGCATATTTATGCAGAAATGTGTGTGTGTTCGTCCTGGCAGTTGCCATAATTTTTCTCGTCCTCCCCGCGCCTTTTCTGCGCTTTTCAGTTGACTTTTTTTTATCCGCCTCTGTTGTTTTGGTTTCGTTAAGTATGCGTCATTTTCAGTGGCTGCCACTTTTTGCGTGCGTTGCGCGAAAATGCGGAAAAGCCGCAGGGCTCCCTGGTACAGCCCTTCCTTCCTCCTTTTTATTTTCTTTTCCCTCCGGAGTTGGCTGTGCAGTGCAAACAAGTCCTTTACAACAACAGCAGGCCATACAAGCATGCAAATGCATTACATTGTAGGAGCACCAGCTCCTGAAATTATGCGAGCGGGAAAAATGGGGTGGGGGGGGGTTTTCCCGACCCTAATTAGCATGGCATCGCACTCCCAATTGCTGCGACGTGATGCCAGATTATTGTTGGCTTAACTTTGCGGCCAACTTTCAAGAGCTGAAAATATTAGAGCACTAAATAATGAGTTTTACTGCCTTACACTTCGCACGGATTTTGCAGCACATTAAGCTTGGGAAGTTTTTAAATTTTTTTCAGCCTTGGTTTCTGATAAATGCAATTACCAACCAAGACTTAAAGCGAATTAACATTTGGTAATTCAAAAGAAGAAATTCTAATGCGATGACATTTTGGAATTATTTGTAACATTATCGGAGGTTTTCTTAGAAGAAACTGTGCCTTTAAATGACTAATAATATGAATATTTTCAAATCAATTTTTTTAAGAATTTCTAAATATTAAACGATAATAAAATGAATCATTATTTCATAAAGTAAATGAAACATTAACAGAAATGACTCACATGAAATTATAATACATTATTATTATAAATCTAAAAAATATAACAAATATTTATTACTAAAAGTTTCAGATGCAACTACTGTTTTTAGTTTGATAATCCGCTTTTTTAACACCGCCAGCCATTTAGCACATTCAATTTGAAATCCCAACAAGGAAAAGTTTTCCTCACAACAAAGTTGGCATAGAAACCAGAACTCATTCAGTGATTACTCCACTCGTGAACCCAAATAAGGAATACTATTTGCACAAAAACGTTCATTTGATTTCCATCCCATGTTCTAAACGCAGAATCACATTTGCAACTTGATAAATTACATTCGCCCAAATGAAATGTCTGCAGGAAGAGGCGAAACTTTTCCGGCCAACAAAGCAGGCAAAACTTGGGCAAAAGAATGTCAAGTGCACATACGAGGACCGCAAAATGGAAATGTTGAGGAATCCCAAGATGACGAAATGTTTGCCGGAGATGCATTCCACCGAAAATAAGGCGGGGATATATGGCCAAAGGTCAGGGTCTTCCGCCTCGACCGCAAAACTTGGACAATTGTCGAATGTTTAAGATGCCAAAGAAAGCCACCACACAAAAAGAAACGGGGACATAATAATAAAAAGAAATTTTTTCCGCCTGGCGGATTTTGTGTGTGGGAAAAGGATGCATAATAAGGCAACATTATGCGGCAAGTTTGTGGGTGGGTGGGTGTCTATTGCAGGATGGCACAGTTCCAAAATATTATAACAGAGATATCAGCAGCAAATCGGTTTTCGGCTTTCGCCTTTCGGGGCCTGCGAAAGTTTACACAACGCGAGGGCTTCCCTGTCCTTAAAGGACCTCCTGCTGCAGCTGCTTTGATGATTTATCCGCTGCCCCGCCCACCGCCCACCGCCCTCTTTTATAACCCTGGCTATGAACTTGTTTACCCATAAATCCACAAGGCAGGCTTACAAGTTCACCTCACTCGCTCTCACTTTGGCCGCTCTCCAATGTATTTCAATTAAGTTATCAAATACCCCCCAACACACACACACAATACCCACACACTCACACAGCTGGCCGGTTTGTATCTGTCAGTTACCAAAAAATGTATATTTTTTATACACGATATATATGGGTATATATGTATGTGCAGGAGTATGTATATCCAGATGCCTGTTGCCAGGTGCCAGGTTGGTTGGCTCGACTCTCGTCTGCCCCGTATTGATTTTCTTTTTGGCCAAAGTGGGATGAACCCACACCCCGGAGCAATTCCATGTTTGCACTTGATAATTCTGCCCGGGCCGAGAATTTGCCATGCAAATGGGTCCGCTGCCAAAGCACATAATAATATATCATTTAAAGTTGTTCGCTCGTTTAAAAACTGTGTCCGCCGGCCAGTGTCCTGCGAGTCCTGCGACGCCTGCCAGCCTGGCGTGCCTAGGCCCATTTATTCTAATTGTAAATTGCATTCGACCTTGGGCCCCTTTCGCTTTCGCCTCGAGCATCAAGCGGTATCGGAAATCGCGCGTGACAAGCTTAGCCTAACCAAATAGCACCCACTTTTCAACCGCTGACCTCTGATGCACGGCAAACAATTAGGATAGCCGTTTTTAAATCACTTATAAATCCGTTTTCTTGAATGTCTCCTGCAATTTCTTGCTATATTTTATTCAGTGTAAATGGATGTAACGGCAGAAAAACGAGCTAGAAAAAATGTTATTCCATTTATAAACTATATGCATTCAAAGGCATTCTAAAATCACTGATGTAAGGATATAAAACACGCCTAAAATTTCTTTTAGTTTTTATATTATGTAAAAAATATCATATAGATAATATTTTTTTCATTAAGCTTTTCTGTTTATTATTTATTTATTTATTTACTTGTAAAAATTAAGAATATTCTCATAAGTTTATTTATTTATAATAGGCCATAGAATATTTATGCAGTTAAAACCTCACAATATTGTATAAAAAATGACAGATTTAATTGCAGATTAATCGAAACAAAACGCTTGTTAAAGTGTAAATGTATTTAAAAGCTTTTGTACTTGTCAATTTAGAAGTTTAGCAACAACTTTGGATGACAAATTTTCCCCAACTGTATATTGGCCCCCTCCTGTGCTTCCTTCCATTCAAATGACTTTAGTCATTGCAGTTAATGATGCCTGGCTTTGGGCCCCACTCTGCCCACTCTCTTGCCAACTTCGGAAGCTTTGATGGACATTTAATGGCGAATGGCCACCCAACTCCCCACCCACACCCACATCACACCCACACCCACCATATGCCAAATGGCAATTTTCACTTCGTTAAAATTGTAGAATTTTCTTTTCAAGCAATTTAGTAGCGGAAAATGCTTTTGATGCCGGCGAAAGGAAAGCTCGGGTAGCGGATACAGGCTAAGTGGATGACGAGGGTTGGTAATGGGGTGGGGGGTTGGAAAGAGTGTGGGATTAGGCACCTGGCAGACTGCAGGTCTACTTACACACTGATTAGAAATGATTAGGGGGTCTCATTTGATTATTCCAAACCACTACTCACATTGCAAAAGGAACAAATGCTAATAAAAAATGTAGTATTGCACTCGGTAATTCCCGCAATTATCATTTCGTGACCCCGGGCAATTTTGCACTGGCATGTGAATATGTAAATTTTAAATGAGAACTCAATCATCTGCCCCCCAACGTTGTGTTTCTAATTGTAATTACACTAAAATAAATAAATCCCATGCCAGTGCCATTTCCATTTCCATTTCCCTTAAATCGCAATTAAAACGCTCGGCGAAATTCCTGTTTTCTTACGGAGCGCGACTTAATTAATTTTTAGTCCGGCGAATGAAAATGGCGCTTTAAGAGGCTCAATTAAAACCGCATTATCCTGGTGCTGATTGTGGTTTTCGGTGGGGGTAAGGCTTCGAACAATGCAAACAGGACATTGCTGCCGCAGGACAATGTACTTCTTTGGGCCGTAAAATAAAAATAAAAGCATTTAATTAAGACTGCCAAAGGACGAATTATTTCGAGCAGAGTGGGGAACATTTAATGCGCTAATTGAAACGGGGAAAATTACAAATGAAAAGCCCGTCGTCGCCGTACACAAATTAATTGCAATTTAATTTGATTACGAATTAAGAATTCTAGAATTGAACACAAAAACAAATATTTCACTAGATTTATCATCTGTCATATATAACCTGTTTTATTGGCCTATTCATTTTTAGAGATAGAAAACAAAAAGATTATTTTTAAATCAAAACATATAAATATAATGATAGGATCATTTTTATGGTTGCTATCCGAGTGAAGAGATATAAATAATATTTTTCTCTGTGCAGTGTGATTTATATTTTGATCCGGTTGCTGATCGGATTTGTTGTGCGAGTTCATTTCCCATCATGCTTTTATGTGCTTTTATTGGCCCTCTTTGTTTTACAAGGTCCTCTGTCACCCTCTGCCCTTCCACAAGGTTCCGCCCCCTAACATCCCCCTCACCCCCACCCCTCGTTGGGAAAACGTGCAAGGAGGAGAAAGGCCAAAGAAAATAATAGTGAAAGCCACACAGGAGTCGCTTCAGTTCGGTTCGGGGCAATAAAAGTAAAGCAAAAAAAATAAAGAAAGGGCGAAACAAAAGCCTTGCCATTAGAGACACATCAAAATGGCACTCAGCATGGCGCTAGGGGGTGGAGGGGGGTTGCGCACCCCCCACCAATGGAGGTGTGAAGGGGGGTTTTGCTTGTCGGCTTTTACAGAAAACTATATTCGAATACAATGGGAAAAGCATTCAATGCATTCCCCTGTTTCTGCGGTTTGTTTTGCGGCTTGCATTTTTTTCGGTTGCATTTTCACGCAATTTATTGTTCTTGCTCTCTGCCTCCCTCCCTCCCTCCCTCTCTCCCTCTCTCCCACTTTTACTCGCTTTCTCCTGCTTCCTGTAAAAATTCCCCTTTTTTTTGTATTGTTTAATATTGTTCTAAGCTATGTATGCTGGCTTGGCCAGGGTAAGCTTTATTTGCAGGTGGTGGTGGAGAAAATGGAGGGAAAAAAAAGGAACGGAAAGCGGAGGTTACTTGGCCATATTTCCGCTTAGTTGTTGTGCATTCAGGTTTCTATGGTTTTGCCCGCTTCTCTACCACTTTTCCCGCCAACCTTTGACGAAATGGGCGAAAGCAGTTCAAGGATAATATGCAAAAACCATGGAAACAATAGATAGCACTAGACGCCAAGAGGTTTTCCTGCAAAATTGTGGAGGCGCCTGCTTAGCAAATGACATTATCATTTGCCGCCAACATTGATTTTGCTCAAATTTCGTCATTGTCATGTGCAGGCACGATTTCTGCATCATCGTCAAAGTGCTCAGCGAGCACTGCGAAAAATCTTGGGGGGAAGCAAAGAAAATATTCAAGAAATTTGCATCTTACTTTGGAAATACTAGTTGAATCAGGCATAAATGCATAATAAAGAAGTCGCAGCGTGACCCTATTTTGTTTTAAAATTAGAGTGACCGTTTGCCTTGCAGATTTGTTTGGTGATGTCCCTCATATTAGTGTTTTATAGTTCAAGTTGGGCACACTCCTATTTACACTTTTGAGTTATTTTGGTTTGCACTATAGACAAATAGGTGATATGAATTCTAGTTAAATATAATTTAATACTGTTCTTTTAAATTGAATTTTCACTGCTTTTCAGTGACAAATGCCCCTGACTCTGCAAGCGGTAATTGCATTAAATGTGAGCTTAAAAGCAGAGGACACCCCTCACCCTCTTTCACACCACTCTCCCTGATTTCTTGTCGCCTTTAGCGTTTTCCACTCGCAGCCTTGTCATTGTCGCCGGATTAGTGTAAGACCTCTGCGAACTACCCACTATCTACCCACTTTCCCGTAGAACTGTTTCCAATTAGCCAGAGAATGGCCACTACTTCGTGCACTACAAGCACTCCCGCAATATGCTAGACTTTAACCATCAAATCGATATATGCGAGTAGTTTTCGCCACAAGAGTGGCGAATCAAGTCGAGTTCACATTGCTCGTGACGGCCGCTGACTTCATTCGATTCGAAATGCACCCACTCAATTTCGCTATACAGTTGGTTTTCCATTTATAGAACCAGTATCTGACATTTATACTAAATTCAAGTTCAGAAATAGAACACACGTCCACATTTGAGGAGTCAGCGTTTGGCTTTTAATGGAGGGAAACTCTAGATTGGGATTTGTTAAATGTATCAGTGAAATACGGGATTTCCATTTGATATTTTAGTCTTATATAAAAAGACATTTTTACTACGAAATCAAATTTAATTCACTTTGAGCTTACGTGCTTGGGTTATTAAGAGTTTGAAAATGAGAAACAAAAGTTTTCTTATAAAAACTCTGATTTACTCCAGCCATTTGTTCTTATTTTATTCCAGTTACAATAAATTCAAGTTAGGGAAGTTAGAACTACAGAATTTCGACTGTAGTTGGCTTCTCTGTTTTAGTCTTCCTTTTTTATGCCTTGTATAGTATTGTGTGCTTTGGCACGCGAATATAATTTCCTTTTGATTGGGCGCGCCTCGGCTCGACTTCATTCACCGACTAGCTGGGAGCGATTTTCCAGATAGATTTGCGGGCGCACTGCCAGCACACGGTGTAAACATAAATTGCGCTAGCAAGGACACGCACACACACACACACAAGCCCTGGAGGGGGAGGGGGGATAGGGAGTGGAGAGTGGGAGGGGTGGACTGGAGCAAGGACGCAGACAGGATGGCGCGCACGCACCACGAAGCCTTTGTCGTGTGACCCTCACAGCTCCAAACTCCAGGACTCGATGGCAAAGAAACCACACACATGATGTATGCTCGTCAGGGTTGTCGACTCACCCAAAGTCAACGCATCAGGAAGCGAATAAGCAGCCTCTTCCACCCTCTTTAACTCCCTACTTAAATATTCTTGTTTCTAAAATTACTTGCGGCTATACCATTATTTTTTACAACTAAGAATACCAAACTTTACAACCACCAAACTTAAATTCTGGAAGCTCTAAATGTTTAAAAACCCCTTAAAGGTCAATACCTTAATTCCCCAAACTTGTTGACTTGTCTTGTTAATATTTCTCAAGCTAAAGTTTGTGTCTTATTGTGTGTAAAATGCATTGGCAATAGTTTAGCAACTAAATTATTAAATAAGTTCTCAAAGTCTGAAACTCCTAAGACACTTTCTTCATTTCGATTAATTTTAAAGTTTTGTAAGCTCTTTTTTTATATGCACAGTTATTTAATCTCTTTTCTGTGCTTTTGCTCAATGTTGGCAGAAATAACAAAATGAGAGGCTTTAGCTTATAAGACCCATTAGAAAACGACATTTTGTCATGCATTAAAGACCACCCTGGCAACCCTGCGCGTGTGGGTTGCCCCAGGTTGAGCATCGCCTGCGGTGCATTTTACATTTTCGGACACAAACCCAAATGTCCAGCGAACATGATAAACGCCCTACTGCACCCAAAGCGACATAAAAGTGATGGCGTTTGGTCGGCAGGAAAATGGGAAAATGGGGAAAATGCATTGCGTTTGGGCTTCGGTTTTGTGTTTTCTGCCTCGGTTTCAGCCAGTGGCAATTAATTCCGAAATTGGCCAACGACATTGGGCGGCTACTCCGTTCGGATTTAATTGTTTGGAAAATTAATTTTTGCTTTGACCAATTTACCAGATTCCACAGTAGCATTATTAGGCAGAAGTCATTTGCATAGAGACTGCATAAATAAATAAATTCCTGGCAGATTATCGTTCCGGCGAAGCGTTGGCCCGGATATTTATCGTTCGAGCCTAATAAACATATATGCATATAGTTTATGACCAATGCATTTGACCAAGGCAATCAATGCAAATGCGAATGCAAATATCCGTTTTGTTTGTTTGCTACGTTCTTGGCTTATATTTATATCCGTTTTTATCATCGCCCATGATGAGTGGTATTTCTGTTTTCGTTGTTTCAGTCGACTTCTGGTTCCAGGGCTTTGCTAATTAAGCGGCAAAAAGCAATTAAACAATCTCATCGGGCACTGAATATGTATGTCTTTGATTTAAACAACTTTTTTCCGCTGCCTCTTTTTTCCGAACTTTAAACTGTTGTGTGTAAAAACCCCGAACCCATTCGAATAGTGGGGGAAAATAAATTATATACGGCTGTATAGTATTCCCATTGTGTGGTATGTGTGCATAAAGCCAACTCGGTTGTTTTCAGCTTGCTTGAGCGAACTTTAAATATGTATCGCATATTTGTGGTGGTCGAGAATCAAATTCAATATACACTAACAAAATATAAATCACATCCAATTTCCTATTTTTAAGGATGATCACATTGTATTTATGGTTTTGTAAGGGAAAAGCTTTTTGAATAATATACTTTTATCCCAGCAAAAGTTTCGTTTTAATAATTTAAAATTTGTTCGAAAATAAATTAGTTTCGACTAATTCCTAATTAAAATGATAATTATAGCCAAAATAATGACCTATGTTATCAGCACAAGTTTCGTTTCAATTAAAAAGTTGTTGTGAACAAACAAGAAGATATTTTTGTTGCTTCGCTTGTTTGAAAAGGTTCAGAAGATCATCCAAAAATAAACAAGTTTACCGTTTAAATAAAGAAATTTAATTTTAATCATATTAGTTGCCCAATTTAAACAAACTCTATTGCGTTGTATTTTGTGTATGGGCCAAACAATGAGATAAATTGGCACAGAGCGGAAAAGCAATTCGCTCTCGGAGGTGCCAAATGGATCCGAAAACTCGGGGGACCCGCCTTAAATGTATTTGTATTTATCTTGCGTTGTTTGTTTAAATTGTTAATAACTGTCGACTGCAACAAATAAAAACTACGCGAACCAGAGCAAAAAGCAAAGCGACGAAACAAAATAACAAATTTACATACGTACAAATGCAGATACATACACAGACATACATATATATATAAGTATGGCGAAAAATGAAACTTGACAAAAATACGAAAATAGGTAAATCTCGTTTTGTGCCTTTTGCGTTTTACATTTTTATTTTTCGCATGGGCTTGGCTCGACAGCAACAAAAGCAAAGAAGACAACCTAAAACGGAGAGAAACACAAATACAAACCGAAAACAACCTCAAGATACTCAGATACTTTTGCTTATAAGTTATTCTTTTTGGAAAGCACGTGTGTGTATGCTTTTCTTCCCATAGAGAACTTCCTGCTGTTAGGGCCAAAAACCGCTTTCGGGCCAAGGCTAAAAGGCTGCCGAACAGGGCGTATGCTTAATATTAATCACTTAACTTTGCTCTAAGTAAATGGATAAACAAAACGAACGTGTTGTGGGGAAATTTTAATTTCAATTAAACATCTGTTGAAGGCAAACAAATGGAAAACAAAAACGCGCAAAAAAAGCTCGGAAATTGCGTTTTAAAGAAAAAACCTGAGAACGAAATTATTAATGCTTATTTATCATTTACGCCTTGATTGCTCTGATATCTTGACTTGTCCGCTTCTACCTGTCCTCTTTTTCCCTTTCTCTTTCTCTTTCTTCCTCCCCCTCTTTATCTTTATCAACTTCTGCGTTGTTGACATCGAGTATTAATATAAGAAATTTCCAAGCTTATCAGAAGAAGGTGATAAAAAGAGAGGCAGACAAATAAAAAAACGATGAGTATATTTCTGTGCTTTTTGACATTTGTTTTTGGTTAATTGTATGTATATACAGAAGATACAAATATGCAGACGGCTGGATAGATCGTTTATTTGCCACACGCAAATGTGATTTTGGGACTTGAGTTTATTAGATTTTATTTATCTTTTCTCCTATTGAAGTAAACACATTTGTATTTGTTATGTGAATAGCATGGAATGAGTGTTTGAATCAGTGCTATTTCCATTAAAACTTGTTGTATTTATTTATCATTTTTTATATTTGAGTATTTAGGTATTGACATTTTAGGGTGCTATAATAAAAGCTATATGGATTTATAATTTGTTATTTTCAAATTCAAAATGCCTATATTACAATTGATTTCACTAATTTTAACATAGTTGTTGTTACTGAATTTGTAATTAATGTTTATATTAGTAAGTAAAACAACTTTTTTTGTACCCTTAAAATAAGTAATCTTAAATTTCTGTCGAGTCCTTCGAATATGGTATGAATGTCTGCCTTGTATTCAAATTTCACAGCTTGAATTGGCCTTTTGTCGTGACACGAGAGACAAGCAAATTGGCCAGCGGCTGTTGCACTTGACCCGCCTCCACCGCCCCTCTGCCACTTGAGCTGCCTCATCAAATCTTGCCTGGAAACTTGCCTCGTTGCACATCTTTCAATTGTTGCAAGTCGCACACTCGAGCTACGCCCATCCGCCCACCGCCCACTACCCACGCCCACCATTGCCACACCCATCTCGTAATCCCACACTTCAAGGGTGTTGAAAGAACTCATCATCCAGCTGCCTTCTAATCCTCTCATTCCCATTCCCATTCCCGCTCCAAACCCATTCCCATTTTCCCCGCTGGGGAAAGCTTTCACAAGGGGGAAGCAACAGCAGCGTTCGCAAATATAATTACACCTAGAAAATAGATGTCGTGTCGGCGGAGCAGAAGGATCTGATTAGCGCAGCCTGTTGACAGGCAATCCGATAAGGAATCACAATCAATGGGAGGACCATAAAGACACAGTGGGGCAAGTCATTGAAACTATTAACAAAAATGTATTAAGGTTCTTGGAATACAAGAAACATTTTATGAATAGGTGACTAGGCATAGATAATAAAATGATAATGATAATAAAGTTATCAAATCTAAATAATCAACAAAGATAAAATGTACTTTTGATTCAGATGGAATTTAATTTAACCTAACCATTTGGTAATATTAATACAAATTGCAGTTTTGATTAAGATAAAGAGAATACCCTTTAGATAATATCCACATAGGTTGAATACAAGTGCATTGCTATTACTGCATACCCTTCCTTAAATCTCTTCCACCGTTTTCATCACTCGTTCGATCAAAATGACACCTATGATTTATCAGCTTTCCACTATCGTGACTCTGCAAACTTCGGTTGTTTTCCATTTCCCGGCTGTGGACTTTGTCATGTAACAGCAGGCCTTCGGAACATGCTCGAAATGTCAATCCCGTAAAGAGCCCACTCGATCCATGTGAAGAACCCAAGCAAGCAATCAAAAACAACTCAAACGGGCACTCAAAACTCAGCTCTGACGACAAACGAGCAACGAAAATGGCAATTTTAAATGCAATTACAAGTAGCTGGTAATTGCAAGTAACTATTATCGAGCATGAAACTGTTGCACATAGCCCACAGTTGCGTCGTCCTTAAGGACACGGGGGTCCTTAAGCGATGCCGAAATGGGAAATTGCCTGCCTGACTCACTGGGCAGACACACCCAAATGAACCCGGCCATATTTGCATGCATACACATAAGTACGGGGATGTAAGGCCCAAGTATGATTGTTAAATCGAGGTAACAAAAATGTAATTCTCCTTTGACATGCAAACTCGTCGAAAGCGTCGGCCCACTGACGTCAAAGGAGAAACTTTTTCGGATTGCGATTGTACGAGAGCGAAAACTTTGTTGCTCCTGCCCGATTCAGCTTGGCAGCATGTAATTAAAATGTGCAACTGCCCCTGCCCCAACCCCTTCACTCTCCGGAATAATCCCAGACCCCGGGTTCATTAGCCACGGAGATAAGGCCCCTACTCAAAGTTATGTAAGCCCACTTATCAGCTGGGCTATCGCCAAGCCTTGATTAAGAGCCGCTTGGATCGCTCTAAATAAAAAACCTCAAGGTTCTCAACTCAAGGCAGGTGACATTGAGGGGCTCTTTGAATCATCATCACTGCAAAATTAATTAATTTATTTTTTCCTCTATTATTTATTAATAATCGGGATTTGTCATTGTCATGCCCACAAAATCGATGACGAATGTGTAACATTTGGACACTCCTTATCGCAGGTTACAAGCGGCGCGTCATTCTTTTAAATGATAAGCTCTTCAGCCATTGGCTTTGGTATTCATAGATTAAGCTGACGCACAGCTTAAAAATAAATCACAGAGGCAAAAAATATTAATTCCATTAATCCGATGACGTACCACATGGTGACCCCCTCCCGCTGGGGTTCCAATTAAATATGAGCTGTACTCTATATATTTTTAAAACGATTGCCAGATGTTTTCCCAGATCAACAGATAGAGAGTGTTATTGCACATTGGACTGTGCAGCATATACAGAACATACGTGAGGCGAAACATGTGGAACTGATAAGGCCCTCATTCGGATTCAATGTCATTGGGGAATAATGCAACTGTTACAGCGAGAAGAAAGAACTGATTATCATGACTTAACAATGAGGACAAAGGTCTGGCGATTGCTATATGCAAAGACTCGAATTAAAGCTGTTCAATAAACTCGTTTGCCAGCCGTTATCTTTACTTATTAATGTTACCTATATAATCCTTGATTCATTATAGAACACATTATCTTTCAGTCCAAGAGCAACAAAGTAACTTTGATTTATAGAACTGGTTATGAGCAATTGTGCCCTCTTCATAAATAGGTCTCAATTAGCAATTATTAAAAGCGCACTAACTGGATTCGTAACCTTTGTAACGATTAGTGCTAAACCCCCCATAAAAACCATCTACGTTCTGCCCCAATTCGACTTGATGGTGTTGTATACGATGTTACCCATAGTTCAGAGCTGTAAATGTTGATAGCGAATGAGCCCCTTTGATAGAGATAGGCATTAGATAAGATAAAAGCAAGTTGAAGAAGCATATTTTTCACTTGTCTTGCTGTTTTGTTGACGCTTGTTTTCCAAAGCAGATAATAAAGTTGGCAACGAATCGGGACCTGAAATGGGACTGGGACTGGGACACATTCACCTGAATATTAATGCCTCTGTGTGTGCGAGCCCGTTACTTGATAAGTTTGCCTGATTAGATTGCACAAACCCTAAAGCAGGGACTCCAAATTAGGCAAAGACTTAATTAGCCTGACAAACAAGGCGAATTGCCGAATCGAATTTAATCTTTCGGGTCGGCGAAAAGGGGATTTGGTCTATAATGTGAGGGGAGAAGCATAATCGTATGTATATCGCTCGTAGTAACAGAGCTCAACTGAACAGAAGCAGAATGTTCAAGTGTTTGTACTAAACGGCTTAAGTGGCAACCACTTGGACATTGAACTTACCCACCAAATACTACACAGAAAGAAAGTATTCTAATCTTTAATCCTGATCAACCCTATATGAAATTGCAATCTATAAATGATCTATGATATAATATGATATGATATAAGAAGATAAATAACAAGAATACAATAATAACCTATTGATTTTAAAACTATTATTTTAATATCAAGATATATAACACTAGCTCATGTCATACATATAAGAAGATTAATGTACCCTTACTATTGTTTTTCGACTTCCACCCACCTTGGGGTTCTGAAAAACTATCGCGGGTGCCGTTTGAGTCAAGGGTATTTGGCATTTAAAATAAATTAGCGCAAAAGTAGTAAACAACAAAACATTGAAATTGGACATGGCCCCCGTGTTGATAACGAAATGCGAATCGAAATTAAAAAAAAGAAACACAATCATTTCTGCCACTGATAAGCTTTGAACGAATTGCATGCAGCCAGGGACCCCCCATAAAAAATGTTAATTGAAATTGAATCAAGTGCTTCATTTTCGATGCATGCCGAGTGCCTTTAAATGAAGATTCTTTTATAACTTTTTTTATAGTAAGCCGCTCAGGTATTAGCCGTAACGCAATTCCCCATGAAAAAAGACCGCCATTAAAATGAAATGAGAACATTTTTGTTGGTATGGGGTCGTGAACAACTTTGCACGTTGGTCATAAAAACGTAATCATTTTTTAGTTATTTATTTCTAAAGATAAAAAATCCAATTTCTATACCCGATTTTCCTCGGTGACTCAAGTGTTATGAAGACCCTTGGTATTACACCATCCTCTTATAAAGGGATACGTAATTTAAGGGGAATATCATACACGTGTAGCAAAATTGAGTAAACCATAGTTGAAGATCGATAAGCTATGAAGTAATTTCAAGGCGACTTTGCTGGATAATTTTGTAACCCCTGTGAAGTGGATGCAATGACTTTCCCAAGAGTTCTGTAATGCGTAGTAATATGAGAGGTGAAACTATAAATATAAACTACAAGTGTCGAACAATAAGCCTTCTCTTGGAGATATGGGGTATTTATAGCGTTATAATTAGTCACAACTAAATTTATATCATGTGTGAGAGGTTATGTGAACTTTATTTTAGGATCAGCTCTGCCTTGACCTTGTTGTTCTTCTGGGAGGCTGATTTTTTTTACATTTCATTTTATCAAGGAATTCTCTGTGATAAGGTATATTAAGGGTAATGGACTTCATAAAACTAACTTTAACCACATGTGGTAACTTTCGCTATCAAAAGAACTTTTTATCAAAAAAGCATAGGCAATTAGAATAAAGCAACAAATTTAGAACTAAGATTATTCAATTGTTTTAATGGATTCCTAAGAAGCAATACATTACAAAATAATTGGTATTCAAGTGGAATAGAGCTGATACAAAGAACCTTTAACATAAGAAGGCATTACCTCCTTGAAATGTTTAAGAACGTTTCAAGAACTGTAGGATTTATATCTCTAAAGTATTATGTAATTTCAATGGTTTTAACAACCGAACATTATGCGAGCAGAAATAATCGCTCGATTCGTGTGCCTCATAAGACGGAGCGTGCTATAAAGGGGAATAATTTATCGAAACTGTAAATGAGCGGATTGTGTGGAAAATTACCACCTAGTGTATTGTATTCTATCTGTAGTCGCGATGAACTCACCTTCTCCAGACACTCCTGTCCATTCGCTTTGGGATCCCACTTGACGGCTTGTTGGGTGCCGTTGGGCAAGTTGACAATGCACCACATGTTGTTGCTTTTCTGCAGCTGCTGCCGCCGTTTGATTTGTTGTCTAACAGGTAAAAGCTCGGCTCAGCTGTGGTTCAAAACAATTGCATTTGGGATTGGCTTCCGGCTTGCTCGCACAAAAGCCGAATTCAAAATCAAAATCAAAGCCGAAGCCCGAGCTACAGGTTGCAATTTTTGTACTCTTTTGCGCACCAAATTCAATTAGGTTCGCGTATTTTGTTCCAGTCTGGGTGACTGTTAGCCAACTTCTGCTTCGGTTTTATTCTATGTTGTTTCGTTTATTTCATTGGTTTGTTAACTTTGAACGTTGAGCACTGCGGGAGTGATTTAAATAAATTTGCACTTTTGGAATTTTGTACACATTTTTTATAAGCGGCAACGAACGCACGCACGCTTTTCGTATAAACTTTTGATTGTTGCTACAATTGTTGGTTATTCCTATTTGGTTTCTGCTTGTTTATTGTTGTCTTGTGAAACGCATTTAATTTTATACCGTTTTTTTTCGTCTCAATAATCAAAATATCATTTCGTGATATTTTTCCCGGCGATTTTACGGATATATATTGTTGTCTTTGTTTGTGATATTTTTGTGTTTAACACAGCACTGCCGAAAGTCGAATGAAAAAAATGAGAGCTGTTCGGTGCTTAAATAGATTTTAGTCCGCTCGCTCTCCCTTAAACTCTCGCAATCTTTTCGTTCGTGCGCTTCGGGCAACGACAGCAGTAGAGTATCTCTTTTGAAAGAGAAATGTACACTCAAATAAGAATCCTAACAAAATTTTAAAGAATTCCTATTGAATTGGGGGATAACAAAAAATTATTAAATAAAAAAAGGACTAAGTAAATAAATACCGTTTTAAAAGGAAATATTAGGACAAATTCAAAAAAAATTAAAAAATTTAAGATTATTTAAACAAATATTTTTAAGGTTATTGTATTAGAAACTAACTTTTTTGATTATTGAGTTGTTTTTTTTTTAATATTTGTAGAAATTTTGAATGAAACATTTTTTATTCTTATTTCTAGTTTTTTGTTAAGTGCACTAAGAGAGCTCCTTGTTGTGGGTGATTCACTGCGGGGGCGAGAAGAGTGTTCGAGGCAGCTGTTACTGCCTGTTTCATTCAACTTCTCTGTCGCCCAGCTGTTGCTGTTGTTTTTGTTTTTAGCCACTCGGCTTTTGTTATCAGATTTTCTGCTCGCCGCATTGAAATTGAAATGCAGGTAAGTTGATGATCGAATGCGATGGGCGCATGTGCAGATCTCTTTTCTTTTCAGTGCAATGCAGCTGTTTCTGGTTTTTCATCATCTTCTCTTCTGGCTTACTGCTTTATCCGCACTTTAGTTGTTTGTTTTTATTTCGGGCGACCTGCACAATATGAAGACTAATGAGTCGGTCGGGGAACATTGGGGTGGACCTATAAGAGCTGTAATCAATGGAATCTTAATCTTAAAGTAAATGGATTTTTTATCTCAAGAAACTACAATGACTAATGAATTTCTAAAATAGTATAGGTTAGTTTAATTTAACCTGACTAACCTCTGATGGAGGTCATACATTGATCGCTGTATATCGTTGCGTATTCTTTCTATGTTTGCCTACGTGATGCCAGCCACGGTAGTTCAACGTAATGTATGTAGTTTGTTAGTTTGCAAACATTGTAGAGATGCTCAGTGTATCTTCTCTACTCGCCAGGAAACATCTTTAGATTATCCAGTGGGCTTACAGCATTTTAATTACTGTCTTATTTTTTACAACAAATTCAAGGTCATTACTTAGTCGGTCATTTTTGCTTCGACTCCATCATTTTTAGTTATAAGTTGGGATTTTCAGCTCCTAATCACAATTGTTTCATAAAAAAAACGTTTAATTTTGAGTGAACCTTATTTTAGTGGATTTACTGTGAGAACTTTGTAAATCTTACAATTTCCTATAAAACTTTTATCAATTTATTTGTCCCCTGTTAAACTTCATTTTTTACAGCCAGTTACAATAACATGTTAATGTTTATATAAGCAAAAGACACCCCCTTTTTAATGGTGATCTTTAACAGGGAAGGGGAATAAAATCCGACCGATGGCTTACTGAAAAATGCACTTTACTCCTTGGCAAAACCATCAGCCTCCAAATGTAAAGTGACTTGCATAAGTTGACACACCTCCGGCTTGGTATTTACCCCTATTATGTATGGGATACGTTTTGTAGGTCAGGTGACACAGGTGACACTGAATGGAAATGGGAATGGACGGCCAGCCAGGTCACGTTCCCCGCAAATCCCCCAATAATAGGGTTTGCGCCGACTAGAACTGACCTTGGGCTATAGCATTCTATATAGTATGCACTCGTAATTTGTGTCCATCAGGGGTTTCGGTACAGAAAATCAATATCACTGCAATGGCCATCGGCAATTGACAACGGACAATGATTGAATGGGAGGGATAATGGGGCCGCCTAGTGTCTAGGCAACATCCGAATAGCATTTGTACAACTTCTGCCATAAACTATGCAAATCTGGCGTCTCCTGGGAAACTTTCCATTCGCCAAATGTGGACTACATTCTGGCAGCCAATTTAATTAGTTGGCAGGCAAACATTTGGGTAATCACCGGGTAAATAGTTCATTCAGCTAAATTTGGTTACGTAGGTCAGATTAAAGCTCTGTAAATTAATCTTACACAAATCGTGACAGAAATGTAATTAATTAATATTTAATAGAACAAATTTCCCATATAAAAAAAATGTATTTATCTGAGTTAACGCTTTTCACAGGGATTTGTAAAAATGTTTTAACAATTTTTTTATTTATATCGATTTGGCTAAAACCTTGTTTGTACATTCCAACCGAAGAGATTTCTCTGTATCCCTTGATTATATCATTCAAATTAGAAAAGGTTTAGTCTTCACAAAATAATTTAATAAAATTTAAATTTTCTTTATAAAAATTAATATAATTAATTAATACCTTCGATTCATTTTATTAGATTATTACTTACATGTTATTTGTTGTTTCTGTCAATTTGTTTTCAGTTGAATACATTTGTCTACATTTTGTCGACACGAGAGCTTTTAATTTATTTTATTTGTTCTTGTACCAAAAATACATTTCTTAACTATCAAGCTTTCGTGTAAATAAAACTTGTGTTTAATAATATAGTTAGGGACTGTAAATATTTTAAGGGATTATAATATAGTAATGCAATAAACTTTTATCCATCGATTTTTAATAAATAATAACAGAAATTTTTAATCATTTTGCGATCTGTCGCCATGTTGGGCCATCGCGTGTAAAAATTTTTTTTTTTTTTTTTTTTTTTTTTATTAAAAGTATATTTTTATTTAAAGTTTAACAAGTTTTCTGCTACCTATGTGGCAGCTTGACCAGGTTGTAAATATAATATTGATAGCATAAGTATAATATAATATACAATAATTCACATTTCTTGTTCAAGAGTATATAATTTTTAGCTTGGAAATAATAATATTAATTTATATTTATATATATCTCGATGGAAGATCGTGTGGGTGGAATCTTTTCAGTCTTCTTTTTGTTGGTCTACTAGTAAGTCTTCTGGCCAGGGAGTTAGGATGAGAGCCAAGTCGTCTGATGTAATTTTCCGCGTGTGTCCTACATACATCGCCTATCTTAGGAATTTTAAGATCTCTTTCGATGTCTCTAGTTCTCATGTACCAGGGGGCATTGCAAAGTAATCTAACGATTTTACTTTGTGCAACTCGAATTTTGTTGAGGTTCGATTTAGCCGTTATACCGTAGACTTGTAGCGCGTACTTCCAGATTGGGCTCAAGATGGATTTGTAAATGCAAACTTTGTTTGCCAGTGAGAGCTTATTTCTCGGAGACAGGAGCCACGACATCTTGGCTGCCTTTGAAAGCACTGACTGCTTGATCATTGTTGTGTGTCTCTGAAATGTTAGTCCTCTGTCCAATATCACACCAAGGTACTTATAAAAAGTCTCGTGACGAAGGGTAGTGCCAAGCATAGTGATTCCTGAACAATCCAAAGGTCTTTTCGCGAATGTGACACAAGCACATTTGCTGCAATTAATGCCTATGTTCCATTCAGTCGTCCACTTTTCGAATCGCGTCACATACTCTTGAAGTCCTGCTGTTGCAATGTCTATGCTAGTACTCCTGACCATTACAGCAGTGTCGTCGGCATACGTAGCTATGAGCATGTTATCCTCGTCAACTTCTGAACATTCCCAGGAATCAGGCATATCTGAAGTGTACAGTGAGTAGAGAGTCGGGCCCAGTACACTGCCTTGAGGTACGCCTGCAGAGATAGGACGTTTTGACGATTTTTCACCGTCGACAACCACACTGAATTTTCTATTCGATAAAAAGCTTTGGATAAGAATAAAAAGCTGGGGCGTTAACGCGTGTAAAACAAAAATAAAAAACAAAACATTTTTTAAATATCCACCGAGGACGATTGCAGCCTTTCTTTATCTGAAATATTATACATTTTAAGACAGAAATTTGCCCAATAACACTTTTATTTGATGCTAATTAAGGAAATAATTATAATATTTTTGGACTATTCGTTTGCACCTTTGATAAATTTGGTTTTAACAGCATATGTCTTGTAGATTCGGATCCTCCTTAGCTTTTGCTAACTTTTATTGAGAATTTTTGTGTCTTTCAGTAAAATAAAGTAAATAAAATTTATGAAATCATGATCGGATTCAGAAAGGTTATAATAACTGAATAATTTATCGGTTAAAAAAGGATCAATATTGATTATTTTTGTCCGTGAATTTAAATAATTTGATTTAATTAAAATTTGTAATGGAATCGAGATCGGCCGACTATATCCTATAGCTGCCATATAACTGATTTATCGGTAATGCCATAACTTTGCTGTTTGTTAAGTTAGGAAGTTGGGATTTTCTATGGGTTTTATTTTTAGCCAATCAATCCGACCTACCAAACTTCATAAGGATCGGCCGACTATATCCTATAGCTGCCATATAACTAAACGATTGGAAATGCCATAACTTTGGTGTTTTTAAAGTTAGAAAGTTGGGATTTTTTATGAGTATTAAGTTGCATCATATGAATAATTTTGGAGAATATAATTTACAGAGTATTCTGCAAGGGTATATCAACTTCGGCTCCGCCCGAAGTTAGCTTTCCTTTCTTGTTTATAATATTCATTATCCATATGGGAGATGGGGAAGTCAGTAAAAATCAATCGAATGTAAAAATAAATTAAACATGTAAATTGTGTATGTCTTTAATTAGTATTTGAAAAAAGGACTATGAAAGCAAAAGATAACTGTACAAAACCGATTAATGAAGCAGATCGCGACCGATAACCGAATCGGGTAATCATTTTATATCCTTCGATCGGTGGCACACTTCAGCCTCATGATGTGGACCATTAAACGCGGGCAAGATTGTTGCGACGGACTTTGGCCTTGCCGAAGTCATTCGCAGGCTGTGTGGGTGGAAAAGAGGGCATGATTTATGGGGTGGCCAAGGTGAGTACCATATACTATACGGCTGATGACATTACTCATCTAGGACCGAGACCGAGACAAACAAACAATGGTGGTGGGTGACCGCCCTCTGATAACGGAGTCTTTGGGACCGCATTGTAAACATTCTTAATTGTATTTTTAGCCGCCGATCTGTAATCTTCATCAACTCCTCACTATTAATATAGAAACGACAGTTTCCGCATGCGCGGGCGATCCACTTGGCAACAGTGCCATCGATCAATAACCACTTGGCAGCAGTGAATCAGATGGATGATTTCGAAAATCGTTCAGAATAAGTGTCATTATTTATGTTTCCAGATTCGGTTTAATCTGATTACCGAAATCACTTGTCTGGGGAAATACTATATGGAGAGAGCGTGCTTCCCTGTCTGTTCGATTGGACTAATTAATTAAAAAACGAAAGAAAACAGAACGAAATTCTGGATGATTGCTTTAATCTTCGACTCCAAAGTTCATTGTCTGGGCCAAGGAATCATTGTTTATTATTTGTTTTCTTTAGTCGAATTGGGTGACAATGCCCTGGATACTAAATGAAAATGTAAACCTTAAATTTGGGTTCAAGACACCTTCTTCTAGAAATAAACAAATGTTTAATTGGCTAAAAATATATGCGTAAGCTTTGATGCAATTATAGTATTTGAATCAATAACAATTCCGATGATGAGATTAGCCTAATCAGCAGTGCATTGTTTGTTTGCTTAGTATACCTTAAAGTAGGTCTTCAAATATAGAAATAAAGATGGACTCAAAAGTCGGTTTCCCGTCTCCAATCCGAGGAACTTGCATAATTTTCCAGATCCAGACATATTTACTGGTACCCTTTTATCTACGCACCATTCCCATTTTAATTCAGGGACTTGTAATCTAAATAGACCAACTCATTAGAAATTCCCCTTAGATTATTTACTGATTTGATTGGTTTTGAATGGATTATATTGCGGACTAATAACAGGGAATTGATTTGGTTTATATGTATTTAATCAAGTGGAAACGGATGGGATCAAGGTCGTCCTTTAATAGTAAACTTTGTTGAGCGATTTTAAAATCCCCTATTAGTCTGTTTTAGACATTAAGCTAATACATTTGTTTTTTCAGAATCATGAAACCCCAATGTGATGGGTTCGGTAAACCACCGACTACGAAAATTACATTGCATCTAGTGGAAACTTTTGACTACCATACATGACCTTGGATAATATTAAATTGTCACTTAAAGTGCGAAAAATAAACCAATTAAATGTTTTCAATCCAATTCGGGGAATAACCGATGTCGATTCCAAGAATTTGATATGCAATTACCGATTCAGATGCATCGTTAATTAGTTTTTCGCAGTGGGAATGAATGCATTCGATCACATGAGTAAACAACAAGCCTTCAAAGGGCTCTAGAGAAGATGGGTGAGGTCAGTCAGGGCATGTTTTGAGAGCTCTATTAAGTTTTCGTTCCCGGAGATTCCCATTTATTGCCGGAAGTAAACACTGGCCGAGACATTGCACAATAAAATTGCGATTCTCGGCTGGGATCAGAATGATCGGTTGTAATCAGTTAGGCGCCCATGAAATCCCATTATCAGCAACATGATGTTTCACTAATTGACTGTGTCTACGCAACATTTATGTGCACTATGCGGACATACATATATTCGACCGATCGTCATAGGAATATAATGCAGGGAGCAAGCTTTCTCGATTAACAATGTGCGTCTGTCAGGTTGTTATAATTTTACTAGCTTTATTTTCTAATTAGCACTATATTTGGTCCTTTAAATAAAACTTTTGTATCAACAATTAAAATTTTGTTGATACAAAAGGTTTATTTAAAGAAGTACACATTTTGAAAGCCGATTCCCATCCATACAGAAATTAAAACGAACTATTTTTAAAGGTTACCAATAAAGTTTTAACAATACCGCCAAGCCTTAATTCCTATTAATATATGTATTTCTATTATTTACAAATTAAAATATCTTTTAGTGATCCAAAATACTGTTTTAAAAGGAAATATCTAAAATTTTAAGAACATGAATATGCAGAAATTTTAATTTATATTATCTTCTTAAAGGTTCGTTTAATCGGCTTCTAAATTAAAGGTATATAGTTGCAGAGTCATGAGCGTGAGGTTCCTGTTTGCCATCATGTCGATCCCAAAAGTGTGTGCTGCGATTACCGAACCCATTGTAAATACCAACCCATGTGATTACTTTCGTGGGCACAGCCCACTCCATCGCAAGTTCGGCCGAGATAATGCCAGTACCTGGCATTCGTCTATCAAATCCACCATTATGTGTCACGAATGCTGCACGATCCCAGCACGATCTGTGCGTTAGCTTCGGATGGCGATGTCGATGTCGATGGCGATGGCCTGGCTCCCAAGTATAAAAAGTAATGCTCGAGCCCCAATAGCTCCCAGTAGCGGGCAGCTCGGCAAAAGCAAATAATACATCGAGAACTAAACAATTTCGTCGTGGTGTGGAGAAAGTATTAGTTAACCGACGACATGGCTCAGAAAGTAAGCACAAACATCCGTCCCTGAATCCGATTGTCCGAATACAAAGTCTACCGAAAATCCTTAAGATAATGCCAAGCGCTAATCTGCAATCGAAATAAACTTTGATACAAATAAAGCAATTACACTTCACAATGATTTATAACAGGTGGCTAAAATAAACACTCAACGTGAATTGAGCTAATAAATCGAATCATTCTACAAAAGTGCAAGAGATTTAATTAAATTGATAAATGTTATTATAAACGGTGTTTGCCCGCAAACTCAATGTGTGTCAATGCACTTTGCACTTGATTGAGCTAAACGCATTGTCCTTTTGTTCGAATATGACTTGACTCCAAAGACCTAAACTCCCTATAACTCGTTTGATCCCGCTCATATTTTTCGGGTTGGGCTAGAACCAGACAAAAGCGCATCGAACAGCCTTTGGCGCTCAATTGGGTCACAGCCGAAAATTCAATTAACGAATTGTTCAACTCTCGACTGATTACAGATCTTCTGCATCATATTGATGGTGACCCTACACGTACTCAGTGCCGATGCCCGACCTTCGGCGGGGGAGGCAAAGGCGGATCCCAGCGAGTACCACGGAAATCTCTCCGTGGAAACCGTCCTGAAGGTGCAGCAGTGCGAGAAGGATTCCAATACGATGGAGCTGTGCATGAGGTGCGCCAAGGTGACCAAGTCGAATATGGTGTATCCTGTTTGCTGCAGCAACGACGATGGCGTGAAGGACTGGTGCAGGGAATACGTCTACTTCGGCAACGATGAGGGCGAGGATTAGGGGGCACAGGCGGCGAAGAAAACCCTGTAAATTATTTCGTACTCCTGTATGGATTGGCTGTGATAACCCACTGTATTTATTTTAAATTATATTTAGGAATAAACAAGGCTAAATTAGCGTATTTGTGGTCTTTACCCCTTTCCCACTAAAACAGTCTTCATTTCATTTTGTACTTTTATTTATTTGCATCATCTCTTTTTTTTGGCGAATTTTGTTTCGTAAATTCATTTTTTGCATTTTTAGAAAACTTTATAATAATTAAACATGTATAAAGATTATTGAAAAGTGATTTCAAAATGAAAAATAAATTTGGCATTCTCTGCGATACGAAAACTATTTTCAATTGGCAATCAAATAAATTGTTTAAAGCAAGCTTTTATCAATTAAAGAGTACGCGTATTAAAATTAACGATTTATGCTGTTCTAGTTGTTTGCTCTGAGGCATTCATTTATGGCGAGTTTGTTCAATAATCGTTGGAAATAATAAGGTAAAAAAAATAATAAGCGGATAGGAGGAATGCACATCCGTTCAAACTGTGGCCCGAAACATCGTTTTCGAGCGTTGGCGAACATGGAACTTGCACTACACGGGATATATATAAATGTATATAACAAACAAGGTACAACCTAGTAACGATTGTTTTTTTTCTTTGTTCTTTTTCTCTTTTTATGGTTTTGCACTCGCTACATCGGCGGCTGCTTCTCTTCATCTGCTTGGCATTTGATTTGTGAGTTTCTTTCTTTTTAACGTTGACTGAAAGCAACATTTAAATATTAAGTCGCGTGAAGAGTTCAACTTACCAGAATTCAACCACGCTATTTAATGTTTGTTTTGGGTTATATGTACTCTTAGTGTTTTAGTAAGTTTTGTTAGTTATTGAGAGGGAGGTTTGTCTTTGGCAGCTCGTTTTGGAAATCGGGGCGGGCTAAATGCAGGTAGGAGCAGTCCGCATCCTCGCAGCGACCCATTAGATCGAAGGGGCAGATGGTCGCGTGGACATCGAGGTGGCTTGAGAATGGAGAAACGAAGCAAATACATTTCCCCAGGCGACAGATTGTACGATTCCTACTCACCTATTGTAGTTCCGGGACATGGGCGTTTGATATGCACGGAGATAGCTCTCCCTATAAGGCTCGTCGGCCTTCTCTTCGCGAAGTTCCCGCATTATTGACACCGTATAGGGTCCTGCAGCTTTTATAGGCACATCTATCGTCTTGTCCTGCGCCTGATCCTGAAAATAAACTCAACCGATTTGTTAGGGTGGTGATTTAACAAACATTCGGGACTAAAGTGCTCAATACACTCAAAAATAACAGCGGAAATATCGCGTTGAATGAGGTTCTTAGCAATAGTTGAAGCAATATGTACAAATCGAAATCCACGCACATCTGGAGTCTTTGTCCGTGTTTCAGGTTTATTTCCAATCTCAGGCTCCGTCTCCGTTTCAGGTTGGTTTCCAGTCGCAGGCTCTGCGGAAGGTTGAGTAGTTTCTAAAACTGCCTGTTCCGGGGTATCCGTTTCCTTCAATTCCTTTGGCTGCTCAGGGGAATCACTCTCCGTTTGATTCGTCTTCGATTCCGCTTCGATCACAGTATTTGATTGACTGCCCTCAACGTCAGTCAGCTTTTTGAGGTCATCGTACTTCACTATGGAATTGTAGAGACGTATCTCCCTAGTGAGTTGTGTAGATTTACGGGTGATGGCCGCTTTGCCCTCGTCGAGTAACCTGCAAGGAAATCAAACCTATAATCGCAAAGAACTCTTTCCCATTCCTCTTATTTGGTTTGGTTTCAGTAATCGCTTTGTTCCAGCTTTCCCACGCCGTTCTGGTTGCTGTTGTGGTTGATGGTGCTAGTACCTGTAGTCATCGCCCCTTAATCCTCGGCCCAAATCCATTGCTGCCGAATGGAGCTTATGACGTTTCTGCTTAAGTGATATGATGATCTCATGGCTGGCCTGAATCTCCGGCTGAATCCTCGCCAGTTTAAGTTCCTCCTGCTTGACCGTCTGCTTTACAGTCTGCATCTCGGCAAAGAGTTCCTTGAGGCGTTGTGAGCATCGCAGACGTATTGCCTTCGACTTCTTGGCCTCTTCGACCATTTGCAGTGATTTGTCCAAATTAACAAGCATGCTTCCCCTACAATGAAACATAATAAGGGATTAGTAACTATAAGCTATACCTAGACGAAGATATATCTACCCAATCTTGACAAACGAATTCTCAAAGGCCTTCAGTCGACTCTCCTTAGATGGTTGATTCTGCTTGGCTTTTGTCTTTGGTGCTTTTCCATTTGTGGGTTTGCTTTGAGGTTTCTCAGCTGCAGTGGTAACCTTGTTGATGGTAGTGGTGGTGATGGAACTAATGGCACTTTCTGAAGCAGACTTTGCTATATTTTGCCCAATTTTTACTGCGTTTGGAGGCGCTGGCTTTCCGACAACAGGTGCTTTGCTTGCTGCCGCAGGAGCTACAGTTTTGGCTGCCCGCACCTTTTTCTGCTCCAGCATTTGCATACGTTCGACTAAACGTAAGTACTCCTTCTGCGAAGCTACTGGCAAATGTCGAACAGCCTGCAAATAAATAAACATATTATTAATTGTCCTTGCAAACTATTAAAAGCAAAACATACCACAGGCGTTGTTTTAGCCGGCGGAGTCTTAGTAGCTATTATAGTTGGCTGCTTCTCGATAACCTTGGCCTTCTCAGGAATCTTTTCTGGCGCCGCCTCTGGTGAGTTTGTTATGGGAGCCTTGGATCTAGCTTGCTTCAGAAAATCATCGATCTTCTTCTCAAAGTATTCATTAATCACAGTTCGCCTGAGATTGTTATTGGCGCTGGGAGCTGTTTCCACAATCTCGGATATGGGAGTATTTGATCTGGTAGTAGAGCCACTGACACTTCCCATTGCCAAACTTAAAGGACTGGCAATGTCTGTGTAACTAGCATAAGCAAAGCTCGAACTCAGCTCCAGGTCATCATCGCTGGCGGCTGACTCCTCTGCTAAGCTAATGATCAACTTATTCACCTTGATGCTAGCTGGATCTACGGTGGTAATAAGGCGAGTATTGGGCGAGGTAGCAGTCTGAATGTGCAGTGGAGCGTTAGGCTCCTTGATCATTAATGTTGTTGGCCGCTTAATGCTCAAAACCTGAGCCAGATAACCCATCGGTTGGCAGTTTTCTCTTGGTCGTCGTCTTTTTGTTGATCACCTTATTGGGCTTGACAATTTTTATAATTTTTGTAGAGGGGGACGTGGGTTTCTTGGCCTGGATGGTAAGTTTTACAACTGGCTGTGGGGATTCGACAGCTTCAATGGGAATGGGAGCAGCTTCCGTCGGGATGGGGCAAGCTTCCATGGTAATCGGCTCCACAACAGTCTCCGTAAAGATTTTCTTATCTGCTTCTAGTTCAGCACTCTCTTCTGAAATTGGCTGCTGATCCTGCGACTGTTCATCTTTTAATGGCAATCCAGTGGATTGGAAACGCCTCACAGCATTCTTAAGTATTTCTGGACTTAAATCTGATTGTGATTTAGGGCCATTGACTCGCTTTTTGCCAGCTATGCTGGAGAGGAGCAGTAAACGCAGCTCCTCCGGATCATCTGAGTCATTTTCCTGGCTTGATTCCTCTTTAAGTTTCGCTAAAGGACCAGGTACAAGAGCAATTACAGGTGGGGAAACTAAATCAGGTACTGGAACTGGAACAGGGGCAGCAACCGGAGCAGGAACAGGCGCCGGAACAGGAGCAGGAACAAAAGCGGGAGCAACAGGCGGAGGAGGAGTTGCTGGAGGAGGTGGAGGTGGCTTGATTGCCCGAAAATTAGACAACAAAATGGCTCGCAACGCTCCTGCTTCGTCATCACTGGAATCCGGCTGGGACTGGTCGAGAGCCTTCAATTGCGTCTCCGAGTTTTCCATCGAAACGGACTGCATCTCAGTAATATAACTATGACTGGAATGCTGGTCGACCAGGTGCATGGCATCCCTTGCATCCTCGTCCTCCAGATGCATGTGTGGAATGTGAAAGGGCGGCGGTGGTGGCGGTACCTCATCGTCATCGGCGTCGAAATCCCTATGCTCTGTCCTTATCCGAACATCCGTCTTCATATCATCCTCATCTTCCTCGTCTATCACAATGGGAACCGAAACATGCGGCAGGGTGTTGGGCAAGAAGCAGCGCCAACTGCCACCTGCGTGGTCCATGGAGTTCCAGTTGTTCGACCAAGAATTCCAGGCATCCTTATGCTGATCATCGCTGTCCGTTTCAGCCAGCTCCATGTCCACGGGCTTTGTGTCTACGGCATAGTCTATTGAGTATCTTGGGGGACTTTGCACACGGTCTGGCGATGCTGCTGGACTGATCTCCATCAGGTCATCTATGTCGTCGTCATTGGAAATGGCGGGATGCACACGATTGATCATATCAGTGGGCGAGTAGGCTCGCTCCGCATCTCGCTTTTTGCGCGCCAGATGCTTTTTCAGTATCGCAGATTTGAGGGCTATCAATCGCAACTTGAGCTCCGCAGGATCTTCACCTTGCGGCTGTTCTTGCTCAGGTTCCTCCTCTCCGCCGTCGGAGAGCGCATGCAGAGGCGGCAGCGGTAGTTCCACCTCCTGCGGGTATTCCTTTCTGTACTTGGGACTGGGGGACTTGCGCATGCGGTACTGCAGTCGCTCCCTGAGGCTGTTTTTGTACTGACTTATGACATCCGGCCGCTCCTCCCGAGCTAATGCCACGCGCAGCTTATCCCTGCTCAGTTTGAGCCTTTGCAGATCAATCTCGTCTTCTTCGTTCTCATCGTTCATATCGTATTCGGCCAGCTCGCCATCGGTGACGCTGTCCAGGGAATCCTGAAGCTGGTAGTGCTGCTGGTGGCGGTGCTGGTGATGATTGGACTGGTGGTGGTTATAGCCCTGCCGCCGGCGCTGCTGGGGCACAGGTGAGGGTGGCGAAGGCTGTTTGTGGCGCCTGGCAAAGGGGTTCCTCCGGTAATCACTGGACAACGATTGGTGGTTCTTTTTGCCCAGATCTAGGCGGCGCAGCTTGTGCTTTCGATACCTGCGCTGTGTCTCGAACTCGTCCTCCGACTGACTGGACACATCTGACAGGATGTAAACAGACGGCTTTTGCTGGTAAGTCGGCAGGCGCGGCCCAGGCTTCGGGTAATCTGAAATCACAAGACATGAACCGATCAGAACGATTTAATAACCCACAAGTATTCAAGTTCAACCCATAAAATGAGAAGCCCTTTTTATCTAAATGCGTAGAACCCAACATGTTGCTTACTGTATTGATGTGCCAAATTGGCGGACAGCATGTCCATGCGCTCCACATCCTTGTTGTTCTCCTCCAGCTGCTGGATGCGGGCGCGGAGCTTGAACTCCTCGTCCTCGGACGATATGATCAGCTCAAAATCGTCCACAATCTCGCCCTCCTCGCGATCTTCCTCCGCGACCCCCCCGTCGCAGGGGTCACAAGGTTCAGGGTTCGTGGGGTTATTGTTATCCATCAGCTCTAGGGGTTCCTTCTTCATCGCGGGCACCTGCCTCGTTTCCATAGGCATCGTGGCTGTGCAGACAACCATTTTTTGCTCGCGGAATCCTGCACTCTAAGCACTTTTCGGGAATTCACTGACACTTATGCACCAATTACACCCGTTTTTTCATTGCTTTGTGCTGGAGATGACAATTTATCGATTGGGATAGAGATGGTACGGCTCCGTGCAAGATATCGTTTGTATATACGATGTGCATACAATACCAAAATACAAAAATATTATCGATGTATTTCCATTTCTCAACATTTTTGGATTTGCTTTTTTGACATAATTGGGCTTTAAGACTAGTATCCTGATCGACGAAAACCGTACGCCAGTCATGAGAGCGTGCGCTTCTTTTAAAGGCTCTTTCCCGCAAATACGATATTTGAATTTGAACTGCTTGTCAACAAACCCAGCTGATTGACAGTACGACCGTAGCACGCTTAAGTCTGATGAACTCTCAAAATTTTGGTCACACTGGAAAAATTAAAGTTTTTACGCTAGCATACTCGTTTGTCGATCTGAGTACTAGGCTTTAAAAAATAAAATAGTGGTTGGTATATGACGGCGATACTATCGTGATAGTTTTCAAAATATCGATGGTTGCTAACCTTCCTTTAGAAAATTACTTATAAAAAATAGTGTAATTATACGAATTTTTTAATATTTCCGTCGAAAACAAGATAAAATTAGTAAATATTCAAATTTTCGTATCTAAAATGTGCGTAACTTCTTAATTGTTCGAAATTCAAGTGATGGAAATTTTGTATAATACCATCTTGATAATCTGAAACATATCGAAGACGGTCACCGGCGGCCTGCCATCAATATTATCGATAGTACTATCGAATTTTTTGCAGCACTATTATTCTGCTGACGAAATTTTTACAGAATTAGTACAGAATTAGGTGCTCAAAAAAAAAAAATAATAATAATACAGAATTAAAGCAAAATGGTTTTTTGCAATGTCTGCCGCAAACACATCGATGGCGTAAAATTTATAAAGGCGCCGAAATGTTTGGAAAAAAGAGCGCTGTGGGAGGAATCGCTGGGATGCAAACTTGGCGATTATTCCAAAATTTGCGAAACGCATTTAAGGTCTGCTCAGTGGAATTTGTCACCACAAAGTGCTCAGACTTCTAAAAAAAGGAGACTGAACGATGATGCTGTTCCAGACAGAGAGCCTGAAGTCAATATTCCGAAATTAGGCTATGCCGATTCAACCACGCAAACAGAGTAACTTGACCATGTAATATTAAGGAAATACATTAATTAATCTATGTTTATTACAGGGACACTATAATACGTTCCACATTGCTTATTGAGAACAAAAGCCTTAAGAAAAGGATTCGTGAGATGGAGAACGAAAATCGTTCATTATGCCAGCAGCTGGAGAAATTAAAGGAGTTGGAAAAGTCCTTAAGCCAAATTTTCACGGAGACTCAAATAAAAATATTAAAGAATGGAGGAAAGCGAACCACATTCAATGCTACAGACATTTCTGCTGCGATTTGTCTGCACACAGCGGGGCCTCGTGCATATAACCATTTATACAAAAAAGGATATCCTTTACCGAGCCGAGCCACGTTATATAGATGGTTAACAGAAGTTCCTATTAAAAAGGGTATCCAAGACCTTGTCATTGACCTAATGGAAAACGAAGAAATGCTTGAAGTGGATAAGCTATGCGTTTTGTCGTTCGGTGAGATGAAGATTGTTTATGGTTACGACTATGATGATCAGCCAAGTTATTACGTTCAATTGGCCATGGTTCGTGGGTTGAACAAATCTTGGAAACAGCCTGTATTCTTTGCCTTCGATACTCAAATGGATGTGAATATTCTGAATGACATCGTAAAGAAGCTGCACAAAAGGGGTTATCCCGTAGTAGCTATTGTCTCTGACTTAGGCTCTGGAAATCAAAAGTTATGGAGTGAGCTTGGCATATCTGAGAGTAAGTTTTAATTAAAAATTCATCAATATAAATAGAAAAATTGAAATAATTTTTCTTGTAGCAAAAACCTGGTTTAGCCATCCAGCGGATGATAAATTAAACATCTATGTTTTTTCGGATACACCACATTTAATAAATTTGCTCCGTAACCACTATATAAGCAACGGATTAGTCATCGACGGCGAAAAATTAACCAAGACGACAGTTCGACAGGCAATTGAGCACTGCGCTAAGTCTGATGAGTCTATATTATTCAAAATTAGCGAAAATCACATCAATGCTGGTAATCAAAAGGTAAAATTGGCAACTCAATTGTTTTCCAACACAACAGCGAGTGCCATTAGGCGATGCTACGAGTTGGGTTATGAAGTGGAAAACGCATGCGAAACCGCGGATATTTTTAAAGTATTCAATGATTGGTTCGACGTTTTCAACTCTAAATTGTTAACTTCCAACTCTATAGAAATGACACAGCCATATGGTAAACAGATTAATGTCCAACGAGCCGTTTTGGTTAAGATGACTGAAATTATGTGCAAAGATATAGTTGGCGAAGCTCATAGGCTGCCCTTTCAAAAAGGAATTTTGGTCAATAATGCATCCCTTGATGGTCTACTGACATATTTGTCTAAAAATTATCAGATTGACTATATACTTACAAGTCGTCTTAACAATGATATTTTGAAAAACTTTTTTGGCGACTTGCGAGATAGAAGCGGACAATATGAACATCTAAATGCTGTTCAATTTATGTATAGGTTAAAAAAATATATTACAGGTATGACCAAAATAATGAACTGTATTACGGAGGACTCATGAAACCGTCTGTCCAGTTCGTGTAAAAAATAAAACAATTAAAACATATATTTGTATACTACGACGATAGTTTTAAAATAACAAAGAATGTAAATTAAACTTTAATAATCACAGCCAAAAATGTTAGTGTAAGTTTGTACATAAGAAAGTTTTATTTTAAGATTAGAATATATTTTAGAATTAAGAATCTTAACAAAAGACTTGACATTTGAAAACAAAATCAACGCCTAATTTAAAATTATTAAAAATTAAATTATAAAAAAAAGTTAAACTCCTTTTATTATGAAAGGCAAAAAAAAACCCCTGAACCATCTAAAAGTTAAGGTCTAAGATGTTTACCCCGCTGACCTGGAAGCCTTTGCAGCCGAAGCAACGCTCGGATCTGCCGATCCTTATAAAATTTGGTAGGTTGGATCGATTGGCCCAAAAAATAAAACCCATAGAAAAGCCCAACTTCCTAAAGCCTAGTACTCAGATCGCCAAACGAGTATGCTAGCGTAAAAACTTTAATCTTTCCAGTGTGACCAAAATTTCGACAGTTCGTCAGATTTAAGCGTGCTACGGTCGTACTGTCAATCAGCTGGGTTTGTTGCCAAGCAGTGGCAAGACTGCTTTATTTACTGATAATTATTTGCTAATTTAAAGTTTATTGTGTTTTTTGTACATTCTTGACCTAAAAAACATTTTGATCTGACAAGAGGCACCCCAGATAGTATTAATGTTATTTTGTCCTCACATGTAAACTCCTACAATCGACTTTTGGGAGTTTTTTGATTTTCCCTCAATTTTTTAAAATGTTCAGTGAGAAGCTCAAGCCAAAAGATTAAATTTTTTAATCTTTTCGCTAGGGTTCACCAAAGTCAATTTCCGCTGTCTGGCAATAAAATGGATAATAACTTAAAACCAAATACAAATATTGAAATTTAAATTTGACCAATTCGATAGTTTGTCGTTTTACAGCACTACCCGGCAGATGTCGCTTTTCGGTATTTTCGCACTGACAGATGCGTTATTGCCGAAAACCGGTCACACCAACTGTCAACGCGACTTCCGCTCTTTTCCTACCCAACTCGCGGAGCAAAATGCAGCAGAAGGTATTTGTGCCTGTGAAAAAACGAAGAATTCGTGCCTTACTAATGTCTAAAATGTTGCAAATATTTGTATTTTGCAGCGCAGAGAACCCGTGCAGGCAGTCCAGGTCTTCGGACGCAAGGTGTGTGTGAATAAAACCGCTGAAATCCAACAAAGTTTTCGCACGTGTCGCAGACAAAAACTCGCGTCTGTCCAGCGGCGGCAAATATTTAGAGCCGCCGCCTCATCGCAGAGGTTATGTTTGTGTGTGCAAGGGTTTTGACTTGGAATTTGAATTCCATCCCGAATCTCCATGGAGCGTGTGTAGTAATGCCGGCAATCTTTATTATTGCAGAAAACCGCCACCGCCGTCGCTTACTGCAAGCGTGGCAACGGCCTCCTGAAGGTGAACGGTCGTCCCCTGGAGCAGATTGAGCCCAAGGTCCTGCAATACAAACTGCAGGAGCCTCTCCTGTTGCTCGGCAAGGTATGTAGTGTGAAAGGAGAGAAGTCATAAAGGCCAGGTTTCCGTTTATAAGAGTGCCACTAATTGATCAAACCGTATATTGTTTTGAAACCCCGATTCAAAATCTTTGTTTTAAGATCAAATTACCATTTAGAGCTAAAGCAACAATTTAGTTTGTTTCCTTTGAAACTCGATGATTCAATGTATTTAATCTCTTTTTTAAATATTTAATTCTATAAGCATTAGAATAATAAACTAAATCTACTCGAAAACGGAAGCATGGTCTGTAAAACCAAAATGATGATAACAATTATCCCGAATTCGAAGCCAAATGAGATTATTTTTTGTTTCTGATGAAAGTCAATCAAAGGGCTTATTTATAACCCCTTTAAAACCATTATTAATTCATATCAATTTATATTTTTCAGGAGAAATTCGCCGGCGTGGACATCCGCGTGCGCGTTAGCGGTGGTGGTCATGTAGCCCAGATCTACGCCATCCGCCAGGCCATTTCCAAGGCCCTCGTTGCCTTCTACCAGAAATGTAAGTGTAACTGGTTGTTATAATAGATTTTAAAGAAAAACAAAGCTGCAGATTTAGTTATGCTTTATGATCACTAGGAGTTTTAAATGCCTTTTTCCAGATTTTTGTTGGAATAATTAGCCTGTTCCTCCGAATCATTATTGAAAGGTAGATTAAATTATTTTATGAGCATATACCAACCAAGCTGCAAGATTATTGTGCAGATTGGGTGATGCTTCAGGAACACTATGTTATTAAGATACCTTTTTCCAGATTTTTGTTGGAATAATTAGCCTGTTCCTCCGAATCATTATTGAAAGGTAGATTAAAGTATTTTATGAGCATATACCAACCAAGCTGCAAGCTTATTGTGCAGATTGGGTGATGCTTCAGGAACATTAGGATATTTATATACCTTTTTCCAGATTTTTGTTGGAATTGTAGCCTTTTCCTCCGAATCATTATTGAAAGGTAGATTAAACTATTTTATGAGCATATACCAACCAAGCTGCAATATTATTGTGCAGATTGGGTGATGCTTCAAAAACATTTGAGCCTTTTTGAAGTATTAGGCACCTTCTCCCAGATTTTTGTTGGAATACACAGCCTTTTCCAATGAACGACTCGAGCAAGGGAGATTAAGTGCATGTCGCAATCAAAGAGAGCGTTCGGCAGATTTGACCATTGCTATTTGAGGCTTCATCGACACTTTAGTATTGAACCTAATGATGATTTTTCTTTTGAAAATGTATACTAACTCTTTGTATTTTCTTCCTTACAGACGTCGATGAGGCCTCCAAGAAGGAGATCAAGGACATTCTGGTCCAATACGACAGAACCCTGCTGGTCGGCGATCCGCGTCGCTGCGAGCCCAAGAAGTTCGGCGGTCCAGGTGCCCGTGCTCGCTACCAGAAGTCGTACCGTTAAACTACTCTGTCTGGTTTTCAATTTGGATTAGAACTATTTTTTACAACTTGAAAATGGTTTGCACGCAAGTGCGAATAAAACGGAATAATTAACTGTACAAACGAGTAGTTTTGTTGCATTTGAATATTGGGTAGAACTAAAAACGCGTGGATAAACTATATATTTGTGAAACTTCCTTATATGACTGTGACTCATATCAGTGAGCTGATATGAAGCTACTGTATGGATAACCAAGGCAAAAGGGCTCATGTATTTTTTCGACAACTATTACTAGAAATAAAAATATTAATTAAAAACTTTTGGACATACTCGCATATTTTACATGCTACTAATTAGATTATAAGAGTTTTTGGTCCAAAATGTCAATAGCTTTTGAAGATTATGAATATAATACAGAAATTACAGTACAATTTACTGTTGTAAGCCTACCAAATAAGTGAATATAATAAAAATTAATATTTATTTAATGATAACAGTTGCCATACACCTAAAATAAAATTTGTAGTGGCAAAATATTATCAAATGTGTCCAAGGTTCGTGTCCTTGCTAAATAAAATATGGAAAGTTATATTTTGAGTTTTATTTTAGCATATTTCATTACTATGGTAACAGCCACACTGCAGTGTTGCCTCCAAAAAGAAGCTAAATCGCCTATTAAAAATAGCTACAAATAATATAATTTTATAAATTGAAGCCAAAAAGTTTTAAATTATTAAAATAAAAATATTCATGTTGTATCAATTAAGCGTATCTCTGAAACGTTATAGAAAGTATAAACTTTAAAAAATTGTTTAAGGAAGCCAGAAATGCATTCCTCCAAAATTATCACCTGTTATCCTCATTGGCTACGAAATAGTCGAGCTGACAGCACTACCTCGTAGTTAGTCATGGGAGCTTTGTTTGGGAAAAGCAGCAAAAAGACGGCTCCTAGCCGGATTACCGACCAGGACAAGGCGGTGCTGGTGAGTTGGTGGTCACTGCGTCACTCGAGTGTCTTCTGAAATCCTCCATACCCTTTTCCTATCGCAGCAATTAAAGCAACAAAGGGATCGCCTCAAGCAGTACCAAAAACGCATAGAAACGCAGCTGGAGAATGATCGACTCATGGCCAGGAAGTGCCTGCAGCAGGGTCGCAAGGAGTATGTTTAATACCTGATATATTTGGATTATTCAGATCCTTCTAACACAAGTGATTCTGTTTCAGCCGGGCCAAACTCTTACTGCGCAAAAAGAAGTACCAGGAGAGTCTGCTGATCAATGCGGACAAGCAGCTTGAGAACCTGGAAAAGTTAGCTGCCGACCTGGAATTCGCCCAGGTGGAGATGAAGGTGCTGGACGGACTCAAGGCGGGCAACGCGGCCCTGAAAAAGGTGCACGAAATGCTGGACATCGACGAGGTGGAACGAATCATGGACGAAACCCGCGAGGGCATCGAAAAGCAGCAGGAAATAGACGCCATACTGACGGATGTGCTGACCACGCAGGACGAGGAGGATGTCCTGGCCGAGTTGGATGCCCTCGAGGCGGAGGAAGAGCAGAAGGGCGTGCAGTTGCCCGAGGTGCCCACCGAGGATCTGCCTACTCCCGCCGAAAGCGAATCCGTCGAGGAGCCGGAAAAGACCAAAGCAATCAGCAGCAAACCCAAGAAAGTCCTGGTGGAGGCATAGAACCTAAACTAAAACGAAACCAATGCCATTTTGTATGTATATATTGCCGTTTAACTAAATTTCTCAATAAGTCCAATGTGAAATACATATTTTAACAGACGATGCTTTCCCTCAGGAAATGAAGAGAGTCCTGTCTACTTATAGATTGTCTTCGTTGACCGACGCAAGTCCTCCTTGACCTTGCTGCGCAGCATCTTGTTTGTCTCTTGCAGCTTCTCGATCTCCTCGATGAGCACCATGTTCTCCTTGAACAGCTTATCATACTTTTTCTGCACAGACTTGTCCGCGGCCACCGATTTGTATCGGTCCAGGACATTCTCGATCTGCCTGCGCTGCCGCATAAACTCGTCCCTGACTTCCGCGTCCAGGGTGACAAATCGCTTGAGTTCATCATCGGAGGCGTGCTTGCGGAACAGCTCCTTAACGGCCTTCTTGAGTCCCTCGGCCGAGTTGATTTCCCCGGCCACGTAGTAAATGTCCGAGCAGATGGCATGCAGACACTCCCGGGACGCCTTGGCCCGATGTCGCTCCGTGCGGAGTTCGGCCACGTTGCTGAGGTACTTATCCCGCATCTCCTTTAGCTGCAGTTCCAGCTGCACATTGTTCTGGTTAAGACCCTCCAGCTCCGCCTCCATCTCGATAATGTGCTTGCGTTTGTCGTTGATCTGGAACTCACGCGGCTCAATCTGCGCTTTGAGCTCGGCGATCTTGTGGCCCAGCACTTGTTTGTACTTGTCCAGCTCCTGATTTTTGTGCAGCAGGTCCTGGATGCGTTTCTCCTTGCCATTGATGGCGTAGTCCCGATCAGCGATGTCCTTCTGCAGATCCTCGATGTTACGCATCTGCTTCTGGATGTTGCGTTGGTTTTTATAGTGCTCCTCCTTGAGGATCTCAACCTCCTCCAGGAGATTGTCGATCTCGCGGCTCTGCGACTCGAATTTCTTTTGAAGAACCCCAGCCTTGCCTCGCCACATTTGGGTTTCATTTCGTTCGGTGGTCAACTTGTTCTCGTACTCCGTTTGCGTGGATACCATGTTGCGATCGTTCTCCAGCTCCACCTCGTGGCAGTACTCAATGAACTCGGCCTTCTTGTCCTGCATCTCCTTCATCAGGTCGCGGATCAGCTCCTTGCGCTCGTTCAGCTGCTGCTTGTAGTTGTTCTCCAGCGCCTCAACCGTATCCTGCAGCGTGCCCGTGGAGTTCTTTAGTTTGTCCTCATAGCTCTCGCGAAGTTCCAGCATGTTCTCTCGCAGATTGGTGAACTTCTGATACTCGATCAGCATCCGCTCCGAGTACTGAGTGGCCAGCGTGTCCAGTTGGATGCGGTGATCCTCCCGTATAGAATTGATCTGGAACGTGATGTGGTTCATCTCCTCCGTGTGCCGGGCCTCGATCTCGTTGTTCAACTCCTTGAGCTCCTCCAGCGCCGAGCAGTAGCTCCTGTGCACCTCCTGCAGCTGCTGGCCGTCGAAGATCTCGTTCTGGCTCAACTGGTATTGGAACTCCTCCGCCTGCTGCTTCAACCGCAGTTCCAGATTGGCAATCTGCTCGATTTTGTCGTTGAGCTGACTGCGTGGTATCAGCACCTCCTGGCTGCGCATCAGATCCTGGTCCATGTAGGCCACCTTGCCCTCGATGTTGTCCATGGCCCAGATGGCCAGGGTCCCCTTGTTGGAGATCGCAAACAGCAGACTGCCGTCGTAGGAGAAGCGCAACTTGTTCACCGGTCCATCGAAGAACCGGAAATTGGTGAAGGTCCCTCCTCCGGCCTCCAGGAATGGCAGCTGCATGTTGAACAGATTCCCTTCGTGATCAGCCACGAACATAATTAGGTCCGATCGGGCCAGGCATATATCCGAAACGGATCCCTTGGTCCTCGAGGGAATCGTTATCTCCCTCACCAGCGTGGAGTCCTGGAACTCACGGATCGTTCCGATGCTAGTGCCCGCGAAGATCGTCATGGGATCGTTGGTGCTGCAGGAGATGGTCACATATTCGGTGCCCTTCTGCACGATCTCCTGCAGTCGTGTGCCCGTCTCAATGTCCCACAGATAGATCGCACCCTCTGCTCCGCCGGAGATCAGGAACTTGTCCGTTCGCGACCAGGCCACCGATAATACAATGCCGTTGTGACCCTTCAGGTTGATCAACACATCCAACTTGTACACCGAGGTGACGGCGATGTTGTTGTCATAGGCGGCGGCCATCATGTGCCCGAAATTGGAGTAGCGCACCGCATTGCAGTGCGGGAAATTGTAGGTCTTGACAATCTGTGAAGGATTTAAAATGTATTATAAATCTCTTAAAAGCTACTCATAAACTCATCAATTTAAAAGGGGTAAGACGGACATTATGAGGCTGATTAATACATATTTTTATAGAGTCAGACATGTTGCTTTACGAAAATCAAATAAAGAGTATGTACGTATTTTCTGCTTTTTCAAATTGTTTAAATTGATTTATGTTGAAATAAAAAATTATATGTATATATAATAATTATAGTATTTATATAAATAACGGATAAAATATGAGGATACTCACATTCAGGTCATCCATGAAGATCTGGGTGATGCGCAGCTGATCCGAGAAGCCAATGGCGGCCATTTGACCTGTTAAACTTAACTCCACGATGTTAACATCCACTTGGAACTTGCGCACCAGCTCCACGAGAGCCGTTTCATAGTTCCAGATCCGGATGGTCTGATCCCTGGCTGATTAAAGATTTTAAATAGGATCAAGGAGATATGGGCCAGACGAATCCTACTCACAGGCAGTCATTATGATTGGTTTCCAGGAGCACACAGACATGGCGATGATTTCTCCTGTATGGATAAGGACTCCAAGAGGCTCAAACTTCAGCTGCTTGGTTTTCAAGGTCTCGGGAACAATAAGAATGCCCACATAGATCTGAGAGTGGGATGTAGTCACTATCACAGTCTCCTGTTTGTGATCGATGGCCAGATTTTTGATCTGATACATGGGCTCCGCATACAGATTTGTGGGCACCGTGAGGATAGTTTTCCTCTCGAACTTAAACTTGGACACGCGTTCGAAGACAAAGGCCCTATTAAAGATGATGTAGGCGAACCCCTTAGCGAAAGCAGTCATGCAGAGGACTCTCCTGTCCGGAAGACCAACCGCCTGAGTGGGCAGGAATCGTTGATCCTGCAACTCCTTATCCCGATCAAATACTTCCTGATCGATCATCAAGTCCACGGTGTCCGCATCGCTCGCTTTTTGGGCCAACTTCTGCTCGCCGTTCTCCACCAAGATCAACTGATCATCCGAAGTGCCCACCATCAAAAGATCCAGCGAGAGGAAGGCCATCGAAGTGACCCTGTATTTGACCTTTAGATTATTGCTAATACTAAATCCTCGTTCCGATTTACTCATTAGCAGCAGGGTGCGTTCCCCGCCCACGGCCAAAAAGCTGCAATCACTCGGGTTTCCAGCAATGCACTCGGCACCACCATGGGATCCCGGGATTGTGCCTCTTCCTTCAATCACTGTGCTGGTTTTATCCAGCACAAGCATGATGAGCGTTTCCTCCGGCGGGCGGGTAATCAAGGCCACCGATCTCGAGTCATTGGTGAAGATCATCTGCTGGATCTCGGCATTGCGATGGTTGCTTGGGAGCTCCAGGTGACGACGTTTCTTTAGGGTGGCCAACTCATAAATGGATATATAGCGACCACTAAAGGCGAGTTCAGAAAAAGTTCGTTAATTAAAAAAGAAAGGTAAATTTAAATTAAAATAAATAAAATTACTCAAAATATTACGATTATTAAAGCATTCAAATAAAAATGTTTAAAAAAGTTACTTATAATGGTGTCTTGAATGCCTTCTAATAAAATAAAGTTAATTTCTCAATTCAAAACGGTGATCCGATTAATACAAGCCTAATAGGTATTTTCTCTTTGTGGAAACAATACTTTTAAATGCATTTTTATGAACAAAGTTTAAAACACTACTTCTTACTTCTTTGTATGCCTTTCCAGCACGGCCAGCAGTTTTCGATGGGAACTCATGGCTATCACTTCGGGACGCGTATCCTCTGGTAATCTGCAGGATAACAACAAGAGGAAAGGTTAACCACCTTTGACATACACACAATGAAAAGGACGCACCTCAAAAACCTCTGCTTATTTTGGACGTAGTCGTGGAAGGCCAGGACCCCCTCCACCGGATAGATGACCTCCTTGGTGAGGTTGAAGTGGATGTTGCCAATCACATCCGACCGCAATCCGTAGATAAGCCGTGGCCTTATCGACACCGTGTTGTTGGTCAGCGAAGGTCGCTTTACTTCGTCCATCCTTAACTGATTTTTATACAAAATATATGCACGCGGGTCGGGATTAAAATTTTAGATGGCAGACAGACAAATTGGAGGAACTGAAATTCGATCAAACAACCTGGGGGAATTGTTAGGAAACTCTCTACCCTGTTCCCAGCGACAGCAAACTCCATGGCATCCGGAAAGTGAAAGCCCTAACAACACCAAGTCTTGGGAGCCGGGGGATGTGGACTCTATTCCAATCTGAACTGAGCCGCGAGCGTCCATGAATAAGTAATTAAACGCTGCTAAGTATGCTTTTAATTTAAACCAACAGATGAGAAAGGAATGGGGAGTGGAGAAAGCTAAGCGCCTGTTTAAAACAACATTGAAATTTCCGCTGAAATTGGCGCTCGTTTCCTGGCCAACAATAACAAAAGCACTTGAACTCTGGCAATGCGCTTTTTCGCTGAATATGGGTCTGTCTGCCAGTTAGTCAGCCAGCCACTCAGTCAGTAAGTCAGCCAGTCACTCAGTCAGCCATTCGGGTCCCCAAATATTGTGTCATCCCCCAAAATCCCCTCAAATAGTTAGCGGCAATCGTTTCCTTGGCACAGCGAACACGACCTAACACAAGGAATTGTTAGTTAAAGAAAAGCTGCTCGGCCTCTCTTCAACTCAAGCGCTCTTAAAATGGGGGAAAGCTTTTGTGTCCACAATCCTACAAGTTGGAGATGCCAAAAATGGTTTGAGCTCACCCAAATGGGGAATAACTCGGGAAGGGGAATGTCTTGATTAATGGTTTTCTTTTCGGACAACGCAATTTTGTGGTGCATTAAATATTAAATTTGAATATTGCCTTTAAAGATATTTTAAAACATGAAAAGTGTGCTATACTTAAATAAACAATTTGTATTTTTTATATGATGTTTCGGAATACAACAAAAATAATATAACTATATACAGCACTTTTATACATTTTATAAATTATTTAAAAACTCCTTAACAAATAAAAATACTTACTTAATAATAAACCAAATAAGACGTACGAATCAATCTTTTAATCAGGGCTATCGTGAGATTTGAATTAAGAAATACTCATATGTATATTTTTGATGTTTCGAATGGTTGTAAAATGGTTTTTAATATTATTAATAGCAGGCTTACATTTTAATAATAATAGTGTAAAACTACAGAGTTTTTAAGCATTAAAAACATAAATATAATATATATATAGTATGATACAAAGCAGTACATTTAAGAGGCATTTTATTCCCATAGGTATTTAATTTTCGGTCTGATTGTAGGTCCTTCATAAACTTAACTATAATTAAAGCCCTTTTTAAACATTTTAATTGTGATCTGGAAACTATTTTCATACAAAAGTAAAAATATTTGTGCGAAAATATAATTCGCTGTGGAGTTCATAAAGTAATTTCATCTAGTGCTAAAATAAATTGCTTAGAAATGTTTAATCCTGTGCCATTTTAATTAGCCGTAAAATAGCCGAATGGACATTTCCATTCTGTGCACCGCTGGCTGGCATGGAAAGCTTTCTCTCTCTCGCCGTTTTGGTTCAGCTGAGTTCAGTTTCGTTTTCACTTTCGGCTGTCCATTTCAGTAGTAGTTTTCGCGTCGGCCGCAGCACAACGAGCAAACGGAAACCGGAAACGGAAGTGGAAGTGGAAAAGGCAGTGGCTACAAAGCACAGTTAGTCGGGCTGAGAACCGAAAACAGACAACCGACAACAGACAACTGAGAACTGAGCGCAGTGAAGTGTTTGTTTTCGGCGTTATCAGTGGATGCACGCGTTTCCAGCTCTGATTGGGATTCATATTCAAATTCGCATCCAGACTCGGGATCTCGGACGGACGGAGGAGGCGGCGAACCGGAGAGGCGTGTCACTAGCAGGTGGCTGATCCGGTTAACCACAGTCCGACGGCAAAAAGTAAATAAAAAGCCACTTGTAAATTGTGTGACAGTGTAGACCTTTGAGAGCTGAAAAGTGTGTGTGTGTTTCTGAGTGTTTTGAGAGTGCCGCGAGCGGTTAAAACTGTTGTTTGTACACAGCGCAAAAGACATTAAGTCATTTATCATTAAATAATTTCATAATTACATTTGACATTTAAATATACTTTATGTGTTCCATTAAAACAAACTAGGGAAATTACACATTTCTACATATAATTTGTGTGGTATTTTATATTTTGTTTTAAAAATATGGTTTTTAACCAAGACATACATGTTTAATAATTTCAAAATGGGTTAAGGTTAATTTGGTTATTACAGAATTGAAACGGCTTTCATCTGTTTTTTTTTTGTGTAATATATGTGTCGCTTAATTAACTGGAAAAAGTCCCGAGTCCTTTGCGGCTTTCCTCAAGAAGACGACTGAATTTTAAGCCAATTAAATTGCGAATACCAAAAGAGAAAAAGGAAGAATTCAAAGTGAGATGAATAAGTAAATGAAATGAAATGGAAAATGGGCTAATGGACTGGGCTCTGTCAATCTCAACCTGAAAAGCAGCTGTGGCAATTAAGAAGTAATTTTATTGCTCCTGTACAGTTTGTTTGCAAAAACAAGCAACGTATTTACAATTAACCTGGGTGTTTTTGAATTTTTGTGTGGGTTAATTCAACGCCCTTGCACCGCTGTAAATCTTTTTCATCTTTCCCCTCTCGATTCCTCTCCTTTTATTTGGCTATTGGATGCGTAGCGAGTCGCACGTAGCAGCTTATTATAAACAAATCGTTTTCATCAAAAAATCCCACAGGGTAGTGCACACACATGTAGTCATAAAAATAAATATAAATACATATCCGCACATTCACCGCAACTAGAACAGGTCAAATGAAAATCGGATCGGCGGCAAAATGCCCGGAAAGAGTAAATGTTCATTTTAAATTTAAATCCGTCGCAACCACACTCGCCGCATTGCGTGCATTGCTCCACCATGTGGCAGTGTATCTAGATATATACGAGTATATGCACCCATTTATATATATATTAGCACGACTTGGTCCCGGTATTTTTGGACTCGCGCAAAGTCGAGCAAAATGCCGCAGAGTTTGACCGATAAAAAATGGAAATTTCTTCATCGCCAAAAGTTGTTTGTGTTTATTAAGCGATCTGTAAATAAACAAAATCGAATTGTAAATGAATAAGAATATGTATAAAAGCAGCAGGAGAGCATTTAAAATAAATAATAGAATCATTCATTCAAAAGGTTCACTGACAAAGGTATTTTGACAAAAACAATATCAAAACAGTAAATAAATAGAGATCCGTAGAAATAATGTCATATTAAGACCAAATGCAATTTAATAAAAATCTATTTAGAAGCAACTCATCTAAGTTGACAAGATGTTATTACTCAAAAATAACCATTTTAAAATAAAACTATTGAAAAATAGAATGCTTAACAATAGGCATTGTTTTTGCGATCCTATTTTGAAAGACGTTTCTTCTTATACTATTTTTTCACAGTTTACTTTCACTTCTTATATATTTGTTTTGTTCTAAAAAGTTGAACATTGTCTGAGATTGTATGAAGGTTTATTCTTGTTTTTAAGTTTTCAACTTTTTACATGAAACTCCGCACAGGCAACATGAAAATAGAACAAAAATTCCTTTACAGAAACTTAAATTTCTCCATGTTAAGCTTTCATTGTTACAATTACTTTTTTATCAGCTCCCTTCTTCGCGAGCTTTAAGCTGAAAGTAGTACTCAATTAAAGCCAACTTTAGCCTGCCATTTCGCGCTTAATTTTTTATCACCATCCTTGGCAGCCTGCATCCTGCTTTCCACTTTTCTCCATTCCTTCATCCCAGCAGAGCTGCTGAAAATCTCGCCGAAATTGAAGTCAAGTGTTTTCCCTTATTTTCTCTAGACATTCCTTTTTTGTTTTTACAGCCAGGACATAATAGCATGCTCCCACCCTTTCTTTCACCTTCTCTTTCTCTCTACAACGTTATACACACACACCAGAACTCACACATGTACAAATATACAATCTACACGCGGCGGAAAATAACTTTTTTTTCGGTATAAATGCCAAGAATGTTCCAAATATTCCAAAACTAGGTTTTATTTTTTTAGTCCAACTTTTTTATGGCTCCATGGAGGAGTTTGTTTCTTAAAGTAAAAAGATACCTGAAACTCGTGCATAACATTTAGAATTTAAATTTGATTATTAAAACTTTTGCTAGGCTTGTTGGATGGGTATCAAGCTAACTAGAAAATGTATTCTAAGGTTTTAAACACTGTTTAATTGAATGCGTGTTAAGCAAACTAGAAAATGTATTGAAAGGTTTTTTTTTTAATCATAGGCAATGTAGTTGCTGAATCTGATATGGTTCTAGTTTTCGGATACATTATTAAAAGACTTTGTTAAGGATTCATATGAAAACTAAAACATAATATTACTCATCCGCCATGTTACCTTACCATTCAGTCGTTCGTATTAATTTTATATGCTAAATTTCGAGCAGTGTGCACCGGTGTAAAAGCTTGAGCGCAGCACACAAGCCTTTTCCCGCTTTTCCCCATTTTCCTCTCGTCCACCGCTTTTGGCTTTCGGCTTCAATTGAAGCGGCTAAGTTGACCTTTTTGTTAATAGCGCTCACACACCGCTACCCGCGAATACCAATATGCTGGAATATATGGCGAGGCAGCATTGTCTGCGCAGGAATTTGATGTTGGCACAGCTGATTGATTTATTGTCTGCCCGGCTGACAATCCTGAGTCCGCCAGTTGGCAGCTAAGCCAAACAGAGCCGCAAAATGCCAAAGGAGTCTCCGCGCCGCACCGTATGCAATAAAAAAATTATCAACTGAAGCTCGGTGTGTTTTGTGTGTGAGTGTGTTTGTTTGTGTGCTCATGCCTCTGCGAGTGTGTGTACATGTGACTCTGCTATAATTAAGAGCGTTGGCGAAAGCGAAAGCGACAGCGCGTACTAGCCGCCATTTTCATTTTACGATAACTACTTTCACCTACTTATTTGCCATTGCGGGAATGCATGCACTCGCTCCTAATTTTCACACAATTCAGAAACCCATTTCCCCACTCACCTGTCTCTCCGTCGGCAATGCGTCACCGCAACTGGCTTCTGTTTCAGTACTACCCCTTTCAATTAAAAACTTTGCTTCTGAATTTTTAATTTTGTTTCATAAATACTAAATAGTTTTAATGGCGTCAAAAATGGTACGCTCTTTCTGACATCATTACACCTCACCTTCTATTGAACCACTTTCCTCCTTCTGCTTCTTTCTTGATTGTCCTTTTAAAAATAATAATGTCATTATTATTTAAACCTGCTTAATTTTAAGACATATAAATTTCATTATTTTTCCGATTAAATAAACTTAACCCACTTAATTTTTAATCATTTAACTTTTATTAATTTTGCTATTAAATAATTGTAATTCTAATTAATTTTCACCTTTCTGCTTCATACTTGATTGTCCTCTTTTAAATAATTGTTTTACATTATTATTTTAACTTACCTAATTTTAAGTCATATGACTTTTATTATTTTTTTGATTGAATAAATTAAATTTAAAAACAAATTTAATTTTAAATTGTTAACATTTATTCATTAAACAATAAAAGCTAATTACCTTCATCTTTTATGCTCTATTTTTTCCTTAAGCTTTTTTATATTCATTGAAATCATTGAAATTTCACGGAAATTTTTACTTACATTTTCCCGTTTTGTTTATTTATTTTTCCACCATTGCATGCGACATTACTTTAACCTTAAATATTCCAGAATTTTTTGCTCCGGTTTCATTTCCCCTTTTAATGAAATTCTTTCCTTTGCCATTTTAAATTTAATTTAATTTTCGAAAAGCTGTCATCATTTTTTTGCAACTGTGTTGGCATAATCCCCTGTTTTTCCCACCATGCATTACTTCTGAAGGACCTCAATTTTGTCATTCCTCCCCTAAATGAAATACTCTTCTTTGGAATTTTTATGTTTAATTCCTTATTTACTTCTTTTTGCGTTTAAAAATGATCATTTAAATTTCAAAGCGTGTGCTCACTCTTTACACATTCTCTCATGGCTGTTGCCATCTCGTCCCGAAAGCCTCAAGAATGCCAAAGTGTATGCCAAAAGTTCATAAAACTTTTAAGAATCCCTCAACCAACAAAAATGAGACATAAATGCATAAATTTAATGAGTATCGAGCGGTTGGTCGTCGACGGTCAAGAGGCGTATATGAAACAGGGGGGCGTGGTCAGTTTCAGACTTCAAGATGTGGATAAGAGTGTCACTAACAGTGAGAGCTATCTCAATTATCTTTGGACAATGACAGCTGCTAACTAGAGTTATTTACTTAAGTGCAAATGCTAATTTTTCTTGAAAAGGTTAAAAGCTGTGACTCTAGAACATTGTGATGTATTAAAAGATTATCAGTCACTTAAGTTAATAGTCTAGGACAGAGCAAGCTAAGTCCAGTTTTAACGACTTTTAAATGCCCTATATCTCATACTTTTTTTTGTAAGAATTTGATTATGGCAGTTTGTCAAACTGTTAAACTTCGGCAACTTTTTTGTTGGATCATTGGACCATAATCAACACGTTGAAAGTAATGGAACAGATTTGTAGCAGGTCCCATCAGGACTTTTTCTTTTCAAAGTTGGCCATAAAACATTGGTCCCTTTTTTACAGGCGCTTTAAGGCAATTTTCCCAATTGGTTCTCCGGGCAAGTGAAATCGGTAACGGTCCTCTGGGTGCCGTATTCTTTTACAATGTCAATAAAAGGAAATGTAGGAGCCGCATGTAACATGTTATTGGTTTACTTTTGTGAAAAGCGCAAAATCAAAGTAAACGGTGCCAATAAACGAGTCAAAAATGTACAGCGACAAAAGGGAAGAGGGGGGAGGAAACTCTTAGACCAACGCAAAAACACAAACCACACATGTAAACCACATAGTTTCCAGTCGTGCATGCTAATCGAAAATCTAAAAACACAAAGGGAATATTCCCACAAAACACACGCATGATCGGGGCAATCCACAAATTGAATTGTCTGGTGCAGATGAAACATGGTATGAATATGGGATTATGTATACCACATTAGGTATGCATCGTGTGTGTGAGGTTAGTGTTGGGCTTGTATTGCTAGGTGAGGTTGCCCACATGGCGTATGCGCAATGCCAATTAAAATCAAAAGCCCGGCCCCAAAAAGTATGCAGCACATAATGTAATTGCGTATCGTTTCTGTTTCTGTTTTCTTTCGCTTCGATCTGGTTAATGAATAACGAATGAGTCGTGTCGTATCGCTTAATTGTGATTGAGTTGAGAACACAGCTCATTATAATTAATGTAAATGTTGCACATACCCATACACAAAGTAAGCCGAATAGTTTTTGCACAAATATATGCGCATATTTTGCCACAGGCCATTAATGCCATTCTGATTTATTGCAGCCTCCTCGCAGCCAAAAACACTGGGCCATAATTAACCGCATACCACAAGCCGCACCGAGGAAAAGCAAATACCGAAATCAAAACAAAACAAATCGGTAACTGAAGGAGAACAATAAAGGGCGAAAAAGCAAAGGTGGCGTACAATGCGGCCTAAATACTTTGGCAATTATGCCAAAATTGTTAACAAAATACGAAATGTATCAAACTAACTAAAAGCGACAGCAGGAAACCGCAGAAATTACAAAGGACCAAGGCACAAGGGATCGACGACGACAGGTGGCAGTGGGTCGCTTGGGTCCTTAATTCTGAATTCATTTAGTGGAGGGCCGAAAACGTCCCCTTCGATTGCCGAAAAGAAAGCAACAGAGCTCAGACCCGAAACACAACCCAGACCCCAGTTCAAATTGAAACCTCAATAGAAATACAAACGGAAGCCGAAACAAAAACTCACTTAAGTTGCCATCCAAATCAACGGCTGTCAGACAAAAAGTCGCTTTTTATTGATTTTTATAAAGCCAAGCAGCAACACCAAAAAGCAATGAACAGCAAAGAATAATAACACAAGCCGCAGAAGCAGAAACAAAATAAAAATAAAAATAAAAACAAAAACAAAAAGCGAACGCAATGTGAATAATTCCCCAGTTGAACAGAAGTGAGCACGAAACAGAAAAACTGTTGGAATATTCCCTACTCCCGCCCCCTCGTATCCTATTTCCCCCTCCCCGTTGGGGGGATCCCCCACTATACAATAAATACAATACTATCGCAACGTTCATCAAATGCGATTCGATTCGATGACGATTCAAACAGGAGACACCGGAGAGACGGACGCACACGGAGCCCCATAAAAATGTGTTATAAAAATATACACGCATAAATTTCCCCCCCAACAAGGACATAAATATATCAAAGCCCGGCCGGGGAAAATTTAATGCAAATGTCATTGACAAAGTCAATTAGCAGGAAAGCCAACGAAACGAGCGAAAATGCTGCAGCTGCACAATTGAAAAATTGAAAATTGATTACGGGAGACACACTCAAACTAAACGGAAAAGCGGGGCAAAAGCAAGACTGATTTTAAGTTTAGTTAGATTATTTTTAAAGCAACTATTTTGTGAGGAAAAACCGAAACTGCAACAACGAATTAGCCAAGCGGAAACCCTAGCAAAGAGGAGAACCAACCGACCACAGAGAAAGCAGGAACAGGGAAAGCAGCTAAACCAGCTAAAGCAACAAAGGCATCGACATCCCCAACGAAAAGCAACCGGATTCATACGAAAGCATGTTTGTGTTCATAGCTGTGCTGTTTGTTAACGCTTGCCTAGCGGGTAAGTACCAGATCCCAGGTCCCACAATTTAGGGTCGTAAGCTCCCTCAAACAAGTCGTAATGATTCGGAGCCACAATGTATTGTAGTATCCAGCTCAAAATGTCTCCATTTGCTTGAGTTTCATCAAAGCCCTCCCCTTGAATGTAAACTTTAAACTTCCCATATTTCAGTTCTAACAATTATTTGGTTGAGTGTAGGAAAGTTAGACAAAGGAATTTATCGGTTGTCTAATTCAAACTCGAGTTTATTTTTAGATCTGTCTACCAATATAAATATTCCGTATATACATTGCCTTAGGAACAGAGCAAAGAGTGAAAAGAAAAGAATTCAGGTCACACGATTGACTAATCGACTATTGACCAATAAACTTTTGTAAAATACACAACTTTAAAGTTTTCTCAAATATAAATTTAGATTTTTTAGTGCTTAAACTCACAAAGGAGATTTTATTGCTTATATTTTTAATCAGATTAAAGTGATTGTCAGAGATTGACTTAATTTGCATAGAAAAATGAATTTCCTACACTAGCATTTTTTATTAACAGTAGTAATTTGGTAAGGGACTGTATGGTATTAATTAAAGATTTTTGGACTAGGAACATATTAAAATGACTTTAAGACTTTTTTGTCAGCAGAATTTATCTAATTCAAATTTGATTTTATTTTGGTTTATTGCTTAATAAGCTGAAATAGATTTCGTTTTTTTAATGGTGAAAAAGAATTTACCTGTTCGAAGTAAGCAAAAGAAACAACACATAAAACCAATGTTGTTGTATGTTATGTCGCCATTTCAATTATTATAAACTATAAGTTTGTGACCAAGGACAATTTATCTGCATTTGCTTGTATTTAAATTAAAATAAGTAGTAATTGTAGAATATTATTTAAATAAAGTAGTTGGTAAAAGCGAAAAAAAGTAATGCTCGATTGATAGCAAGTCATACTTTTTTGAGAAGCATAAAAAGCAAAAAAGAAAAGCACTTCTTTTTTTGGTCAATTGATAAAAGATTGACAGCTTTATCCCTGGTAATCTTCTTGTTGGGTCAAGACAACTTGAGGAAAATCCACAAAGCTCCTAATTTTATGACACGACTCAAGGGCTTACGTCTTTACGATACGGCTCAAACCAAATCCAGCTAATCCCCCAGACACATAAACTTGGCCAGTGCCAGTGAATTACTATGTATATACTATAAGCATTTACAGCGATAATGACATAATAACTAGCAATTATTGTTATAATAGGCACCATTCCGGCTACGCCGGAGAACATAACCGTCACATTTCTGACTCCCACGGCGGTCCGAGTGTCGTGGCAGACGCAAATCGATCTGAAGGCACATCCCATCGAGAAGTACATCGTGACGTACAAGCCGACAGATGACAGGTAGGTACCACTAACAGAGCTAGAACTCAATCCGCTGGGCCACTTGACTGTCTAAATGACGGTGAAGCACACTTACTTACTTACTTACCATCCAACTGACTGGCTAAAAGGGAGCTTTGAGGTTGGGAGGTGGCTAGTGCACGGGAAAAAACGTGCAAAGTGGTCCTATCCGGAAAATTATCCATGTTTGACCTTTTGAAACAAAATGAGCTCGATTATTAAGACCGAAATGATAAGAGCCCCATATAAATGTACTACGTTTTGGATCAAAAAAAGGTTAAATACCGGGATTTATTTTATCTAGGCCGTTCTCAAATGCCATACGATTTGGATCAAAATAAGTCATATTATTGGGATTGATTCGATCTTGGTCGTGCTATATATATGGGATCGATATAAGCCAGAGTACAGGCTTTAAAACAGCACCAGTCATTCTAAAATATAAAAATCAAAAAAATCAAAAAAATCAAAATCATTTCAATCCATTTTGGATCATTTTAAGAATATTTGATATTAACCTCTCTTTAATCCGTTTTTCAATAGGTTCAATCTTGATTGGATCACATTTTTTTATTGCATAAATATACAAATAATAGACACATTTTAATTTATTTAATTCTATCTTAATAGCAACAAATTAATAACAAATTCTCTAAGTGCTGACTTAGATGTAACTCCTTAAATATCGATAAAAACCGGAATATTTAATTCAATATGACTGTTGGTACTTTTATATAATTAAATTAAGACACTTTCTACAAAATAACATTAGACTTTTTGTGTTAAGATTTAAGGTCAAACGATCCATGGAGATAACATTTGAGATAAATACCCTTAAAATATAAAAACCATGCCAAGTTAAAGAAAAATCATAAATTTTCCTGTTTTCTCACTGTGCAGAACAGTTGCAACTGCATTTATGCAAAGTCCAAGCGTACAAAAACAACACTGCCTGCAATTGACGACCCGTGGAATGAGTTCGTGGCCAAAAGCCTGTGGGCTGGGGGCGTCAGTGGTCCGGGGGCGTGGCAGCGGTCAGTCAAGAGCACTGTCTGCTCTCATAATTGTGTGTGTGCGCCTGCTTGAGGCTCGTGCTTTTGTGCGAGTGCGTGTGTGTGTTTGGTTGGCCATGAGCTAAATAACGGGCCAAGTTAAAGTAAACTGGGGAAAGGGAGTGGGTGGGAAAACCCCAAGTAGAGGCAACAACACGAAAATGGGAAACTTGAGGCCAAATTGACCGCGACTGCAGGCCAAAAGAAAAACAAAAGCCGCGTGTACTTCGAGTCAAGTTATTTAAAACAAAGGCAAAATGCGAGTTTTGTAGACAAAGCGCGGCCAATTTCCCAAGAATTCCCAACTCGAACCACCAGCTGTCAAAACTGAAATCCGAATTATGCTGGATTTCTCAAGCAATTTCACATTATTTGCAAAAGTTTTATCTAAGAAACAGAACACATTTTTAAATTATTTTTGACAGAGAGAGATAAGATAAAGTGCTCAAATTTATTAAATTACCCAAACGTTTTCTTAATCCCTATTGGCATCAACATTAATTTATAGTTTGCACAAGAGAAAAGCTTTTAAAAATTTTAAAGCAAAGCGAATTTTGAAATAAGAAAAATCAAATAGCAATGAAGAGTTTCTTGTATGGTTAGATTAAAGTTATAAATTTGTATAAATGAATTTTCTCTCTCTCAATTTGATATTTTAAAATGAATGTTTTAAAGTTTTAATATAGACTGCAATAAAATATATATCTTTCGAAATTTAACAATAAACTATTTTTAAAGTCTTTATAAATAACTATTATACCAACGAAACAAAATTTACCAGCGTACGAAAAATGCGAATCCCCATAAAGTTTGTAACTTTTTTGTCGAACGTTATTGCCACTCAATTAGGTGCGATTTGCTAAGAACTTGAGTTGTGCAAAGTTCGAGTTGCCCAAGTTTTGCTGTATATAAACGTTATTCTCGAACAGGGAGCTCATGTGCACACACATATGTCAGGGACTTTGCGACCGTGCCAGTTTCAGTTAACTCTCTTGGCAATATTCTTGATGATTTACTGAAATAATGCAGCCAGCTGCAGATGTCTGCCTGCAATTTACCATCTTACCATTCCCATTTGCATTGCCAGCTCCACACGTCCCATTCTCGCTGATTGCTATTTCTCATCGCCGTGTTTGCTGCGTGGCAACCGGAAGAGAAGCAGCTAGCCATACACTCAAAAAAAACTCAACAAAATCTTACTTATTCCACATAAGAGATAGTCTTTCGTATCTTTACAATATCGACTTAGAATTAAGATTTCGTCCTGATTACCTTATATATTTGTATTTGTGATTAAATTCTATATTTATTTGATTCTTTCTATTAACTTATATCCATAATTTATATTACATATATGGTGATCAAAATAAGACAGACAATTATTTTTAATGTCATGGTTAATAAAAAATCAAATAAATGTATATTTATCAATCAAAATAAGATCAAAATAACACAGAAATACATCATAAATATACATTTATTTGTTTTTTTTATTTACCAGTACATTAAATATAACTGTCTATATATAATATATATAATCTGTCTTATTTTGATTCTGAAAATAAATATTTCAAAGCAAGTTCGGCACGTTTCTGCAATTTTAAAAGAAACTTATAATTTCGAACATTTTAAAATTGGCTACAGCTAAGCATATTAAAACGTTAAACGTATTTATTACATTATAGTTTTACATTTTTTAATTATTAAAATTTGGTTGTGGTAATTAAAATTGTTTGTTTCTATTGTAGAACTTTTCGTCAATTAAAACTTAATTGTATTCCGTTCAAAAACATATATTTTTTTGCTAATTGCCAATGCATGTTTTCACCGTGTTCTGATGGGAATGAGATGGGCCGAATGGCTTGCATATTTCGCCAGCAAACTAAGCACTTCCGCTCCTTGTTGGCCAAGTCCAAGCGGCAGTTTTTGGCCCGTTCGCGATGCCATGGAATGCCGTCCGTGTAATAAGTTAAGTGCTCGGCTTTTGTGCCTTTTGACTGCAGTCCGCTGCCGACTGTTGGCCAAGGTGTTTTTCAATTTAATGGCCCGTGTTGCGTGAGTGTGTGTGTGTGTGTGTCTGTGTGTGTGTGTTGGCCATTTTCTGTTGGCTGCATGAGCGTGTTTTGTCTTTTACTGCCCGCCATTCCAATGCTAAGCCGTCGCTTTGTTGTTGCTCTAGCCGTTGGCCCGTTCTTCTATAAAGTTCACGCCTATGTCAAAAATTTTATTACAAAACTTGGGCTCATGCTGGTGTTTTTTCGGTAGTTGCCTCGTTCGTTTGGTCATTATTTATTAGTCAGTTTGTTTTTAATTTTTGTGTTACTTTCCTATCGATTTTTGTTGTATTACATACTTCCGACTGCCAGTCATTATGGTGGGCGGTTGGCCGTTGGCGGCGGTTTCCCTGGGCTCTATCTTCCTGCCGTTTTTCGAGTAAATTGTGCCCGTGAATAATGTATGATTTGTACATAGACACGTTGACGGTGAGTCGGCTCGAGCTTTGGCTTTGGCATTAGCTTGGGCTTCGCCTTGGGCTCGAGCTCCCCGAGTGGAATAGACTTTTGTCCTAGACGTTTCAGACAGGTACACAGATATGCCCGAACACACATCGATATCCACGTGCATATGCACAGGGAGAATTTATGAGGTTCCAGAATTAGTAGGCCTTTTAAATTGTAAAATATAATACATTTAAGGGATGAATTTATTGGACTGCCATTGTAGTTAAAAAAAATAAAAGGGAAATATTGTGAATGAATAAAATGCACTTTTAAAAATTCAAAAGGTCACTAACAATCAATTTTGAAAAACTTTGGTAAAAAAATATTAAGGGTAATAACTAATTTCAAAATCATTAAGCCGCTACTTAAAAACATATTTGCATTTTTTGGACTTTGGCAGCACTTCTGTAGGCAAATTAATAAAGGCTCATTTTAAATCTTCCCCAATAATTTTTGAAGATAGAAATTACGAATTTTATATTTAATTTTTTTATCATTTACTACATCTTACTAATTGCTTTACATTACTAATTTTATTTAAAAAAGGTTGTTTCTGAAAACTGTGTAAGAAGTATTCAAAATAATTTGTAACAAACATACTTAGACGTACAAATTTTGATTTTATAATATAAATGATTTTTATTTATAGAGGTTTTCAAATTAATATGTATGTTTTAAATATACAATTTACCAAAAATGTATTCATATTTATAAAGCTTAAAACGGACTTTTTATAATAAATAATTGTTAAACCTTTTATTTCAATTCATTCACAATGTTCTCTCAATGCACCGTACATGCTCCAAATTGCTAAGTGGATTTATGAAATTCTTGACGAACAATGAGTGGCTGTTGTTGGGGGTTGGCTTTCTATACGTCCAAGCATGTCAAGCACCATCAATAACAATAATAATTAATAACAATTACTGTCCCACAAGAGGAGAAGGAGAAGTGGTAAGAGGCGTAAAATGGGCGGGGCACAAAGGACATGTGCAGGCGGAGTAGATGGAAAATCCCGATCAATAGGTAGCCGTGTTCTAGATTTTATTCATTATCCTTATCTGCGTTTTTAGAGCCAATTTGACATTATTAAAATTGAAATGTCAAGGCCCCTCCAAAAATATGTGCTGTGTAATGGCTAAGCGGATGAGATTTGAGTGCTGCCAGCTGTGCTTCGTCGTTTTCTCGGATGACAACATAAATTTTCCAGTATAAGCCATAAAAGTGCACATTGCGCAGTAACAGGAAATGAAACCGAGAGCATTGGGCCAACATAACGTAAACCTGATTTGTATATGGTATATGAGCAAATAAGCAGGCTTTGTGCTGTTTCCAAGGAATTCCTGTGTTTGCAGTCACATTTTCCTTGGAAGTTATCTATCCCGCCCATTAAGTCCTTCATTGGACATTGATGGACCTGTCCAAAGGGGCGTATGCGTATTTTTAATTGCATTTTTAAGTTAATGCAAATGCAGGCGATTGTCACGAAACACTTTGCCTGCCGATCAAATAAAAATGGTTAGTTACATCCTGGCGCACATGCTGGCCGAAAGTAAAGTTTTTGAGACCCGCTCGTGAACGTCATAAGTTATTAAATAACATCAGAAGCCCCGGTTTGCCTTTCGTGCGAGTACACATTTGTATATTTTGTATGACATATTGTATGCACACTGCGAAGTTTGAGTAACGAATGCGAAAGTTGTGCTGCCCAGTAAGCTAATTGTTTATTTATCAAACCGGAACGAACCGGATAACGCTCACAAAAGGGGACATTAAAAAAAAGGGAAAAGCCGGCCGAAATGCATATTTCCAGCCATATTTCTGAATATCAAATGACTCACAGCCCCACAATCAGGCCGTAAAGGGAAAAGAAAACCGGCGAGAAAATTAGAAACTTCCTTCCTTCCTTCTTGAGGAAATTCGCTTGCATTTCTTATGGCCAAAAGGGCAAGGGTTCCACCCAGTAAAATACCAGTAAAATTGGAGCCATGGCGTGAGTTTAAATTGTGTATAATAAGCGGCTTCCCCGGCGAATTTAATGCCAAACAGCCAGAAAAGCGGTACGAGAACCGGGGATTAATTTTGATTTGCCCCAAGCGTCGCCACATGATGAAAACTTTAACGGCGAAACTTTAGACAACGCCTGGCGCTGTCACATATGGCGGATCGGATCCACCGATGTTTGCCCAAGTCGGTCCCAAGTCGCCCCAATTCCAGTTGCCCTGCGGCCGCGGGTCTATTGGCTGGGTGCAAATGGATGTGACACATGCGGCTGCTAATCAATTATTTAGCCGACGGCGCGGGCGAATCGAGAAGAGTTTTTGCCGACCAGCCAGATGTAAATTCACAATGAGTCGTAAAAGCCCGCTTATGTCGTTAAATCGTATCAATTGGTAGTCTTATCAACGGAAATTCTATCTGAAAAAAGCTTAAGCTGTAAAAAAATACAGCTTAATCCTTTTTCCAAAAAGTTTTCTTTGTAGTTATAGTTAGGTTTATTGGCCGTAAGAGGTGGCCTCTATATAAATTATTTTTTTTTTATTTTTTATTACGGATAACATCGAATTTTTTTTTATGAACAAGTATAAGGCTTATTTTATCTCTTTTTCTAGCAGAAATGTTTATCGTTCTTTTAATCGGATTTATTTTTGTAGATCAATAAATAACACGTATCAAATTAATAATAAAGGGCAGAGACAGCATTTTGACCTCCTTAAACGCATGTTATCTTATATTAAAAAGGCTTTCACCAATACATAATTGGCTTTCTTAATTATATTGTAAAATTGATTAGATCAGCGATTAAAATCATGCCAGTTAATTATCTTTTTGTGAATATTTGAAAATACATATTTTTATATTTTATTTCGCTTATTCACTATTACAATATTTTGTATATGTCTAACTTTTTTAACTAACTGCTTACTTATTTATATCGGGCGAACTTTACTTTTCGGAGTTTAATAATCAAAATCAAACCTCGACTTAGAAGAGTTATCTCCAAAAATATAAAAATTTGTCAATTAAATTTGAAATTTAAACGCTTTCGGAAATTGGTGTTTAAATTAGCGGACTTTGGGGCTTTTGTGTTTATAGTATCGCCTGTGGTGTTTACAGTATCCGGCTGATGCGGAGAATGTGAAATTGATCTGAGTGGGAATCATTTGAGGCGTAGTTTAAAAAAAATAGCGGTCTTCAGATTTATCTCGGAGTCAGTCAGAGTTATTTGAAATGGAGCTCTTGGCTCAAAGTTGTTTATAAATTTTGCAACACTTACTGTGCCATAAAAACTTGTATGCATAATTTAAACAGTGACACATTGCTTTTAAAGAAAACAGGAGGAATCATTAATTTACATTGCATGGTTGTAAAATGATGCCAATTTGTATTGTACTTTATAATATTATTTGAAATGTTAATTTCAAACGTTTTAAAATTAAAAACAAATATTTTTTTTCCGGTAAAACTACTTAAATTGTATCAATTTCGATTTCAAATTATTTAATATAAGCCAATAACTGTTTTTTTTAGTGATAATATTTGTATATGAATTTTTTATTTAATATATGTACTTTTAATTTTTTTAATAATATGTTCAAATTTATTTCCATAAATTAAGAGCATTGTTAAATCGACCAACCGGCAGTGTTTACCTGTGCTTTGTTTTTACAACATTTACCTTTGCTTGTTCGACGTAGTTTTGCTTCGTCTGCTGGCGGAATGCGAGACACTTCTGTTTTCTGTTTGGACATCGGTTCCACTGGGGGCCATTCGGAGGTCTGTGGGGGAGTGTGTTTGTTACATGTATGAATAATGAATCATTTGTCAGGCGCTTGTTGTTGCTACGGCCGTAGAAATAGGAGCCGGTGCACAAAGGCCAGAAGTCTGGGCCACTTTTGCCGCCCCACGCACTCGGCACTCGGCAATCCGCACAAGGAACAGGATCGGTGGGTGGGTAATGTGAGCTCAATTGGCAAATCTAGGACATGTTTGGTAAATGCTCCGGCTCTGGCGAAAGTGACAAAGTGAAATATTGGCCAATGGTGTAATTACCAACACGGACCGGCCTCATATTTCACGACTGGAATGTTGTAGTTTGTTCAATTAGCGCACACACACAGACACACACATGCGATTGCACAATCCGCCGCAAACCTCAAACCTCCAACCCCCAACCACCAACCTCCCACCGCCCCCTTTCACCCTTAGCTGCCGTTCGAGAGTGGTAATTGAATTAATTTAAGTTACAGGGTTGTACAGGACGTCGCCGGCAGCAGCGAGGCCATTGTCCTGGATCGCCTGCTGCCCAGCACACAGTACTCCCTCGTTGTGACGGCCATTTGGCAGGGCAAGAAGTACCGCAGCCGTGGTCAGATCAAGTTCAAGACGCTGGGTGAGTACCCCTTGGACCTGATCCTTGGATGTACTCATAATCGTTTTGATCCCTCTCCCCCAAGATCTGCCCAAGAACACCTCTCAGCAGGACTTTCCGCCGGGTATCTATGGTAATGGCAGCAATGGCGGGCGCAACGGAAGCGCAAATGCCAGCATCTTCGGGGAGGATGTGACCTCCACGGCTACGAACACTCTGACTCATGGAACCACCAGGGAATTGCCCACTGTAAGACTCGGCGATACTCACAAATCAAATACTATTTAATTTGAACTAGAAATAATTATTTTTAGCTAAGCAAGCAATTTTAGTAGTAGAAAAGAAAGAATTGCAATTTTCGAGCTATTAAAATATGTAGAAATATATTTAAAATATACTATAAAAACTCTTTGATTCCAAACAACGTACTATTATTATTATTTATTAGACTGGCATCCTAAGTCCAAAGCCACATTTAAGAATTTCAAATTTCTTTAACTCATTATTGCATACTGATAGACTAACTATTTTTGTGCAAGTTACCTTTTCAAAATGTTCATCATAAAATCTTAAATTCTTGGGCACAAATTTATTCTTGAGAAATTGGTGGAAAGTTTAAAGTTGTTGATTTCAAATCCAGTTTTTAAAATTTGGATTTAAGAAGAAAAAATTGTCTTATTTCATTGGATTTTTGAAATTTATTAGAGTTTTTTAAAGTAGTTACTACAACTTTCACAATTTCTACACTATAGTCGAACAAATTAATTTGTATATTTATATATTTCGACGCTTTAAAAATGTATCCTGTGTTGACTTATTTGTACAGATACGCGGCGTCGAGATCGGCATCGTCCTGATCGTGCTGATGGTGTGGGCCGGAGCCATCGCCCTGTTCTTCAACCGGTGGGGCAAGATCCGGATGCTGCTGCCCTACCAGCCGGACTACAAGCACGAGCAGCTGAAGGTGCCGGGCACGGGGGTCTGCAGTGCCAGCGGATGCAATGGCCAGCACTCGCACCAGGTAAGTGCCACCCGAGGAGTCCCGATCCCGATCGGGGAGGTGGGGATGATGGTTGTGCGGGCTTCTAGGAGTACGCGGAGCGCTGAGCGTTTGGATTTTCGCGAAGGAACTTATCTCCGTTTCGTTTTTGTTATGCTTCATTTTTAGAACCTACACCCCGATTTCTTTGTCAAGGTATTCAAAAACAACAAATTCTTCCAACTACTTATATACGAAACAAACAAAAATATCTTTGCATTTTATTCGCTTTTTTTCTATGCATCAATTCAAGTAAATATTCGAATCTTATTGAACAAAGTACACTCACTGTTTCCTTTTTAATCCGTGCACAGCCCCGTCCATACCTTGGAATTTAGCCTGAATCCTTTCTAAAATTTTCCGAGAATGTTCTAGAAGTTTATTGAAAATGCTTCGTGTTAATTAAATTCTTCTATAGCTTCTTCAGCTACTTTGTTTGTCCGTTTATGAATTATTCAATTGGTGGTCGCTCAATTTAAATATTCGCCCAGAAAACTATTTAATTTTCTCTGTGTAAATCAGACTTTTTCGACTGTTTCTTATTATGATTTGCTTACTAAGATAGCACGTGCTAGTTTCGCCTTTATTTCGGCTTTCTTTTCCGTAGGCTTATGGCACTAGTTTTGGGGCATACTCTCTGGATCTAAACTGTGCCCTATCCTTTGGCCTTTCTGCAGAGTATGAGGCCTTCGGTACACCGAAGTCAACTAGCGATTCCACTTAGATTTATTAAGCTCAGGATGCGCTATGCATATGAGAGCACCTCTAATTTATAACTCGTACTATCCACATTCCATATATATACAGTCGAACTCCTCTAAAGTAAATTTTGAACATTAAATAGTATATATAAACTGTTATAGCTCTAACAACATTGCTAGAATAGAACTCGATTAAATTAAATTTTTAATTAAATTTAATATCCTTTTACTATAAAAGATGTTGACCCTTTGATAACTTTAAATATTAAATAACTTGCAAGATCTATTAAAATACATTAAAAGTATATCTGAAAAATCCTTTTTTACCAAACTAAATTTTAAAATCTGTTAGAGAAGTTCGCCTGTATTTTAAATGCATTTAGCGGATTACTGTTTTTGGTTTTGAGCTTTGCTGTTCAGGTTGGCGCTTTCCCGTGATCTCACTGACCAAACGTTCCCTACTTTCACTTCGCTCTCGCCTGCTGATCTTGTTCCTGCTCCTGATCCTGCTCCTGCCGCCCTAACTGTTTGCCGCTTGCGATCCTTGGGTTTTTGGTTGCAAGCAGTGTTTGCCCCGTTGCGAGGGCTGCGGCCTGTTCGACCGCTGCTTCCAGTACCCACGCAGGGAGCTGGAGCGGGACTGCGGCTGCCAGTTTGCCCTGCTGCACAAGGCGGACGTGGAGAGCTAGCAACCAGCGCACCGCGAAGCCTCCTCGGCGGCCGTGAGTGCGGCCTCCAGCCACGGACATGGCCACAGCCATGGCACTCCGGTGAACACCTATGTGCGCGGGCCCAGCGTCGACAATCAGTCGATTGTGGGCGCCAATGTGCTGGAGAATGTCGATAGCGTGGAAGTGGCCGACGGGGACATGGACAACGAGGTGGAGGGGGACGAGGTCGCGGACAAGGATCAGGAGGATCAGCAGCTGCTGCAGCGGGAGAAAGAGCCCGTCCATCGCGTATTGCCGCTGCAGGCGGGCGGCATCAAGCAGCGGAAGTTCGCCCAGCAGCGCGGCATCCTCAAGAACTCGCAGGAGCGCACCTTCGTCGAGGAGGACGAGGTGCTGGAGGCCAAGAAGCAGCTCATACTGCGCCGTCGGCGCCTCTTCAGCCACTATAGGCAGTACGACCAGTGGCGAAGGCGGCAGTTCAGCTACGACCCCAGCTACTTTCGCCCGCCTCCGCTGCCGCCTCGAGCGCTGGCATGCGCTGATCACCAGCTGGGGGCCACCACCGATGCGGCATCGGGGGCATCCTCGGCCAGCGCCGGGCGGAGGAGGCGCCAGTACCGGAGGCAGTACTCCTGCGCGGACCGATCGCGGGAGGGATCGCGCGACAGCCGCGGCTCGTCGACGATGCAGCTGCAGATGCAGAAGTACCACAGCCTGGTGGCCAGCGACACCATCCACACCGAGTCGTCGGTGCTCAACCACAGCAACTACAGCGAGCCGGCCAGCGTAAGTCAGCCAGCTAGTGTTGGGTGGAACGATCAAGACACGGAGTGGCTCACTTTGGCGAGGGAACATGGGATGGTCAATAGAGTGCACCCATCTATTATGGTTACGTTCCGTCCTAAGTTTTCACCTATATTATTATTATGTTCCTGTGTACAGTTTTTAAGTATAAGCCTTTCATTTTTCGAACAGTTTGGTCTTATTATCTCACATTCTTGTTTGTTCCTCTGCAGAGTATTTAAATATTTTACATTTTTATTACTCATACGCGATGTTGACCTTGTCCATGAGAGTTTTAAGATTTACGCTTTATTACTCAAACTCTTAAATAAGATTTACGTGGCTAGTGAAGTAAACATACGGAAACACAAAAGGTCTTTAATTAACAACTTTTAAATTGGCTTACTTGTCGTATGCTTAATATTTTCTTGTTTACTGGCGGCTTTTAAAATCGTAACATTTTAGTTAATCTTTCGTTATTATTTAAATTTAAATTTCTTGCAAAAGATAATTATTTAAGATAGAACTATCAAAAACAAAAACTGTAAGCTTAATTCACTTTAACATAATTATTTGAAGCCTTTTTACAATTTTAGTTGAATTTACACTTTAAAACCTTATTACTACAGTACATTTTAACAACATTATTAACAATTAAATATACTTTTAAATAGTATTTGCCTTTTTCAGTGGTAAATGGTGTTTACCCAATCACTTTTTGCGGAAAATCATAAAATGATTGCATAAATGCTTGATTATTGAATCCAATTAAAGTAAATTCAATTCGAAATGCTCTTTTCCCCAGCTCAATTAACTTGTTTATCATTTGTTTCACTTTGTTTATTTTTGGTATACAAACTGTTACTATTATTATTTGTTCTTTCTGACAGTCAATTAAACTATTTAACATTGATACAATTGATTAATTTTTTTTTAAGTTAATCTCCAAAATATTCCCAGATGTGTATAGATACTGAGCAAATTGAGTAACTCCGTTCCGTCGCTAAAGGTTGAGCCACCGAATTTGTTCCCAACACTAGCCCCCAGCACTTGCAGCTTGTGGTGCACGTGCACATGGTTTTGCTTGGAGTTCGAGTTCCCGTTCGAGTTCGATTTCGAGTTCCACTTCAGATTGCAGCCCGGAGCACCAAATCGCACCACTCACCCATCACCACCCTGTACAGAACTTGCAGCTATCTGCCTTCACTGGATGGAAACGGCCCGCACTCGCTCACTTCTCTCACAGCAAAAATCACAAATCGCAATTTGCAATTCGCAATTAGCATCCGCTTGAGTCCCAGCTTCGTGTCCTGTCTCTTTCAGTAGTTAGCCAGTAGCCAGGTAGATGGTCCCACGCTTGTCGCTTGTCGCTTGCTCCTGTTCTTGTTGTTCCAGTGGCCTCGCTCAGGTGTGGCGGGAGGTCCTTTGTGCGGGCTTATGTGTTGTGCGTGTGAATCCCCTCGGAACTGTCCGCTCTACTGTCTCCTCTCTATCTCTATCTATCTCTCTTCCCTCTCTCTTTCTCTGCTCCTTGCGGGACGCAGTTCGACAGCAGTGAATGTGCCCACCCACCGTTGCACTGCAATAGCCGCGTAAGCAACTGGCCGGAGGATGCGGCAGCAGCCAGCAGCGATCCTTACTGACATCCTTTCCATTGCAGCACATCCACATGCTGGCCGAGGAGCACTCCACCTCCCTCTCGGAGCGCTGCACCCGCAGCCGGATCAACTCGGCCATCTTCGTGTCCTCGGAGGGACGGGGCTTCGACTCCATCGAGTTCCTGCGCCGCCACGGATCCCAGAGCGTGCTCTGCCGGAAGGCCAAGAGTGCCGAGAACATTACGGAAAACGGCCGAAGGGTAAGTAAAAAAAATTAGTGGCTTTTGCACTCTGAGATAAGTAAGACAAACCTGATCAAATAATTAAAACAAGTGCGATGCCCAAAAAAAGTACTATAATACTCACTTGTTTTTATTACAACAACTAAATTAAATAATAGTTATTTCTAAATTGTTATTTCTAAATTCTTATTTAACTTAATAAATGTAAAATAAATTTTACATTTGACTCTACATTTGGGGCCTGACTTTAGGGCATGACTTAAATTATACAATTCGCTTGACATATTTTTATACCCGTTACTCGTAGAGTAAAAGGGTATATTGTATTCGTGCAAAAGTATGTAACAGGTAGAAGGAAGCGTTTCCGACCCTATAAAGTATATATATTCTTGTTCAGGATCACTAGCCGAGTCGATCTAGCCATGTCCGTCTGTCCGTCTGTCCGTCTCTCCGTCTGTCCGTCTGTCTGTCCGTCTGTCTGTCCGTCCGTATGAACGCTGAGATCTCGGAAACTATAAAAGCTAGAAGATTGGCATTTTGCATGTAGATTTTAGGAGTTCCTACGCAGCGCAAGTTTGTTTCAAAATGGTGCCACGCCCCCTCTGACGCCCACAAGCTACAAGCTGTGGCCACAGTTTTGATGCTATTATGAAAATTTTAATTGATATGTATTTGTTTCGTCAATACCTATCGATTGGCCTAATAAAAGTTTGCCACGCCCACTCTAACGCCCAAAAACCTATTAAACGCTTAAGCCTGGCTAGCGCCTACATTTCCGCTTTTCATGGCGCCATCTAACGGATGACTTTGGAACAGCTGGCCAAGGTGCTCAACAAGTCAACGTTAATTCTCGATAAGGATTTCTATTAAAGGAAATTGCGATGGTTTTCATTTGTCAATACCGAACTATATCCCAAGAACTGTGCAAATCAAATCTAGTTAGCCAAATTGGAGGTCTGAGTCAAACAATGGCGTATGTGTGTATGCTGGTGCAGGACAAAAGTTGCTTGCGCTAAAGCAGCGCTGGTGCTGATGCTAGTGCTGTAAAGCTGAGATCGCCGAATTCAAATTGATAATTTGAACTTTTTGTCCTTTTTTCCTGTGGTCACTCTAATTCACATTATGTTAATGCAAAATCTAAAGTTGTTTAGCTGAGTAACGGGTATCTAATAGTCGAGGCCCTCGACTATAGCGTTCTCTCTTGTTTTAATTTTGGTTGTGCAGAGATAAATTGATAGTTAAATAAATAACACATTTGCTTAAGGGTAATCCAAAGAAATAAACTTGTTATTACCGTTTTTTATTATCCTTCCATATAAAAAGGTAATAATAAGTTTATTTCTATGGTGTGCAATAAATGCATTAAAAGCCATAACATAAAAAAAACTACAGTTAAAATAAAAAATTTTATGAATATGAGTAATAAACTTGGTTACAATTAAATTTCTTCTGGTATATGGAAAAATCATATCATAAAGGTTGGGACTTTAATGTTATAATGTTCATAAACAATTGTATTAACCTATTGTGCATACATCGAAGAATTTCGAAAAATACTGGAATTAAAAATTAATTTATTCAAATTTGTACCATTTTTCAGAAGAGTCTTCGCCCATGGCGCACCGACGATGAATCCTGCAAGCAGCAGCACCTCTCCCAGGACAGCAACGACATCGAACTGAAGGAGTGCGGCGGCGCTGGAGGAGAACTGCTCCGCCTGCCGGTCATCCACGATGGCAAGCAGTCGCCCACGGCCGTTACAAGTCTCCTGGCTCGATCGGCAGCCATAACCACGGCCAACATGATTGTGGGCAGCATTTCGCTAGAGGCACCGCCACCCTACATGCAGGACGACGAGGGCGACACACTGTCCACGGCGGCACTCATCCACAGCGATGCGGCTGCCGTGGTCCACGAATCCCAGGACTCGGCGGAGACGGTGGAGGAACTGGTGCATGTGCCCCTTCTGGCCAGTGCCACGGCCACGGCCAGTGTTTCGGCCTCATCCTCGCCCAGCATTGCCATCGAGGCCAAGCCGCGCGTCCTGGTGCACCAGCGATCCTCGACCTGCTCCTCGTCGCCGCACAGCAGCCCCAAGAACCTGGGCAACCTGGGACTCAAGATCGTCAAGCCCAAGATCAGTGCCGTGCCAATGGTTTCCGTATCGGGTCCCTCGCCGCCCATTGAGAAGCCACCGCTGGCCGAGTGCTTGTAACAAATGGCAGCCGAAACATTTATCTAAGCTCGCGCTTAGGGCAACTGGACCTGGACCCCGCATCCTGGACAGCCCTTAAAAACCAAAAGTCCCAAACAAAAAAAAAAACAAGTCCAAATCCTACATAAATAATCTAAGACGAGATAGTTGAGGTGGATAAAGTATGCCAGCTGCTCAAATAAGTGTTTCGGTAAGGGGCTTTAAAAAGGAGAATGCGAAGAAGAAAGTTGAAGGTTGAGATGTAGTTATAGTATTGAAACAAAAATATTATTGTACCAGTGGTCATCACCAGGCAAAGAAAGCTTTGTATATTCAACAACGACTGAAGTATACACATATGTACATTATAAACGAAAACAATGGTAATCTTTAGAACTTAAGGACTTAAGTCGATTGTGTATGTGTGTATACATACCTATTAACTGATAAATCAGCTTTAACAACAAACAAGTAAACTATCAGGCTTTAATTATACGACGATGATGAATTTCTGGTTTAACCTAGTCTGTAGACTCACCCTAGCTGTTGAAAATAATAGTTTATTTCTGTTTAAATGTTCTCCTATACATATAGCCAAAAAAACAAAACCACTTGGGCACCACAACTGTTATACACGCGATCTATATAGATTTACTGAATATATTTATATTTATACACCCAGTAAAATTACGTGCATGCGTTTAAGAGCCCTGCATCAATCAAAAGGGGTAAAATCCTTTATCCTCAACATGTTTTATAATTTCTATACAAAAAACTATTTATTTGATACATTTGAACTATGGAATTCGGGTTGATTATCAAAATTGAGAAACAACTGTTGATCCATGCAGGGCTCTACTACGTACTTTAGAGGTATTCGGACACCCGCTATACACTTAGCTCTTAATGTTAAGATGATGAAATCACATAGTCCAAATGTTACTTGCTAACATATCAGATACTCTACTGTACCCACGACCAAAGCGAAACGTTTGAAACTGTAAACTAGTCCATAATTAGACGTAAGGATTATATTTCAAAACTTATAATTAGATGTAGAGTTTTCGTCAAGTAAGTGCCCTGGATGACTTCTGAGTGTGTTTTTAAAACCAGATTCGTACATGTATTTCGTGTAGATGTTTCTGTAGCTCGAACTTTACCCTATACAATGGCGTATAGCTGACGTTAAGCGAACACATTGATCGATTTATAGAAGTTTATATAGGAAAGTTATTATAGGGATCTCCGGATAGCACCAAACCCCATTTGCTCCCGCTCACTGATTTAGGTAGTCTCTATACATATTAGTTATGATACTCCAAATTTTATCTATCCACCTACGCGTTAGACACTTGAAATCTATCCTATCCAGTTCGTTTGAATAATAAATTACTAAAAGTGTAAATACACACCGCACTTGTACCTACATCAACTGAAATACTCTTCAGTGGAACACAAACGTTGTTATTAAGGAATTGTCAATTTATGGTCCAAAGCTACAATAATTAGAACATCATTTGGATGGTTCAGCAGTAAGCTTAACTAAGTTCTAGTTTACGTTCGATTCGCTAACACAAAACAAAAGTAAAACTGTGTGAATGTGTATTTTTGAAATCAAATAAACGAATTACATAATTGTAAACTTTTCATGAACGGTTTTGCAATATCTTTTCGAAAACCACACAGTGATTGCCCTGGTCATAGTAGCTTTTAATAAGCTTTACCTCTGGGAGCTGGGCCACCAGGTCCTCAAGTTCCTGCTCTTCAAAGACGTGGTAGTAGCGCAGGTATGTGGTTCTCTGTTCGTCCTTGGTCTTCCAGGGCACCAGTACGTCTTGCTGCTGAAACTCAGTGCGATTAGTGTGCACGGGAAGAGGGGTATTATTGGGCAGCTCTTCAAGTTCCTTGTGTTGCTTCTGACGTTGCTCCTGCTCGGTGGTTCGTTCCTTGTTTACTGCTTTATTTTGCCGGAGATAAGCGGACTTTTTATCATTCTTTCGCTGATCTTTCGCCCAAACATAAATCAAAGCACGACCTCCTGGTCGCAAAACACGTGCCATCTCTTGAATAGCGGCCAGTCGACGCTCACCAGTGGCTAGGTGATGTATAACTGCTATACTGATGCAGCCATCGATGCTGGACGAGCGCACAGGCACACTAAGACAGTCGCATCGAAAGACATTCTGTCCCTTCCGATGACCCACAGCAAGTAGTCCCTGCGCCCGATCGCAGCCAATGGCTAGGAGTTGGGGATTGCAGCCCAGATACTTGCCATTGCCGCAGCCAACGTCCAGTACCACAGACTGTGGATCGAATGAATCTAAAAATCCGGCCACTTGTGGCCAGGGTGTGTGTCGTGTTTCGCTAAAGTGATCCGCAATCTTATCGTACACCTCGTGGACATTCTGAAGCTCTAGGCTAACCGCCTGAGCAGCCAGGGAGACGGTTAACTCCTGTGGTGTCTTGGTTTGTCGAGTGTCGCAAAGCGTGGGGTACGCACAGTCGCAGGGTCCTCTCCGTAGGCGTCGGAAAGTCAAGGACGTCCGCTTTCCACGGGCTTGTGTGGTCAAACCGCCGGATGCACTGGGCACAACATCAATGTGCTTTGGCCTGATACCGTGGGTCCAATCATAGCGAGCCTCACCCGACATGATTAGCAAGGATCGTCGCGGTAATCTGACTTGAACTTGCTCCTCTCCTCGCCGGAAATCCATTACCACATCGGATTGCAAAGATAGCGAGAGAATGGGGTCCAAAAAGCACTATGTGTGTCCACATGAGGAGGTATTCCATGACCAGGCTCGTATTCATTCACCGTCAGCTGGTCCGGAGTGATCCAGTCCCAAGCGGAAGCATAGTTTTCGAGGCGCGGCCATAGAATATCACAGGCTGAGGGAATTGCCTGATCCAGGGGCTTCGAGGGGTCGACATTATTGCTTCCATAAAGAAACTCATAGCCGAAGTGCTTGACATGTCGATGCTTTAGCGTGCCAGTGCCCTCGGAGGTTTTTCCATCCTCAGCTATGGCTTTCAGCAGCGTGGATTCCTCCTGTTCGCTGACAAAGTCCGTAATCACCAGAAGGCCACTGGGAAGAGGTCTATTCCATTCACTTTTGCCCGCGAGAGCCGGCAACTCCTTTACATAACTCAAGTAGGCCACAGCTCCCTGTTGTCCAATGGTGGAGACGTTGTGCATGGCTAAATATATGAGCTCGGAGTCCTCCAGGGAGGCACAGACCAGAAAACAATACGATTTTCCGGGCAACATGACCACCTCGGTGACTTTTCCTCCAGACTTGGACGCCGCTTGTAGCAAATTCTCCTCCGTAAGTCCATTGCTGAGTCCCACGTTGAGAATCGCCAAATATGTGGTGGGATCATCACTTGGGGTCACATCGCAGTCATTTTTAATAATTGCTAGACATCTACGCTGTTTTTTATCCGCTTTTTTTGCCTTGTTTACCTTTTGCTGCTTCTCCTCAACGTGCATTTTGCGGCGAGTGTATACACACCTAAGCAAAGAATTCTATGGGGTTAATCCGAATTGTGAATTCTCTTTTATAAAAATAGTGCGCAATTTTTAAAAAAAAACTTAAAGTTTTATGTATGTAAATAAAAACTTCAGCTTCGAAGAGATGTTTACAAGAAAAGGACAAAAAATTGTCTTAGAATTACTCTGAATTTTTTTCAATTTGTTGAATTAAAAAAACAAAGTTTAAAAGAAAACAATTTTGTCATAAAGGAAATTGAAAGATTTTTGACTTATTTTCTGTTTTATTTTTGGGTAAAGTACCCAAAATCTTATGTGTGCCCAACAAACTGTTTATTAAAACAAACCAAATCTCCAGCAAACAACGATTTTAAAGGATTTTTAGAGCAAGCGCTATTGCAAATGCAATTATTTTTATAGTACACTTTGTAATCCTAAAATAATACCTACACTAGCTGAAAGTGAGAATCTAATAGTATAAATATTGGGTGCGTGCACCTCTAGCAGTCTACCAGACCCGGTCGATCATACTGTTGTCTTGGGGCTTCTGGTTCATAGTGGTCAATTGCTGGTGATAGTTGCGCATCTGGTTGCTACGGCGGGGCTGCGCCAGATACTCGAACATGCTCTGCAGATGCTGTGACAACATCTTGCTCAAGTCACTTGGCATGGGATCCGTCCAAAAGAAGTCGTGGTTAAGGGCTGTGTCCGCATCGATGCGTTTCTTTGGGTCAAGGGTCAGTAACTTGTCTAGCAAATCACAGCCGGTGGGATCCTTGACATATGGACGAAGGCGCTCCTTGACGCGACGCTTCTGATTCTTTGGCAGCTCAATGGATTTGTACAGCTCCAGCTCCTCCACGCCAGGCCACACGTCAGGTGTAAAGGAGCCGCACAGCTGAGAGATGAAGGTCAGCTGCTGCTGCTCCGTATTGCCCTGCATGATGGGCGAGCGGGTCCACATTTCGGCCATGATGCACCCGGCGCCCCACATGTCCACGGGCGGACCGTAGTTGCGGTCTCCCAGAAGCAGCTCTGGCGGGCGGTACCACAAGGTCACCACACGATTGGTATAGCGATTCTTACTCTCATTCTTTGGAATGCTAAAGGCGCGGGCCAAACCGAAGTCTGCCAGCTTTAGAATGCCATGCTTGGTGATCAGCACATTGGCAGCCTTCATGTCACGATGCAGGATCTACGAACCGAAATAATAAAAGATATAATTATATTGTACCAAACATTTACTTTATATTATGACTCACCTTGTTGCTGTGGATATAGTACAAGCCATTAAGCAGCTGCTGCATCACCTTCTTGATCTCACCCAGACTGAACTTCACATTCATATTAGATAGAAGGCCAGCCAAATCGTGCTCGCAGAAATCGAAGACCAAATAAAAGGTGGATCTGTAACCATTCGTGGCAGTTGCCTTAGTGCGGCAGATCTCGATCAGATTCACCACGTTCTCATGCTTTAGCAGCTGCAAGATGCGGATCTCTCGCAGGGCCGTGATGGGGAACTAGGAAAGCATACATAAGTTATGAACTGATCTTCTTATATGTGGGTTTACACGCACGCCTTCCTTTTCGTTATCCATCAGCACCTTCTTCATGGCCACAAACTTCTTGTTGCCCTTCTTCTCCCGAGCCTTGAAAACCTCCCTGCAAACATAGGAGGGTTTAGGTATTTAAAGCAACATATGTTTTCTTCACGGACTTACCCGAACGTGCCCTGACCAATTTTGGCCACCTTCTCGTATTTGTTGCTCTCGTCGCAGTAGGGGAAGTCATAGTCTTCGATGTATTTCTGTTTTTCCATCAGGGACATGGTGCGCGATGAGCTGGAACCGGATGGCGTCGATGCCGACGGCTGCTGGAGCATGTGGGACATGTGCGCCATGGTGGAAAATGCCTCTATAATCACAGATTTCGCAATTCCAGATCCGAAACAAGCCGACAGTCAGACGAAAAGAAATCAGCAACAATTGGTGTTGCTACAGCTGTTGATTAAAAAAAAACCTGTGTGCAAACACTGTTGCTGCATATCGATAACGCAATCGATAGTTTCGCTTAACAGCTGTGCACTTTACGGTGTTGGTGTACACTGGTCAAATGATATAACCTAGCTTCAATTTGATCACAAAGTAAAACCAAATTTAATGAATAAACTATTGAACGTAGCGCAGGCTGTGCCGCGCCAGTTTGTCCGTGAATATGCCTTCAAGTCGGATCTGAAAATCAAATGGGTGCGCCCGGAGAAGATCGCGTGCTATAAGCCGGAAAAGAGTGGCGATCTGGGCAAACTGCCACCTCTGAAAGCCGATGAGTTGCTGCTGGACTTCAAGGACTGCAAGGCACTGGAGAAGTAAGTGGCTGAAATTAAAAAAAGAACTGATTTTATTAAAATTATTTCATAAATCTACTATATAGTGCCGACGAGTCAGTTAAGTCGCAGTTTAAGCTGAGCAACAATGCCAGTTATTTGACAACACAGTTCTATCGCGATGAGATGGTGAAGGAGGTGCAAAGGCATGCCCAGGATTACGGGTCTATGGAGGCCAAGTGTAAGTTCTGATTTAATTTGCAAATACTTAAATTTTATCGTTTATTGATCTTCCATTTAGTGGGCAAAATGACCGCTATTATTCGCCGCTACCAGGTGCATATGGATACGCATCCGCGCGACAAGATGATCAAAGTGCGACTCAAGGAGCTTATCGAAAAGCGCAAGAAGTTCCTTAAATACTTGAGACGCTGGGACTATCCACGCTTCGAGTGGATTCTGGAGAAACTTGAACTGGTGTATAAGCCACCGCCCACACATTTCCACTGGATAACCCGCAAGGAATCGCTGCAAAAGCTGACCGACACCTACTGCGAGAACCTCAAGGATGAGCGGTTGGAGGCCTATCATAAGCAACTGCAGGCCCAACAAATTCCCTTCCTCGAGGAAGCCATCAAGAAGATGCAGTTCGTGCGGCAGGAGCAGATATCCTGCGATGTACCAGTGACCGTGACCGAAGAACAGATCGCCGACTCGAAAAGGCAGCTGGCCCAGCTCAAAGAGCTGCAGCAGGCGGAGGCAGCCGCCAGTAGCCAGAAACAAAACGAGGATAGCTTCAATTAGGCCCGATTCTTTAATGTTACGGTGTCTTACAATAAATGTAAATGCTGATGTTCTTAAATGATACGTTTTATTATACTTTTAGAGTAGACTGGACATCCGCAATGTCATGATCGAGAGCAGCGCAGACTGGCAAATAAATAAGCAGGCAATGATGATTACCTTTCAGAAATGTGTGAAAAAAATGGGAACAGAGAGAAGATCTTAAAGGGTAGGGATTGCAGCTAACGCCGGCCAGGTGAACCAGATTTCCGCTTGCCGCCGCTGCTAGAGCTACTCGAGCTGCTCGACGACGAGCTTGAGCTGGAGCTGGACGAACTGGACGACGAAGAGGAGGACACGGATGATGTGGAGTCGCGAGAGTTACGCTTGCGCTCCTTGTCGCCATTACCCGTGGACTCCTTGCTTTTGACATCCGTGGAAGTGACCTCCTCGTCGCCCCAAAGATCGTACTTGGACAGATCTCCGTCATCTCCCTCTTCGTCGTCCTCGTCGTCTTCTTCGTCGTTCCGCTGCTCATCCCGACTTGACCTCCTGGCCCGCTTGGAGTCCTCTCGATGCTCCTCGTGCTTCCGTTTTTTACGTCGTCCAAACTCATCATATTCGCTGTCCGAATCCTGACGATCCTTGTATTCCACCACGCCGCGATCGTTGTAACCACCGCCGAAGCCTGCAAAGGGTGTTGTTAAAGGGGCTTGGGAGAGGTTTTAGCTGCTCCGGACTCACCAGTCCGCTCCTCCACGTCCGAAAACTTGGGAGCGTTACACATGTTGCAGGTCTGGCGACGAGCCCAGTTCACATTGGCGCACTTACTGCACTGCCAATCCTCGGCGCTAAACAAACCTCGCGACTTGTCTGCCGCCGCCTTTCCAATCTCCGTGCCCAGCTTCTTCTTGCTGGAACTGCTGCTACTGCTGCTGCTCCCGTTGCCACGATCCCGATCTCGATCCCTATCACGCTCCGGCTTTTCACTGCTTTCGCGGTCGCGGTCGCATTTGTTGCACTGCAAACGGCGGGCGAAATTCAGATGGCGACAGCTGCAAAATCGTGGGAAAGGTAAGATTCGCAGGAATCCTCGACCGGTTCGGCTTATCCGCCGGGTGGCGGCTGTCCCTGCATCTTTACGCGCACTCACTCGTAATCTGGGCAAATCCAATCGCCAGGCGAAGCGACGCTTCCTCCGCCGCTGCTTCCTGCGCCCCCAGCTGCCACCCCTCCGTTTGAACTGGACATGCTGGGCGCTGGCTGAGACCTCTGCTAAAGGATATTGCTACTGGGCGTCCAAGTAATCCTCCACAGGTCTCCGGAGCAGCATCTAACCGAGATTTTTCTTTACCAATATTCTGTATACGATACGAATTAGGGCTGTCAAAACATCGATTGCACTATCGATAGTCTGGCTTTGGCCGGCCATGGTAATCGATTGCTGTTGGCCCATCAAATGGAAGTAAATTTTCAATTGCGGTATTCTTTATATATTTTTTTTAATTGGGTGAATCGACACATTTTGTTTTTATAAATGGAAATATCTTTAAATAATAAATAGTTAATGTTATTTTTCTACTAATAGTTTCGATTATAACATAACGTTTGGTAGAAAGAGTATATTATGTTCCGTACTGAATATTCTCAACACTGAGTGAAAATATATTGATGAATACCAAAACAATAAACAAACCATTCCCCACAAATTTGGAACTCAAAACTGGTGTCACCTTTTAAAAAATAATACCACAAATTTTGACAAGCACTTGTAGCTACTGAGCAAAGCTTATATTTTTTTATATTTGAGCAAATCAATTTTCTAATCTGTATTTACAAACAATGCCATATAATCATTTATATAAAGAATTCCTGGAATAATTTCTCAAACTCAATGTAAGTAGACATTGCATTAAATTTTCTAAAAAAGAAATAAGTTAGATCCAAATCATATTAGGAGTATGACCTTTTTGAACAAATCTAATTGGAAAACACATGGGTTACTACAAAAATACTTTTGTCAATATAAGCGCATCATTGATTTATGGAATCCAAATCCAGAATTAGTATCCGTTTTTAATTGTCACTTGCAACAGTTATATACTCCTTCCGTCCCCATACAATCAACCACAAGAACTTGTATACTTTTAGAGTTTTATTTCCTTAGTTTACAAACAAAAGCCGCTCCAAAAGTAAACACTGATTTTGTTTTGTCGTTTGTTGGATGGTTGATAAAAAGAATCTTACTAACACATAACCAGCAGCTTTTGGGAATAGGCGGGAACCATACCCACAGACATCCTTTCATTCAGGCTTACTTCTTGCCAGTGCCGATCTTGGCCTTGGCAGTGCCGCGCACCTTCTTCATCCTGTTGCGGCGCTCCTTGCGCTGCTTGCGAGTCTGCTTCTTCTGCTCGAAGAGACCGTGACGGGCCAGGCGGTACTTGGGCTCGAACTTCTTGGCGTTGTCGAGGGTGTCGTAGATGAGGGCGAAGCCCGTGGAGCGGCCGCCACCGAAGTTGGTGCGGAATCCGAAGGCGAAGACCACATCGGGGGTGACCTTGTACATGGCGGCCAGCTTCTCGCGGATCTCGGTCTTGTTCACCGACGACAATCCCGGGTGCAGGACATCGCAGACCATCTGTTTCCTGGCGAGCAGGCGGTTGGTCATGAACTTGCGGGTGCGGATGGTGGCGGTTGTACCAGACATTCTGACGGAGCTGCAATAGAATTAGTCGGGGATTAGAATTGATCTCGTTTTTACACATAATCCTCGCCACTCCGGATTGTTGTTGTCGCCTCCGAGGGAATCAACATAACCTCACAGGCGGTTGGTGCTCCAGGTCTCCACGTGTGACACGATTGTGGGTTTCTGCGACTCCCACGAACGCAACTATCAATCACTGGCCTGAATGCACTTGACCGACAGTCTTTTCCTGCATTTTTAACTAGTTTTGGGGGCTAATTACCTTTTAAAACACTCGAAAAGGTTTTAAACACGTCGTTTTGCGAACGCGATTCTTTAGAAAGGAAGATGGCCGTCAGAGTGACCGTGAGTTCACATACTAATTTATACCAAATACTGAATAAATATACTGAAAAAGTAAAAAAAAACACCACAGATGTAAAACTTTGACAAGGCCTTAGCTATGACTAAAACCGAATAAGATAACATTCATAACTAACTATGTTGAATAATTATTAATTTTTCTTTTAAAAGATTTTATAAAAAGACTTATAAGTTAGAAAAATTATATCATAATAAATGATATAATAATAATTCTAACCATATTATTAAATAGCATTGCTGTTAACGCTGACTTAATCCGTATCCTACTGTTAGTTAACAGCAAGGTGACGAATTTTACTATACTAACAGCAATGGGTTGGCGCGAAATTTGAATGGATTATAAAAAAAAATACACGTATTTGAAGAATTGCAACCATTTCTGAACAGCTAAAATTAAATATTTTAAATTTATCAAAGTGTAATTTAAGTGTAGTGGCATGCTTTAGTTTTTTCTTGTCTGACCGAATTCAAATGTACATAAGTAAACCCATTTTGGCATCGAAAATCAAAAAGAACTTCGTGCTGATTCAGCTTGACCTCCATTGAAGTATTTGAGAATGTTGAAACTGCTTAAGATGCATTTTATTTCCATACACAAAACTTAATTTACTTTGGTCAACTTGGAGTTATTGTTCTTACTCCAAACATAAAAGCCACCATAACTCAGGGCCGCTAGCAAGGCCACAACAAGAGTGGCTATTCCAGCGTAGAACACGAACAGGTCGAACAGGTGCAAATGGCAGGAGGAGATGCCTATGCCTCGGGTCCTTACAGCTGCGCCTCCCTTGTGCCGCGCCACGTAGTTCACCCAGAAGAGAGCGTTGGCCAGAGCACCTTGAGGTCGATCCCTGAACTCCAGCGACACATCCCGGATGGTCAACTGAAAGTGTGGCTCCATAAGCAGCCTATTCACTGCCCAGTTAAGCGAGCTAGTCGTCACATTACCCTCTTCCAGCTGCAGACCCACTCCCAACTGCACGGCTAGCTCCACATTCCGCCTTTCGTGGTGGAAGAGAGGCAATCCCAGAATAGGCACATTCCGCACAATGCCTTCCTGGAGGTTCAGGAGGTCTCCATTGGTTAGGAAGACCTTCACCCTCGGATGCGCCAGAATGTCAATCTGCGGCACCGCATGTTGTATCATCACATTTTTGGGCAAACCATCTAGGGTCTTGACATCGTGACAGGTCCAGATGACGCTCTCTTTTCTGGCGGAGAAAAGGGCGAATAGGGCCTCTAGCTTTTCCTTGGGTAACTGGCCACAAGGCTGCTCATTTCCCAGCTGGACGTAAATGACTCCAGGTCGCGCCTCCTCCAGAAAGCGCTTCACATTCCAGGGCAGCTCCTTGGGACCCCGGATATGCAGACCTCCGGCGGGAACGATCTGTTGGATACTCACTCGGGGGGTCATCAAGGGCACATGACTGTTCAGCAGCAGCACGGAAAGCTGGCTGGCCTGCAATTCTTGTATCGACTGTTGCAGCTTAAAGTACTTGGCCACCAGCAGCTCCTGACCACCGTAGTGATCATTGATGAACCGCTTCCTGCGACCAATGCACTCCCGGATGTTGCTCAGTCGCTCGGAAAATCCCAACTGGGACAGATCCCGCTCCAAATCAATGGGGGAACAGGCCGCCGGCACCAATGCCTCCTGCACTGCATCCATGTAGTTGCCAAAATCTGTGGAAATTATCCCTATGACAGGACGCTGGTGGAGAGCGCCCAGTGCCAACAGAGCCTCCGTGTAGAAGTAGTCCACTAGGATCACATCAAAATCGAATTCAAGGTAGGACATCTTGAGCAGTTTCTGGATGGGTTCCTGGGCGAGGAAGTGGTCCAGTGCACGGGCTCCAACGTTGGCCAACGACTGGCGGAGATTTTCAACGGGCAGGCGACCGAGATCAGCGAGGTTTCCCTTAGGTGCCGCCTGTTTTTGCACTGTTTTGAGAGAAAAGTGAAGTAATTTTCCGACAATCTTCCCTATGAGTATACTTACACTCGCTCCAGAAGGGATATTCTGCTATCACAGTTTCCGTGACATTATCCAGAGTTTCCCCCAAGCCATGTCCCGTATAGACTTCAACCTGTCGGAAGTAACTTTCTGATGATATCCACCGAATTAAATAGGTATTAGTACTTACTGTATGCTGTCGGATGGCCAATTCCGCCACCAGGGTTCTCATTACCGCAAAGTGACCCTCGTTGGCATGGGGAAACAGGACTAGGATCTTGGCTCCCTGAGAAATCTGAACCAAAACTAGACCAAAAAGAGCCAAAAAGATCCATCGATTGTTATGAGATTCCTGTGAAATAAAATTCAAAACAATTTAGGTCATAATCGAAAGTACACATCATCGAATTAGAGATTCTCCGCTGCCCATTGCCTTATCATTTTGTCAGTTGCCAGGCTAAATAGATAACTCTGCCTGAACTTGTTGCATCCGTTTACCAACCATATTTAGAACTTAAACAATAGCATCTGCGATTAAAATTAAGTTCCGGCCGTGTTTATATTTCTTTCGCCTGGTAAACTCTTCCGGTTCCAGTGAGTAAACGAATCAGACTGAACTAAATTCTCCTTGCGCCTTGACTCCCCACAAAAACAAAGCACTCAACTGATTGCTCTCGGGAATATAATCTTAGAAATACGTCCAGAACTTCTGTGGTCACTGGAACATGTGTGGCACATGAGATTGCCACCGGACCCCAATACATGTGCCTTGTATATACATAGATTATATTGCTTTCATTATGTATACAGAGCGATTGTGGGGCTGAAAAGGGGTTCAATTGCACCGACACATATGTATACAATCCCCCCAGTTGAGCGATATGAGATCGTCTCTTGAGTTTATTGTTTCCCTACCTCTTTAAAAAAGAGTGGGAAACGGAGATCTTGCGATTTGTTCACATATGCATAATTGTACGACTTTCTTATGTTTGAGTGCATTTGCTAATTGTGAAACTTGCAAAGTCATCATTGTCTGACACAAGTTCTAAATATACATTCCTTTAGTTTCAGTTACTAATGAGCTGATTTGGGGTTTTGATAGGGTTGTTCGTCAAGAGATTTGTCAAAACTTTGGCTACATTCAAAACGAAACTACAAAGAATTGGGACTTTATTTCGTTTTTTTAGCACTTTATTTACTGAAATATAGCAGTTTAAAAATCGGCAAAATTTAGAAAGTATATCAATTTAATTTAAGTCTGTGTTGTTCTTCAAGTGTTTGTTGTTTAACACGCCACACAAGGATGAACCTTGTTTTCGGGGACTAAATCCTAAACAAAACTTTACAAGAGCTAAATCTTTGATTATTTAAGATACTTTAGAGTTTTAGAAAACTTAGAACGACTTAATTTTAGATTTCTCTGAAATATAAGAAAGTTTGAAGAAATTGAAAAATAGAAAAACAACACCTTACTTACACCAATAAATATCTGTATTCTATTTAAATTCGAATCATAAAAAGAAATTGGAATTAAAACGGTCTTTATAAATTCAGCGGCCCAATTAATGCTGCAAAATCGTACTCAGACGCTCCTCCAAAATCAGCCTTGCACCTGTTCTTTCAATCATATCCAATTGGTTCCCGACCCAAACAAACTGAATAAATAAAAGTATTCGGCTGTGTGCTCTTTAAATTGCCGCAAGTGTGCAAATCAGAAAAATGTGACAAACTCAACGTTGTTTATCAACAACAAAAGGCACAACATGGCAAATCTAAATCGAGAACAGGCAACGAAGGCAAACAAATTGGCAGAGGGAAAAACCGGTTGCCGCTAAGGGAAGTCGCTAAAAGAAAGCGATGGAAGGGGTTCCAAAACCGGTTCATTGAACCTGAACACCACCGACCCATTATGGTATAGACACACAACAGAGTTGAAAAGAACGATTCCATCTCCTGTATCACAAACAATGTTCTTTATTTATGCCATTTCTTTTTTAGTTGAGCAGAGCTACTTGCTTACGGAACAGAATGTAAATAAACATGGCGAATGCAAATGGTAAATGCAAATGTCTGGAAAAATCGATTATGCTTTTATGCTTAAATCAAATCGGTTATGTTTGCTGATGGATGATAAGGATCCGTACATAGAGGCTGCCTCCACACCAGTTTAATCGGTGGCATCGGCCTTGGCCACGGAGAAGGCCTCCGGGACGGGGATGCTGCCGCTGTTGGCGATGACCACATCCTTGACGGGACGATCGCGGGCATCGGTGGCCGAGTTCTCGATCTGGCGCACCACATTCATGCCCGACAGGATCTTGCCGAAGACGACATGGCGTCCGTCCAGCCAGCTGGTCTGCTTGGTGGTGATGAAGAACTGGGAGCCGTTGGTGTCCTTGCCAGCGTTGGCCATGCTCAGCCAGCCGGCGCCGTAGTGCTTCAGCTTGAAGTTCTCATCCTCGAAGCGCTCGCCGAAGATGGAGCGTCCTCCAGTGCCGTCTCCCTTGGTGAAGTCACCGCCCTGGATCATGAAGTCCTTGATGATGCGGTGGAACTTGCTGCCCTTGTAGCTGCATAGAAAACATAAATATTTTATTGTCAGTAAGATGATTTAAGACTAGATACCGTCATTTAAGAAATTATTATTATTTTTTGTTGTTGAAATATCATAAATATATAAATCAGATAAATTCACTGCAAAGCGGTGTGATTTGAGCCCGGAATTTAGTAACCAGAGGCCATCTGATGTGAACAAATGGTGAATTTAGAAGTATACATATCCAAATGAATTTGTATATCTTTTTAAGCAAGGTTTTCTGATGTTTGGGGGATTACGATAAGTCTAGAGAGTGGTCTTTGTTAACCCATTAGTCTAAACTATTCCCCAGATTCGCTTTGTCAGCGGATGATTGGTCGCTTTAACGCCACGTAATTGCTTCAATCTGAGAGCCCCGCTATAACCTATAAACGGTATAGCTGTGCTGGTGTGCGAGTGCCGCTAATCGGCGGCATCTTTTGGGAGCGTAGCGGTACCAGGTACCCTAAAACCCCCCGGTACTCACCCTTCGCCCTCGGGCTTCTGCGCCAGCTCCCGGAAGTTCTCCACCGTCTTCGGAACGGTTTTGCCGAACAGGCCGATTTCGATGCGACCTGCGGGCTCACCGCCAATGGTGATGTCAAAGAAAACCTACGCAAACAGAAATGGTTTATTATTAACAATCATCTCATTTGATTTATTGCCAAGCGGGTGTGTGTGTGTGAGAGGGGGATAGTGTTTAAGTATACAAAATACTGGGAAAGGACGAAAACAAAGGAGCACCTACCTTCTCAGTCACTTTGGGCCCTTTGCTGTCATCGGCAACTACGATTCCGGCCACCAGGGCCACCACGCACACGGATAAAAACAACTTCATGGTTCCAGAAATTCCCAGCGATTGAATTAATTTCTGTTGCAGAACTGCCGAACCAGAAAATGTGACCAGTTGGCGGCGTGGGTGCCACAGATGCCAGTCTCTTTGAGATTTCTGATTGACTTCGACTTGGTCACACTGCTCTGGCGGGAAATATGAAATTTAGCGATGGTTCAAACCAGTTAATTTGTATAACAACAAACAAGAAGGCTAACTTAGTTAAGTTTAATATACTTTTGCAGTTAAACAAATAATATATAAGTCAATGGAGTTAAATATAAACGGGTATTTATAAATTTCCTAAATACTGTATTCATTTAATTGTGCTTTTATATGAAACCAGTTACGATACATAAGCTTTAATTCTATTCATGTTATTTGATTTATGTTGATTTTTTTAATTTTTCGATAGTTTCTAAGGCAGCTTTATGATATAGTTGTTCGATCCGTCCGGTTTTAATTTAAATAACAACAAAATTAAAACCTTGACAAAGTTTAATCAAGAAAACATGTTAGAAATGGTCGAACGGACTCGGCGGATGATCCTTTTCAAGAATATATTAGGAAATGTCTCCTTCACTGTGTAACAAACACTCTTTATAACAGACGTTTTAATTCATCACAAATATGTGTGTTTGCAACGCAGTGAAGGAGACATTTCCGACCCTATAAAGTATATATATTATTGATCTGCATCACCAGGAGGGTCGATCTAGCAATGTCCGTCTGTCCGTCCGTCTGTCCGTTTCAACGCAAACTAGTCCCTCAGATTTAAAGCTATCTGATTGAAACTTTCCAAAAAGTTGTCTTTCTATTGCAGGTAGTATATAAGTCGGAACGACTTATCGGAAAAAAAAATTATGGAATAACGGTTTTAATTAAATTAAAATCGGACAACAATATCATAAAGCTGCCTTAGAAACGATGGTAAAATGACACCTTCCTTGTTCATAAAATTGTAATAGCCTGCATCCAATTCAACGCAAGTGCAATCTGAATCTGGCGAATTTGGCTCGGGGGAAAACGTTGACTCCAAATGATGAAAGGGCTTTGATGTCCGGTATTTTATTCTTCGACATTTTTCCTATGCCATGAACCAGACTAGTTCATCGTTCACAATGTAGTAATACTTCGAACACAACCTTTGCTAAGTATGCGCATACAGTTATTATTAAAGGAATATTAAAATTTAACTTACCTTTTTCCTTGCAAGGCTATTTGCCAAGCAAGTAAGAAAAAAACAGCACAATCTTTACAAATCACTTAAATATCCAGACTTTTGGATTGCGTTTTTTTAGCCTTATTGAACGATTATTTATTCCAAATAATCCTTAGAGTATCAAGTGTATTTAAATATATGTATTACTCAACTTTATTTCAATATAATTACATGATGATATGTTGGTATATTTCTCAGCAATCTGTCTCGCTATTCGATTCGATTCGATACTCTGTTGGTGGAAGCTTAAATTATTCATAAATATATCGGTAAATAACGCTATTATAAGAGAACCCCTACATATGATGGATTTCTGATTTAAGGATATTAATTTGTCATTAAAAGAATCCTTCAGGAGTGCTCTATTTATTACTTATTGAAATTCATAAGGATGAGTGGTTTGCTTAAATTTCATCTAAAGATGGCAGCACCTATTATGTGGAAATGCTCTTGATAATTGTATTTAAATACAATTATAGTCGACATCGTCTACTGGTGAGGAGTAGCTGTTGTGGGTATCGATCACGATGAGATGTATTTTTGTGGTACTTATTTTCGAAATTATTAGGCAAAAAAGTCTCGCAAGACTCTTGGTAAGTATTTACCATTAAGAAATTCATATTTACTGATACATAATTTCAGAATCCGAATGTGGAACCACCTCTTCTTATTGACTTTGGAAGTTCAGAAAATAAAATTAATCAATGGAAAATAGGCAGTGAGGAAAGCTCAGAAAACGAGGACGAAATGTTTGAGATGATCACTTCCTAACAATGAGGAAGGAGATTCTGATACTTTCTTAGATGATGTCATCTTTTTAGATTCTGACTATGATATCTCAGAAATCGATGCTGATGATTCCGCTGATTTAAACATGTATGATGATTTGCCTTTGAAAGTCGGCGAAATCTAACGGAGAAAAATTGCAAACTCAATTTTGTATGAGAAAACAAGCGGCAAAACCCCAAAAACTTCAAGTGAATTTGAAAAATCCGAAATGCAGACTGATAAATATTTAAAATAGCAACGAATATTTAAGAAAGTCTTTAAGGTCAGATTTATTCTAGATTTGATAAATAGCTTGAGAGAGTCTCTATTATGCACGATGCTGAATAACAAACAAATGCAATTCTTGGAGAAAAAGAAAAATACTCTATTTGGTGAGAAGGAATCGGGATTTAATCACACTTTAAAAAATGTTGTTTAACGGATTACCTTAATGAGAAAACAATGCAGCCTAGCATTAAACAAATATATTATAAAATGTATTTAACTCAGAAAAGCAAACTGATATATTTAAGAAAATTTATTAAAAGTTAAAAAAATTTCTTGGTGAAGCTTTTAAACATTTTAATTCGGTAAAGAGGTGTTTTGTTTAACCAGAAATTTTTAGTAAAGAATCACTTTTGAAAAAATTGGGGAAACTAAAAGTTTTCTTGCATTTTGGCTAAATAATTTGATATCACAATATAACCATTTCATGAACGATTTAAGCTGCTTTCAGGAAAACTATTATATTTGCAAAGCCAGTATGAGTAATACTCCCAAAACTCGTAAGCCAAAAGTAAAAAAGGTTCAAACATATGACTTATTTTACTCAGCTTGGTGATTTTTTATGTTGCTTATTTTAAAAGTATATTTATATAAGATACAGTAGTCACAAAAAAGATATATAAAAATTCGATTAAAGAGTCAGCTCCTACAGTTTTTTAAAAATTCATTTGATCCTTGTGATGCTTCTTCTTACGGACAATTTGTATTTTATTTTTAATTAGTCGTTTTAGCGTTGGTATCTGTTTCTAGAGCTTTGAATAAAGCTTCAGCGCAGTGAATACAGAAATGAATAGATCATTGGTGTACTGCTATTTGTGTTCGAGATTTGTCCAGTTCCTTGGCCGCCTTCTCTGCCCTTTTCTTTTCTCTTTTGGCCAGCACTTTTTCCCTGGATTTCTGGGCTCTTTCGGCGCAATCCTTGGGACGTGTTTTTAAGGTCATATCATCCACGGCCGCCTGCTTACGAGCTGATCTGGACAGGAACCGTTCCATGCAACTAATGGCAACAAATCTTCCAATAAAGCAGCCGCAGAGTGAACAATAGTGGTTAATGTCCTGGCGGCCAGGCCATTTTTTACTACAAAAGAAGTAACGTAAGTTTTCATTTATAATCCAGAAAAATCTATGAAATCACAAACCAAAGTTTCGTGAAACCCAAAAATCGCTGTAGGCAGGTAACCACTTCCAGTTGTACCACACTCGGTCCAGACTTTTCGCATGAAGGACAATGGATCCAGGTGGAATCCTCTTTTAGATAACCCACTGGTTGTTTGTGGCTGACACTAATGGCCACAATCTGCGGCTCGTCTACGGTCATGATGTGAATTCTAGCGAGAACGATCGGTGACTGAATGCCTAATAAAATTAAATGAGATCCCAAGGGGGAAAATCAGAATCAGCTCCCTCTCTTTCGCGATATTTCTCTCACTGAGGCGTTGGTCTGGTAATTAAGTTAACGCATGGAAAACGTATAAATCATTTATTACAAAATACGATAAACAGAGAAAGAAAAAGTGTGTTTAAAAAAATTATTAAATTAATATCCTATTGATAAGAACCACATTTCAATATTTTTTTGTAACAGATAAAAGTAAAATAATTTTTTTTTTGGTTTTAATAACGTCAAAATGCTTTACAAATAAGCACTTTTTTTATTAAAAATGCACATAATTTTGTAATATTTATTCTCCATGTGGTGATCAATTGATCGGATGACATCCTCGGTGATGATCTAAAGCTGTGGACGCCGGTATACGCCCAGGTACTCCCCGCAGGCACCGCAGTGGTGTCTTTTGGTGCAGCAACGCAGCCAGGATCGCACCACGCGGGTCCTAGCCTTGGTCCTGCAGTAAGGACAGGTGATGTCGTTGGGGCCAGGACCCACGGCAAAGTACAGAGGTTGCGGATCCTGAGCCATGTCGTATGTTGAGAGATGTTGACTGTTTAAAAAACAAACGCAGACTGAGGCAAGCGAAGAGAATTTAGCGGTATACAATGATCATATCATGTCCAAAGAGATAAACGTATAGAGAGAATAGAAAAGAGTGTGTATCATTTCAGTTTTATTTTTGTTTTGATGGGTATTTTGATGTTCAGAAAAATGTCTAAAATATGTGGGAGCTTTGCTGGCTAGCCGGTGGTTGCCTTTAATTTGAGTGGTTCCCTCCTCTTCATGGATCGCCCAAAGTAGCACCCACAATTGCCGCAGTAATGACTTCGGTCGGTTTGCTTGCAGGGCACATAGTAATTGAAACAGCAGCAACAACAAAAGGACCTGAAATAGGATTCGATGAGTTTTTTTTTCTTCTGTTTTATGAATAATTATATCCTACACAAAAAGACAGCCCACAATGCGGTTAATTTCGCTGGCCCACCACTTGAGATCGTTCTGCACCACACTCAGATCCTTGATTCCGCAGGCGGGGCACTTGACCTCCACCGGTTCGCGGGGGAGGTTGAGGAAGGTGCCAGCCAGGGGAGTGGCAAAGTTCTCGTAGATCTTGCGCTCCTTCCGATCCTCCAAAGCCTTGGCCTCCCGCTCACGGATCTCCTGCTCCGTTTCCTTCTCCGGCAGCGTTGTCGTCATGATCGCTCAACAATCGAACTGAAAGCGAAACGCTGCCAAACAAGCAGACAACCTGTTTGGATACAAAAAAAGAGCAAGAGTGCACTCAGAGAAATCATGAAGCCTAAAGAAGTATACAAAATAAATAGGTATATGAGTTTTAATATGAACATTATTTTCATTTCGACAATCTAATAAAGAAACTTTTTACTAGTCCATCACTTTCCAAACTACCCCACTTATGATACTAAATACCACTTAATAAAATTCTTAGTTGTAATATAAAAATGTATTTTGATATTGTAGAAAAATACAAATATTTCAAATTCTAGGTGTTTCTTTTAAGCCTATCTATATCCCTCAATAATTTTTTTAAGTGTGACAGAGAGAATTCATTATGGAAGAGCAAAAGAAGAGCAGCAGATATGATTTACAGTGCGTCTTTAATTGAGTTAGATGCGTAATAGAATTATAGAACGTACAAATATTTGGCATTAATATCGTTTTAATTGGTCCGTTAAATGGGTTATTTGGCCTTGCGCTGGATACCCACTTTGCCGCCACACGAGCTGCAATAAACCCCCTTGGTGGTCCATTCCCGGTTGCAGCCACACCAGGTGCACACGCAGCAGATCCAGAAGAGTGGAAAGATGCTGTGGGGGATATGGGGGAGTAGTTAATATATAAGAATATCCTTCGTTGGGGAAATGGTATGGGTTACCAGGATAGCAAACTGAGGCAGAAGCTGGCGTCCTTGCAACTGGCTGCTCGCATCACAGCCGCCTGGCTCCTCTCCTTACAAAGGGGGCACAATAGTTTGTAGGTGGAGGGTCCGACGGCGTAATACCGGAGGCGTGGCTGCTGGCTGGAGGCGGAAACTGGAACAACCGCCTCCTGCGGGATCAGGGTCACCTTCTCCGCCGCATGCTCGTCGATGAAGGGGACCAGACCATCCTCCAGCACCACATTGGCAATGATATTCCTGGCACGCTCCTCCGCCGTTCCAGCGGGCACCAATCTCACCCGCAGCCTCTCCACCTGCTGATGCTGCTCCATGCTAACTGACTATCTGATCTCCGCCAGAGCAGGCCAAACCCATCAGCGAGAGAGCGAGGCGATCACAAAGAGAACCTCGAAGAGAGAGTCCACTGTAGCAAAGATTTGTACATGGCCATGGAGCTATGATGTCATCAGCAGCTATTCAGGGGATACTCACTCGGTGTGGCCCCTCGACCAGAACCAGATCGACAACCAAACGTTTGGCGAATATTTGTTTATTCAATATATAGGGCAGTTCCAAAACCACTCCAACCACATGGAAAACTTTTCGACATGCTTCTAAATATTGAATAATTTAAGATGCAGATCATTTATGGCCAATATTTTACATCGTCAAAAGCATTGAACGATGTCATTAATAAAATTATTTTATAGAAATGTAGTCAAGCTATAAACTGGAATAATTTAGAGATCGAAATGTTTGAAAAGTTTGCAGGGTTTGTATTTGTTTTAAAATGTTCCACGATTAGTAGTTTACAACTCCTGTTGACTAGTGTATTATTTTTGTAAGTGGTAATACGTTAACCGGTAAAAACAGCTGATAACTATGGTTTGTTTGATTTGGTTTTTGTTTATGTTTATGTTTGGTTTTTGTTATTTTTTCGTCGATTCAAAGCTGAGCTGAGCGAATTTGTTATTGAGAGAGAGCTTTAAGCTTTAGTGAAGTCATATACTAGCAACATTATTGTTTACGATCATTAGAAAAAAAATAAAAATCGCAATTGCTTACCTGTATTATTTGTAGCTTATTATCCCTTTTTATATTCCAGAAAACAAAATCACCAGTTGCTTTTTAATATATTTTCTTTTAGTCACACTAAAAATGTTATTTTACTCTTTATGTGAAATATCTTACCAAAAACCACTAAAATACCTAATTTTTTTTAAACATTCATTTCAGAATATTCAAATTTATTTTTGATCAGTATTCGTTTCAGTGAATGTTTAATTTCAGGGTTAAACTTAAATATAAGTGGGATATTAAGAATCAACATTTTAGTTAGTAAAAATGTTTATAAATGTAGGTACCATAAAACTCCAGAGCTATGAGTACCCATGTTGGTTATATTACTTTCTTTTGGTCAAACGAAGTTTTAAGCCGTCCTTGGTCACTAAAACAGGAGCAGCATCGAATCGGAACTCAACCTCCTTGCGAGGAGATTGTACCAGATCGAAATTGGCCAAAACCTTGGCCACAGCCACCTTGGAATTTATTTTTCCCATGCGCAGTGCTAGGAAAATCATATTAATTGAATATTTGCATATCCCAAGTGATACACCATATATTCTCACCTATGCAGTGCCTAGGACCCTCTCCAAAAGGCATGTAAGCTGCTTGATCGTAATTCATGTTATCCTCATCAAATCGGTGAGGATCATAACCATTGGGATTGGGGAAATATTCAGGATCCCGATGGATGCCAAAGAGCGAGATCAGGATGGGTGTTCCCTTGGGAATGATTTCATTTGTTCCGGGCACAACATAATCTTCGGTACACTCGCGATTCAGGAAGGGTAGACCGGGATACTTTCGAATGGTTTCTGAAAACATACTTTTAGCATAGAGTTAATGTTGATGAGTCTTAAAAAACCTACCCATGATGCATAGGTCCAGGAACTTAAGATCTTGCACCGCTTCGTAGGTGAACTTATCCTTGGGCTTCAGGTTGTGCTTCCGAAGCACTGCATCCACCTCCTCGCGGGCTTCCTTTAGAAGATCCGGGTACATGGACAGCTCGTAGAGAGTAAAAGCGGAAGCGGCAGCAGTGGATTCCGATCCAGCCACGTAGAAGAGAAATGCCTGGGCCGCAATCTTTTCGATGGACATTGACTTGAGCTGTTCCTGTGCGGTTTCCATGTCCCACACTTTGTCGTCGTCCTCGCCGATCTTGCCCGTATTTCGTAGTCGGATCAGCAGCTGCAGCATGTCCTTGCGGACCACGTTATGGAGCTCACGGAACTCTATGGTACGCTTCATCATGTCCCGCAGGGATGTTAAGATCCTGCTCTCGTAACCCAAGCGGTTCATCAGCTTGGCAATCCTTAAAAGAAGTTGTCCAAATTGTAAAATCACAGAGTTTAAAATTGTCTTTACTTTACATTAATTATGTTCTGACTTTTACTCATTTTTTGATCATTATAACGAAATTATATATTCTTCTTTTTTCCTGTATTTCACCAGTTTGGGTAATGTATTTTGAGTTTTTTTTTTTTTTTTGGCAGCCTCTGAGCTTTTTAAATTTTTATTTATATTCGTTTTTTATAAAAGTTCTTATGCATTTTACCAATATTTTAATATATTTTTTACAAATTTATTTCTATTTTGAGTTATTTTATTAATAAGCTTTCAAACCTCGATCTAAAATTGTTTATTGTTAAGAAAATAATAAAATTCGTGGAACGAACACGCACGGTAAAATAAAAATGCACCACTCATATTGCATGGCAATAAAACTGCAAGCATTTTTCAATTCAGATATACATAAATTACGTAACGCCTTGTTTTTGTACTCACGGTGGACATATGAACATGGAGATATTGTGGATCTTGAGCAGTAGAGACTTATCTTCTGCGGATGAGCTGCTTATCTTGCGGAACTCATTTTCCGGATTACTGAAGCTGTCGATCTCCAAGCCGAAGATCACCGATCCAATAATGTCAACCGCATACGTGGTCATCACATCTTTTATCTCCACTTCGTCGGTCTGGTCCAGAACCACTTCAAGATGTTGCACTAGTTTATTGCCCACATCGTCGATTGTGCCGAACATGCCCTTTATTTTTCCGGAGGAGAATGATGGAGTGAGCTTGTGACGCAGATTTCGCCAGGAGGCTCCTCGCAGGTTGAAGAGATTGGCGGACAACGGATCCTTTTCCTCATCCACGTAGACCCCACGATCGTGAAAGCTCCCGAAATCACTGGTCATGATTTGGCGAGCCAATTGGGCATCTCGGATGAGGACACTCCTCTTATTGATCATGTATATCCCAACGATTAGGCCTTCGTGCCGGGCGTATATATCAGCCAATACCATGCCCAAGCTCCGCTCCTGTTTCATTACGGTATCCATTACTCCAAAGGGGATTCTCGCCGGCTCCTCGTCCACTCCCCTTCTCTGCCAGTAGGAATAGTGGCGCCGCACATATTTGTACAGCAATCCCAGGCATAGGATTAGCAACAAAACAGCCCACATATTGAGTATCTGTTTAGTGAAATTGCAGCTTTCAGAATTTAAAATCTCCAATTTCTAATAGTGGTGAAATTTTCGCGAACTCTTCGATGCACACTTCCCAAACTGTACAATTCTACTGGCTGGGATTCGGGTTTATATAGACACACCCGATAAGAACTGCGAATGAACGACCAAAGCAAACAAACAGCAAAATGCGAATTTGACGCTTTTTATCGCTCTCTTCCAGCTGAAAAAATTACTTCTCAGCTGGAAGAAGCTTTCTTCTCTTAGGGAACAGGGCAGAATAAAGCAAAAAAAACAACCTGTTGATTTCAATACATAGGGAGTCAAAATAGTAATTTTCTGCACTTTTGTTTTTAAAAGACTTTTGAACTATTTTGATTCCAATTTGCTTGATTTTTCTATACTTTGTGGACAATTATTTGTTTCCCAAAAGTAAAAATAGTTTATTATATTTTCGGCATTTCTAAATCGAAATCCCATTTAGTAGTTTTTAAAAAAATGTTTCAAATAATTGTTATTTTCGGTCCCGAATATGTACTAATTTCTGAACATATGTTAAAAGACATTTTTCCAAATTTTTCTAAATTATTCCATAAAAAGCATTTTAAAGAACCACCCTTTTATTAAAAAGAAATTTAAAAAAATTGTTAAAATATTTTTTTTAATAATTCTCATTAAATTGTTTTGATTCTAGAGCCTGGCGCTGCCTGCCCAGCTTCTTCTCATCCAGTTGCTCCTTCTCCACCTTGTGGAATCTCTGCCAGCGTCCATTGTCCTCCACCTCGCCCCTTTGGAGGCGGAAGAGAGTCCTCTTGTACCAACTAAGGGTGATGTCGCGTCCTATGAAGCAGCCACAGGAACTGCAGTAGTGGTTGACATCATGACGACCCTTCCAGCGAATGGGATTGCTTTAGAAGTATGGAGAATATTTACAAAAAATATAAATATTTATAAAGTTTCATAAAGTTTTTGTCAAAAATTATTTCCGAATAATGTTATAAGCTCAATTGTTATTGATCAATTGTAAGTTAATTATTAATGAGTTCATAAGTTAATTGTTATTTGTTTACGAGAAATTGATTTGAAATCAAAATACTACAAATGCTTGGGCCGTGTTATTACTCAAATCATATGGTTTTTTATTTCTTAACGATAAAAAACCTTATTTATTTTTCTAACCCAATTTACCCAACCCAATTTAGGCCTACCAGCAGAGGAGCACATTCAGAGAGCAGACAATCTTCTGTAGAATGGTCACTGCCTCCGGCTCCACGCGGGTGATCTGCAGCTCCTGGCAGGCGGGGCACTCCAGCTCCTGGGGCTCGGTGGTCAGGTGACCCACCTGCGGCACCGCCGAGATGTCGCCCTCGAAGGCACTGCCATCCAGACTCTCGGTGCTGGCCATTTCGAAGCGGCAGAGCAACTGAGCCAAGAGATGCGAGCATTCGCATAATGTATCTGAATCTGCACTGGATTGGTATCTACATCGCAATCAAAGCGAAGAGCGTGCCAGAGAGTGGGAGAGATGCTTTTTGGAGGCACCGCCTGAGTGATGATCGAATAAATTCAAGTAACTTATTAAAAAATTTGACAACAGCTGCCGGTTTATTTATAGATCACTTGCGCGGATTCTAGAGAGCTAACTGAGTGGAAGTCCGACTAAGTGGGACGCCAGTGGAAGCCCAAGTGACCACCGCATCGGCTGCAGAACACACGTTTCGACTTCAGGCGACTTTGGAGACAGGAGTAGACGAAGGTCAGGGCGAAGATGGGAAAGCAGCTGGAAATAGGGGTTAATACAGGTTAATCCTTTTCCATAAATTGTTTTATTTTGTTATTTTAATATCCTACCAGGACAGAGCGGATAGGAGGCAGCTGAGCTGACCTAGTGCGCCCGTCATCTCCACGGTTTCCGTCTTGGAATTCCGCTGGCACATTGGACACCGCACCTGGTAGCTGCTGGGTCCGACGCTGAAGAATCGCACCTGCGGCTTGCCAGGACGCTCCTCCAGCGTAATTGTGGTGGCCGCCGATTGGGTGTCCCCCCCCTGGAGGTCCACCTCCAGATCCGCATCCAAGTCGTTCCCTCGAGGCATTGCGACTGGCCAGCGCTAAATGCCAAACACTTAACGAATCCCCCAGCAGTGAAATAAATAACAAAGAGAAATACCTAACCAAAGAGATCTGATCTAAGAGAAACACTGAGAGAATAATGCAGTAAATCGACAATTTTTTTTGGCACTCAGCACTTCAGTCTCAGCGCTCATCACTCGCCGCAAGGTCAACAAAGTGTGCTTAAAACTAAATAAACAAATAATTAAATGAGGAGCACCCACTCTTAGTCCGAATCCCCCAACTATTTCTTTAATTTCTTCACTGTCTTTTCCATGCCCCCAAGAGGTAGCCACACTTGCCACAGATGACCTTGCAGTCGTTGGCGGAGCGTCTGGGGCAGCAGGGATAGATGGGCAGCAGGGCAAAGCAGCTGGAAATGATACGGAAATAATCAGGACTAGAAACAGGAATATTCCAAGTAAACTCCAAGCTAAAATGTATTAAGAAGAAATGATAGTATTCTAACTGCAAATAAAGACTTTTTACTGGTTATAATTAACACAATTTGATTATTTAATTCTTAAAATGTATCCAAATTCTAAATGCCTGTATCATGCAGGTCGATAGCGACTATTATAAGTTAAAGAAGTTCTAGCTTTAAATAGTCACCTTAGTTAGATACTTTGGGAATTAATCTATTTACCAAAATTATAATTTTTAACAGAAGCTTTCTTTGAGAACATAGAATGATGATTATGATTGTGATTATGATGATTAGTTAAGATTTTAATTTATATTCAACATAAAATTTAGAAATGGGCACTAAATTAAGTTTTTCACATTCCAATAATATTAATTACAAATTCGTTTTTTAGATTTTAAATTGAGCTACCAGATAGGAGAGTTTTATGGCCAATAAATTACGTTTTTAATAGTTCAATAAAATTGTGACATATTAAAATTAGAATATAGAAATTTAAATAAAATTGTCAGATCTACCAAAATCGTTAATCGTTGTTAAATTTCTTCCGGACATAGCACTCACCACATGGTCAGGAGTCGCTCCAGCCGGACTCCCTGCTCGTGCAACCGCTCGTGGCACTCCGGACAGTACATCTGTCGAAGGCAACTGATGTTGGTGGCCGTGGGCGGCGGTGGCGACACCTTCTCGGCCAGCTGGCCAGTGGAGTTGCTCTTGCGGCAGAAGTAGGTCTCCGGCTCCGAGTCCTCCGCATAGCCGTACGGATAGCCCCTGTGAGGGGGCGTGGCCAGGAGCAGCTGGTCCAGAGCCTGGGCGGATTGCTGCTTGACCTGGCCGCAGTTGGGGTTCAGGTTAATCTCCACCAGATCCGATGGGAACTCCTCCTCGTCGGGAGCTTGCAGGTGGAACGTCAGCTGCCGACTCATGTTGATGAACTGACTCGACTCGGGTTTTCTATTTGCCTATAAATTGGGTTATTTTACAATTGAAACATTGAATCCATAAGAAACATAAGTCAAACAGTTAGGTCTGGCAGGTAAGGCAGGGCAGAGGTATCTTTTGGGGTTGAGCGGGGTGTTAGACAAACCAGTTGTTCATCTGTTTTGTCAATCCCCGTATTTGCCTAACACTATTTTCATGGCTAAGATGCTAACGGCTGCACTTGAACGTAGCCCAATGAAGAAAAGCTTTCGGAAAGCTTCCGGCGAGTGGGTGGATATCAGAGCTTTTCCAATTAACCCATTGAGTGCAAAGGACTGGAATCAATGATCTAACTAAAATAAAATTAAGAAATTGAAAATAAAATTTAAATATTTAAAATAAATATATATATTTATAAATAATAAATGCAAAGGACTGGAATAATCGAACTAACTAAAACAAAATTAAGAAATTGTAAATAAAATTAAAATATTTAACATATGCATAAATTAAATATTTGGTATACAAATTAAGCTGCTTAGTTATAAAACATATAGCACACAGATATAGCAAACGTATAATTTTTTTTATACCCTTGCAGAGGGTATTATAATTTTGGTCAAAAGTGTGCAACGCAGTGAAGGAGACATCTCCGACCCTATAAAGTATATATATTCTTGTCCGTCTGTCCGTCTGTCTGTAAGTCTGTCTGTTTGTACGCGAACTAGTCTCTCAGTTTTAAAGATATCGAATTGAAACTTTGCACACACCCTTCTTTCCTTTGCACGCAGTATATATGTCGGAACGGCCGGGATCGGCCGACTATATCCTATAGCTGCCATATAACTGATTGATCGGAAATTCCATAACTTTGGTGTTTGTAAAGTTAGGAAGCTGGGATTTTCTATGGGTTTTATATTTAGTCATAAGGATCGGCCGACTATATCCTATAGCCGCCATATAACTGATTGTTCGGATTTGCCATAACTTTGGTGTTTGTTAAGTTAGGAAGTTGGGATTTTCTATGGGTTTTATTTTTGGCCAATCAATCTAACCTACCAAATTTCATAAGGATCGGCCGACTATATCCTATAGCTGCCATATAACTGAACGATTGGAAATGCCATAACTTTGGTGTTTTTAAAGTTAGAAAGTCGGGATTTTTTATGAATATTAAGAATACATCATATGAATAATTTTGGAGAATATAATTTACGGGGTATTCTGCAAGGGTATATCAACTTCGGCTCCGCCCGAAGTTAGCTTTCCTTTCTTGTTATTTGTAGAATAGTAAGCTAAAGCAAACTCAATTTCCATTGTTTCAAAGAAGAGCACTTCATGAGTCAACAGTATGTTTCACCGCAGTATTTTCCAAGTAGTACAGAATACTTTTATACAGTGAATACATCACAAAAATGGGCAAGTTCCTTGAGATCGGATGTGTTTTCTGACTAGTGCTTTTATAATAAGTTTTTTAAAGGGTATACAACTAGAAAGATAATTTTACAGCTAAAGATATTGCATTTTGAACCAGCGAAGATAATCTAAAATAAATAATCTAAAATAATAGGGAATAAACACTTGTTGCCATGCCACATATGTACATATTTAAATCGTTTTAAAGGTGAAAAATATCATTAAATAAATATATATAAAAAATGATATAAGGCGTAACAACAGGTGCATCATTTTATATATCAAATATAGGCTGAATGCAAAAACCGGTAATTGGCAATGATTAAATTTCAAATTAAGGTAACAGACTGAGAGCCCATCACTTGTGTTGATACAAATGCTCTCCCGACAATATGTCTCCAAACCAAATACTCGTAATTTAATTTTCCATACAGGCCACCTTGTCAAAGCGAGTAGAGCTTATTCATCATCTGCCTATTTATTATTGCTGTTATCAAAAAGGTGACTCATCTGATAGCTATTTAGAGGAGCATCGTCGAAACTCACTAAATCAACTGCACAATAAAACAAAATATCCGTTTACGAGTACGCAAGAAATCCCCCATTCTATATGAGTTATCTCTACGTAGCGATAAGAAATTTGCCAAATGTTAAGGCATTGCCGTAGCTCCATTTAGTGCCACGCCAGCCATCAAAGCGATCGGTTCAGTTCGTTGAGAAAAGCAGTGACTCCAGAAGGTATAAATAGAGAAATATGGACAGCAAACAGCCTCCGCCGTACAGTGAGCAGTCCGGATTCACGCCAGCTCAGACCTATCAGCCCGGTGGCCCCACCCAGCCTCCACTCTACCCACCGATGCCACAGCCGCCGCAGACCTCCACGGTGATCATCCAGACCACGACGACCTCCAACCTGGTGCCCATCGGCGGCGGACCCACTCGCATCCGCTGCCCCTCCTGCCACGCCGAAGTCCTGACCACCGTGAAGAGCACTCCCTCCGGCAGGACGCACTGCTGGGCCCTCGTCCTGTGCCTGTTCATGTGAGTTCCACAGTCATCTGATTCGACGGCTATTATCAACGTCACTGTTTACCTGTAATTACCAGATAGAACACCTGAGGCCTAGACTTAAAATGTATATGCATATTATATATGCATATGTTCTAGAATTTAAATTAGGAAAAAGTGTTTGAGGAAACAAAAGTCTTTTATGTAATGGCACTTAAAAGTTAGAACCGTATTTTGATATTGGTATAATGATTTTTACAATTACAATAGCATTTTAAAACTAAAATTGATATGAAAGTATTATTATTGTTAATATCTTTAAATGGTATATAAAATAAATTTGAAAAGATTTGTTAAGTGATAGATATATGTAGGTAGGTGTATTAGTTAATTGTCAATGACGATTGCATTACAAAACTAAAATCGATATGGAAATATTATTATTATTGATAAATTTACATTGCTTGTGAAAGATAGATGAAAGTCAGATAAAGACAGGTGTGAGCAATATAACAGATATGTTTCAGTATCTCCCGAACACACATATTAAAAAACTTGTTATTATTGACAACTTGTCAGTTTTATGCCTAAAAATAAAAAGCTACGCCCATGCACCACTCTCGCACTCTTATCGCTTGCAAAGGTACAATAGGTTTCTATGTGCAGGCCATACTTGAAAACACTGTTATCTCAACTGGAACTGGAGTAGAGGCAGATAACAAAGCTGCGATAACAGACAAGTAAACTGACTGGAATCGGCCCGTAGACTGCCGCCCGTGTATAGGCCAATTGGAATTAGCACTCTGACTAATAAACCACTTCCCCGAACCTATCTAATCGATCTCCACCAATCTTTATCCACAGCTGCTGGCCTTGCGTCTGTCTTCCGTATTGCATGGACTCCTGCCAGAATGCCAACCACTACTGTCCCAACTGCAGTGCCTACATCGGCACCTACGAGAACTAACGTCTATTTATGCATACCTACTTATAGAGAACCCCGAACATTACCTTCATATTCCAGCGAAATTTATCTGTAAATATACCTGTACGACAGTCACACATTAAACATGAGATTTAAAAAGGGGAAACACAGAAACACACTTCATATTTTTTTAGGTATTCATTTTCACATAAGGTAGTTAAATCATAGGAAGTCTATTATGTGAAATTAAATATCTAGTTTTTACTAGTGTTAAACGAATATTTAGAAACCTACATGCCACACATTGGATTTCATTTGGCATATCAGTTGGTGAAAATATTAACAATGGACATAAAAGATTATAAACGACTCATGGCAGCTTACAATTTTAGATCGATGTTGATGATAAACCAATGGCAAGAACTTGATTACCATTATATAATCAGTTTATAACGCATAGCAAAGTTTAATGACTTCAATATACAATCTTTTTGATTAAAGATAAAAAATTAATTCCATCTGTAAGGTTGCTAATAAATCACTAGTAACCGTCTAGAGAATTTTATTGACTAAGTCAACAATATATGGTGATTCGGAGTTTTGTTGTCAAACTTAAGTAGTCTGGCAGCCAAGTTATCATGTAGTTAGTCATGGAATGCTATGGTGTCAGTGAAGCCAGTTTCAATCGATTAAGTGCTGCAAATGCCAACTCTTTTATACCTCGCTGTACGGTTCACTTAAAAAGTACCCGTCGATTAGTCAGAAAAGATAAGGATTGCGATAGAGGAGCGTTGTCATTAAGTGGTCGGTAATTTCAGTGCTTGTCCCAGCGCAAACATGAACAGCACATGGGTGGGCACGACTCCAGACACGGAAAGCGTAACCCCGCCACCAGACTTTGGGGTGGTGGTGACCCAGATACCCACTTACACCCTCAACGGGGTGGGGGCAGGCGCACTTCCGCTAACTGTGGACTGGAAGCCGATGAGGGTGCGGTGCCCGTCCTGCAAGGGTGAGGTCACGACCAGTCTAGTCACCGCCCCCACCCGGAAAACCCACCTGTGTGCTCTGACCTTGTACATTTGCTGGTGAGTGGACAGTCCTGGTACACCCCACACAGATGTGCATGCTAAACCGACATCCTTAATCCCCCAGCTGCTGGCCCTTCGTGTGCCTGCCCTACTTCATCAACTACTGCAAGAGTGTCCAGCACTACTGTCCCAACTGTGGATGCCACATAGGGAGCTATGCCGTTTGAAATGATCGACCTTTATTAGCACTGCCAGCAAGCATTTACGGTCTTATTACATATTTTTTTTTTACAATTTTTTTAGCATTAACATTTAAAACTGAGTGCTGGTTTAACTTAAATTAACATTTTAACAAATAAAATAAATGGGCCACAAATAAATGATTCTCTTGTTTTTTTTTTATGTCAGCGGTCGTAGCCCAGAAAGGGCTTTGTTTCCCCTTATGTCAATGGCCTTACAAGCCATTGTTTTGTTTTTAAAAGCGTTTTGTACAGATAGAAATTGATATTTGTTTTAAGGATTGTAAAGATCTATATATATATATTAATCTATATTAATCCCTAAAATAGTTTTAGATATAAAAGTTCTCTGTAATTTATAATGTAACTAAGTGATCGCAAAGTTTTTTATAAATATTTAGAAATTATTCCCCGGAATAGTTTCAGATATAAAAATTCTCTATAATTTTAAATGCAACTACAGTAAGGTGATAAAGCAATTTTCCTTTGTCTTCAAATTTGAATTTCGGTTACTCCTATCGATGGAATCCCCGTAGCAATAACTAATCGATATGTGCAAGCTCGCGCGATCGTATTGTCGTCCTGCTCACTCCAAAGAGCCGAAAGTCCAGAGTCTTTTTGTTTTTGTTTCTTTTACCGAAGCGCATGCATTTCAGGAGCTTTCAGTAGCAGTTCGCAGTTAACTGGAAGACATTGCCGGTTCGGTTAAGCATACGTGCCGGTTTTACAAGTACCACATTATTATCTGCAATGGACTACAAGCGGGTTGACTCCCCGCCGCCCTATTCGGATGACTTGGCCACCGCTCCTCCGGCTGAGATGGATCTGAACCAATATCAGGCGCCACCGCACCAGCTCTACCCGCAGGTTCCGCAGATAGCCCAGACGACGCCGATGTCACAACCCCCACTTCCGGTGAACGTGGTGCACCAGACCACTGTGTTGGTGGACACTCCGGGACACGGTATGATATGTCCCCATTGCAACGCTCGGATTCGCGTCCGAGTGGAACATCATCCTACGGGAAAGACATACTGCCTGGCAGCGATCCTCTGCCTTTTCCTGTAAGTACATGCATTCGTAAATATGTACATATAGTGGTCACAGCTGCGGACACAGTAATAGCATCAAAGAGCCGCACCTTAAAGAACATAAACCTCGAGGTTTAGATTAGTTCAATTTTATTTTGAAAACAAAACAAGACTACACTCGATTTTATGAGCAAGTCCACCTTAGGGAGCAAATGTATTATTCATTTCAATGTATGTACATTTACAAAATGCAATCTGTGTGCTATTTCTGTGACCGCATTTGTTTTGTTTTATTTAGCAGGAAGTGTGTTATTCGATGAGTAATGGGCGTGCCTGGTAAACAAAATAACCAATTCTCTCCATCTTATCCCCCAGTTGCTGGCCCTGCGTCTGCGCCCCTTGCTGCTGCAACTGCTGCTACAAGACCTCCCAATTCTGCCCCAACTGCAACGCCTGTTTGGGATCGTTTTGAAGACGCCAGCGAAAACACACTCGCCGATTTCATACCGTTACGTTCGTATTCATATTCGTTTAACTAAGTACATTTGTATATGTACTCTACATGTGTATTTGAAGTGGCGCATTTATCATACCAACACTTACTACCACACACAAATTCTTTAATCGACTCTGATTTCTGAATTTCTGCTAAAAGCAGATAGGAAACAATGAAAGAAAAAAACAAATAAAGCTTTGCCATTTTCTGGGATTCCCATTAATTTAATTTTATTTTTGCGTTGCTTTTATTTTTCTGCGGATTTGGCAGCTTTGTAGCTGGAATCGTTGAAACACTGGTGCTTTTTTTGTTTTGGTAGATCGACTAACTTACAGTTGAATAAATTAAGTTTCAATAAATTTATGTTTAGTTGTCTATACAGATATTTTAATCAACTATTATACATAAAATAATTTAGAATTATACTCCATTTAAGAATTAGTTTTACTTGAATCAAGTATACATAAGTAAACTTAATTAAATAGGCATATTCTCTGATTTCCCATTTTCGGTTCAATTGCAGTAACATTTTTTATTTAGACATATTTGGACTGAAATAAAAACATGAGGGAAAATGTAATATCACTTAAATGATTTCGAAATGTCTAAAAAACTTAATATTTTAAAGAAATTTGCATGAACCTTAAAATTAGCACCCCATTAGATATTCATATATGTACTTCGAGATATGTATATTCCTTTAATTTTTTCCATTTTCATGTTAGTTTTTTTTTAAGTTTCTTATGACCTTTAAAAACTTAACCCCAAATTGGAGTTCTAGAGTTCATAACTTTAATAAATTTAAGCCGATTTCAAAGTGAGACTTCTTAAGACTTGTGGTTTGATTTTCTAATAATCTGCATTGAAATTTGTCATTTTAACGTTTATACTTTTTTGACGGAATTTCATGTTAGTTAGTTTTATTTTATGTATCCGATGACTTGTAAAAAGGTGACAAAAAGCCGTCAACTTTACCGAATTAAAGCCGATTTTTAAGTGACTTTCCTCTCAAGAGGTAAATTAAGACGAATAAGTAATCACATGAAATCAGAAATCTACCAAAACCGCTATTTTTGCTAAACCAAATAAAATATTTTAGAAAAGGTTTTTGATTTTCACGACTGATGAGAACATAACTTTTGCTAGGGGCATTGATAATTGGCCAGCAGTTTTTAACGCAGTGAAGGAATGTCGCAAATATCATTATAAATAATATACAGTTTGTCAAGAAACTCTTTACACACTGAAAAAAGAACATATTTTTTGACTTTGCAGGCAAAAATAAGGCATTTCATTTAGTTTTTTCAATATTTTTTTAATGCAGAACTATTATATAGGAATTTTTTAATGAGTACGTACAAAAATAAAAACATAACAACGCAAAGGAAAACTTGTAAGCAACAAAATACGAGTTTACACATTTTTGACACTGTCAAGAAACTCTTTACACATCTTAGTTTTCAATTCTGTTTTGTCCTTTTTCAAGAAAAAACGGTACTTTACCGTTGTTTATGCTTATGCACTATGCGCTATGTTTTCATTTCTTTTCATTTAATTGCGAAATCTTTCTGCACAAGTGTCAAAAAGCAAACTTTAAAATTATTTAACATGCCTGGAGCCAGATTGACCTTTGAAGTTACCCAATTAATATATTATAATCACCAATTGGGAAAATCTGTAGCTGAGCTGGTGCAGATGTTTCGTGTGTCGCGAAAAACAATTTATAATGTTTTAAATCGTGCTGAAAAGGAAGATAGACTAGAAGCAAAGTGTGGAAGTGGTCGAAAAAAGAAGATTGACGAGCGGGCAGACCGCCTTATCATGCGTAAGGTCCGTCAAAACCCCCAAATTTCGACCAGAACCCTTGCTAAGGAGTTGGAAGAAGAGTGTGGCACGGTCGTTTCACATGAAACAGTCCGCCAACTAATTCTGCGGAACAAATACTCTTCGAGAGTTGCCCGTAAGAAGCCGCTGCTATCAAAAATAAATATTGAAAAGCGCCTAACTTTTGCTGTCAACATGAGCATTCAGCCAGACAACTATTGGGATGACGTCATATTCTGTGACGAAACCAAAATAATGCTATATTATAATGATGGACCAACTAGGGTATGGCGCAAGCCACTTACAGCATTAGATCAGCGCAACATCATTCCAACAGTCAAATTTGGTAAATTGTCGGTGATGGTTTGGGGATGCATAAGCAGCAAGGGAGTCGGAGAGCTTGCGTTTATTGAAAATACAATGAATGCTGAGCAATATCTCTCCATTCTCAAAACAAATTTGAGGCAAAGTGCGAACAAACTTGGGCTTATTGTCGATAATAAGCCAAAATTTAAATTTTATCAAGACAATGACCCCAAACATAAGGAGCTCACTGTACGAACATGGCTCCTTTATAATTGTCAAAAGGTGATAGATACACCTCCTCAGAGCCCCGACATGAACCCCATCGAAAATTTGTGGGCTTATCTGAAGAAAAAAGTGGCAAAAAGGCAGCCTAAAAACCGCGCCGCCTTAAAAGCGGCAGTACTGGAAGAGTGGCAAAAAATTCCGTTGGAGTATGATCTACAAAAGTTGGTCAGTTCGATGAAAAATCGTACTAGGCTAGTAGTCAAAGCTAAGGGGGGTCATACTAAATATTAAAATTAGTTTAAGATAGTATAAGTTGTTAAATATATTCATTAAACTGTAGTTTTAGTATTTTGTGTAAAGAGTTTCTTGACAGTGTCAAAAATGTGTAAACTCGTATTTTGTTGATTACAAGTTTTCCTTTGCGTTTTTATGTTTTTATTTTTGTACATACTCATTAAGAAGTTACTATATAATAGTTCTGCATTAAAAAAATATTGAAAAAACCAAACGAAATGCCTTATTTTTGGATGCAAAGTCAAAAAATATGTTCTTTTTTCAGTGTGTAAAGAGTTTCTTGACAAACTGTATATTCTTGGTCATTCTCAGAGGGGAATCGATCAATGCATATCTGTCTATCATTCCGCTTCTACGCAAACTTGTCTCTTAGTTCTAAAGCTTTCTATATAGCTATATATTCAAATGTTTTTATACACACATAAAAATTGAAATATTGTGTTCTTTATTTTTAGTTTGGCGTATTTGCCATATATAAAATATATGTATGTGAAACATCATTGCTTAGTTTTAAAATGCAAAATAAAACATCGATGGTGACGCCGTCATAACTTTGGTTTAGAGTTGTGTATATGTATGTATATACATAAATGTTTATATTCCAACAGAATAATTTCAAAAGGTCGTGTTTAGCCAGCAACATTGCTGCTGCAACATGCGGCAGGAACATCGGCAGGCTAGCAACATCCGAACATAGCGAATGGTTGCAGCTTCGCTGCGCAAAATAGTGCCGCACATCTATTTCTCAAGTCCAGCAGTGCGCAGTAAGTTTTGACAGCTCTGCGAAGTTCTAGGTTCATTTAAAGACTCCACATTTGTTTCGGCAACGTAAATAGTGAGTATAAATACGTATACAAAATTTAAAATTCAGACCGGGAATAGTTAAAAAAAAATTGGGAATTGTCTCAAAGTCGAGTTCAATAAAACAATTAACAAAAACCGAAATGAAATATGTGTTGTTGCTGAGCAAACAGGACAACGCCTTCGAGATGATGGCCGCTCCTCGAAAGTGTGTTAGGGAAAACTGAGGAGGAGCACGAAGGTCGGCAGGTGGATGGTGAATGGTGGATCCCAGGGGGAGTGTGTTGGGCACTGGCGCCGGACACACCCGCCGCTTAATGATGAAACTATGCTGTTGTCGGGCCTAGTGCGAATATAAATAGATTTGTTGATTTTGGGCGCGCGCAAACAGTTTGGAAATGCTAACCCGCCGGGGAGATGATAGATAGAATGGGGGTTGAATAGGGCAGAGTCAGACGCAATTGTGTGATGACGACATCAACATACTTTCAGTTTCCACAAGGCACGCGGCTGAAGATGACCTCACACATTTGGGGTTCAGCCATGAAAGGAATTTTGAGTATATAGCACAACAATTAATGGGAGATAAGGCTGATCACAGCTTGTTTGCATGGTGGGTGTTCAATTAAATTAACCACCAAACAACTAATTAAATTCTTATGCACCAGCGGCACGCGAAGTTTTCAAGGTCTTGCGATGCAATCAATATAAAAGTTATTAAAGCTTTCCGGTTTATATTTTAAATTACAACCAGCACAATGTCCACCCCCGTTGGTCCGGAGCCATGCAACGTGGTGTGCCCCAGCTGCCACCAGCAGGTTACCACCCGCATAGAGCCGAAGGCCACCACCAAGACCCATCTGATAGCCCTGATCATGTGCCTCACCTGGTAAGCGGCGTCATCCCCCACTTACCTCCCACACTCTAATACATTTCTCTGCCGCACAGCTGCTGGCCCTGTGCCGGCTGCCTCTACTGCACCAAGTGTGCCCGGAACTCCGACCACATGTGTCCATCTTGCAACGCCTTTATCGGCACCTACGAGCGTTGACCCCCTTCGATTTCGAGGTCATGCCTTTCCGCGGTCTGCGGCCAGCAGCCCCGTGCCCAAATGCAGCCTACCACTTAACTCATATTCCGTTGTTACCTCTCTCACATTTATTACTACGCAATATTTTGATGTCAAGCAAAACATTGTAGTACCAGCTTAAGCTTTTGTATTCTTATCAAATTAATAAAAAGATTCAAGGAAGAAACTAATGACTTTTATTTTGATGACTTCATCAGGAAAACAGTTTTGTTAAGCACCCATGATCATTCAGTAAATACAAGTTAATGCATATTAGGGGGGAATGTTTTATGGGTTGTTTCGCGTAGTCATGTGCAGCCCAAGAGTTGGAAATTAGTTTTTTTTTCTAAAATTTGGAAATTCATTTTTATGAGTTTAATATGGAACGACAATAAAAGCTTTTTTTGATAATTGTACATAGTGGAAAAAAAAACAGATTGCTTTGTCACCCCAGTAGCAGTTCTAGAAGTGGTTCTGACTCAAAATTCATAAAAAATGTTTTTTTATAGGAACGAAAATATATTATGAAATTATTATTTATATACACTTGCAGAGGGTGTTAAAATTACAGTCAAAAGTTATACTCCTAATCAGCATCACCGTACATTTCTACGAAAACTGGTCTTTTGGTCTTAAGACTATCTGTATAAAACTATTCCAAATATCTTTAACAAATAAACATAAACATATACTCCGAGACAATTCTTAAAACTTTTAGAAATAAGGGTACAATGTTATAAAAAAAGCTAATATAATTTAAAAAGCTGTATTGTATTAAATTCGTAAATTGTAATTTTAAGGCTGTGGCACGTAATCTTTGTTTTTTCAAATTAATGAGAGCGACTCTAAAAGAGAAGCGACCCAATTCGAAGCTTAATCTAAACACAAAAACTGAAGCAAGAAATATTAGAAATATATAGTCTGTAGTCAGAAAAATAATCCGAAATTGCATGCCTCCAAAAATCCCCCAGCGCACAATCAACATCGAGCCTGCCCTCACACAACTAAAAAGAAAGCAAATCCAAATTCGGGCGTCGCCAGTGGAGCACATTTTAGTTGCCAGTCTGCGTTTGAACGCCCAACGTCTAGCACATCAGTCGGAAGTGAAAAAACTAAGAATGGAGAAGAATATTCCCTACAACCACCACCAGCAGCCTATGCCCCAGGCACCGCCCTGTTATGACAACACCCATCAGGGCTACCCGAGTCTTAATCAGCCACAGCCTGTAATTGTGGCACAACCTCAGAATGTGCAGGGTAAGTAAAAGGCAAACCATTCCCAAATTATTTTGACCAGTTTTTAGAGAACTAAGGTGCTTTACATGGACACCATATTAGAATAGAAACCAATTTCAAGAGCATGGATACTAAATTTGTGTTAGAAAGAAGAACATTTTATTCCAACCAAGAATTTCCTACGCTGCGTATACACACGTGCCGAAATAAAAAAGCGTAAATTTACATATATACGTTTTTTCTTTATGAAAAACATAAATTCTTTTTATTCTTTCTTGAAGAGTGTGCATATTAAATAAAAGTGATTAAACAGATTTTCAAGAACGACATTGTTAATACAATCTACGTATTTTCTATGGTGAATTTGTACAAAAACTTTTATGGTTTTTTTTAGCACCTCCTAATGTGTTGGGGAATGTTCCATCCATGGCCACGTGCCCGAGCTGCGGAGCCCGTAAGCAAACGAACATCGAATTTGAGCCTAGTACCAAGACCCATTTAATTGCCCTTCTCATCTGCATGTTGGGGTAAGCAAATGAAAGGTTGATCCTCTTGTCAATCAATATTAACAATCCTGTTTTTAGGGGCATTTGCTGCTGCTGCATTCCGTACTGCACGGACTCCTGTCAGTCGGCCAAACACACCTGTGGAAGCTGCGGTGCCTATGTGGGAACTTACAAGAACTAGGGATCAAACATCGAAAAGGAAGTCTCCATTGACATGTTTTAAAATATGCCACTCATTGTGAGCTTTATTCTCCTTCGGATTCAACTTCCCACAACGAAATATGCAAAACAAGGTCACTGACTCTTGTCCCAGAAAATATTGTAAAACGGCCCTTAAATACTTTTACATTTCAATTAAAATAAATGAATAACTTATCATAGAATTTTAAATCGGAGACTCAAACAGATCTTTATAGACAGTAGACTGGAAAACTTTTCAGGGTAAGATGGCTACAATTATAAATATGAACATACTCGTATGAATATATCGGGGAGTCGTTTGTTGACGGATTCATTTTTATTTTTTTTTTTCTGCTTGTCTCAATGCCGCCAATCGAACTCAAAGAACGCAGAGCTCAATTCACCAATTCCTTCTTTGCTCCTGCCTCTGTTTTCACTCAGTTCGCTGAATACGATCAGTAGCAGACACTCAATTTCTATGCTTCTTTCCCTTTAACTGTGCATTTATGTACTTATGCCTATTTTAAATGACGTTCTGGATAATACAAATATAAGCGAACATACACTGACCTACAAAGAATGGAAAGTCATATTTGAAAATTTTGGACACCTCTTTTATCTGTATAAATATTTAAGTCCGTTATAAAAATAAAATATTTGCAAAGGAACACATTGGTCGATAATAATATCAGTACCACAATTTTTTTGTAAATTCTGCGAGTTCTATATTTGCCTATAAAATACTGATAACCAAAAAATATACTGCGATACTGTAATAGTTTTACTATTAATAGTTTCCCAAAAAAAAAATATTTCTGTTCTTATCGAGTTGAATAAAAATACCCTTTTAATCCACATTTCTGAGTTGCTCAATGCGTATATGTATATGTAAGGCTGTGTCAGCAGTAAAATTTTAATTATAATGAAAAAAAAGTAGGAAACAAACTTATCAGCTTGTAAAGACAAGAACATACATATGTAGATCAGAAAATATTTTAATTTAAAACAATGTGGATTTCTGAATGTGAATTTTGTTAATTGGGTTTTTGCGTTTTCAAGAATATAATGAAATAATTTGACTCAAAACTACTAAAATAATGGCATACTTTCGATTTCGTCAGCATCTTCTAGCTTGAGTTTATCTTTAAGTTTTTCAGCTATGTTTGGATTTTTTATGGCTTTCGAGTAATGAGAATTGATCCTTCACACTGTTGGTAACCTTTGCTAACTGTACACTCGTAAAATATGGTTTTGAATAATCAAAGAATTCAAAAAATAATTATTTCTATAAAATTTCAGATAAACGTTCTTTTAAAAGAAATCGCAAGTACAAAGGTATAATTATTAAAAGCACCAGGGGAAAAACCTTGTAAACAATGTAAACAAGTTCAATTATCTTTTAAAAGCATTTGTATATAGCCGCCTGTAAATCAATCTCTAGAGTTGGTAAATGTTTTTGCAACAGTGTTGTTATTAATGGCCCAGGCAAAGACAAAGCAAAATACATATGTATTGTCTGGAAATAAAATTGGGGTTTTCATAGCTTGAACTCGTGGTGAAATTCAGTTTCTCGCAACATTCCAAAGCCTCCCACTTTGGCTATTCCACCAGCTTCGACAATTCAACTGCCATTTAATTGCAAAGAGCAATAAAAATAAGTTCAGAAATAAATTTATTCCGGTTATTGCTAAATTGCTAAATGCAATTCAGTATAGAAAGAAAAACTATTATTATTTAATGAGTTATCCCTCCTCCTCGTCTCTCACAATTCCTAAAGAAATTGGTTAGACGACCATTTGTTATTTAGTTTCTCTTTTTGAATAAATGTGTATAAATATTTGATTTTATGGAACTAAAATAATAATAAATTATGTTTTATATTTTGTTTATATTTTAAATCTTCTAGCGATGTTTTAAATCTACTGCGGTTCAAAGTTGGATGCGTCCCCTAATGAAAACATTTATTGAATGCAATTTGAATTCAAAAATCTATTATTTTGTATATTTTTAATTTTAATAAATGCATTTTTAAGTCCTTTTTAAATTCAAAATTATTTCAACCTTATGTTTCTTAAGCAATTGTTTATAAAGCGGGTAAATAAAAAGTTTGCAATGTAAGGTTTAAAATTCAAAATTCGATTCCCACTGCGCGCATTATTTACATTGAGTAATTTTATTTATCACAAATGTGCGATGCTCTTCTCAGAATTGGAACTCTTATCTGAAGATAATCACTTGAGAATTATGTTTCAAGAGATTTCAATGAGTCATACATTTGCAACCGGATGCAGGCAACACATTGCTTAGTAAAACAGTCGAAGAATGCAATACATTGAGAAATGCCGGGAGATTTTTGCTGACCAGGGGAAGACGTCAGACTATGTACATATGTACATACATCTCGATGGAAAAAGTTTAAGATGGATTTTTATAATTACCCTATTTTACTTCAAAATCTAATGGAATATCAATTCTTTGAAGTGGACGTCTACGAAATCAACCACAGACACAGGTCCTGTGACTGAATTGTCGATTCCAACCAAGATGTTTTATCTAAAATAAAGATGAAGTCAACATTCCATACTAAAATTAAAAATTAGAAAGAAATAGAAAATAAAAGAGAAGTCTGCTGTTACATGCTTTGTTAGTTGTAAGTTAGACCACAAGATTTTAAGTGCGATGATTGCATTTAAATTGCACTTAAAAAACATAACTTTTTAAAAATGTATTGGTTTGTCAAATATATGTATCATTTATTTCTTTTATGCGTGCCCCGACAATATAAATTTCGAGTCTCACTTCGTATACATATGTACATACATGTACATGTGACTAGTGACTATGAATATGTTGTTATTATGGGCCTGGGTGTGGTCGTGGTTTTTAATTATTCTGTTGCTTTATTAGTTATTCAACTCCGAATTTGAAACGGACAGCTAGGCAGACTGAGAGAACCATATACAATTTTGCGAGATAACTTTGTATTTCGAACAAAAGTTATCAAAAACTTAAAAGTATGCAATTATATTTGCAAATTTGCTGGCAGTAGTCGGCGCATTGTGTGTGCCAACCGCTTTTGATAAGGACTCTTGCGATATTTTTTAGTACCGAATTAATTAGAATTTATTATATTGGGCAAATCGAAAGCCATACATATATATTGGCCCTTGAAGCTTTTACAAAAATTAAATAATAACTTAATTATAATTAAATTTATTTGTGACATTAGCCTAATTTTATGTAAATAAATGCCATTTGCTGACTTGAGAAATGCTTAAATGCATAAACTAGGATGTTCTGAATAACAGAATCAGTATGTTGGAAAGCAGATGAAATATTGGATGTGCTATAAAATATGAATTATGTGTTTATAAAATATATACATGAAGTAGAAGTATTACTTTAAATATATAAGAAAACAATTCTTAATAGTTATGGAAAACATAGCTGTGAACTTGATTGTTTCTTCGAATTTGTCTTTTTTTTCACCAATTTTACCGTAGAAATTAGCTTTTTTCAATCAAAAGTTGGCAACACTGACAAGTGAAAAACTTTCCTATGCTCATCAGACAGGCTCGTGCGGATCGCTGTCAATTAGTTATCATTTATGCTTATCTATGCTGGCACTTAACTTTTTTCCGATAAGATAGGAGACCTTGGGGACAACATTTGGTTGGAAAATTGACCAATACGCACAGTTCTGAAACTATAAAAAATAGTTTGGTCAGTTTAATAACATAGCCTAACGAGCCTATTTAAATAAATGGTAATTATGTAGTTACCAATAGTATATTACTAAAACAGTGTTTTAGCGTTATTATTATCAGTAACATTACCATTATTAATGATCAAAGCAATATACATACTTTAAAACAACTATTTTTATGCTCAGGTCATTTAACCCATTATTTTTGGATAAATAACATGTTTTGATTTGATGTCTTACGTCAACGTAAGACGTAAAAGTTTTTTTTGTAATATTATTTATTTGTAAACATAGAACCCGTACAATCTTTAAGTACCTTAACAATGTAGTTTTGTAAATGGATTTGAACCAAACCTCATGCCTTCAGCAAAAGGACTTTATTGGAGATCATATTTATGGATGTCTGATTGTTTTAGCGAACCCAAGTCTCTTGAGCCGTCTGAGCGGTCTAGCTGGCAGGAGTCTTCTTGCGAGTCGGTTCCGATGACTAAGGAGTCTGTCTGCAATAGCACAATCCGCCTGCGTTGCTGCCATCTCTGTCTGTCTCTCTCTAACAGCTACGTTCATCATAAATGCAAACGAGCGTTCTGGCTGCGTTACTGTTGCCATCTGAGCCTGCCTCTCTCTAACATTATTCTGGAGAGGAACATTCAGGTTGCCACCTGCCTGCCTTTTTAAGAAGAAATAGTCTTTCCTCATATGGCCTAATTTGCCACAATGAAAACACTTCAGCTTAGGCTTTGACTTATTCTGAAATTGTTTCTTCACAAATTTTGATATTTTGTTTTTGTATGCCTAGCCTCTCGATTGCCTATAGCCTGCAACACTTCAGCACTTGTGTCCTTGCTAACTCCTTTTAGTTTTATTTCACGATCGAGAGGCCGTGTCTTTAAAAAGGCTATTGCTAAATTGCTCTCAGAGAGAGTTTCTATCGCTGTTATTACTCCATCATAGCTACATAGTTGGAAGTGTTAGAAGCAAATGAGACACTTTGTCCATTTCATCTATCTTGGCTCCTGCCGCAACTAACTCAGTAACCAAATCATCAAATAAATGAAAGTGGTTCAGTAGCGGAGTATCACCCTTCAATTTTAGAGACAATAATTGTTTGCGTAATGAAAGTTGAGATGCCAGGCTTTTACGCTCGTAAATAATATCCAGATTATCAAAAATCTCCTTAGCCGAGTTCCCATTGTTGGCAAACACTAAAAACGAGTCACTCAAATATTCGATTACAAGGCTCTTTGCATTTCTTTCTGCTCGCTTCACTTCCTCACTTTCCTTATTACTGTGTTCCTCATCAATTACACTTATCAACTCGTTTTCCTCTAACAAAGCCCTGACTCTAAATTTCCATATGGAATATTTTTCCCCGCTAAAAGGTTTTATATTTCTCTTTCCTTTTTCCATCTTCCGAGAATAACTGTTCTTTTCTTCGATTTCTATGCGCTTCTCAGAATTCTCAGAATTTAGATTTTATGTTGTTGCTAGTCTTACACTCGCACTGTAAATGAAAAATTTGTGCCAATTTGGTGCGTCGTTATACATACATATGTATGTATTATTTATTGTTCACTTATAAGCACATTGTTGAATAATCTAAATAAATCAGATTAATCATTGGAGTCTCCAACTAATTAAAGCTGGCAGCGTTTCCCAGTGAAGTCACTTTGTAGTTCCAAGTCCACGTTCCAATAAATACTTTGTCAGTAAGGTTAAATAAATAAAAACACATTGGTAGATTTCAACTGCAGAGAGAGACGTTCAGGAAGGTCCAGGACGAAAGAGGAAGAGGAAGTAAGCTTTTGTAGTAAGGCTGTATACGCCAAAACAATCGATTACTATTTCATATGGTATGTATATACATATGTATGTACATACGCACAGTTCTGAAACTATAAAAAATAGTTTGGTATAATAACATAGCACCTTTGAACGATCTTAAACGAGCCTATTTAAATAAATGGTAATTGTGTAGTTAGTTACCATAGTATTATTACTAAAACAATGTTTTAACGTTATTATTTTTTTCAGTAATGTTCCAATTTTTAATAATCAAAGCAATATACATACTTCAAAAACACTATTTTTATGCTCTAGGTCATTTAACCCATTATTTTTTGATAAAACCTGTTTTGATTGGAAGTCTTACGTTAACGTATAACGTAAGAGTACCTTTTTCGTGAGAGAATTCCACGAACGAATGAATACATTTTTTGTTGTGTATCTTTGAATCTTGTTAAAATTTCGAACTTATATAACCAACGCAACGAGCTTTTGCTTTTTTTGTTCACTTTTTGTTTATTTTAATAAAGGAATTCGAAAAGGTACATATGTATGTGTATAACACGCACATTCGCTCTCTCTCATTCCATTTGAAATAGCTTTACGCTCCAGTGGCAGAATTCGGTGCGTAAAAGTTCTAGGGTCTAAGGTCTAGATCAATGCTCTCTCTCAGATGGCCCGAATGGAAAAAGCCCCAAAAATGTTATGCTCTTTCAGTGAGGCGCAATTTAGTTTCGTGTCTGAATTGGAAGGTGGAGGACGTCGGTCGCAATAATAAAAAACGATAGAATGGAGAAGAATTATCCCGACGCCCAGGCACCGCCCAGTTATAACACCACCCAGCCTGGTTATCCAAATTTGAACCAGCAGCAGCCGCTGATTGTTACTCAGCCTCAGTTCATGCAGGGTAAGCATGAGAAAACCTAATCAGAAAAAACATAGTTTTAAGGCACGAAGCATTGTATATGTACATACATACGTACATATATGCACGATTTCTAAAAGTCTATCGAAATATGTATTTACACAAGCACACATATTTGCTTTTCAATGTATACATAGGTATGTTGAAAAGCAATAAAATGGCGTACATTTGTTTTTGTTATTTATTTTTGTTATATATAAAACCCCAATTCACTGTTTACAAATTTCATAATTCCTTAAGTTTTAAATTGGTTTACTAAATTATCTTTGCGTGCGTTGCTTTCGTTCTGAAAATACTATTTACAAAAACATAAGTAAATATACATATAACATATGTTGTTAAAAAAAACCGGTTATAAACATTTTTTTCTTACAAAATATTGTATATTTTCATATTTATTTACCTATTTATTTCTAATTACTTTTTAGCACCTCCTAATGTGTTGGGGAATGTTCCATCCATGGCCACGTGCCCGAGCTGCAGAGCCCGAAAACAAACGAAGATCGAATTTGAGCCGAGTACCAAGACCCATTTGATTGCCTTGCTTATTTGCATGTTGGGGTAAGCAAATGAAAGGTTGATCCTCTTGTCAATCAATATTAACAATCCTGTTTTTAGGGGCATTTGCTGCTGCTGCATTCCGTACTGCACGGACTCCTGTCAGTCGGCCAAACACACCTGTAGTAGCTGCGGAGCCTATGTGGGAACTTTCAAAAACTAGGCCTCTTCCTCGAAAACCAAAAATCCAAGAAACTCCTTATCTGCAACCTTGAAAGTATGCCTCATAAATGCATTTCTAATTTGATTATACAAATAATTAAATTAATCGTAGTGTAAGCTAATACTTTTGTATTGTAAAACAAAAATATTTTGCGATTTAATAGAATTGCAATATATAAAGTTATTGCTAAAAATTTAACAAATTTTAATTCTTTTTATTGGGGACTTAATTTTGGGACTACCAATTCTTACTCCACAAAACATACTAATATAAAATTTATGAAAACATATTAGTTTTTTGTGTCGCAGCAATTATGTAAAATTATTTACACCCGTCACGTTTCACTGACACACGGAAATAAATATTTTTTCCTTACAAAGCAATATTAAAAAATCAAATCTGAATTTCTAAATGTTTATTTTTTACATAAACATTTACACAAAAGTATACATACTTCTGTTTGGTTTATTTTCCGCACCCATTAATTTGTTTGATCTTATTTATAATCCATTTCTCTTCAGAATCTATCCTTACACCAAAATGAAAATCTTATTGAAATCAATCAGTTTTACAGTTACCGATAAGTAACTGAAACCAACAATAAATTTAAATAAATACATTATCTAATAATTACTTTACTGCAGTTAATCAAAATAAAATTTGCAAGCCGCTTAAAATGCTGTAGCATAATTTATAATTTATACCATAAATACTATAAAATTATCGCTCTTACAGAAAGTTAAAGACGGTTTATTAAACAAGTAAAACAAAAAAAAAATATTTTCAAGATGATATGCATAAATAAGCAACAATAAAATACCTAGACAATAATTCAACATTTTTGTGGTAAATTCAACTGTAAATACAGAACAAATAACGGAAAATGTACTGTAAAAATTGGATTATTAACCAACAAATTGTTTTCTGTGTATACGAAAAATCATAAAAGATAAGAAGATAAGAACCCGTTTGGTTTTAAAAGTTTAACATAACCTTTTTAGCTTACATTTATACAAATGTGGTCGATCCACAAAAATGACGCAGAGACAAAGAAAACAATTTAATAAAGTCTAACTTGCGTGCTTCAAATATTAAGTATACGGCACTCAGTTCGCAAAAATAGTTGTCTACTTTTATGCATTGATAATATATTTTAGTCAGCGTAACGCCAGCTGGCAGAAGTCGCTTGATTCGCTTTGTATTTTAAGACAGTTATCTTTTATTTTTGCTTGTAATAAAACCTGAGTATAACTTAGTATTTTCGATCTTTTTTTTTATTTATTGATTAGAAATCAATAAATTCATTTTCTTTAGCTTAATTATGACCACATTTGTTTGTGGTTACAATTATCTAAGATTCCGAAAACTAGAATCATGTGAAAGAAGTCACTTTGATAATTTGATTAATAAGAAGGCAATAGGAGAACGATCTACTAAATTAAGAAGGTTGTCTCGAATTTCAATACGTACATCAATAAATATGCATGTTAGGGCAACTTTATTAAATTCGTACATGTTATATTTAATGGTTTTAAAAATCGTGCTGTCTTTTTCTCAGTATTGTGAAATTAAAGGCATCAATAATTTGTAATTAGTCCGCCCTCTCGATTTCATTGCCAACGTTTCGTTGGAAACCAAAAAATATTATATATGACTACAAAATAATTGATAACAGTCTTATCAGCTATGCTTGCAATTGTTCTTAGAGTTCGGGAGAAAAGTCTCGAGCTGAGATCTGTAGCTTAGTTTCGAAAAGATGTCGTTCAGAAGCAGACCAAAATGCAAAAAGCGGTCGTCGGAGGTTTATAGAAGTTTGTCGGTAGAGAATCCCAAAAAGAGACAATCATCTAAGGGATCAATCTACTCTGATGACTTACATTTATCTTGGAGACAGAGATTTTGGTTCAATATGCGGTAGGTTTCAAGGCAAAGGTAACTTTTAGATAAATTATAAATTGAATTTTTCTACATATATTACAGCTCTTGTTGTTGCTGTGGAAATCCAAGGACTAAGTAGATGCATTAGAGATGTGGATACAAATAATAAAAGAGTAAAGACTTATGAGATTTTATATAATTAATATAATATTTTGACTCATTTAATGTGAGAAATTTAGTCATTTTCTGATAAATTGTTTGTATGAATCGCTTTATTTATATATTTGACTAAAATAATTTGTAAAACTTGAATTTGCATTCATATGTTATATATAGACATAGCTAATCATTCTTATCAAGACTTTGAATTTGTTGCTGAGTATGTCAAACGTCATTAAAATTTCCCATTGCATAAGTTGTGCTATGCATTTAAAACAATAAATATGGAAAACCATTCATAAACAAATATATTTTTTTAATACTTACACTTTTCTCGTTTCTCACCTTTTTTGCTTATGGGCTTTTAACGTTTCGCGCTTACAACTTTTTGCGTTTTTGACCTGTTGAGCCTTTAATGATGGTCTAAAGACTTTCCCGAAGCAATCCAAAGAAAACCTTTGGAACAGCAAATCGCCAAAATTAAAATAACATAATATAAGGTCAGCCCCTAAGAAGGTAATGCTTTTCCTCGAATTTTTATTTCTTGACCCGAAGATAAGGGTACCTATTAAATCCCTTTAATTTCAACTAATTTGTTTACGGTGTAGAAAGCACTTTCGCTTTTAACAAATTAAGTTGTTTGCCTGTAGATATAATAATTACTAGCATACAAGATAAAAAGCTAAAACATAGAGCTTTTGTGGGCTTTGTTGCCAGCAACACACGGCAGCATTGTTGTGCAACAGCAGCAGAATGACGAAAGCGCGAGTCTTGGCCTCAGTTTTAGTTCGTGATTGGATCCCAAGCGAAGATGCAGTACAATCAACCGCCGGCGGGAGCCACTGGGTATCCACATCAGATGCCACCACCGAGTTACGAGCAGGTGGTTCACATACAGGCGCCAGTGCGACTGGTGCACGCAGCAGCACCTCCGCCCGTGGTGATCATACAGCGTGGGTTTTTTAATTCCACAAAGTATAATATGTGCTATATAGATACAGGTTCTACTAATCCACAGACCAAGCCGTATTGCCCGTGGGTCCCGACCCCAGCTTCATCACCTGCCCGCACTGCCATGTCCAGAAACTGACTCGCGTGGAGTACTCGCCCAGTGTGAAAACACACGTCATTGCCGCCATACTCTGCATCGTTGGGTAAGATCTCCGGTGCTCCTTATACCACTCCCCCCTTATCTAATCTTCAATGGAAAATCACATACAGACTCTGGTGTTGCGCATGTCTGCCCTACTGCGCCACCAGCTGCATGAATGCAAATCACTTCTGCGGCAATTGCAACAAGTTCGTCGGCGTCTACAACAGCGATTAGTAATCCCCCACAGAAAAATAAACAGAACCAAACAAATCGAACCAAATCGAACCGATCACACCCTCCACACACAATCACCCACAACTCATTGAGAATTCGAACATTTTTGCTAAGGTGTCGGACAGACGATGAAATTCCCCAAACAGGGTAAACAATCGGTCCGGCGAGCTTTTGTCTTTACTTGATAAGAATACGCGATACGAGTCACTTTTTTCCACCACGCTCCCTTGAGTCATTTTCCAGCGATTCACACACCCAGAAAGGCCATAACATGGAGCCCGTTTATCCGGCTGCACCTTTGGAGGTGCCCAAGGGATCCGCAGAGTTGCAGGCGGCTCCCGAGCACCAGCAGCTCCTTCCGCCGGCGCCGCCCAGTTACGACCAGGCCACATCGATTCCGGCGGAGACCACGGGACCAGGAGCAGCCAATTCGACGCCAGCCACCACCACCACCACCCAGCACACGGTCGTGGTGGTGCCCACATCGCCCTACGGCCCGGAACCCATGGATATCCAGTGCCCGCACTGCCACAATTACGCCAGGACTCGGGTCTCCTACAAGCCCAACTCGCGCACCCATCTGATTGCCCTGTTGTTGTGCCTGTTCCAGTAAGTAAACGGATGAAGTAGCTAAAAAAAAAGTATTGGTCAATATTGCAAACAAGATTACGAATTAATGTCGACACATATTGTCCGTATTGAAATCTCATCCATATGTGGAGAACATGAATAGCAAAAGCAGCATAAAGAAAGAACCATTCGCTTTGACATATTTCGATATTTCTGCTTATCAATAAAGTGAGTTAACTTCAACTTGTTTCTGTAAGTACACAAACAAAAAAAATAAAATTGCGTGGTAGGCAATTAGGCAATTAAGCAATAATTAAGCAACCACTGCCCCAACTGAATATTCATGGTTGTCTAAAAATAAAGTAACCATCAAATAATTCTGCGAAAGTGGCTCATAAAATCAATATGTAGTAATCTTTATTATTTTGAAATTTTATCGTATTAATGACCTAGATTAACATCTATTTGACAGTTGGGCATTTATAAAGAAGTTAGTTATCGGTTTCGAAAGTGGATAATATGGCTCGCTTGAAAGCACAGAATGCAGTTACATATGGCTCACACTATTTATACCCGTTACTCGTAAAGTAAAAGGTATATTGTATTCGTGCAAAAGTATGTAACAGGAAGAAGGAAGCGTTTCCGACCCTATAAAGTATATATATTCTTGTTCAGGATCACTAGCCGAGTCGATATAGCCATGTCCGTCTGTCCGTCCGTCTGTCTGTCTGTCTGTCTGTCTGTCTGTCTGTCTGTCTGTCTGTCTGTCTGTCCGTATGAACGCTGAGATCTCGGAAACTATAAAAGCTAGAAGATTGGCATTTTGCATGCAGATTCTAGGAGTTCCTACGCAGCGCAAGTTTGTTTCAAAAAGGTGCCACGCCCCCTTTAACGCCCACAATCGCTTATAAACGATTTTAAAAATTGAAATATTTCGGAAAAGTAAAAATGCAGTTTTATTGTGTTTATCAATACCTATCGAAATGTAGATGCGTGATCAAAATTTCTATCTCCATCTCCCTCGCACTCCCTTTACCTGAGTAACGGGTATCTGATAGTCGGGGCACCCGACTATAGCGTTCTCTCTTGTTTTATATTTGCTTTAATCAATGCCATGCATTAACTTATATTCTATATTTCCCATTGTATTTATATATGGCTCACACAATTTTTATATTTGCTTTAATCAATTCATATTAACTTATATTCTATATTGTAAAGTGCTTATCAATGCCGTATTTAATGACTCAAGATCAAACGATATATTCCAAATGAGTACCTTGGAGCAAGAATATTAAAATAACTTGATTAAAATTAGGATATTTAAAGCATTAACTCAAGAGGTACATTTTTTTTTTAAATGTAAAAAAAAGATAATCTTATTGTTTTTAGTATGGATTCCACTTATCTATGACTCATTTGTTCGGTTCTATCGTTTTATTACAGGTTGTACTGCTGTGTGTGTCTGCCGTATTGCATTTCCAGCTGCATGAATACGAATCATTACTGTGGCATGTGCGATCGTTATTTGGGCACCTACGATCGCAAGTGAGCAACTGAGGAATTTTCGTCTAATCGCTCCTTTCATGTGTACACATTTTCTTCAAGTAATTAGTTAATAAAAGGTCTGCAACAAGCAAACTGAACCAACATCAAGTATTTCACATTTAAAACTGGTATTTCCAAAGCTTTAGTTTGCGAGAGAGTTGAAATGCTAAAATATATGCAAAGTATTATGGTTGTTTTAGTTATTTACGTTTTGGAATTATAAACCAAATATCTAAAAAAATAAACTATTTATAAAAAATATATATATTCATTATTATTTGCTTATTTAGTCTGCATTTTAAAAGTAAAATTGCAAAAGCAAAAGTGAATCACGTTCTTAAAATAAGAGTCATGTGAAAAAAGTTATCAAACGGTCTTAATCGTAATATTAAAAATATGTGCAACTCTAACTATTCTAATGATACTGCAAAAAGCGTTGCAATTAAATAATACAAAAATTATATTGCACTAATTAGCCGTACTTATAATTTATTATTTAATTGCGTCGCTTTTTGGAGTATTTTTAATATTACGATCTAGAGCGCTTGATAACTTTTTTATTTACTTACCCAAAGCTTACTTAATTACCGACATTTTTGTATCTGTATATGAATGTTTATCGGACATCCTATTCTCCTACGAGAGTTAAGTTAGATAAACTGTGATATTCACTGTGTGCATTAGATAAAGCTCGGTAAACACATTTCGAGAGATACTTTCGGTTTTGCAACAGCCCAAAAAAGATTGCTCAATCGGCTGAAAGCTCTTTCAAGCTCGCTCCGATCTGAGCCAACAACTTGAATGCGATTCCGAAACTGAATCTTTACCTGGATCCGAATTTACTGGCAGTTGCGAGCGCCGAGCGAAGTGCAAAAGACGCCGTCTAGTAGTAAATACGCAAAGTAAACAAATCCATTTCATCAGCTGAACGTGGAACCGGAATCTCTTACTCATTGCCAAGAAAAAAAGCAGCTGAACTTCGCACTCGAACTCGGGCTTGATAGTGTTTTGTTTTAAACATGGACCAGAAGCGAGCCATGCTGTATCCGCAAGTGGATTTCAACACCCCGAGTGCCCCCTCGCCGACGCCAACGAGGGATTTGGGCAATCCCATGGGTCTGCACGTGGAGGCACCTCCATCGTACGACATGGCCATCTCGGTTCCGGTGGTTCCGGTGGTTTCCGCACCAGCGATTGCCCCATCACTGCCGCCAGTGGTTGTTGTCGAGCAGCCAGCATTGCAGCCGCCTACTGTGGTTCCGATCGGTTGGTAGTTTGCTAGTAATTCGAGTATGAAGCTCTGCTGACGTCACTTCTGACATTGCAGATGCCCTGAATCTCGGTCCAAATCGAAGTAGGGTCCTCTGCCCCGCCTGTGGTGCCCACAAAACCACGAGGATGACTCACACGGCTAATTCTAGGACGCATATGGTTGCAGGTCTTCTCTGCTTAGTGGGGTAAGTTAGATTCATCTGAAACGATATTAGAAATCATAATAAACGAAAATAATTAACGGGGTAGATATTTTAAAAGTCTTACATTTATATATATGTATAGACATCTTTTTGTTCACAATTCGTTTCATTTCAAGCAACTGAATGTGATTCAATGTAGTTTCCCCCAAATTACTCAAGCCAAGAAACTCACACTATAGACAAACTTACTCAACATTTAAAAATATCTATTAAATTCTACTATATTACAGTTGGTTTTATATTCAATATTGTAAATAAATTATTATTGCAGAAAATTCTAAAAAACTAAAATTTTAAATATTTATAAATTAAATTCTTAAAGAAGTCTGAAAAAGTATTTTTAGGGGTAAGGGAAATATATATGTTTAAAAGTAATATTAAAGATTTATTTTTGTTTTTAAATGTTTCAGTTTCTGCTGCTGCGCTTGTTTCGTCCCATACTGCATGAATAGTTGTCGCACAGGAAACCACTACTGTCGCAAATGTAACACCTTCCTGGGAGCCTACAATCCAAAAGGAATGAACTGATGATAAGACTGCGATAAGATGTGATCTGGGGGATGGGAAAAAAGATATATAACCGTTGGACGTTATAAGCAAACACAAATCAGCTGATGTTTGTCTGCGAATAAATTAAGGTTGTACAGAAGCCAATGGCTAACACGCAAAGAGTTAAAGATAAACTAAAGAGAAGCAGAAAATGGTCATCTATTAGTTAAAAGTATTTGAGGTGGCTAAAAATAAGTTTAAAGATTTCCCACTTCTACTACAGCGATAAACACTATAATAAACATAGGCAAAACCGCTTACCTTCCCATTGTTGCTGAAGCAGCTGGCCTTTGGTTGGCTAAAAAAATAAAAGCGTGGGCGGAAGCTTCGCTTGGCTTGACAATAAAAAAGCAAACAAAAACAAATGACAAGCAGTTTCAAATTATAATACCTTTGGCGCCCAAGTAGGCAGAAGCGTTGCCAGATCGCATAGAAATCAACGCTTGCCAACACTGTTTCCCCTAATCAATCGATATATCGATAACACCGTATTGAGCAATTCCGCGATATGGCATTGCTGCCGCAGCCAAAAAGACAATTGCAGAAAGTTTTTTTCACAACAAAAAGCCACCGAAAACCCTTGAATTAAACAACAAATGCGTGCCAAAAGCGCAGCGAATCTCCACTGAGCCACCGTTGTGCGTGTGTGTGTGCGAGGGCGTGGCAAAAGTGGGCGCACAACAACAAAACAGGCCGAGGAGCAGAGAGAGAGCAGAGCACCCAAGCAGCGCAATTGCAGCGCAGCAGGGGCGAGCAGAGGCGGCGGCAGAGGGAAAAGTCGGGCATTTTCAGCTGCAATTCGTCGGATTGTTTTACCAGCCAGCCAGGTTGGTTTCCCTCTATTATGGACAAGAAATCCTCGCCGGTGCGACGACAAAAGCGGCAGGCGAAGGTGATCGAGGAGAACTTTTGGGACTGCAGCGTCTGCACGTATAGAAACTCGGCGGAGGCCTTCAAGTGTCGCATGTGCGACGTGCGGAAAGGTGAGTGACCCCGATTTCAGATTCCCGAATCCCCCGGTTCCCGAATCGCCCGATTCCCAAGATTGCCCGACGCGTTCCGGTTTTCGTTTTCTCAACTCGGCTATTGAACTGTTTTTCAATGGATTTATAAAGAGCCATCTGCTAGGACACAGATTGTGATTCATGTAAACATCAGTAGTAGATGTATCTAGTAGATGCATTAGTTAGGCAAAACAAAAAACAGTAAACCATAAAAAACAATCGAGCTTACTAATATTTGTGAAGATTAGTCAGATTATCAATTAGTCATCATACACAATATTACTACTAAAAATTTATATTTAATGGTATCTGAGGCTTATCTAAGAATATTTGTCACAATACAAAAACTAAATTAAATATAATAACAAATCGATTTTACTTTTGGATTTAATAATTAAAAATAATATGAATCGCATCCAAATGTATTATTAAAAAACTAATTATTGACTAATATTCAAATTATTCACTATTTTAAGCTCAAATTTCTGATACAATCTGAACAATAATAGTAACTTTAATTTTTTATCTTGCAGTTGTAATTATTTATATTTCTTTTTGCCAATATTTTTAAAATATTTTAATAGACTTTAAATTCAATTGAGTGTATTGTTAATACAGTCCGTTTTAAAACATACAAATATTTTACACCCTAAAAGTTTTCAAGATATAAAGGAATATTAGGCATACAACATTTTTAAAATTTATTTTAAAAATTAACCTTTTAAATTGAAATAGTATTTTAACTTAGCTAAGCTAGCCTTTATTCAGACATAGAAATAATGCGAAATGTACAAGGTTTAACTGAATTCGAGCCAGTTGCGTAAAAGTGAAAACCGAAACACGTCTGACTAATGTGAAATTACTGGGTCACTCACTAACATTATGAACCTTTTGTCCCCAGGAACCTCCACGCGCAAGCCGCGCCTGAACTCAGCGCTAGTCGCCCAGCAGGCCGCCACTTTGCCGGGCGCCAGCGCCAACATGCCCAACGGGAAGTCCGCCTCCGGATCGCGGCATGGCAGCGGGCACGACCGGCAGCGGCACAAGCGGTACCCGGCCCGGTTGAAGAACGTGGACCGGTCGACGGCGCAGACGCGCGAGGTGACGGTCAACTCGGTGACCGTGTTCATCACAGAGTACAAGGCCAAGCCGGTGAGCAGCCGGCGCGAGTCCAGCGAACAGAGCTTCAGCGAGAGCAACGACAGCCGGAGTTAGAGGGGGCGGACGACTCCAGGCCCCCACGCCCAGCTCCACGATATTCTACGCCACGGTTCCCGGTCCCCTGTTACAAGTTGTAAATTCTAAGTGTTAGGCCCCTGGCGATAACAATTGTAAATCGAAATCCGTTTAAGTTACCAAGTATTAGGCCACGTTTAAAGCCCCAGAAAGCCACGCCCCACAAGTTCATGACTTCCAGCCCAGGCCAAGATGGCGAAGCAAAGCGAAGCGACGGCGAGTCGATTGCATTTACACGACGCTCTCCAAATCCAATCTTTAAATGCGCTAAACCCTGTATATAGCGATGCATGAGTTCCCTGAATATCTCTGTCTCGTATCGTAATTTTAGTTGTAATTTAATTCTGCTACTCTAATTCCTAATTTATTGATGAAAAGGCAACTATGTATAACCGCCGTGTACATGTTCAACAAAGATATCATTTGTTTTGTAAGTGTCCAATTAAAATATGGTTTAACTAAGTGCAAGCTAATCTCAATGTTCCACTAGCAGCGCCCATCTCCAATGGTTTGTGTAACTATTATAAACTATCCCTTTTTTGACTAGATAATGCTGCTTGACAACGAAGAGTAGGGTGGAGAGAGCCACGTAGCTTGGTTGTAGACAATTTGCTAATTTTAATTATTTTTGTATACAAGACTGATTAAGCGTTACCAACCAGATATATAGACGCCCACTAACGCACCCAGCCCGAGCCCGATTTTCATTTGATTTTCACCCCGTAGATCCTCCCAGCAAACAATAGACGAATACTCCAACTCGCAAGAAGTGAATTTTGTACTTAGCAGAGCTTAAACGCTCTTCCACCATAGCAATAATTACTTAGCAAACAAACAATGAAAAACAAGAATTTTGATATGAACGATTGTATTTAATATTGGATAACGGATATAATGGTTTATAAAGTGCTTGATATTTGTATTTTGAGATAGATTATTTAGCCACACAAAAACACTCACACACACTCCTCAAAACTGCCGACTGTAGTCAAAGAGTAACTTCCAATAGACAAACTTCAACTTGGATTATCGTAAACATTTACAATTAATATGAACAGTTTGTATTCCAAATGCTTGGCCAGTTGAGCATTAATCAACAGCAATAACAAAGACAAGAATTAAACAAAAGCAATTAAAGCCGCACTCACACAAAAACACACGGATAGTTAAAACTTGAATTCCAATTGTAAAGCATAAACTTTTAAAGCATTATAAAATACATTAAATAAATTTCGAAAATGCTAATCCAAATCGCTGTCGTCTCCTGTCTTTAAGATTTCAGTTTAATATTTTTTATTTGAGCTTATCCGACTTGCTAAACTTTTGCTGCCATGTTTTATTTTTGATTCTTTTTATGGCTGACATTCGGCTTAAAGTTTAAAGGTCTTTAAAGAGCAAGGGAACGAGGAGAACCACCCTGCGTGAATGCCAGTACATCCACCGTTTCCCCAGGACCCAGGACCACCCACGCGTCGCCTTTTCCTCCCCCTCCCCCTTACCCTATGTGTGTGTGTGTGCTTTGCTGTGTGCTCCGGACGGGAAGGGGGTGGGGGGGCACCATCTGTATCTGTATCTGGGTATCTGCTTACGCGTGCTCCCAGCCTCGAGTTTTCGGGCCCCAGATCAGACCAGGGTTTCGGTTTCAGATGCACGGAAAATGGGAACAGGAGCTGGTGCTGAAGCTGAAGCTGGAGCCGGAGCCACTGTCTCTGGTCGATGGCTACGCCTTTGGCAGCTGCCTCAACTTTTCGCACAGAGCCGGAGCACATCGCACGCTTTGCAAATAAATTACAAATTGTTTCGTTCCAGCTATGCTGCCACAGTCGAACTTCCCTAGCTCGAACCACCATCTGCCTCATTTAAAACCCAGATATGGGTAGATTTCTACCTTTCCGAAATTTCTTTATTGCAAAAAACCATCGTTTTAAGTTCAATATCCCGAAATATACGTTATAATTTTAACTATAAACCTTTTGAATAACTCTAAGATAAGGTTTTTTACATTAGTTGACTATTTATTAATAACTAAGTTATTCCCTTTTTAAGTCTACTCTAAAATTGGTTTATAGGCAGTTGTATAAGCAATGCAAAAGTTTTTGTAAAATTAAGTTACTATTTCGGCATTTAGATTTATTTAAAAAGGCAAATATTTTTCAGAAAATGTATACCCGGCTATAGTTATACCCGTTACTCGTAGAGTAAAAGGGTATATTGTATTCGTGCAAAAGTAAGTAACAGCTAGAAGGAAGCGTTTCCGACCCTATAAAGTATATATATTCTTGATCAGGGTCACTAGCCGAGTCGATATAGCCATGTCCGTCTGTCTGTCCGTCCGTATGAACGCTGAGATCTCGGAAACTATAAAAGCTAGAAGATTGGCATTTTTCATGCAGATTCTAGGAGTTCCTACGCAGCGAAAGTTTGTTTCAAAAAGGTGCCACGCCCCCTTTAACGCCCACAATCGCTTATAAACGATTTAAAAAATTTTAATATTTCGGAAAAGTAAAAATGCAGTTTTATTGTGTTTATCAATACCTATCGAAATGTAGAAGAAATTTTTCAAATCGGACCATTCGTTAAAAAGTTATGCGTGATCAAAGTTTCTATCTCCATCTCCCTCGCACTCCCTTTACCTGAGTAACGGGTATCTGATAGTCGGGGCACCCGACTATAGCGTTCTCTCTTGTTTTCTTATAAAATACAAGCTAAAAGCTTTGGCAATATTATTTTTTATTTTTGTATAACAATTATTTTTAGAAGAACAAAATTATTTATTTTGTATATATTTAGTTGTATGTGTAGTCTAAGTTAAGTGTAAAACTAATCTGCAAGTTATAAAGACGTTTCATTTTTTGAAATATAAATAAATTTGGCTTACAAACAATAACCTTAGTTAGTTTTCCTTAATGTTAATTTGACTTTAAGTAACTTAAACAAAATTCGTCGTAGGCCAGCTTGACTGTACTCACATACAGCCGCACACAATTCCACCCACATCCCACACCCATTCACAGCCCTCGCGCAATTCGCTTCAGACTTCTAGCTCGGCGTTCGAAATTCTCTCGTTCGTATTTTCTCTAAAATGTTAAAATTCACAGGACCTCCCACCACGCCGCACGACATACTCCCCCCTCACATTTTCCACCCCTCCAGTTTGCCCCATAGGCAGCAGGACCAGCGTTATCAGCGCCACACTCTGTGCGCTTATCTTCCATGTGCGCTTCGTTCTTTGGCTCCAGCGCCAGCTCCAGCTCCTCCGTGTCCTCGTCCTTTTGCCATTCGTCCTTCGTGGCCCTCCGCCTTCTTATCCGTTTGTTTGTCCGTGCTTCCGCCTCATCTGTGCGACCGTCCGCACATCCTGTGCCACCCAACCGGTCTTTCGTCCTGCGTCCTTCCTCCCACGTCCTCCGTCCTTGTGTGTAGTTGGAAATTCTCGTTTTGCTCGGAGGAGCGAGAAAAAAGAAAATCAACGTTTCAGCATTTGGAAAATGTTAAAACTCCTTGCTGCTGCTGGGCATTGCTTTCGCATGACGCATACGCCGCGTGGTCCGGTGCGAGGATCGCCTGCAAAAGAAGTGGGGGTGGAGGATTAGGGGGGTGGCGCAGAATGTGGGTCTGGTAATCCCAGCAAGTAACTTGAGCACTTTATGGCACAACGCGCACGTGTGTCTGAATCTCTACGTGTGTGTTGGTGAGTGTGTGTTTGTGGGTGGGTGTTAGATAACAAAAAGAGGGGAGAGGGGGGCGAATCCCCTTAAAGCTGCGATAGCTCCCAGTTTTAAACACTCTTCAGGCTTTAGCCATTTTAATTACATTAAAAACTTTTGCAGGCATTAAATAAATTGGAGCCGAAGATGAAAATGAAGATGAAGCTAAAGCTAAAGCCGATTCGGAATCCGAAGCTGGTAGCAAACGGCAAACTTATGTCACTTTGATCCTTGCGAGTAACTTTGGGCCAACTCATGCGAGAGACAATGGGGAACTACCCTCCATGTGCCTCACCCCTCGTGGTAATCAAGTTAGTCTTTAAAATTGAAATTCCAGCATTAGGCAAGGAATGCGACCAACGTAAAACACCATCTATCCAAAAGGGGTGGCTGCCAAAAGGATTGGAAGGGAGGGCGCTGGGGAAGGAGATGGAAAACTGTGCTGGAATAGGAAAATTCGCTGCCGCTTATCTGTTTCAAATGTGCCACAGCACGTCGAATTTTATGCACCAAGAAATTATTATTCGTCACCCATTACTGTCTGTCAAGTAAATCACTACTAATTGAAATTTCGTTTTCGGAACCCTAGAATAATGAAAAATTCTTTAATCCAGTATTTAGAGTCTTTCGAATGTGTATTATCCATAACAACACCTGCTCAAAAAAAAAAACGCTTGAATGAAAGTATTTTTACTTGTATTATTTATGAAAATAAATTAATTGCAGATGTCATTTCTTTTTTAAACTTTCTTATCAAATTCCCGAACTGTAAATAATCTGTTTAAAATATTAACTTTGGCTACATTCCTCTATTGGATTTAATCAGAGATTTATAGAAGAAAAAAATAATGGGTCCTTGAATAATTTTAAATTAAGTTTAAGTACATTTCTTTCGTTTATATTCGTAACAAATTGTTAGTCTTCCAGAACTACTCCATTTGAATTAGGCCTTTAGATCATTTCGCGAAACTTGTTTTTATATAAATGTCTTTCAGCTGCAACATAGTTAGCTTAAATGCATTTTACACTTTTAGCCCGCTTTTAAAGAACCTGGTTAAACCATAAATTGTGGAGCAAGTGTGGCATACGCTTCTTGCCTTAATTAAAGTTGAAAATTAAAGTTCCTCGAAGAGCGAGAATGTACGACAATCGCAGTGTCACCATCACCCCCTCGGGTCCTTGGCAGCCCCTCGGACCCCCCTCACAGCCCCTTGTCCTGCCCGCTTGGGCCGTCAGCTTCATTGTGTTTATTTCTCATGTTAAAATCAAATTCCCGCGTGTGCAATTTTTCATTTGGCCCGAGAGCCGGAGTCCCGAGCCCAGCGGAGGAATGAAAGGGAAGTGGAAAAATGTGTAAAGGTGCGTGTGCCGGGGAAAAGCCCCGGGTGGGTGGGGGTGGCCTTAGGGGGTGGACCTGGACTTGCGCTGGGACCGAGACCGGGGCGTTTTGGGGTGGTGTGATTGCTCGGCTGCCTCTTCCGGCGTGCTGTCTGACGTCAGGTGAAGTCAGCTTAAAGAACAACTTTGCCTACAAACTTTTGCCGCCAGCTTCAATTCTTCCGTTTTACAGTGTGTGTCCTCTATTTTTCCCTGCGAACGCGCTGAGCTGCATTTTGGGTAACATTTTCGATACCTGTCGGCATGTGTCGAGTACCAAGAGGCATTCCCCATCCGCCCCCTCCCCCCATCTGCATCTCCTCATGGCTCTCGGTTCTCGATTTCTCCTCCTTGGCGCCCGCATAACTTGCGCTCTAAACAAAACAAAAATGCGTTGGCAAAAGCGTAGAACCAGGGACAGAAGAACCAGAGACTTCTATGGAGACTCGGCGACTTGGGGCGGGGGCTGTGGAGGGGGCGTGGCAGGGCAGAGGCAGCTGGCTGCGATGACTACGATGGCGATGGCGATGGTGATGGCGACACTGGCAACAGCAAAGGCAACGTTAGTGGGACACCCTAATCCAAGTGGGTAACTCAACTTTGCTATGAAGAATGAGTTGTGGGAGTCTATAGAAACTGGTATTGTATAAGGAAAGAAAGTACCATAGTAGTTGAACTCATGAAGAACAAAGACAATTTTAGAAAAATCTTGTTAAATGTTTTCTTTTTGTGATTAATGTATTTGATTAGTTAGCTGAGTTTTAAATTATTAATTGTGAATTGGTTCCTCAATAAAACATTGTAATTAAGAAGTAGGATAGCGTACAGTTAGAATCGACAATAATAAATTGGACTCTTATATCAGTAAATTGTATCTTACTTTAGGGTACCTTAACATAATAAGAACACATTTTAAATTTATCATGTTTTTAAATGATAATTTGTAATACATTACATAGTAACATTGTGCAGGATATTAGTAGGATCTTTAAACTTTTATAACATAGTTAATGGGTACCGACAAGACAGTTGAAATCATAATCATAATCATATATTTAAAAGTTTCCCATAACATATTATAAATAAAATTCCAAAGGCAATGAATTGTTTGTCTAAGTTAAGTCATTACAGATTGCTACGGCCCCTTCGAAAGTTTGATTAAGTAAAAGAATCCTTTGAAAATAGTTATCGCCTAAAACAAGAAAGTGTATCCGCCCATCGCTGTACACGAACGCTCCATCCTGCCTGGCTGCTTGCTGGCTCCGGCTGAAAGGACAGCGACAGGCCGCCGAGGACGAGGACGAAGGAGAGGACGAAGAAGAGACGGGCGGGGTGGGGCGGTCGAGAAGAAAGGAGGGGAGGCAGACACGACACACCAAGTGTACAATAGCTTTAAGCTTAAACTCTCGCACACTTGCACGCACACACGCTCAGTTGCCCGACACACACACACACACAGACGCTCTGCCGTTGGACATCCATACATATATTTGGGAATACAGGGCCACGAGCAACTCGAGAGAAAAAACAATATTTTTGTTGCTTTTTCCCGCTGCGTGCGGAGAAACCAGAGAACTGGAGAAACGGAGACCCAGCCTTGGAGCGAAGTTCGTCTGCTTGTTTAAAGGGTATGGACAGGGGGTGGTGGGGGAGGTGATATGGACGTGATGAGGGGCAGTACGCGATCGGTGGGGCACCCTGTATTTGCAGCTGCTGACGGGGAAGAAAATTCACGGACGAACGCTATGTGTCCAAGTCCAAGAAAGAAAAATACTTGCCAGGCGACAGCGCAGCACAAACGGGCAAAGATTCCCAGGGCTGCAGCAGCTCCGAAATATCCGAACAAATATTGGAGTACTCCACAGTATTGACACCCGCGAAGGCCCCCAAAGTTGGACTCCCACGAGCAGCTGAACCAACTCCAATGGAGGTTTTATTTAAAAATACATGAATAGGTGACCCCGGGCGAACTAACCAGTAAGTTTCCGAAATCTTAAGGTGCTCAGAATATCATATGAGTAATGAAATTAACCATTGTAAGATTCATCCACACATAATAAATAAAAACGCCTTACTGTGAGAACAACCAACCATTTCTATAAAATATTTGAAAGTTAGTAATGATCTATTGAGAACACATGGGAAAAGCATTATATTTTTTTAATGTATATTTATAAAAGTTTAAAAGAAATTTATAACAATATCATTATTATATAAAAGATCGATCTATATTTTTCAGTTTTTGTGAGATTGATTACCCATCAGGATCCCACTCGATCTATCATGGACTGCACTATTTCCGACCATCGCTTAAATCCGAAATGGGTCATACGAAGCAGCGCCTATCTCCGATCAGAGCGAAGTGTGCTTCCTTATCAGCGAACACCGAAAATTAAGTGATATTTTTCGGTTTGTACAGCTGACGGAGGCCCGATAAGAATGTGGCCCCGCCCCCCGAGAAAAGCGTATGTAACTTCCGGGGAGTACAAAGTTCAACAGAATCGCAGCCCTGGAGAAAAATATAATATAATTGTGTATACTATAAGGGTTTTTAAAGGTCTTTATATTTGTAAGTGTTCGTTATTGTTTCTTTGTAATAAAATAAATAAAACCAATATATGGTAACAATTTAGGAATAAGAAAAATTAAGCTTCGTCAGGACTTCTTTAGTATTATTATGCCCAAAGTCAATAATCATATAAGACAAAGGTGGGATTGTCGTCAGAAGTACTTTTGGTTCCATTTAAAGGTAAACTTTATATTCGTAAGTTAAGGGTTCGGCCGTATATCTTTTGGATTACAGTTTGAAATACTAAATAGCTGGGATTACCAGATACAGTCGGGAGTACTATGTATATGGAGTACTATATAGAATCCGGCAATTGCAGCCCTGGCAGAATGGAGCAAAATGGAGGGAAGGCGACGGCAACGGCAACGCAAACGGCAACGAAAGGCAAGGCGGCCAGGCAAGACGGCCAGCTCCAGCAATAGCTATATGGCTATAGCTACGGATACATCTACAGCTACAGCTACAACATCTACGGCTCCAAGGGGGCGGGGCGGGGGGTGCAGCGCCCATTTGAGGCAGCCATCAAGTAGCGAATTCGCCGCCACGCCGTCGAGCGTTTGACATTTCCCCATACTTGCTGGCGCGCCGCCCCGAAAAGTATCATCAAATCGATGAAATTCAACACAGGCAGGCGGCAGATAAAAGAACCCGCTACTTTATGGCGCGTCCGCCACCAAAATGCGCCGTATAAATGTGGCCCATGGAGGCATTGGCAACGAAATCCAAACTTGCTGGCGCCAATCGCCCCGGCAAGTATGTGGAAAATCGAGTGGATGAGAGCGGGTCGAGCGATTGAGATACTTTCTGGGGCGGATTTGTCCCCCTCCAACTGCGCTCGTCGCAACCTAGTGGTGGGTAGTTGAGAGAAAATGAGAGAGACCTATAGAGAGAGAGAGGGGGAGAGTACGAATTCTCTCTTTAAGGCCAAGGTATTGGTGAGTAGTATCTGTGAGTGGGGCCTGCTGAATATATTTCTCAGTTGCTGAATGAGCTTGAAATACGTTTTGAAAACACAACGGTCGTGCTAAAGTTAAACAGCCAAAATAGGGCTCATAGCCCATAAAGAAGTAAATAAAATGTAAATTTGGCATACTGTATTATTCAAGGAATTTAGGAATTTTAAAACAGGCTGAAAAAAAGTTGAAATAGCACTTTAATTATTTATTGCCTACATTTTGGGGCAGGCGTGAGATAATCAAACATTGCAATTATCCGCACACACACATGGCAGCCACAGACACAGTGCATTCCATGCACATTTCATGCATTTCCTTTGTACTGGGCAACTTATCAAGTTTCCTGTCCACCAAATGCAACCCCAAAAATACCCCAGCCCGCAATACAGGACCACCCCCAAAACACACGCACACGCCCCACCGCCCACCATTAAGCATATACAATATATTCCGACCATGTACTGTACGACTGCAGCAGCAATAGCTGCAACTCCATCAACGGCAGCAACACCGATGTGCAACAGCAACAGCAACACAATCGCCACATCGCCATCAGCAATTCCGATTCCGATTGCATTTTTGTTGCACGCACATATTTTTGTGTGGCTGTGGATAATGATTTGGTTACATTTGATTTGGTTGCCTATTTTTATGCAAGAGTAATACCCTAACATTAACTTAGACGGGATGCAGGCGGATCTATATTCATTTTTGGTGATTGAAAACCAGCATTGAGCTTGGGAGAACAGGATACTTATTCTGTTTTGATTTTCAGTTTCGCGAAATATTAATTTTGTTGACCCATTATTTACATTCATTGTTTTTTAAAGAAACATTAAACATTCTTTTAATTGTTGAAAGTACGATATCCGATTGCGAATCAAAGAGTTGCACAAACATTGTGTCAAAGAAATTGTGTCTTAAAATTTAAGACCTATTCTTAATTTACAATGTGGTGTTATATTCTAGCAGTATAACTGTTTATTTATTATATATTATAATATTATATATATATATATATTATAAGGTTGTTGAATTAATTTAAAAAATCTCTACTTTATCATAACAATGCAATTATGACCATGACACTATTGTAATATTTTCCCATAAGCAACTTCATTAAAACCTTCTAGCTTTTTTAAAAAAGCAAATCATAATTAACTTTAAATTTGTAGATATTAATCTTAAATTTGTTTTTGTTTTATCACATATTTAAAGACAAAATGAATAAAGAGCATCTAAAATGGTACTAAAAATGCAGCTGTAGTTTGTCCCTTTTCGATGATAATGCTGTGGTCAAAAGGAAGTGCTATCCTGTCTCCTGGCTGCGGTGACCAACAGTTTTAACTTATTTATGCGTTTTTCGCATTTGTTGCAACACATTTTAATATTCATTTCGGGGCGTGGCATCGGTCAGCCTTTGCAATTAATGGGAGCGGGTTAAGGCGTGTGGATTGGGGGGCGAGGGGCGGGCAAGGGGCTAAAACGAGTCGCAAAGATCCTAAGGCGGATCAGGCAGGCAGGCAGGTGGCTGACACAGAAACCCGACTGCCAGCCGAAGCCAAGCAGCAACAGGCGAAGCAGCAACATTGGCAACAGCAACACCAACACTAGCAGCAGCAATATGCAACAACAACAGCAGCAGCAACATGCAACAACAATGCCGAACGCCGGACAACTCTTGACATGCATATGCAAAAGGTCTTTCCCAGGTTTTGCGGCTCACAATCAATTTTGAGAGACCTTCGTTCGCTTCTCATTGGGAACCCGCCAAAATGCAAATGACGACAGCAACAGCAACGCAGAATGAGAACTTTGACGAAGCCTTTGATGTGCGCCGTTGTCGGTGACTTAACCACCCCCTCACAAAGTTCCCCCCTCACCTTTGAGCTTAGAAACGAAAGCCCAGAGACCATGGCCCATAGCCCATATGGCACGCAATTTCGAATAATCAATATTTGCGAGCAGTCCAAGCCAACGGGAAAGCCGGGCTGGGCTGCCCAGGTCAGGCTGAGACGGCGGAAGTCGTTGTCACATCAATGGCGACAAAGCACTTCCGCTGCTCCTCTATTCTCCTTCGGACAAAGGGATGCTGCCTGCCTGTGATATCCCTGAAAAGTGGGCACTCGGAAAAAATAATGTTCCCCCTGAGTGGAATTGAAGTCTGTATGTCAGCACAATATTTAAGTCAACAACGCACAGTCATAACTTCAAAGAACAGACACTTCTATCTGTAGATTGTTTATATACAAAATTGTTTGTTTTTTACTTTTTTACCGTCCCTTATTTTTTACACATTTCAAATCTTAAGCAAATATAAAGATTACTGGGTGTTATTCTGCTTAATCAGCTAATATGCAAAGATTACCTTGGTGCAAAGCTGCAACGACTTGGCAACAGCAAAAGCAACACAGGCAAATATAGCAATTCGAATTAGAGGATTAGCTAAATAAATTAATAACTTTGTACTATGTAAGCAAATTTACATTGAATGTATGAACTTTAAAATAGTAAGGCTACAAATCGTGTTACAAATTGTAGCACTTGAAATACAGAAATAAATAATAAAAATAAAAAATTAATTTTCCTTAGGAGATAATTTAAATTGATGGATAAAAGCTTAAATATTTCACTGTGTACGTTACCTATAAACTATACTTCCTCGCGATTTTTGAAGACCTCCTTTGCTGAGTCAGGTTAAGCTTTAAGCTTCTACGGGACAAAACCTCGTGATGGGGAAAAGGGTAAAGAGGTGGGTTTATAGGGGAACAACAAAAGTCTAAAATTTCCAACGGGCGAGGAGGCTGAACTACAAACGTCGAGGGCTACGATAACCCCTTATCTCTGTCAACTGGCGTAGGGTCTCTGGAATGTCGGAGGGGTTGGGGCCCTCGACTGGGGACATATTCACATATTACCCCAGCGTTTTATTTTTTTAACTCTTTTCGTTACGTTTCGTTTCGTTTGGATTCGCTGCCAGTACCGATCGCTGTTTGCTCTTTGTGCATTCTTTCAGTTTGTTTTGCGACGTCTCTCTGTGTGCCTTTGTCGCCTGTTCTCGGCTTTCCGTTCTCCGTCTCTGTCTCCGTTCTCCGTTCTTTGCTCCCCCAATTCTCCGTTCTCCCGTCTCCCGTCTTCTGTCTTCTATCTTCCGAGGCATGCAGTCATCGGCGACGTCGCTGAATTTCATTTCAGCCAAACCAAACCAATCCATACCAAAGCACCAAAACCAAAACCGAACCCAAAGCGAACTGAACCAAACCGATGGTGATTCATCGAAATTAAAAATAAGTGTTTTGTATCTGTATCTCAGCGCTTGTTTCACATTCGCTGCTGTTCTTCTTTTTGTTGTTGTTGCTGTGGATGTTTTGCTCACATTCCATTGCAGGCGATAGCTTCACTATTTTCCCTTTTGCTGTGAGGATGGTATGGGTTTTTTAAAGTCGAAGTTCTCAAATATGTTTGAAAATCTAAATTTGTAGATTTACTTTGGAATTCTAAAGCTGTATAAATTTGCATAAATCGTGTAAAACGAAAAAGTCGTTATAATTTATTATCGGTATTGTAATCCGAAAATTAATGTTACTCCTCATAGTTTTTAGCCTTAATAGTTTGATATTCTTATTTTTTAATTTGGTTTTTTAATTTAAAATCTTTTTTTTAATCTATTATTTTTCTTAACGAGAAATTATGCTGAATCCTTGACTTGTTTAATCTACGCAATATGTATATTTTAAATCAAACATTATACATATTAAAAAATCCAAAAACCTTTTATGACTTGGAAAGGATAAATCAGGTAGGAAAACCTAAAACAATTTAATTCCATTTTTACATTTCAGCTTATACTTCTGTTTCAGTTAAAGTTTTTTAAAATGATTTTAAATAACAAATAATAGTTCGTGTTAAATAGTTCTTAAATGTAATTTGAAACTCCAAAGCGGGAAGCTGACCTGGGAAAGAGTGTACCACTTGACTGAGATTTCCCAGGGATACTCTCCAACTCAGCGCCCAGATTAGTCACCGAATGCTTCCTGCTCTCGGTTCAAGGACACCTGTTTCCACATTCCACGCCAAACGATCCCCGGCATGCAACATCCGCCATTCAGAGGCAGGTAGCTGAGTGTGTGGCTGCTGTGATAACCTTGCCGCGATTGCAGATGGTGGTGTATCGGTGGTGCTGATGCCGTTCCTATGGCTAGTCCTAGAGCTAATGGTGGTGCCTCGAATATCCTTCCTTGGTCACCTTGGGCGGCATTCACGAAATGTGTATCCATGACACGCACACACACACACTCACACACACCCATGCGACGGGGTATCCAGGGGACACACACACACACGGGTCCGTTGTGGATTAAAATTTCTTCGTTCCTTCTACTTTTTTATGTACGTAGAATGCATTTCCCTTGGCGAAGAGGGAGCGAAGCCAGGGCATACTGTTTGTGGGGGAGAGGGGGGAGGGGGGCATTTATTTTCGGCATTTGAAGTTAGTCCTTTGAAAAAACGGGGGTTCGAATTCAAAGCGCTAGACCGAACGAATCGCAGCGAAAGGGACTGAAATGGAAATGTGCGAAGGGTTGCTCGACGGCCTGAGTGTGTGTGCGTGTGTATCTGTGTGTGTGAAAGGAACACATTTGGATGCCAGACTGCCGTCGAGTCTCAAACTCCCTGTGCGACATTACGGCCAAGTGTAAGCAGCAGCAGCAGCAGCAACATGAGCACAGCAGCAACATCAGCGACAGCCCAGCAGCAACATCGAATCGATTTTGGAATTCGTCTCATGGCGAGTGTGTGGAAAATGCTGATAAATGGGAGTTAGACTCGGGGCACGGCACCCAGGATACCCCCTCGACGGCTTTCACTGCCACGGCCATGCTAATGAGACCCCCACAAGAAGGACCCACACGCTGGGAAGATATGGCACTGATGTTCATAATATAAATCACACATTGTTCATGTACTTGTGTTTCTTAACAAAAACTAAATTATAGTTATAATCTCTCTTTTTCTCCTTCGTTTGTTTATAAGAAATCAAACCTAATGCTTAAAAATCACTTAAGTTAAAATAACCTTACTAATTTCCTTATCTGGTTATTAAGATAGTATTTTTATGCAGATCTAGCTTAGAAGCACTGGTAAAACTAATATAAAACAATACGCATTTTACATGCATGTTTTTATTTCGTACATAAAAAGATTTCGTTAGTAAAAAATATTAAGCTCTTTAAAAAGATTACTCTTTACTTCACATGTTATAATCACAAATCATTGTAAAACATAATGGTTGGCTTTTGCAAAATGTTTTCATACTTTATTGGTAAAGTAGCTGATTTCAAAAATCTGAGTGCCAGAAACATTTCCGATTCTAAGATTAGGGAATTTACAATGGAGCTTATTATATGTTTTATTTTATACCATAATCATATGAAAGAAAACCTTGTAGGTTGCAACGTTTTTTAAAAAGTCTAATGTGTATACAGATGTATAACACAAATTTAACTGATATTGCATTGTTTTGCTTTTCTCCGTGTATCAATTGCAGCTGTCCCCTCCGCACGACTCAAATGCAGTTTCAGCTCAGCCGGAATATGGTACCCACAAACCCCCGCTGAAACCCACCTCCCACCTTCCTCCTCCACCCTCCCACCTCCTCCACCCTCCCACCTCCTCCACCCACCCACCGTGACCGATAAGTGATGAGGCCGGGTTGGTGGGTGGTTGCCCGTTGGGGGGTGTCTCCGTTTGTTTGCCTACGTCGACGCATTGATAAGATAAGCACTAGGCAAGTCGGAAAGTCTGACATCGGGCCCATGGACCCCAGAAGCGCGGAACAGGGACCCCGGAACCCTCCATAGCCGTTGTTGTCGTGACTAGACGCTTTCTTACGGCTGCGTTTCAGAAAATTCAAAATTCATAGAATGCAAATGTTGGTTAAACAACATTTTGCCCGGCACACGACCGCGCTGCCAAGTCCAGTCGCATTTCCAGTGTTCGGTCGCAATCGCAGTCGCAGCTGAGGCACAAACAAAAACAGAAACAAAAATAGAAACAGAAACAGAAAGACCACACCGATTCAGGTCTCGACTGGGAAGCATTGGAGGAAAGGGGCGGCCAGCGAGAGCTTAAGTCAGGTTTTGTGAGTTGAATTTTAAGTAAAACTAACTTAAGCGGCCCGCTCGGTCCAGGTTATAGCACTAGAAATACCCAACCCAATACCGGGGTTTACATTACACCGAATAAGGGACTGCGGTCTTTGGAAGGGAATTCCCAGATCGGAGTTAAGCTTATAATTTACAGCTTGAAAACGAAGATGCTTTAGTGTCTCAAAGTAAAATCCCCCCAAGTGAACTACAAAAATCATTTTTAAATTAATCTGAAACTTACGTATTGCCTACAAATTACTCAAAATTTGTCGCATCCCAGAATGAGCTATTGATGTACACAATCGATCAACTACATCTCAATTCTCTACAGTTTTAACGTTTTACAAGTCCTTATGCAATTAAATTTAATTTTAAGTCTAATTTTAGTGAAGAATGCGTTATAAGTAAATGATTTTCTTTAAAATTTTATATTTTCACAACTCTTCACAGAATGAATGAATGATTGCATTATATTACTAATATGTTATTACATATAGTCTTGGGACTATTTTAAGCCAACTATGCTATAAAATAATGGCTAGAGTGCTGATCTTATAATGAGATATCCTTTATACGTCGATGGATTAATTTGAAATTCACAATTCTCCAATGCAGTTCAATTCAGAATCCTAGCAGGTCTCTTCGGTTGGCAGACCATTATCCACTAAACCTCTTGGCAAATCGGATCTTGGATTAATACCCGAAACCGAGTTCCGAGTCGGGACTAATCTGCTTGGGGCTGCTTTAAAGCTTTAATTTTGGGGTCCAGAATAAAATTTCCGTTTGGGTGGTTTCCCCCACATATACCTTCGTAAGAGTGTGCGTTTGTGTATATAATCACACACACATGGGCTCTTGACGCATACGCACATTTAATGCAAATTTAAGCAGTTAGCAAGCAAGTAAAACCGTTATGTGTACACAGGGATATGAAGCTGCGCCTATGTGTGTTTGTATATAAATGCAAGTGTTTGTAAATGCATCGATGCTTATACATAATGCAGGCAATATAAATAATTGCAGTACATAGGCAGGCGAGTGTGTGTGCGTTGCATAACCGCATATGCTATATACGCAAATATCTGGTAGTGTGTATGTACATACATTCGTATATATCGGCATCTGCATCTCTGGCTGGCTGCACATTTCATTGCAATTGCATTAGTGCCGGGCCCTTTGTTCATTACAAAATGCAGACACACACACACACGGGCCCAAATAAAATAAATTTCCCACAAAACATTTACGCATTTGCCGAGAAAGATAAACAGCAACGGCAAACTCTCCAGTGCAATCAATAAAAAGCTGGCATTTGTTGGATTTTTATACATATTTAATTTATTTTCTCTTCTTCCGCGTCGCCAACGTCATCGTTCAAATTTTTTTAATGGGGTTTCGCCTCCTAAAACAAAAATATCAATCGTCGAAAAACTTAGATCTAGGAAAAACTCACAATCAAAACGCTGGGGGTTTTCAGAATCAACATAGTTAATAATATAGCTTGAAATGGAATTAAGGCATTCAGTATATTGCAGATCAACAAAATCGAATCGGGTTCATTTAACTAATCCAAAAAACAGAGAATAGGAGAAATCCTGACTTAACATAACATTGTACATATTTATTTAGTTTTAATTTATTTAATTTAATCCTCGCTTTTTTCGCTTATCGCTGCTTAAATAAAATTACGTAATTGTTGTTTTAGCATTAATTTTCGCTTGCTTGTTTATGTTTCCTTTTTTATACAATACATTTTATATCACAATAGAAAAAAGAATTAATTCGCATATTCTTTTCAATCGTTATCTTCTCTTTTTGCTTGCTTACTTATAAATTAAACAATAAAAAATTTACAGAATTTTCTTTAACGTTTGTGTGTGTTTGTTTGTGTGTGTATGTGTTTGGGTGAGTTTTTTGCTATTAAACAAGGTTGTTGTTTTTTTATGTTTTTATAACTTGTGTTTATGGTTATTCTCCCCTCTTTTTTGTTATTTGACTAATTGTGGCTTGACAAATGTTAAGAACTAAGAATTAAGTTTACGCATTTTCATTAAGTGTCTACTATTAACATTGTTTTTGCTTAAGTTTTCGTTACTCTTTTGTTTACGTTTTAATCAACTAAATTAAACGGCATAACTAACGACGCTGTACTAAACAAATTCGCAACGAACGACGAGAAGAAAACGCCGAGGCACAAAAACAAAAAAGATACAAACACAAAAGGGGAGCAAGAAAAATGCGATGGAGAGTGAGAAAGAGAGGAGAGTCAAGTTTTAATTCCCCATACTCCCTCTCTTTTTTGCTTTGTTGTTTTTTTATCGCTCTTATGCTGATGTTGTAGTTGTTGTTGCTGTGGCAATGGAGGACGCTGGCTTTTGTAGCCGAAGCGTGAATTAAAATAAACTATTTAAATTTATTTGCATCTGCTTAACTGCGGCCTGCATTGCACACACACACATGCGTTGTGTGTGTGAATGTGCTGCCCACTCTCCTGCTCTCCCCCCCTCCCACTGCTTATCGCGCGTCTCCATCGCCATGCACTTTGTTGCTGTCGGCCATAGCTGCATTTGTTGTTGCCTGCTGTTTCTTTTTTTCTCTTTTTTTATCGCTGCGTGCGTGTAAGCCGACGCCAGCGGCTGTATTCCCTCTCGCTCTTCCCCCCTAGGAACAACAACACAACGCAGCAAAGCGAGCTCCATGAACTGTGCTGCCTGGACCTCAGCGGGAAAATAGCTACTTCTAGCGGCAAGGCGATCTAACTGAAGTTCGTCTAAAATTACATACTATGAACTAGTTTTTAAAAATGAGATGTAAGTACAGTCTTTTCAATGAAAAGTAATACATATTGTTGGGTATTACAATTCATAACATTTGCTGGCAACTCATAACAAAATATTTTTTTCTTTTTTTCTTCATTAAAGCCCCTACACGAGCTGAATTTTCAAGGTTTTTTTGTGAGTTTTGAAGTCTATGTGAGCGCTAAGAAAAAATTGCTTGTATATTGAAAAAATATATATATTTAAAAAAAAAGTTAAGAAGTTTAAAATGTTTGATCAACACCTTATACCGATGATTAAAGGATCTGAATAAAAAATTGTGAAGCAAAATTCAGGTCGCGTAAGAAGATCTTGGCATAATCTTTGGCTTCAATAAATAATCATGTTATTTGTTTCCAATAATGCATTTTTAAGCAAATTAGGATAAGTCAAGAAAAAAAGATAAACCAATATCTAAAGTTCTTTTTGCTTACATCTGATCAAAAAACTACATCTGAGTATTTAATATAAAAACAAAAACCGATGCCAAGCAAGCTGAGCTGGCAGCACTCTCTCCCTGACGCCGTCTGTCCCTGTCCCTCTTTCCCCAACTCCTCCCGCTCGCCTTGCTTTTTCTTGCGTGTGTGTTTGTGTGTGCCTCATTGTTTGCCGTGTTGTTTTGTGCCCCTCAGCTCGTTTCTCGAATCGTACGAAAAAAAATGTAGTACAGCGTGTGGTATGGCAAACGAAAGCTATGAGTTCTCAGTGTATCTTGTCTGCTCCGCCTGCCCTCTCTTTCCCGCCCGGAATCTATGGTTGGGAATTACTAGAGCCGCGAGCGGCCTCCTCCGCCGCACAGGCGTTGCAATCGTGGTGGACGCATCACCTGACCAGCCAGAGGCCCAAATTGAGCTTCTGCAGCTTGGGCAGCTTCATGATGATGTCGATGCCCTTGGAACTAAGTTGCGTGCAGCCGTAGAGATCGATGGTCTTGAGATTGGTCAGATCCTCGGCCAGCGTCTGCAGGCCTTTGTCCGTAATCCGGCTGCACTGTCCGATATTAAGGTTCTCCAACTCGTGCAGCGTCTTTGCGATTTTCAGCATTCCGTGATCGGTGATCTGGCATTGATTAAGGGACAGAGATCTTAATCGGTAGAGTCCCTGGGCTATGTGCGTCAGTGCCTGATCGCTGATCTTGTCGCAGAAACTAACGTCCAGCGAGTTGATCCCGCTGCCACCCTCCGTGAGGTAGGCCATTCCGATATCTGAGATGTTATCGCAGGAGCGGAGGTTCAGTTGCTCCAGCTTGGGCATCCGGGCCAGGTGTTTCAGCCCGCTGTCCGTCACGGAGACGCAGAAGCTCAGGTTGATCGATTTCAGTGAGGTCAGTCCCTGGGCAATGTGACCGAGGGCCTCGTCACTCAGCCGCTGGCAGTCCTGCAGGCCCAGATACTCCAGTTGCAGATTGCCCTCGGCCGTTTCCCGCGAGAAACCCGCCAGGTGACCTATGCCCTGGTCACTGATGTGCCAGCAGGATCGCAGATTGAGGTGCTTCAGCTTCTTCAGGCCCCACGCTATGAGCAGGAGTCCCGTGTTGGTGATGTTGCAACAGCCTCCCAGTTCCAGAGTCTCGAGGTTCCTCAGATGCTGGGCAATCCGCCCCAGACTTGTGTCCGTGATCTGTTTGCAAAGGGAGAGGTCCAGGGTCTTGAGGTTGGGTAGATCCACACTGAAGGCATGTCCCAAATTCATATCGGCCACGTTAAAGCAACCGCTCAGGTTCAGCGAGGTTAGAGCTGGAACACCCAAGACCAAATCCTTGAGCGAACGTCGCAGCGAGAGAATCTGCACCTTCTTGATGCCCCTCTTGACCAGGCAGTTGAATAGACTCGGACTGGAGCGTTTCAGGTGCAACTTGGCCTCGACGCCCTTCCAAACGCTCTTGGCATAGGCCGCATCCCGCCAGGCGGTGCAGACCTGGGCCGCCCGCCCCAAATCCCTCACTGGTAGGTGTTCGAAGATCTGCTCGAGGAGTTCCGGGAACAGATTGCTGATGTGGGTTCCCTCCACCGGCGGCGGACTCTCCGGCGAGGCGGGCCTGTGCGGTAGGTGGTGGTGGTGATGATGGTGGTGCTGTGCGTGGGCCGCTGCCGCTGCTGCCGCCGCAGCCGCTGCTGCGGCATGCTGCAAGTACAAGGCCGGAGGCAGGGTCTGGAGTTGGTGGTGCGGCGGTCGGTGGTGCAGGGCGTAGGGCGTAAAGCGCAGCAGGTGGTGGTGCGTGGTGGTGGCCCCGGTTCGCGTCAGTCCGGGCAGCTCAGTCTGTTGATAGAGTTCATCCATGCCCCAGGTGGGCGCTCCGCCAACCGCTGCCGCTCCTCCTCCACTGGTGGCCGCTCCATTGCTGCCGGATCCGCCACAGTGGCTATTCAGATTGTTTAACACCGCCATTGTCTGGTGGTGGAAAGGCAGCAACTCCGTGTTGGTAGCCATGTCCTCCTCTTGGTTTTACACTTGGCTTATCTATTAGCTGCTACTTTGGATCTAATCGTTCGATGGTGTTCCTATATACGCTGCATTTTACTGTTTGTATGCTTAGTTGAAGACTAGTGGTGTTCACTGTGGTTCACTCGCGCTGCACTTTAACTCGAGAGCACTGTGTCGGGTGGTTAGTGGCAGTTCCAAGTCCCAGTAGGTCTCTTTATTTATTCTGTGTTCTTGCGGTGCGGCCGAGACAGAAACGATGTGCGCGAACCGGACGACGACGAAAAACTCAACTCGAAACGCCGAGTCGCCTTGCTTTTAGCCTGAGTCGAGTCGCACGGAAACGCGGAGAGCGCGAGGGAGGATTATCTGAGCGTATTCAGCCATAAGGTTTGTTCGGAGCAGGTAGCAAAGTGCGCTTTCTCTCGCTTACGCTCTTGTTTGTGCGCTCGCTCTCTCTCACTCTCTTTTCGCTCTGGCTGAATGCTGAGTCAACGGCGGTTTAAAGCTAAATTTGCTTGTCTAAGGCTAAATTTACGGTGTGGAAGGATATGTACATACATAGTTAGTTTTTGGTAAAACCCTTTTTAGTTTTTAAATTTAATTTATCAGTTTTATTGTTCAACGTTTAAACGTTGCCTTGTTGTGTTTCGTTAGTTGATAATAGCTTTGCAGACAAAATAATACTTCTTGTGAAGTAGAGGAGCCATATGACTAGGTACTCTTCCATGTTAGATGTTTTAAAAGGGTCGTTTAAAGCCTCAAAGCTCAGTAGTTTATTTGTTATTGCAAATACCCAATGCCTTCTTTGCGGAAACATTTTTGTCTATTCAGCATTTACTCGCTTCCCGTATCTCGACATGTTTTCTTTTTGTTATAGTAAAAGCTAACTTCAATCATTTATAAACTATTTTAAGTTTAGTCAGCTCATCACTAACTGAGAACTGGCTGCCAGACTGCGAGAGAAAGAGCGTAAGACGATAAGAGTGAGAGAGTGCTACTAATACTAATGCTGCTTATAAGACCTGGCTTGGATTTATCTTTTGGTTTTGGACCCCAGCTCCGCTCCATGTTTCAGGTTATTCTTTACCCGCCGAACCAAACTCAATGCCAAACTCCGACGCATTTGTTGTTTCTGCTGCCGCTGCATTCCGAAGTCGAGCAGGTACCTGTCTTCTCTCTCCTTATCTTCCCTCCCTCTCTGTCGCATCTGTGTGAGTGCGATCGCTGCTCGCTACCTGCGAACGCAACAACAACACAATCCCGGTTTCCAGGAAAATATTAACGATAACTCCAAAAAGAAGAAAAATACATTGCCGCACACAGAAACAGATTGGGATGCACAAATCCAACGGATGGCACAACAATAGCGAACTGGCATTGTTATTGATACTAGGAAAGCCGTGCACTCTCTCTTGTGCATTTGCCCCTAAAAAAGGAAAACGCCGTCGTCTTTGCCTTCTAAAAAAATAAAAGAAAAGGGACAGGGACAGGGACCAGGATCGAAATCGAGAAAAGGGCCTAGGACCTGGGAAAATCTGAGTCGCTACCTGACCCGATCGCTCACACCCGCACCCTCAAACGCATAGGCACTGATATCAGCATCCTGTAGTTGAAGAGAGATTGCTACACTGAAGAATAGTTTGTTAAATACAGAATAAGTCAATTATTAAAATACAGTTTTTATAAGTTCAATAAAGTCCAAACTTTAGGATGTCTCCAAAAACTTATTCTCCTATTACAAAATATTTAAAACACGCTGTCTCAATTTATATAAAGCATGTTGATAATGATTATTCTTTATACGGTTAAAAACGTGTTCTACTAAATACGTTTTTTTTTTATGAGTATCTTTTCTAAATGGATAACCTCGATATTTTTGGAATCTTATATAATCTTATGAATCCTAAGCCCATAGTTTTTTGATTATTTAACTTGTATTTTTAAGAACGTTGTAATGGAAGAAATGTCATTTGATACATATACAAATATAATAATATATATAATATAATATGATATCAAATGATATTTCTTCCATCCCTTGTGTTTTATCTACAAAGACTTCAACTTTATGGTTTCATAATATTAGAGCATTTAAAACTGGTTAGGGGTACATAAAAACTAGTGTGTGTTTTTATAAACCATTTTTGAATTCGAAGGGTCTAAAATATTTAATAGTTTTTATTATGTAGACTACATTATTTCCTTAATTGTATATATTTAATACTAACATTTTTTCTCAGTGCTTGGATGTGAGCCTACGTAGATTTCTTGGGCCTCCTGCCGAGGACTCTCGCAGTCGTACAGTCATTATCCTGGCGGGCAGAAGGGCAAGGCGTGCGTCCCTCTAACCCTCCTGCCCTCTCCTCGTCATCCCTCTACCACCGCATCTTGTGCTTCCTCTACCTGTTAAACCGGTCCGGCCAAAAAGGGCCAATCTCTCCCTCTATCAGTCTTTTGGACGTGTCAAGGCGGCCATCGAAAATAAAAATAATCTCTTCGCTGGAACTCTGCATCGGCCACAGTCCTCCGTCTCCGACTCTGAAATATAGTGCGGCACATATAATAATCGATTGGTTTTCGGCTGGCTCTCCCTCGTCATCGTCGGATCTTCTTCTGGTTTTTTTTGCGCGTTGCGTACTATGATCACGATCATTAAAGCTGCCGCTGGTAGAGGCACACAGGTAGAAGCCAGCGGAAAAGGTGCAACACGCAGACGCAGTGCAAACGGGCCAAATGCAATCCCCGTGGGCAGATGAGGCAGAGGCAATCGAGGCGCAGGGAGAAGGCCCACGCAGACAGTTCAATGTTTGGGCCAGCCCAGCGGATTCAATCTGCATAGCTACTTGTCTTATCTGCAGTCTGGAGATACAAGATACCAGCTCTATCTGCATATGCATATCCACGAATGGGCACATCTGCCAATTGATGTCTTAACTCCACCTTTTCCCTAAATAATTGATTAGTTCCCTGCAGTAAAGGCAAGATCAAATGAAGCTTTACAGCTGTCACACGAGATACGCAAATTATGTTGATGGTGACTGCAGGTTATCTCTATGGATACTTTCTTTGCATGTCGAAAAAAGGAAAAAATATATAAAAATACTAATAAAAAAAAAGTTGACATTCTTTTGAAATCAATGATGTAGTCTATTGGGTATATTGTCATTTAACTTTAAACCTTTTCCAAAATGTCAATATATGTATAGTAATGTTAATATGTATAGCATTTTAAAACGCTCTATAAACTTAAAACTGGAATGAAAAAATGAGTACTTTTTTTTACTCAACATTTTTTGTAAGTCAAAAATGTGAACCCAGCTACAAGTATACTTATGAGTCTTCATGTCAAATTCCGTATTTTTTTTATTTATGTTTCAAAAATCTCGGCGGTGTTCATGGGTAGATACTTTTCGGTTTTTATATTTTCGGGTTAAGCCAAAACGAAACTAAAAACTCATATGGAACGGGCCCGTTTGTCTCAACTTCTTGTTAAACCAGCATGGATAAGGACCAAGATCTCAATGCATTCCTAGAGCATTTAGTTTCACCACCAAGATGCGGATTCAGATCCATCCGGATTGAGTCAGTTGCAAGTGTGCCAACCTAGGGAGTGAATAACCATACAAAAGGCGCCGCCATCAAGTCCAATTGATGTTATCGCCAACTCTGACCAATTTGTGGTCTGCCCGCATCTCTTCCAGCTCACATCTCTCCTTCGTTCTGACCTCTTGAATAACCAAAGGGTGTGATCCAGTAGATGGAAGCTGGCTGTGGGATTTTGGACACCGCCATCAGAAACGACGTCAAGCTGTGACAGATTGGTTTTGGTACATCACATAATTTGCCTTTGATCGCGCATCGAGCATATGTAATTTTTGGAATCCAAGTCAATTAAAGGTTTGGTATGTTATCTTAGAAATTAGCTTCCTTTTAATTCTTAGCCATATATTAGCCTTCCCTTAAATGCAAAATATAAAACCCACAAATTTTCAATTCTTACACCAACATTCTAATCTGGGATCTTAAAATGATCATTTAAAGTCCCCATTTCGACGAAACCAGCTAAGATTTTCAAATCGCAGGGCGTGTCCTCTGTCTTCAAGTGGATTCATATGAGAAGAGGACACAAAAATTTATTGTGTCCTGTTGGGAATCAACACTTGTCCAGCTCTCGGAACGACTTCCACTTCCACATGAACAAGAGCCGCAGAACTCTGTAAACTGAAACCGGATTGAGAGGTCATGGAATACTCTCAAGGGTTGTCTCAAGTGTAAAGTTCCGCTGCAGCTCAAGGAGATTTCTGGCGAAGTATGTAGATATCCGCAAAGCGATTGAGGACCGTTATAAGAAAGGAATCGGTCAAATAACAAATGAAGTGTTACCAGGAATTGCAAGTAGAAGTGACTGAAAAACTTAGCACAAGAGTGTTCAAATGAGTTATTCCCATTTTAAGAACTTCATCTGAAAAAAGTAATAAAATCTTAAAAAACATTCATTACCTTAAGGACCCCATAATAATAAGACACCTTAAAAGTATTCCAAATTGAACGACTTGATTTATCCACATATATGTAAAATGTTCCTTTATTGTTTATGTAATTTTAAATGCTATATGTATATATCTAGATATAGTATTTATATCGTAAGTAAATGTCAGTTATTATTTTTGCTTTTGAAAAAGTTCGTTTATGGCATTACGCACTAAAAATTAAATGTTTACTTCGATTTTGGGGTTCTGTTCGTTCTTAAAATTCGTTTACGCTATGACTTTAAAATACTCCCGTTACACAACTCTAGAAACTAGATGCTAATTATTAAAACCCAGACCCAACTATGCTTTTTCTATATGTATATGGCTACGGAAGGGCAGTTCAACTCAAGCAAGTTGGATTCGATATTAGGATTAGGAGTATGTTGTATATATATAATATATATATGTACATGCCGGGCCGATCTGGGCGGGCTAGCAAGGAAGTGGATTTGTGTGAGTGTATGCTAAAGCATATTTTGATTTGATTTGATACATGCGCGGTTCTAGGTGCTATATGATCTCTATATAGGTAAATGTAATGCATATGTGTTTAGTATTGTTTAAACGATTCGTTGACTCTAGTCCACATGGATATTTCGTATATCCACAGCTATCAACTCGGCCCAAATCACTTCTCCCTTCCCCACCTTTTCCGATTCAACTCACGATCTGGTGGTTTGTTGAAAAGTGTTTGGGCCTCCTCGGCTAGCCGAACTCTCTGAGCGTTTCTCTCTCCTCCTCTTCGATTCGATTTGATTTGATGATATATTCATTTTGCATTCTAATGTGGTACGTGCCTAAGTTCTAAATTATGCTATATACGCTCCCAAAAAAACCTCTTCTGCGTGGGGACTTACAACAAACATTCTTCGTTGTTCGAACAGAATGAACAAAAACGCGACTCAAAATCAGAAAACCATAAATATAAAAAATTATTAAAATACTATAATGTATAATGGGGTTATATCACAGGTACATTTTAGACTTTTTTCAAAATGCAAGATTGTAGAAAACATTGTGTCATGGAGGGATCTGCACAGGGACAGGACAACGGAACGGACAACTGGGGTTTGTTCTGTTGGCCGTGTGCAGCTCCTCAACTCGTCTAAATGCTATGTAAGTAGTTGTGTAGTGTGTGTCGTTTAGTATGTATACATATATATTCACTGGATCAATGAACTATATTATTTCTTGTTATAGAAAAGCACTAACCATTAAACATTGCAACTGCCGTTTCACTTGTCCTCCAAACTCAACTCCACTGCCCACAAGTCCGAGTCGGAGACAAATGCTCGATTGTGATCGTAGATATGAAAGAGTTTTGCATACAAGTATATCGTAATCAGTATTGTTATTGTAACGCTATCAAGCCTATGACTAGGACCGATTCGAAAGCCCCAAAACATGCTGTACAAATGTGTGTACTTTGGTTCTAACTACATACGTCGTCAGTCACCTTTTTTGTGTACTTGCTATGGCCTGATCTGGTTTATCTTTTTCTATAAGTTCCTTTGAGTACGTATTTTAATGAAGTTCTGCTGGGACACAGATCCCTGCTATTTAGTAATTACTGTCTCCTCGCGTTAATGAAGCAATATCTATCGTACAGCACTCGCCTCTCTTAAGTACAAAGTATTTCGTTTTCCATTGGGGGAACATTTTGTGGTGCATGGATGGGGGAGCACTGTGCCTGTCTATGAGTCTCTACGCTGGTAGATGTGATAATGGAAAATTCGTAATTGCTAAAGCTGCACAATGCCCCCATGATTGTGACAAGTGTGGTTTTGTGTATCTGAGTGTTATACCCAAGAATCCACTGCAACATGTTCACTCATTTTGTGTCTGCATCTGTTTTAACTTCTGAATTTTTGAAATACAATTAAAATAGTAGGGCAAGTTTCTTGTTGATAAAAGTGCCGCCCAGAGGAACATGTTGTAGTGGACACAAGGCATCAGTCATTCGAATTCGATAGTTGATGCATAAACTTAGAGTTGACCCAGTCACCAGACTGATTCCAAGTTCGATATGAATGAAGGGTTAGACTAGATGCTATCTTTAATACTAATCCACCCATTTGGGAAGGTCCAATGACTTCTTCCTTAGGTGTTCCTAGCAGTCATTTGACGGGGCGCCGGTTCACCCGCCTCAGCGTACAGACAGGATCCCTCGCTGCAGGAGCAAGTGTCGCCCTCGCGGGAACTATTGCAGCAGTCACTGGTGTACTGGCGCTGCTCGTACTCCGCCAGCATATTCTCGTTCTCGCTCTCCAGGCACGGCTGCACCACCGGTGGTCGTCGGCGGTGGTGTCCACCGCGCTGCTTGCCGCTGCTGCTGTTTCCGTGATCGTCCAGCTGCAGCTGCCGCTTGTGACCCTGCGAGGTCCTCGAGTGATCCGAGCACTCGGAAGAGCACTGGTAGATCTGGTGGCTGGAGGTGGTCGGGTGCATCGGGTGGTTGTTGGGATGCACCGGTTGGTACCAGCCCTCGGGAACGGGAACTGGCGGTGGGGGTTGCATGGGAGATGGCGTGGCCAAGGCATCGCAGCTGTTGCAGGCGCGGCTCTGGGCACATCGCGCCGCATTCAATCCAGCCTGGTACTCACTGGACGCATGTCGCTGGGTGGCAAATGGCAGTTGGTTGGGTGGTACTCCCCCGCCTGGAGCCGCGGTGGCGAAGTATGGATGACTGGTGGGCGTAATCTGGTAGCGGTTCTGGGTGCCGCTGGCCACCGCCGACAGCGGATTGCTGTACACGTTTTCCGGAGGACAGGCGACGGCGTATTGCGGCGAGACGCCCCAGGCCGAAAAGCCGCCCGAGGAACTACTGTGTATGGAGGCGTTCAGAATACTGTAATGAAATGAAATTGTTAGCCAAATTGTTTGCTTATGTAATGGATCTAAACACCAAAATAAACTTATTCTTCATATTATGCTAACATTGGTTGGATCGTTCAAAATTTTCATTATTTCGTTGTATGAAAACACAATATACACATACATATTTAAATTTAAATTTAAATTTAAACAAGCTCTTAATTTGCATTTCTCCTTATCTTGATGATAATTGCAATAAATATTATGGTAGTATAATATTATGTTGTTCGGAAAGTTTTTGTAAGTTTATAAAACCGGGATAAATATTCTGCCGAATAAATAAATACTTTAAGTTCAGTACAAATAATTCAAAACAATAATTTTTACTAAGATAAGACTAAATTCATACTCTGAACTAAAAAAAAATTGTTGGTACAAAAATGGACTCTAACCTTTGGTTTGTGGAAATGCCTGAACCAGCGCTTTTGGAGCTCTTCCTCGAAGATTCCGGGGATCCCTGTGTGTATCCGTAGGTTGAAGACGGTGGGGGATGTTCTGGTGGCGGTGGTAGGAACTCAGACCAATTGATTGGCTCAACCGGATATTGTAGATAATTGGATTTCACAACAGGAACAACTGGTGCTTGGCCAGCAAATGCATCCGAATAGGGCGAATGAGTTCCTGAATCCTTGTCGGCACTCAAAGATGTTGCCTTGGTGCAGGTCTCACTAGAGGAGGTTCCAATGATCATAGTAGTGGCATAAGGAGTGGGGTTATCGGGGCTCTGCAAGAATATTTTGGGTTAACAAATGTACTACAATGGATATTGCACTTTGTCTCACCTTGCGACAATTGTAGAAGGTGGTCAGGTTACGGGTGTCTACTTCGGCGTAGTCGGTTCCGCCATCAGAGTTATTGTAGTTCGACTGACTACTGTTAACGTGGGATAATAGTTTTGATTCGCTCAAGCCCGAATCCTTGTCAGTATCTGCAGTTCGCCAGCCACGATTGTGGTCTATCCACAAGCTTTCCTTGCTATTGATGTTCAGTGCTGTAATTTCGTTGTCACTGACCACTAAAAAATAATGATTATACAGAATAGAAAGTGATTAGAATGCTAACTATACATGTACATAGAACTGAAGAATGAAGATAATACATTTATAAAGAAAAACTATTAAAGCTTTTTTAATGGGATGATAAGATTTTCGACTTTTAAAAATGTTTTCATTCACCATTCACCACAGATTTACTATGATCAACACTTACCACTTAAGTGACCCAGCTCCTTGGTCATTTGATGCTTCCTCTTAAAGTAGACCATGGAAATAGCTGCCGAAATGACAAGGACTAGGAGGATAATGCAGACCAACACCATAAGCCAGGGGCCAGATAGATAGTCTGTCGTCTTTCTATGAGTGGTGGGATTAATGTCGCTGGTGGGTAAATTTCCATTGCTATGATAGGTCAGATCCTGGCCCTCATGTCGTCCATCATGAGTGCCACTAGGATGGGCCCGTGGCGGATGAACATGATGAGTCGGGTCCATGAAGAGTGATATCTGTGGGATTGAAGAGGGATTTATTAAGTGCCAAAAGCCAAGAAATAGTCCTTTAACTCACCGGTTTAGAGTAGGGTCCATCTCCCGCTTTGGTAAAAGAGTTAAGTCGCACACTGTACACAGCTCCAGTGGTTAGGTTGTTCAGAAGCACAGAAGTGGTGGTGGCGTTGAGGGTCATATTGGCAAGAACCTTCATGGTGTTCCCAGCACTGACCTCAATCTTGTAGCCATACAGATTGCCATTGTGGTGTTGGGCGGGTGGCGGAGTCCAACGGACCCATCCGGCTGTTTGGTTGTACATTCCTATCTGTATGTTGTCCGGTGGTGCGGAGGGAACTGCAAACGGGAATACACACGAGTAAATAATCTTTTCATTTAACACGAATTAAGCTTTGTAGATATTACCATCTTCATAAGTAAGGGCAATCTTTGAGTTACTGGGCTGCCCTTCAATGGTCTCAAAGAAAGGTGTTAAAAAGAACTCATATTTAGTGTACTTTTTGAGATTTCCCACTACAAACGAATCTGCAGAGATATCCATAATTGTGATCGAGTGATACTGTGCTGATGGCAAGCTTGCATCTTTGTAGTGTATACGAAGTCCCTAAAAAGTAAGGTAAATGAATTAAGGTTGGGCTGGCAAAGTATATAAATTATTAAGCTTACCTCTACATATTTTTCATCAGCGCTCACGTGCAGCATCCAATCTAAACGAACGGCACTGGCATTTATAGCCGATACATCTATCAGCTCTACGGACTGTTAAAAAATATAATCCAGTTAGAGTTATTCACTTTAAGTCATTATATTAGCTCACCTTTCCAGTAAGTAAAGTTCTAGCTGCTGACAAGTCATTGGCAGAATCAGCATCGTAAGCCTCCTCAATGGTTTTAATGGCATTGGATAAACCCGAGGGCACAGATATGCCCTGAGTATTCTCAGCTCTAACTAGGAATACATATGAAGTGCCAGGACTGAGGTTAGAGATCTGTAACAAATGCAAAAAATAAGCCAACAGGAAGTCTGATTTTTAAAAGCTTATCTTACAGTGACTTGAGTGTCGCCCACTCGATGGGCTGCCACAGTCCAACCAGTTTGCACATCTGGACTAAAGTACTCCACGGTGTAGCTGAATAAAAAAATCAAATTTATTGATGATCTCATTTAATGGGTGTGCCGCTTAAACTCACCCAATGATCGGTCCCACAGCGCCAGTTTTTTCTTGGCTTTTGGCCCAACGAAGACTAATGCTGGTGCGGCTGACATTCAGGACTTTGGGTGTGCCAGGCGGAGCAGGATAAGTGCTAGGATCTGCTGCCCGATGAAGAGATGTAGAGCCAGCTTTGTCGACCTGAAAGACCAAACATTTATTTTGGATTAGGAGGTTTTTTCTACGGGAATTAATATCAAACGTACTGTCAAAGTGGCTGCCCAGGAAGTCTCTCCTCGTTCCCCAGATGCAGTGCAGGTGTAGGTGCCGGAGTCACTAATTTGAAGATCTAAAAGAAGAACCAAATTAAAAAACATGGAAACTTACAACTTTAACCACATCTTACCATCCACTCTCAGAGAGCTGCCCTGGATAATACTGTATCGGTTGCCAGTTTGTACGGCATGTCCATTATGGAACCATTTGATACGGGGACTGGGATTTCCAGTGGCACGACACGGCAAAGTGGCCACCGATCCTTTAGGGAGTGTCTGGTTGGCAGGTCCTATTTGGATAATAGGAGGAGGGCGCTCGTCCACCGAGCTGACCTGCAGGAAAACGCGTATCGTGGAGGAATCTACGACGCTGAAAGCGGAGCACACATAGAAGCCTTCATCCTCCTGCCGCACATCCGTGATCTGTAGTGTTCCATCGGCAGCCACATGCTGCCTTCCGTGGGAGCTGTTTGGAAACATGAGCGTCGATACTCCTTCCTTGGTCCAGAAAACAGATGGTGCTGGATTTCCGGAAGCCATGCAAGGCAACTGGACGACGCCATTCAGCCCCACTTTCTTGTTGCTAGGTCGCTTGGTGAAGCTGGGTGGAGCTTTAATAGAAGAATATAGAAATTACAATGTGACACTTTTATAACTGGTATAAATCTTACCATGCACTGTGAGCGAAGCTCTGGCGCTGATCTGACCCACATTGTTTTGTGCCTCGCAGACGTAGATGCCCTCGTCGGTGGGTGTGATGCTGGAGATTTCCAAACTCTTTCCATCGTGTAGGATTCGAGCCCTGGATACCGGAATATTGCCCTCCTCCTTTTTCCATAGCACTTTTGGCGGCGGATCCCCGCCCACGGAGCAGTGGAACGTGGCAGTCTGTCCGTAGAGCATAACCTGGTCTTTGGGCTCCTTCATAAAGTAGGGTTTGACCTGGACAATCAGCTTGGCATAACTGGATTCGCGAGTGCCCACCAGATTCTGGGCAATGCACTTGTAGTTGCCCTCGTCAATGGGCTCCACATTGCTGATAAGCAGGTTGCCACCATCAACGATTCGCACGCGGGAGCTAGCGCCAAAAGACATGGATTTTAGGTCGTCCAAGGGAACGCCATCCTAAGAGCACAAAAAGCGGGTTAGCCAGTGAAATTCGACTGATTTTTAAGACTAGTTTTGTGAACCCACCTTTATCCAAATGAGCGTTGGCTCTGGAATGCCTTTGGGCGGCCCACACTCCAGCAAAGCCGTCTCGCCTTTGGCCACTCGCGTGTCTTTGGGCTCCACGCGAAAATCGTCGCGCAAAACTGGCAAAATAAAAAAAAAAACATAATAATCAGAGACAAAGCTTTGCGTGTGGGCAGACACGTTGCAGACCGGAGTGGCGGACTAACTTACCAGCAATCTGGAGCGAGGCATGGCGACTAACGGCCTGGCCCACTCGGTTCTTGGCCACGCACCAGTACTCCCCGCCGTCCTGCTCCTTCTTGCCCTGCATCGTCCTGTAGAAGAATAGGGCGCCGTCCTTGAACTGGACGCGGTGCGATTTCTTTTCGTTGGTGCTGACGGGTTCGCCATCCTAAAAATGGGAGGGGAAAAGTGGCAAATTGAGTTACGATTTGGTAAGGTTTTGGCTGCAGCACTGAAAAAAACTAATCAACTTTGACTATCATATTAATAAAATAATTCGAATTGACCATGTTAAAAAATTGTAATATGTATGTGTAAACATTAAGTCATTTAAAAACGGTTTGAATTCAAATTTAAAATAACACTAAAATTTTTTTTTATGAACATTTTAAAAACAAATTATTTTAAATCTCAAGATGTTATAGCTAAAAGCTTTGTTTTTTAGCTAAATAAAAAAATTAATTTTAAAAATACCAAATACTACCAAATTTTCGAACGGGTAATATAATTTCTAATATTTTTTTTTAACCAAAGAGGTTTACATCTTATCTTTGTTGTCACATTTTTCGAGAGGTAAATTTTAATTTATTAATACCTACAGTAAAACTTATCTAGTAAGACGTCGCTATATGACAAACAGCAAAGAACAATATATACTTATGATAAGCATTTTAATTCAAGATAATATTGATTAAACTGAAATAATAAAGATATTCATTGATCAGAGATGAGTCCGTGTTTGCCTATATATTTTTGCAAATCTAAACTTTTCACCGATTTAATATTATATCAATATGACGACGAGCTTGCTTAAGCTTTTTTTTAGTTACCGTTTCTGCCAACTTAAGGTATGCTACGGAAATTGTTAGTATCTATTTGACCTGCACATTGTGATTCGAATTGGACTGATTTGTTTTCTGTGTAAACGAATGGCGTGCGAGAAGTATTATTTTGTGGGTACCTTAAACCACTCGATGGAGGGTTCCGGCTTGCCCTCCACTTTGCAGTTGAGTGTGGCGGGTTCATTCTTCTTGACCACCAGGTCCGTGGGATGCTCGATGATGCGCGGCGATTGGTACTGGCCTGCAATGGGTTAAGTATGCGGTGGTGGGGATTAGGATTGGCCATTTTGCCGGGGCATTGAATCCCCGGATGGGCTTGGAGCATTACCTCTGACAGCTGGCAGACCACTGCTGGCCACCAGGAGGAGTAGCAGCCACGGCAGGAGCAGCATCCTGCTGCTCCGGCTGCGACAAGGGTTAATAGTGGTGCTCGTGCTCCAGGCGATGGCGTGGTTTTCGGGATTCATGGGATGCATATGATGGTGGTGCTGTTGCGATGACTCTACAGATGACCCAAAGTAGCGGCGATCATTGTGGCTTTGGTTGTTTTTTGGTGTTTTTTTTTTGATCCTAGGATGGGTGATATGGGTTAACAAAATGTGGGCAGCTGTTAGGATGACTGGTTAGGCGTGGCAGCAATATAGCCCTCGGGGACTTTGCGGGTTTACTTGGTTTTTATCTGTGTAAAGTTCCAAATTATTTCTCGCCTGCTCCACTTACGCTTGCATTTCCATGCGATAAGCACTCGCACACTCACACACGCACACACTCGCACACTCACACCCACATATGTCTATGCTGGTTTTCCATTAATTTTATTTCCGTATTTATCTCTCTTTGTGTTTATCTCCCATTCGAAACGCGACGACCAGCCCCGAAAATTTACAATCCAAATTCTGATTTGGAGTTTGATTTCACGTTCTCACACTTTCTTTATAACGCTTTTTATTCCGCTTTTAGTTTTGGTTGTTTTATTTTTTTGAGGGTTTTTCGGGTTTTTTATTAATCAGCCGCGCAGTGTAAGTTTTGTTGGTATTTATTCGTCGATTGCTCGCTTTTCGGGGTTGTTTTCTTCTCAGCAGCTCTCGCGCACATTTTCCACATTTCCCGAACGAAATTTCTTTTTGGTAAAATTACAAGAACAAGAACCAACTGCCGCTCCCCCTCTCACTCTCACTCACACTCACTCCCTCTCGCTCACACCGCCTGCCGTTCCTGGGACTTCCCCCCGTTCCGCTTGTTGTTGTATCTATAACAGTGTGTTGTATCTATAACTCCTTGTAATATTTGCGTTACATCCGCAGCTGCACTTCTTAATCGCTGAAAAGCGGGCTCTAATTTGTTCACTTGATGTGCGATTTAATCACAGGTTCTTGGGGCCTAAACTTACTCCAATTTAGCTGCTGCAAATTAACTATTTTCCTGCGATTTAAGTGCGATTCGGAGCGCAGTGAAAACTCACAATTGGACGTGGGTCGTGTCTGTGGAAATCTGAGAGCGCAACGGGCGGAATCGGAATGTAATGGGCCTTGCAGGGCGCAGCGGAACGGAGTGGGAGAGAGGAACGTGTTGGTGGTCCCGACGAGGAATACCGAAAAATACCAGAAACCATCTACTTTCGCTGATCTGGCAACGCGATACGAAGTGGATGTTTGGTTTTCAAATTGGTTTCGCGGGTTCAATTAAGAATGGAGTTATTGATATAATTCAATCATTAATCAAATTTATGGAAAATAAAAATATGAAAATTATTTAACTTCATTTAGAGTTAATCTAAGAAAGTGCGATTAATACAATATATATTTTTATTTATTTCATTTTGCCAACGGATTTTAAACAAATCCTTACCTGGGTAATTATACCCGTTACTCGTAGAGTAAAAGGGTATATTGAATTCGTGCAAAAGTATGTAACAGCTAGAAGGAAGCGTTTCCGACCCTATAAAGTATATATATTCTTGATCAGGGTCACTAGCCGAGTCGATATAGCCATGTCCGTCTGTCCGTCTGTCCGTCTGTCTGTCTGTCCGTCTGTCCGTCTGTCCGTCCGTATGAACGCTGAGATCTCGGAAACTATAAAAGCTAGAAGATTGGTATTTTGCATGCAGATTCTAGGAGTTCCTACGCAGCGCAAGTTTGTTTCAAAAAGGTGCCACGCCCCCTTTAACGCCCACAATCGCTAATATACGATTTTAAAAATTTAAATATTTCGGAAAAGTATAAATGCAGTTTTATTGTGTTTATCAATACCTATAGAAATGTAGAAGAAATTTTTCAAATCGGACCATTCGTTAAAAAGTTATGCGTGATCAAAGTTTCTATCTCCATCTCCCTCGCACTCCCTTTACCTGAGTAACGGGTATCTGATAATCGGGGCACCCGACTATAGCGTTCTCTCTTGTTTTACAAATACTTAAATCTTAACTTTATAGAACAAGTTCTGACATTGTTCAATGCAATCTTAACTTGATCATATAAGCAATATTAGTTGATTTGTATATGTATTATATTTGTTATAATTTTTAATTAATTGACTTGTTGCATCTTTTATTGGCGTTTACGAATCAAAAAATTCTTCACAACATTTGATTATAAAAGATTTATCAATTGAATTTTAAAACATTCTAGAAATATAATATTTATCCTTACATGTGTACCATGAGGTTTCATTTATAGCTGTAGCGAACTTGATAATAAACCTTCAAATTTTCTATTCATTATTAAAATAACTTTTATGGTATATATGTATATAGAGCCCAATTTATTTTTAGTATTGGTAAGTCAAAAGTTGATATCAAAAGTGCTCTTCTCAAAACTCAATTTTCCAGGTTAATAAAAAGGTTCCTGATTAATGTGCTTTTCTTGTATAATTCTATCAAATAAACTTATAACCTTCTTTTTATACCGGGTCCCATTTAATCCATTCTGCCCCTGACCAAAGTCCTGGAGCGTACCACATTGGCGAAGTTGGCATCGAAGGCGGGCACTCGGTTTCGTCCTGGGTGAAAGTGGAAAGTGGGCGGGGTCGGAGCTGCAGGGCGGCGCCCAGTGGGCAGGGCACTTTTCACCTGCTTGGGCTGCAGCTGCAAACGCGCCACTCGGTCCACGGACATGCTTTTGGGCCGCCGGGCCAGATAGTTGTGGACGTGGCTATTGGAGCCGTTGGCGATGTTCAGATTGACCAGATAGTCCTGCAGCTGCGCCTTCAGCTGGCTGTTCTCCGCCTCCAGGCGGCGCTTCTGCTGCTTCAGGCAGGCCACATCCACGGCCACGTTGTTGACCCGTCGCCAGAAGGTCTCCATTTGGGGCACCACGCCGACCTCGTCCTGGGAAGGAATGCAACATGTTAAGGGGTAAGATAAACTAAGTAAAAGCAAACATCAAAGACTTGTGTTTTTGCCAGTCAAATTAGTTTAACTTCGTATAATAAAATAACTAAGCGACAGTTTTTTTGTGGCCCTTTTCTTAAGTGTTTATTAGCTTTTGCCAAGCCTCTGAAGTATAATGTTCAAGTAGTAAAAAAAGAAAATAATAATTAATAAAATAATAATTCGTCTGTTTTTCAAGGTACACTTTAAGGTTGCAGTTCTATTTATGGCATATTTATTAACCAAACCAATCTAAATGACTCATATGTTAGAGTTAAATAAATGTCTTGTAATTGTAAAATGATATATCGATGTCTAAACAATAGATAAACAATAAAACAAGCATTAAAACAGGTTAAAAACGTAAGAAATTTAACAAAAAATGGAACAATACAAAACTTTAAAATATCATTTTCTTAATATGGGAGTGCAGATATAAACAAAAAATGTAACTTCCTTTTCTGGATTAAATGGCCGAATTAATTTTGTAACCTGGTGCTGGTAACTTTTTCTCTAACAAATCATAAGCAAATTTTTACTATTCTTTTCACTACAATTTTTTCAGTTCAAAAATTTAAAATAAAATGTATTTTATTAAGTAGATAATAGGAAAAATTCGGTGGAAATTTGTATAAACATCAAATTTACTGCCAATTGTTTTTTTTGTGACATTTCTGAATGTCCACCCACCTTGAGAAGATCTGTGGCTGAACCAAAGAAAGCTCCCTGATCCTGATCCTCCACTTCCCGTATCTCGATGATCTCCCTAGATATTTCCGGCAGCTGAAACATCCTCTCCCGCTGGGTTTCCATCTTGGCGCAAACGGCAGATAGCTGGACCAGAGTCTCGCCCTTTCCCACGGTCTCCTGGAGAGACTCCAAGGCATTGTAGCTCTCCACGGACATCAGCTTGAAGGCTTGGTGATCCCGGGAGACCTCCTGCTCCACGCAGGTGCGCAGCTCCCTCAGTCGTTCGGTCAACTGCTGTTTGATTGCCTGCCGCTGCTCCAGTTGGCTCTGCTGCTTCACGTAGAACTCCTCGGAGACCAGACGCAGGTTGGCCAGCTGGTCCACCAGGTGCTCGATCTCGTGCGTCTGCTGGCTGATCTGCAGGGCGGCCTCCTCATCCCGCTGCTTGAGGTCCACGTATTCCGAGTAGAAGCCCTCGATGTGCTGGCAGTAGCCGGCCAGAACCGCCTGGTACTCCTGCCACAGCTTCTCCAGACGAGCCTCACCTCTGGAGGTGATCTGCTCCAGCTGGAGTTGCATCTATAAATATAAATATTTGTTTTAGTCACGATATAGTTTACTTTAAATCGAATGTTTGGCTTAGGTCTGCGTGCTTTTTATTTTAAATTGTTTCCCATATTTTGCGATCACCTTCGAAAACCTATATTTACCAAAAGCTGTGATATTGTAAATAAAATAAAATAAATAATGGTTGTAAACACTTTTAAGGCTAAACATTTATCTTTAGGAATATGTAACCCCCAATTACAAAATTGTATGCAGTTGCTTAAGGGACAGGAACATTTGAAGATACAATTTTAATAATCATTTCTGCATTTCTAAAATTTTTCTTAATTTAAACTTTTAGATAAGAAAATTCTTGTTAAGAATTGAAAAAGGTTAGTGAATAGTTTAGCCAATACCTACAATTTAAAACTGGTTATTAATACCATTTATAACCATAGTATAACCAATTATACGTTATGCTTTTCTGATATTTATAACATCAGCATTTAAGCCAAAACCACTGAAAGGTCGATAAATGACACTTTTAGAAAACAGCACGCAATAGTAAAATGAGATTGATATGCGACTTGGATCATTGTGTGTCAATCACTCTGTAATTTGGGACGTCACTCTCCTGAGCTATAAATAATGTCGTCCCAACTGCATCTCCATTCAGTTTCCGAGATGCGTCTGCTGACTTTGCTGCTGATTTGCCTGGGCTGCTGCTCCTGCTGCATTTCGGCACTCAAGTGTCGATCCCAGGAGGGATTGGCCGAGGCGGAGCTGAAGAGAACCGTGCGGGGGTGCATGCGACGCCAGGACGACAACGAGGATCGCGGACGCGGAGGGCAAGGCAGGCAGGGAAACGGCCACGGATTCGAGTACGAACGGGATCAGGAGGAGGAGCAGGACCGCGATCCCGATCGAAATATGCGCAACAGGGGCGGCTATGGCAACAGGAGGACGAGGGGCCTCAGGCAATCGGAGAACAGGAACAACACAGGCGGCGATGGAGGTCAGTGTGTGGCCCAGTGCTTTTTCGAGGAGATGAACATGGTAGGTTGCTACCGGGTGAGGTTCCTAGTTTGTAACCCTCAAGGTTTATAAATACTTTCTCTGGTAAATGTGCTTAAGAAACCATTTGGCCAAAGGATTATTCTTCTTTATGCCTTAAGAAAAACCAGGATTATTCTTCTTTATGCCTTAATGACTTCTTTTTAATTCTTTAAAAACTACTTTTATATGCCTATAGGCATAGATCGGACTCCTTTTTGAATCGATCGGATTAGAACTTCCAGATTTATATAATTTCAAATTTGCGTAATTCTGGTCGTTTAGTTTGAAGCGTTTAGTTCAATAAAGTTTTTTTTTTATATAAATCATGTTAAAAATAATCTCAGAAAAAGGATTTTTAATAATATTCATATGAATTTGGTTTTTGAATACATATACGCGTTTTTAAACAATATACTAAATCGTTTAAGCAAAGAACTATGGTTCAAAATAAAAACTAAATATTGAAATACTTCTGGGCCTTTGAAACCTATGGAACCCACTAAACGGACTTAACAT